>CM053501.1:3568761-3888936 GCA_028627145.1 Eidolon dupreanum | reverse complement strand
GGCAGTCATGAGGTGCGATGCCATGGACGACACACTGGGCTCCTCACTCCTGGGGTTTCCAGGCAGGGCCGGAGGCCAGAGCTGGCTCCAAGAGGGACTTGCCATTCTGTGTCCTCATACATGGCCCCAGCAATCTGACTGATGCTCACGTGCTTTAACTCCACCCCTTCCCCCAGCACCCAGCTGCACACTCAGAACTCAAGCTTGCAAAGTCTCTCCACGCTCACTGCACTGAGTAAAGAGAGACGGGCAGAGGAGACCCCACTTTTGCTGCAAGTGGCTCCCATCAGGCCAGGGCCCCTGTGGCTGAGGGAAGATACAGGCACCAGACACAGGACTCATGGTGGCTCTGGGGTTCACTTCCTGCTGCCGAGGCCTGTGTAGCTCACTCCTGTTGCTTGCCTACTGCACGCCAGGCACTGGGCACAGTGGATCTCATTTAATCCTCCCACAGCCCAAGCCCAAGCCCGGAACTGTTTTCACCCCCATTTTATCGATGGAGGAATTGAAACAGAGAGGTTGAGTAACTTGCCCAAGGTCACAGAGCTATGAGAGGCTAAAGCATGACTCAATGTGACACTCAAGCCCAAGCTGCTGCTTTAAAACATAAATTGTTTCAAAGATGATACATTTTTTTTTAATTTAAAAAGTAGTAGGTTCACATGGGTCCAAAAAAAAGAAAAAAGGCAATGAACAAATCTGTGTCCCCTCCAGTGTCTTTGTCCCCCAGTTTTACCCCACTTCCTCAGGTAACATTTAGTCATTCCTTGAGTAGCCACAGCTTCTCTATGCAAATATGAGCTCAGACAAGTATGTATTCTTATCCCGCCCTTTTTATGCAAAGAGATATACACTGTTTGAAACTTGCTTTCCTCACCTTATTATAGCTGCATATACAGTATCCCATTATATGGGTTATGCCAGTTTCTCGAATCTGCCCCCTTTTGATGGGGGTTTAGGTTGTTTTCAGTCTCTCTCTTTTGCAAACAGTGTTGCAAAGGATAACCTTGTACTTAAATAAGGTCCCACGAGTCCCAGTTCATCTGTGGGATTATTGTTGGGCAGTGGCCCAGCTGGGACAGAGCGTTTCTGCATTTGTAACTTGGACAGATATTGCCAAAAGAGACCACGTTCCAAACAGGGCACAGCCCAAATTCCAAAGCCCTGGGGATGCAGGTGAAGGCAGAGACCTATGTCCAAGGAGTGCGCCTGGGAGAAAGGGGCGGGGCAGGGGGAGACCAGGGCAGAAGTCAGGGCCGGAAGGCAGCAAGAGCACCACCTCCTCTGACTGTCGCCTCCAGTCCAGTCCCCACCTGCTCCCTCTAAATCTTCCAGGGATGACTTTACCCTCCTGGCAGCACACTTTCTTAGACGCACACACGAGGAAACAGCACCGAGCCTCGACAGGTGAGGAGGACAGCAAGGGGGCAACGCCAAGATGTGCTGAAAGGGAGCAAAACGCGAAAACGCACGGCGGAAGGTAAGCTTCCGCCACCCCGTCCGTCCCCCCATGGATGGCCATGTGCAGCAGGGTGAGGTAGCATTTACTAGACTTTCCCCCAAAAGCCGAACCATGGAACTGGGACGCCGAGGTGCCCGCCATGCACTCTGAGCATTTTCTCATCAGGAGGGCATTTGTGGCAGCCCGTCCCTGGGCCAGGGCCCCGTGCAAAGGGTTTCACGTGCATTATCCCAATTAAGCCTCCCAGCTACCCGTGAGATCATTTCTATTATTACTTTTGTCCTCTGTCCTCCCAAGAGGACACAGGTGAGGTAACTGCCAAGCCCACACTCCAAAGAACCATCAGGGCCACAAATCATGAGGAGGACGTTTGAAGGGGGTGGGTAATGGGGCTAAAAATATTTATTTGGAACAGATTCTCAGGGCAGGTCAAATTCCCATTCAGACCCTCACCTCCTGCTACAACAGTTTGGGGACAGGGAAGGACTGGTGAGTGGGGGTCCCATCCCTGCTCTTCTTCTATGATATGCATGGATTTACTATTTGATAAAGGTAATGCATGCTTATGGCAGAAAATCTGGGACATACTGGAAAATGAAATTCAGAAGCCACCATCCGAGGAAGCCTCATTTAACATCACGGTACAGCAGCTGCCTGGTTGTTTTCAGCATGAGTCTATATGTTAATAAGTTAATTAAAATACAGCACATGTGCAGAAAAGCATATGGATCATAAATGTATAGCTTGACAAATTTTCAGAGTGAAATCTCATGTACAACAAGCATCTAGATCTGGAAACAAAATAAGACCATAACTGTGCTTTTTAAACATCATCAGGATCCTGTGGTGTCAAGGGCTGAATTGTGTCCCCCAAAAAGACATACTGAAGTCCTAACCCCAGGGATCTGTGAATGTAGCCTTATTAGGAAATAGGATCTTTGCTGATGAAGTCAAAATGAGGTCATACTGGATTAGGCGGTGCCTGATCCAATGACTGGGGTCCTTATAAGAAGAGACACAGACACACCGGGAAGATGGCCATGTGGTGACGGAGGCAGGTCAGAGGGGTGTAGCTGTAAAGCCAGACCACCAAGGACTGCCGGCAACTCCCAGAAGCCAGAAGAGACAAGCAAGGGTACCTCCTAGTGCCTTCCAGGGGAGCGTAGCCCTGCGGATGCCTTGATTTCAGACTTCTGGCCTCCAGAGTTCTGAATGAACCTATGTCTGTCGTTCTGAGCCACCCTGCTTGTGGCAATTTGTCACGGCAGTCCGAGGAAATGAATAGCTATGGTGTTTAATACTTTTTATGTTTATGAAAGTCACATGAGTTCGCCTCTCACCTGGACACACGGTCCAGCTCCGACACTGATCTAAGAACGTCACCTCCTGCAGCCTGACCACTGCAGATGTGTCTGACCACTGAGGACACAAGTCATCACCAAAAGCACTTCGGTGGCTCCCCGGTGTCCCCATGATCTGGCTCCTGCACCCTCCAACCCCCTCTCATACCTGGCTGCTCCCTGTCCAGCCCTGCTCCTCTCTCTCTGTACTGCCACAGGGCCTTAGCACACGCTACGCCAGCTACCACCGGTGCCTCTGCTCTCCCCCAGGCCTGTGCCCAGCTCATCTTCATCCTTCAGACCGCAGTTCTTCCCTGCACCCCTACACCACGTACCCTCGTAACACCAGTGATCTCGTGACCTCTCCTAATGGTATTTGGTGGTGGTTGGGGGGGGGCGGTGCGTCCAGAGAACTGTCCTGAGCACACCAGCACTGGGGGGCCTGGCTCTGCTTCCCAGTTCCTAGAGGACACCTCCTCCTTCCTCCACCACTGGCCAGAGGTCCTCGGGGCCCCGCTAAATGCCTCCCACATCTCATTCCTCTTGACATTGCAACAACGTCCCACAGCCCTCTGCTCTCTACACTCACCTGAGGGCTCTGTAAAACATACTCTTTCTTATTAAAAACCCTTTCATCACTCCCACTGTCATCAGGGTAAATTTCTAACTCCACAAGGCCATTCTGATCCAGCCTCTAGTGAGCACTCACTGCACTGGCCTCACCTCCCTCCGGCCTCAGCCCCCCTGTCCCCAAGGGTCCGGGAACCGTCCTGCCGCTGTGCCTTCTACTTTTGCATCTTCTGTCCCCTTTACCTGGCCCCTTTCTCCTTTTAGCTTCGCCTGGCTAAATGCTCACTTCATTCATCCTTTATAACTCCCACCGAGGTGTATCACCTTCCCCAGGAAACCACCCCCCCATGCCCCCAGGCTGCATTTTCCCTGAAGCAAGAACGGTGGTTTATATGCCAAATCCCAAAAGTGAGTACACAATGAACATTTATGAGATAAATTATATCTCAAAGACAAAGCCTGTGGTAACAAAGGGTCGGATGTCTATTACGTATCCAACTTATATTGACTCTGCCGGGATCCCATCAGCACCCAAACCTCATCCAAGCTGCCAGATTAAGCCTCCCTCCTCGTGCCCAAGGCTGGGGTCTTGGACGTTCTGCTCCAGCCTTTACCAGTCGCAGAGAACATTCTGTCTAAAACTCCAGGCCCATCTTCAGAGCACCTCTGATGCCCACCTGCTTTACTCTGAACCCACCTCCCATCTCAAAGCGGGTATAGCGGTTCCACTTCTCCAAGATCCAGGCCCACGACACCCCAGAGCCTCAGGAGTCCACTTCTCATCTACCCCGAGGCTCGCCTTCCCCAGGCTGCATCCCTGGCCCAGGATGGATTTCGTCCTGGCTGAGGGGCAAGAAGCTCACTCCCTTACAAGAAACCTACCCTTCCCACAAGGAATGGCCCGCACCTCCCAGGTAAAATAAAGCCCCAACCCTGCGACATCATCACACGCACAGTCACTCGGGTGCCATCAGCACCTGTGAGAGGCAGCAACTGTCCCTTCTTGCTTGACTTTTACCAACTCAGTCCCGCCTCTCTGCTCACTTTTCTCCATCCTGAAGCAGGATACTGGGGAGTCCACACTCCATCTAAACGGGCAGTCCTGCTGGGCCCCAGCCCGCCCCTAACAGGCAGGCACGTGGACACAGTGCTGGCCGAGCCTCCCGTTTTCAGGAGAAGGCAGGTATCATACGTCTGCACTACATGGCCCTACTTGAAAACTGGAATCGAAATTTTCAAATCTCTAAGTGGCCAGACTGGAGGCCAGGTCATGGACCACCAACCGCAGGACATCAGCAGGTCCACAGCGAGGTCAGGGATGGCTTTGGCTTTCCCGAGCACCACCAGTGGCGACTTGCTTTAAGTCGCGTCCCCAAAAAAGGCCGCTGTGGGGCTCTGTGACCAGTAGGAAATGGGCTATGGAGATGCTCGCTGGGCAGCGTGAACATGTGGAGTTTTGTCTGGAAACCCACAGCCTGGTGTGGAGAGACAAAGCCATGACTAAATGTGCCTGGCGTCACAGCCCCAGAAAGGTGGCGAGGGTGGGGTTCTCAGCGGGGGCAGGCGAAAGGCCCGCACTGTTGAGAGCATGCAGCGCCTGTGGTCTGGGGCGATATCCTCACCCCCTGTCTGGGGAGGTGATGCTCTCAAGAGCAGATGATCAGTTTCCCAAGCTGAGAGGGAAGGGCCGCCTCCCTCCTAACAAGACCAGGCAGCCCAGGATGGGGAAAGATTCCAGGGGCAAGTCTGTGCCTGTCATGGGCAGGGCCCCGGCAGGGAGTGAGGCAAACCTCAGCCCACATCTGCTCATCCCCTCCCCAGGGAAGGCTCTGCCCAGCAGAGACTGGCCATTGTCAGCACTCCATAAATAAATATTTGTTGAATGAATGAATCACTGGCTCGATGAGTAAATGGCTGCATAGACAGATGGATGCATGGATGAATGAATAGATGGACGGATGGGCGGGTAGACAGACGGACGGACAGAAGCATGGACAGAGGAACAGACGGAGGACTAGATGGATGGTTGTAAATCTTTAAGGACAAAAAAACTCTCTGCAGGTCTAAGGTACACAGGGGACATGACAGGGGCAGCTCAGTCTTAAGCTCACCCTCAGCATCTAGCAGGGGGAGCATCGTTGCCCTGTGCTGCACCTCCTGCTGGAACACCCTTCACTTCTTTGCCTGCCCAACTCCCATTTAATCCTTTGGGACTCATCTGGGGCTTCTGCATCTCCGGGAAGTCCCCTGACGGGCTCTCTTCCCCCAAACTGGCTGGGCTGGGTTCTGCCCCCCAGCCCCGCTCTATTGCCATGCAGACCGCCCTGTATCCAGCCGGCCTGTTCACTCCTCACCCCCGCTGGGCTGTGGGCACCTGGAGGGCGGAGGCCATGCCTGGATCCCCTCACCAACTCCAGCGCAGAGCCTGGATTCAGCGGTGCTCAGGAAGCGCCCAGGAGGAACGGATTCTGTTCCCCACTTCCCAAGTCTACAGACAATGCAATTCGACCAGAAACACACTTAACCAACTCAACTTTAAAAAACAAAATCGGAGCCACAAAAGACGGGCAGGCTTAGAAATGAAAACACAGAGCTCCAAACTTGTGGTTTGATAGAACAGAAAAGCCCCATATTTATGTAGTGTCTGTCTCATGGTTCACAAAGAGCTGTCACATGAGTCAGCTCAGCAAATCCTGTCATAATAGCCACCTTTGCTAAGTGTGAACAGAGGCCCTGAGCTAAAGCAACTTGCCCGGGGTCACGCCAAGTGCTGGGGCCAGGGCCAGGGCTGGGAGCCAGTGCAGGGGCCTCACCTGTCTGTCCACTTGTCCTCCTCCTGACCACGGGGTGGTTTCTAGCTTAGGGATCTCTTGACAGGAGAGGAAAGACTGACTTTCCCACACAGAAGAGACAAGGAGGCTCAGAGAGCCCACGTCACCTACCTGGCCTCACGCAGCTATGAAGGGAGAGTCTGAGGAAGGAAGGGCCTGCTGGAGAGAAGGGCGGGCCTGGAACCTCAGGTGGGGTGGAGATTTCATCCCAAGGGCCCTTCTATGCCACCTGAACCACCAAGGACCCACAGCCGGGCAGGTGGGCCACCTGTGCCAAGTGTAGATATCTCAGGTCCCGAGGTGCCCCATCCTGGGCATGGAAGACAAGCCTCCTTCAGCAGAATTGGTGAGGGACCATCCTAAATGGCTCATCTGGGAGACACCCAGGTGTTGGTCAGAGCAACAGTTTTGAATCCCAGCTCCGCCGCTTGAGAGCTGGGTGAGCCTCCGAACGCATCTCTCTGAAGCCGCAGTGACAGGCCTGCCATGAAGTGACATACTCAAGCACCAGCCACGGTGCCCAATAAATGGCAAGTTTTGCCATCCTCACTGCCAGGAGCATCTTGAGGACACCGAAGCACAGCCAGGAGGTGAGCGTCTCAGAGCTCCCACAGGGAAGGATGAATAGCAAAGAACAGGTTTTCTGTGCAGCTCCTACAACTTCTCAGGCGGACAGGGGAGGACTGGGGGTTCTGGGGAGGACTGGGGGTTCTGGGGAGGACTGGGGGTTCTGGGGCACACACGGGGCTGGGTGTAGGGGTCCCCACCGGTAGGGTTTTCTTGTGATGAAAACTTTTTTAAGATCTACTCTCTTTTCAAATATGCGACACAGTATTAACTATAGTCACTGTTCTGTACATTACATCCTCAGGGTGAGACTTATTTTATAATGAGAAGTTTCTACCTTCAAAATTAAGTTTTTAAAATGACATGTATGGTATGATGTCCGCAACTGGCTCTCGAACCCTCCAGCCAAACAAGGAAAAAAAAGCAGGAGAGGGAGCTCACAGGAGGTGATAAAAAAAAAAAAGATTGCAAAATGTTTGCAGATGATGACACCAAGGCTGGACCTCTCGACTTCTACGTGTTTCTGAAATTTTCCATAATGAAGATGGTAAACCAAAAATGCTGATATGCATCGGTGGATTCACGGGCTCCCAGACACCCAGAGCGCTGACTCATGGCTCACTATTGGCCCAGGAATTCTCCCAAACAGCTGGATATGTATATATGTGCACTAAAGGACACAGATAATTGCTTAACCACCACTGTGGAATCCAGCCACGCCAGGTCACACATTTGTCAAGCCATCTGCAGGGTGGAGCTGAAAGGGGTTCAGGGCTGTCTGAACTCTCAGAGAGAACTCTCTGGAAATTGGATGGGGGAGATAGGTGACTAAGATGGCTCCCAGTGGGAGAGGGTGTTGGGAGGGGAAGATGCCCCAGAAGAGGTAGGACATAAGAGCAGTTTCCCCAGGTGGCCCCTGGGTCTGGGAGCTGGGGAGGGGCTGGCTCCTAGGCAAGGTGGGGCTTGGTGGGGGGGGGGGGTCATGCCACTGGTGGGTAGAGGGGTAGCCCCTCAATATTCCTTGGGGAGATGGTTAGTGCCAGTCCACCTCGCCTGATCCCCTCAATGGCAAAATTATTTCAAGAGATGTTTCAGTGATGGCTTGACCTTGAGAAAAGTCACATCTTGCTCTGCACCTCAGTTTCCCCACCTAGAAAATGGATCCAATGACAACACGCATTCTACAGAGTTGCTCGGAAGATCAAGTGAGGCAGCCACAGCCTTGTGCAGACTCAGGGCCTATTAAATCCTTCAATATATAGCACTGTTAACCACACCCATTTGCCAGAAGAGAAGCTAAGGCATAAAGAAGTTGAGAAACTTGCCCAAGGTCACACAGGCATTAGGAAGAGGAGCTGCAATGCAAACCTGCAGGTAAAGCCGTGAGTTCAAGGCCCTCAGTAAAAGTTATGATGATGATGATTTGAAGCTATAAAGCACATTCATAGCTGAAGCGCTTGTTGGGAGGGAAATACCAGACAGAAGATGACTCTCTGGCCCCACTTGGGGACTTGCCAGTTACTTGGCCCGGCTAGAAAGTTTGAGGACTCAAAGGGCTGGCTAGCCCAGGACGCAAACACCAGCCCAGGCCAAAGACTAGCACTCCCATCAGACAAGACCCGTCAGTTTGGAAAGCTGGGGTAGAGGCAGCTGGGGAGCGATTCCCCAGCCCAGCTGACTGCAATGCCTGGCCCTCTCAATGTCACATGTCACAGAGGAGCCAGGGGATTCGCAGTGGAGGGGAGGACTCCTGGCTGCTGAGCTTGGAAGCGGTGCCCCCTCACACTTCGCTGCATGACTGAGCCGCAGTTTCCCCCTCTGTACTCTGGGCGAGCCAGGTCTACCACCCAGGTGGCTTTGAAGCTTGACCAGTGCAGGCAACATGCCACAGCTGTCCATGACTGTCCTTCCTTCCTACAGTACTTCCTCCTCAACAAAGGAAAGGCCACACCCCACAAGAACAAAAGGCCTTGAGGGAGGGAGATGAGCATCTAGAAGCAACTACAAGAGACTTCTCTAGCGCCGAGGGAGGCCTGTGGGGACAGGAACTCTGTGCTCAGGGCGAGACCCGGGCATGGTGCTCAGCTCCACTCAGCTCCCTCCAGAGGTGCTGGGCAGGCCAGACTGGAATCCACAGCCTGGGCCTTACGGCCTCCTTGCACAAAGCCCCCAGGAGCTTTCGTTACTACAGACACCGGCAGTGCAGGGTGCTGAGTCACCGAGAACCTCAGTCAGTGGTTCATGACTAAGGAAAGTGGGGTGCATGCAGGCGTGGGGCAAACACAAGAGCAATGCCCTGGGGACATACAGAGGCCTCCGTGTCATCTGTGCATTCAGGAATGAAGGCTCCCTCGCCAGGGAAGCCCCAGCATTGGGTGGAAAGCCTTCAATTACTGCTGATGACGACCTTCCAGCCGGCCCAGTTTGTGGAGAGTGTGATCCACACAAGAAGAGGCTCCTTGTGGGATGAAAGGTCAGCTGAATGGCATGATGAGGCAGGGGACAGAGACAGCCTGGGAAAAGGAGATGAACCCTCGGAATGTCATCGTGAGAAACCCATCAAGACCAGTCTGGGCTGGAGGCTGGCATGCGCCACTCTTCCATCCCCACCCACTGCCTGTGGTCAAGACTTGTCGGCACCTGGGGGTGGGGTGACCACAGTGCTTGGGGCTCCTGGCACACCTGTCCCTTCCAAGCCCTCACTGTAGCCTCAATGGTTCACCCTAAGTGTTGCTTCCATCAGCAACCATAAGTTGACACATACTCAGGAGCAGGGTTGGGGGCCAAGGGGTGATGGAGGCTGGAGAGACAATAGGGAATGGTGGAGACTAGACCACGGGAGCTCACGGCAGCTGTCACTCAGCTCCGACCGGTGCCTGTCATGTGGGAACGTGGGTCCAGACCTACCAGAGTCTTCCATTGTTCAAGCGAGTCAGAAATCTGGATTGCTTTTCCATCCTCATTTCTAAACCTTGTAATCTCAACCCCCTCCCCCACTCCCAGCCAAAAAAATAGAAATTTACGTGCTGTAGAAGCCACACAAAGCCTATCTGTCGCTGGCTCCACCCTTCAGCCTCAGAAGAAGTGGACCCCTGGTGGCCTGGCCTCTGGCCACCTTCCCAAGTCCCTCTCCCCTTTCTCCTGCCCTCAAGGAATCCTGAAGTAGCAGCAGCTCCCTGGACACAGCCAGTGTTTTCTAGCTTACTCTGCCGCCCCTCACCTTGGGAGCCTAGCCTCACGGGAAAGTACCATGAGCTCCTGGGGTGAGGGGGCTCAGTTCCCGGGGGCACACAGAAGGTCTCTACTGAGAGCATGTAGCACATGGGACTGAATTATCTCCCTTCCTCCAAACTCAGGCACTGTTGATCTGATAACGGCTTCTAGGGAGACTGTGTATGTGTGTATGTGTGTGTGTGCACGCGTGTGTATAGTCACACATACACACACACAGGTTGAAATCCCAAATTATCTCCGAGGCCTACAGGTCTGGTGTGATGTGGCCCCTGGCAACCTCTCTGAGTTGCACCCCCTCCCTCATTTCATTCTGCGACAGCCCCACCCACCTCCTGTCAGCTCCTGGATGTGTCAAGCTCCATCCTGCCTCAGGACCTTTGCTTATACCATTCCCTCTGCCTGAAAGGCTGTCCCAGGTCTTACCAGGGGGTGTGGAGGGGGAAGCACACATCTCTCAGCAGTCCCCAACCTTATTCCTTTGTAAAGTGACACCTTCACTGGCCTCAAGCCATCCAATCAGGCCGACATCACATTACACCCCTCAGGGCCTTTGCCCAGGCCATTCCCTCAGCTAGCCCTGTCTGCTTCTATGCTGTCCCAAGACCAACTCCTTTTCCGACATTTCTTCCCTCCCCCACCACCCAGTAAAATTAACCCCTTTGGATCCTGTATGAATTCTCCCTTCCAGGGCTTAGTTCCAAAGGCACCTCCTCAGAGAGGTCTTCCCTCCAAACGCTCCAGGGCAGCTCACCCCAAGGCCCCGCCCCGTTACTGTGCATCCCTTTGCATCACTGTTTACTTCTCGACCTCATGGCTCCCTGACATCACCGTGTTCATGTATCCTTTCTCTCCATCTGCCCCCGCGGATGCGAGCTCCACGCAACCAGGGGCTTCATCTACCCAGCCCCCTCATATCGCCTGGGCCCCACAAGCACCTGGCCATCAGTGGGCGCCAATAAATGCATGCTATGCCAATGCCCACTAAACAGGTTCACTATTTGAAAGTCATTCGGATTTTGGAAATTATTCACACTTGAGGAAAAAATACGTCTTAGAGGTAAGACAATACCGTGTCTGAAACATGTGCCTCCTCAGTGCCCCTGTGCCCGGCAGGGACACCCCTGTGGTGTTTTTCTCTGGATGCACTGTGCCCGGTACCAGGCCTGGCCAGGAGGCATGTCAACAGCTCTACAATGTGTCCCCAGTTCCCAGGCCATTCCCTCTGCGGAGGCTGAAGTATCTACCCCAGAGCCAGCTGCCTGGGTCTCCAGTCCAGCCGTGCGCCTGGCAGACACTTCCTCATTTAACACTTGTACCAGACTGCGGCGGCAGGAAGCGTCACCCTCGTTTTTCAGCTGAGGGACCTGAGGCTCATTAGACTAAAGGTCTCACACCCAAAGTCAGGCAGCTTCAGAGGGCAGAGCCGGGACCCCATTCCACAGCTTCAGTAGCAGCAAAGGCTCAGGACGCAGCCCCCTGATCTGCATAGGGGAGGAGAAGGGGAGGAGAAAAGAACCAGCTGGAAGCCGGAGCCCTCATGCTACAGCCCCAGCCCAGGGAGCAGCTTCCCGCGAGGCCCTGCAAGGGTAGCCCCAGAGGCTGGCCTGGCTGTGGCAATATTATAATCCGCCCGCACAGGCAGTGGACCAGCTGGGTCTGGCAAGTGGACAGCCAGCCTCTAGGGAACATGACCTTTGCCCCAGACCAAGGGACAGGCTACCCTTCTGGCTGGTCTCCAAAAGCATGAAGCACTAAGAGAGACTCAATCTTTTCTTCCTTAGAGCCCAGATGATGATGTTTCTTAGAGACAAAGAGACTGAGACATTTTCTGCAGACAACAGTAATCTTGTGACTTGGGCTGAGAGCAGGGAGATATATGGTGCCCAACTCTGAGTTAACCCCAACCTTACCCCACCTGTAACCCCAATGTTACCCCACCTGTAAAGCTACAACAGCTTGATGGGCTTTTACCTGCCAGGTTGGGCTGACATCACAGGCTCCTTCCTACCCCACGGCCTTTGCACAGGCTTCTCCCCCTGCCTGGAACATCTCTGCTTTGTCCCAAGACCAACTCCTTTGCAGGCATTCCCCCCTAAAACTTTCCCTGACCCCTTTCTACCCCCTTTCCCCTAGGAGAATTAGCCCTATGTACCCAGTGTCAATTCTCTGTCTAAAAGTGTATCCCATTCAGTAGTGCGTACGTCTGCACCCCTGGGCCATGCTCCTGACAGTTGGCAAGAGTCGAGGGCATGTTTGTTATCCAGAAGACACTCCCGTGATGGAAGGACAGCACACTGCACAGCACTGAGGGGACAGCATGCCAGGTTCTCGCCTATCCCAGAGAGCCACCCTTGGCCCACACCAACCCACAGGATGGGCCTCAGAGAGCCCCCTCCTCCCTCTCAGCTGGGGGGGACCCATCCTTTATAAAGAGCCACCTCTGACCCTCAGAGTGAAGCACGGATAAGGGTGTCCCCAACTTCCTGGCCAAGCTAAACCTCCTTTAAGATAGTGCTTGACCCCAGGGGTCTCGCTCCCATTTCTCCATCTCCTAGATACCATATTCCATCGCTGGGCTTGGCACAGGTCAGAGCAAGGAAGGGGCTGAGGGTGGGTGGAAATGCCATCCTGCCACCTGGCTCTCTGCACACATCCAAAGCCTGATGCCCGATGTCTACAGCTGCTCCCGAAATGGGTACGAAGAAAGAAGGAAGACAGACCAGTGTGCTGGGTGTCTAGAGGCTGGATTGACCAGAACACCAATGTAGAAACACCAAAAACATACCCTTATCTGGCGCTTACTGTCTGCCAGGCCCTGCTAGAGTGTCTTTCTATGTTATCTTGTTTGATCTGCACAAGGCCTCAGAGAAACCTGGCAAAGAGGTGGTGGGGCTGCGACCCAGACCCTGGCAGTCCAAGCTTTATGCTACTTCCGATGCACCAGGTGGCCAGGAGCCGTGTGTAGAACGGGGAATGGCTTGCACTTCCTCGCCCCCTGGAGTCCTGCCAAGAGGACAGGCCAAGGCCCACGAGAGCAGTGCAGGGACCAGAGCGGAGTTGATGCAGCCGTGAGGTGTCAGCAGAGGGAGTGTGCTCCGTGGAGACCCGACCCAGAGATGGGGAGCCCCAGGGCCCTGACCCCCACAAGGGCCATGGGAGCTGCTGGCCAGGCTGGATGGGTGTGGCTGAGTGGTGGGCACGGGGCCCTGTTCACGGTCACCCTGACCTCTGAGGCAGGCCAGCTGGGAGTCACTCTTTCCAGCCCCATCAGCAGAGCTTGGCTGCAGCCGCAGAGGGAAATGCAGGGTGGAGGAGACTGTGGGCCGTGGCTTCCAGCTGCTTCCACCAAGGCCTCATTTGCCAGACTTCATCACAGGCTCCCCAGCCTCTTGACATCTGCTATACCCACATATATGAAATCCACCACCACTTACCTAGTACCCTTCATAATAGGGCCACTCCAAAAAATATATATTATTCATTTGAAATAAAAATATTCTATCACTATGTGGTGAAGTTATAGTCTGAGGGGCTACTTATATTCCCCGCCCCCCCCACCCCCATGGCTTTATGGTAAATAAATAACTGTAAAACTAAACCATGGCTCACCATGTACCACCTAAAACCACCACACATTTCACCACTACAAGAGACACATTGTGTCCAGCTTCAGAGAAAAGGGTCTTGGTCACTCCCTCAACTGCCAGACCTGGGAGGCCCCATTCCCAGGCTTTCAAAAAGGGGGGTTTCCAATACACTCCTTTGACCCTGAGTGCAGCAGGCATGAGATGTGGGGTCACGATGCTGAGCGATCCCACGTCCTCCAGAAGGGAGACCTTGGAACCAAGTCCGGCTGGCGTGGGCTGTTGAGTAGAAGTGGGAAGGGGGGGGTCCCACCTGGATGAGAAGCCAGGAACCCCGCGTCTGAGCCTCACCCTTGTGGCTAAGTCTCCATGTGACCCTGGGCTGGTCATTTCCCTAGGTCTGGGCTACCACCGCCAGCAGGAATAACCCTCCCAGAGGGGATTTTGCTTCCCGATAGGCCTCAGGAGGGCTGCTGGCCCGTCTTGGGCCCTCAATAAGGTACAACGACGCCTAGTGACACCCTCCCCATTCCTAGACAAAAGTGGTGGGTGTTCGTACTCTTAGTTGATGGGTGTGACCAGCACCATTCCAGCCCTGGAAGAATCTCAGATGCCAGATTAAGAGACGTCAGGCGGGACAGCAGTGTACCCATTGGCTGGCCCCCTCTCTGCCTAGGCTCCCACCTCAGTCTCTCCATCTATGAAATGGATAGGATGCCTGTTTAAATAGGGGCCACGAGGGACTGAGATTCAAATGTTGCCTAGATCTGAGGTGGCCCTGAACTAAAGCAGTCAGCCCAGGGCTGGCCCCAGGCCTAAGCTGGGGGTAAATGGGATGAGGGTAATCGAGACTAGATTTAGCAAATAAAAACAGAGGATGCCCATTTAAATTTGAATTTCAGATCAACAACGAATAATTTTATTCATCATTTATCTAAATAATTGGCTGCCCTGTATTTCATCTGGCAACCCTACTTAGGACGGTCCTTAGCCAACTGTGGGAAGACACCTCCTCACCCCCAAACCAGGACACTGATCCAGAAGCAGGTGGTCCCTTTGCCGCTGACTGTCACCTTACATCCATGGGCGAAGGTAGCCAAAGGCGGCAGCTGGCACGAAGGAAGCAGAAGAAGGTTCAGTGAGCAAAGGCTTTGCCTGGTCCCTCTGCTATTGCCTGGTGGCACATTCACTTATTTATTGAGCACTCATGGGCCAGGCACTGCGCTGAGCATGCATTAAGTACATTACGTCTTTGTATCTTCACAGGAAAGCTAGGTATGGAACCGAGGCTCAGAAAGTCACTTGGTAACTGTTGGAGGTTGGAATTGAACACAGGCAATTCAGCTTCTGGGAGAAAAGACTTAGCCAGGGCATCGCCCTCTTAAAATGTCTGCATGTCCCTTATTCTACATGGGTGGGTACAGGAGTGGGGGTGTTGACTGCTGGTGATTATCTGTCTGACCTAAACTTTACAGTCAGGAAACACCCAGAGCGTGATGGTGTCAAGACGCTCGCTGAGTCTGAGATGAGAACAGAAGTGTGGGCCACACACCTGAGGTTCTGAAGAGGGACAGCCAGGCCTAGAATGCACACACTCTGTCCTGGTCCCCTTCCCACTAGATTCTCTTCCTTTTAGGAATGGAAGAGTCTTGACAGCAAGCCCCATGGTGGGGGTGGGGTGGCGGTGCAACCCCACCGTTAGTCCCGTCTGGCAAGGAGGGGGTGCAGTCTACCCTGGGATGGGTGAGAAATCCTTGTCAGTGACAAGCCGGGATAGTGAGAGGCCTGGGCCTCAGAGGAACAGGGAGCCTGAGCAAGCAGCCCTGGCTGGCCTTGTGCTAAGAAAACCTAACACACGTGCACCATACCTACTCACCAACGGGGACGGCAGAGCAAGGAGCCGACGCGCCAGGCCTCCCCTGCTGGCCCTGAGCCCAAGCCTGGCGCCGACCCCAGCTACCTAGGATAAAGGTGAAGCCCACACATATGAGACCCTGTGCCCGTCCTTCTGCATCCTTGAACCCCGAGCCACCATGGGAAGAAGAATTGCTCACCTGCTCTAGGCCAGGCCCAGTGAGGAGCTGGGGACAGTCACGGACACTCATGGGGCGGATGTGGTACACCCCTGTCACCAGGAGCCAAGGATCAGCCGGGGTAGACAGACAGGCCAGGGCTGGGACCTGGGCTACACATGGGGCTGCAGATAGCCAGAAATCCCTTGCCCCACCTGGAGGAGGTGATGGAGGTGATGCCCAGGTGGATCTCAAGGACGAGGAGTCACTAGGTGATGAAGAACACCCAGAACTGCCTTCTCAGGGATCCTCCAGCCAGCCGGACTCCCTAATTCTCTCAACTGCAGTCAGTGCTGGCAGTGGGATCATGTCCCATTTTGCAGAGGAGGAAACTGAGGTGCAGCGTGTGAACAGCATCACCCAGCAGGGGCATAGAGGGGATGTGAACCTGGGGCTTCTGACTCCATCACTTTGGGAAAGGACCGTGTCTTCTGCTCAGGGACCTTCTCATTGCTGCTCTCAGCCGACCTATATCAGGCACCGAGGCAAAGCTAGGCCTTCTGCTCAAGCCTTGGAGAGGACCTTTAGTTGGAGGGCTTTCTCCAGCAAAAAGCCGTATGTTCACAGGACCCAGGCCCAGAGTGGGAAGGGCGGTCCACAGTGCTTGGGGGACAGACACACCCCTCCTCCCTGAGTCTGTGCTGGGTAAACAAAACAGGTTCTGGTTGCCTCCGGGCCATCTGGGGAACTTTAAAGCAGCAGCTCTAAATGCCTGGGGGCGGGGAGGAGTAGGAGGAAGATGGATGAAAGGATGCTGATGGCTCCCTGCCTGTGGTTCTCTAGTGGGGCATGAACCCCAAAGGCCACATTGAGGCCGTCTGGTGACAGCAAGGGTCAAGGTCAGGCTTGGAGGCTCTAAGATGGGCAAGGCCAGGGACCAGAGGTGAGGATCTCCCCCTCTCAGGCGGGTGTCAGAGGACAGGCCCACCCCGCTCCACTCTGACTGTACCCCCACGTCAGCTGGAGCCCAGAGGCACCCAGGAACCAGGAGGTTTTCCTCCCAGCTCTCTCCGGCTGAGCCAGCATGGGACTCAGCCAGCCAGAAAACGCTGGCTCGGTGGTCTAGGCAGAAGACCTCTGTGGGGTCTCATTACCCTCCCCCCTGGGCCGGCACTGGACATGAGAGACATACCATGCCCCCCTGGGACTAGTATCCAGAATCTATAAAGAGCTCTTACAACTGAATAAGAAAATAACTCAGTGAAAAATGAGCAGAATAACTGAATAGATGTTTCTCAAGAAAAGATATACAAGTGGCCAAGAAGCGAGCGCACACGGGCAAGCGCACACACACACACACACAACACTCAGCATTATCTGCCACTAGGAAAATGCAAATCAAAGCCACAATGAAATGCCCCTTCGCAACCCACTCTGATGACCTGAATCAAAAAGGCAAACAATACAAATGTTGGGGAGGCTGTAGGAACTGGAATCCTAATGTAAAATAGAGCAGCTACTCTGGAAAACAGTATGTAGTTCGTCAAAAAGTGAAACAGTGACCAGGTAATCCAGCAATTCCATGCCTAGGTACATACCCAAGAGAAATGAAAACATACATCTACACAAAACTTGTACACAAATGTTCACTACAGCATTATGCGTAAAGCCAAAAAGCAGAAATAACCCCAACATCCATCAACAGATCAACGGATAAAAAAAATGTGGTATATCCATGTAATGGAATATTATTCAGTCATAAAGAAGGATGAAGTGCCAACACAAGCTATGACATGGATGAAACTTGAAAACATGCTAAATGAAAGAAGCCAGACACACAATGTCACTTATCCTATGATTTCATTGATGACAGTGCAAATAAGGAAATGTATGAGCCCAAAAGTAGATTACTGGTTGTCTAGGGCTGTAGGGAGGGAGAGAGGAGTTAGGAGGGTGATAGCTAACAAGTACTAGGTTTCTTTTTGAGATGTTGAAATGTTCTAAAATTGATTGTAGCAGTGATTGTATACATTTATGAATATACTAAAAGCCACTGAGTTGTACATTAAATCAGAGGTCCCCAATCCCTGGGCCATGGGCTAGTACCAGTCCATGGCCTGTTAGGAACCAGGCCACACAGGAGGTGAGCAGTGGGCAACTGAACAAAGCTTCATCTATATTTGCAGCCACTCCCCAGCGCTAGCATCACCGCCTCAGCTGTACCTCAGATCATCAGACATTAGATGCTCATAGAAGCATTTATCATCACCAGAAAGGTTGGGGACTGCTGCATTAAATGGCTAAAATACATGGTATACGAATTATATCTGAATAGAACTCTTTAAAGAAAAAAAAATCCTGGAGTTTGGACACTGAAGTACCTTCAGGGCCACTGAGTCTAACTCTGCCCCTAGAGATGACCAAACTGAGGCCGGGAGAGGAAGAAATGTGACCAGGGTCACTCAGGGCTTCCAGTCCCCACCTCAGACTTTCTGTTGCCTGCTGGCAAAGTGGAGGTGTGCTTAACCTGGGCAGGGAGGTGCTAGGGAGGCAGGAATGGGGCGTCTCTTGGTTGAGTAACTGGCGAGCTCTCTGCAGACCTGCTGGCCCCCACCCCAACCCCTCAAGCAGCCTAGGGTCCTTCGTCTCTACCAATGTGAAGGAGTAAGACATCCCAGTGACTGCGACAGAAGGTAGGCTATGTCCTGGGCATGGGCCAATAATCCCCTCATTCTACAGAGGATGAAAGAGACTCGGTGGGGTGAAGGGACTTGCCTGGCCAAGCGAGGTCACAGAGCAGGCAGGGCACAGCCCCAAGTGCAACTGGGTTTGTGTGAGCCCAGACCCCCAGGCAGGAGGACGCCCTGCTCCCAGGCTGAGTGAAGGGAAACGCTGACTCAGCCTCCCCATCAGCAAGGCCGCCCACCACGGGCTGCTGGGGGGAAGGGAGTTTCCTGCTGAGCTGGCATGTCAACAAGCCAGTGGTAGGACCATGAGTCACAGGGGCCCCAAACTCAAGCAGAGCCCAGCAGCCCTCTCTGCCCTGCTCCGGGCCCACTGTGGTCTCACAACAGATGATTCTGGGACTGGGAACCCACCAGCTCAGAGGCCTAAGGCTGGTCTTGTCCTGCACTTATGCTCCTCAAGGGTCCTAGGCGAGTCCCCAGGCTCAATTCCTGGCCCCGCCCACTGAGCCTCCAGGCCTTTGGAAAGATTCACAGGGGAGGTTCTCTGGGGTTGGAAGGCTCCTCCCACAGGCTCCCCCAGCAGCTCCAGGGCCTGAAGTTACGCCCCACCCCACTGGGTGACCCCCCTGAACCCACCCCAGGATAGTCAAGGCAGCTGCCAAGGAGTGAGAAGGAGGTATGGGCTTGAAGGCAAAGCTTCCCCCTCCCCCCATCAGAGGGTGTATCATTTCAACAGGGCTTAGATCTTTCTGGAGGTACACAGAGGCCCTGGGGTGGAGGATGGGCGGAGACGACTTTAGGCCACAGGGTAGAGATACTGCCTAATGCATCCCAGAGACAGCAGAGGAGGGGAGGGAGAGGCCCCTGGACATATCAGAGTTGTCCCTGGCTCTGAATCTAAGATCCCAGAAGGACTCTGGAGAAATGATGTGGGGGCAGAGGACACTTCTCAGATAGGCCTTCGCTGACCCTCTAAGCAGCTGCTGCAGCCCTGGATCCATCTCACTAAACCAGATCCACCAGGCCACTCTGCTGCTCTAAAACCTTCAGTGGCTCCCTAGCACCTAGCACTGGGGAAACCCCCTCACCCCCACACCTGTCTCAGTCTTAGAGACTTGACCCATATCCTCGGATGCCTCCTTGTTTTGCTGCATGCTATTCCCAACTGCCTTTTCCCCTTCTCCACCCAGAAAATTCTAGCAGACTTTCAAAACTCAGCCCCGACTCTGCAACAGTCATCCTTGACAGCCTTGGGTAACTGACTTTCATCTTTGTTTCTTCAGCCTAAAAAATGGTGCCCAGACAGGAAGGAGCTGGGCGAGCACACTATCCAAATGGCTGGGTCACATGATTTCATTTGACTCAGACCCTCATTAAATGGGTAGAACAGCCTGATTCTATAGTCCAGGGAGGGATTTACAGATTATATGACAGAGTGAGCAAGAACTGAACAATATGAGTCTACAGATTGATGGACTGCAACAGAGTCCAGAAAGAAACCTGAGTTCTTAGAAGAATTTAGTCTGAAGTAAAGGTGGCCTCCAGAAGCAGCCAGCAAAGGATGGGTTGTTTCCAATGGTGACTAGTTTGGAAAATGAACAAAGTGAGATTCCCTCTTTACTCAGAAACAATTGCCAAGGGTCAAATACTTAAACATAAGGAGACACGTCTTAAAAGCTAAAAGAAAACAGACACACCAAGTCATGAAGCCATTCAAGGAAATGGATAAAATGGGCCACAAATTTTACACTCCCGTATTTTTTTAAAAGGCCATATACAGAAAGGCAAAGGACAAAGTCTGAAAAAAATGCTTACGACATTTAATAAAATATTATTTCTCATAATTTTAAGTGAAAAATTATTGAACAGTATATATAGTACACACATTACTTTTTGTCTTAGACAAGAAGAAATAGGAATATCTATGTCTACCTATAATGTTTATTATTGAAAAAAAAAAAACAAAAAAGTGAACAGAAACTAATGAAAACAGTCACTCAAAAAGAACTGGTTGAGATTGGGATAGAGGAGAACGGGATGCAAGTGAGCTTTTAAATTTTATTTTGTTCATATATTGTTTTCTATTCAAGAAATGAAATGAAATGAAAAACGAAAGTCAACCCCAAGAGTGAATACAAAACAAGAACAAGTGAACCTAATTGTATATCAAATTGATAACATAACCACACTGAGAAAAGTATTTCTCATAACTTTTGAGTACAGTGATATGACTGCATCTCCTCGGAGTGACACATTCTAAGAAAAAAAAGAAACGCAAAGAAATCTTAAATAGCACCCAGTAGAATTTTTCACTGAGGTGAATTTACAAAACATAAAATAAATTACTTAAGGGGGGAGGGTAAAATACATTGTAACAGAAAGAAATCTAACTATGGGCGCTGAATATACAATGCTATACACATGCACACACACACGTGTGTGTGTGTGTGTAATATCTTACCACAATAAAAAAAGAAAACACTCTTGATATGTGAAATTTGAACTGGAAATATCAAGATGTATACATGTATAGATTTATCAATATGCATATGTGATTTTTACAAATGCGTGTCCAGCCGAGGACTAGTGACACTCCATAGCAGTGACCACACCTGTTTCTTAGGTCTTGGTTACTAAATGCCATTGCCTCTTAACTGAGAAATTTCTCTTGGGAGAGATGGTTGATTCCGGGTGAGCTTAGGATATCTTGTATCCAGAAATGAGAAAGCTATCAAACACAAAAAGAATCACGTCAAAAGGATACAGAAGCCAGCTTGAAGGGACTCCCCTTGGACTAACTGGGAATTTTGAACATCTAAAAGAATAGTGACTCTAATGAACTGTAATATATTCAATAAATAAAAACCCCTGTGTTCATACTGATATCATGGATCCTCATTAGTCGCTGATTCGGTATTTGCAAATTTGCTTATTTGCTAAAATCAATACTTTTAGTCATTCTCGAAAATGCACAGAGTGGTAAAAAAAAAAAAAAATCTACGTCAGTCACCTGACACACATGTTCCCAGCTGTGGCTAAACAATGCTTTCTGCCTTCTTGGTTTAGCTTATACTCAGAGCCGAAAGCAAAAATCCTTTTTGTGGTCTATTTACTGCCGTGATTTTTGCATTTTTTTGTAAATGGCCCTCAAGCACAGTGCTGAAGGGCTGTGTTGTGTTCCTAGGGTGAGAAGGCTGTGATGTGCCTTGTGGAGAATGTGTGTGTTAGAAAAGCTTTATTTGGGCAAAAGTTATAGTGGTGTTGGCCATGAGTTCAATGTTAATGACTCGAAAGCACATGTTAAATGTCTTTAAATAGAAACACGCATAAAACGAGATTATGTATTGATTAGCTGATGAAAATGTTGTGACCAGAGGCTCACAGGAACCTAACCCTGTATTTCTTCTAGGAGTAAATGATTCAGTGTTTGCGGTGACTCGACAGAACATAACTACAAGTAATGAGAATTGACTGTACTTAAAAAATAAAAGTGGGGGAATGCCAGCCAAAAAAACGTGGAAAGAATGATAGCAAAATCAGTTTCGCAAATGTCAGTGCAGTAACTGATTTCAGGCAAGGATCACTACTGGTTGTCAAGCACTGGAAGAAAGGCCATTTGGGGGCAGGACCGCCAGCCCGGGCCAAGACATCACCCACAGGTTACTTAATGCACAGGGGACAATAGAGTTTACAATGGAGAAACTGGGAAGGCAACACTTAAATGAAGTAATAAGCTCAGCATAACTGAATGCCATAACCTGTGAGTTCCCTAATGTGATGTAACGTAACCTTACGCAGAGGGTGTTTCTAAAAATGTTGCATCAGAATCTAGTTAAGTCTCTAGGTCTAACTTCCAGGCTACAGGACATACAGGAGACAGAGAAACATTAAACAAACTCATGAGGAAACAGACACATACTGAATTTGAGATCATCTACAAAATAGAAGACTTAGATTCTTCTGAAGGTCAATGTTAGGGGGGGAAAAGATGGCAGGATGAAGACAGACAGAAAGACTGAAAAGATGTAACCAAATATAAGACGTGACCCGTGTGTGACAGGATCCTGGTCTTTAAAAGATAGCTATAAAATATATTTTTATATAATGGGACAACTGGGAACATCTGCATGTGGACTGGATACTGGATGAGACTGAAATTGTGCCACTTTTCTTGGGAATAATAATGTAGTCCTCTCCCGCACGCTTTGCATCCAGACAGGCCTGGGTCCAACTCCTGGTCAAAACATGGCAGATATGATTACTGGCATTCGATGCCAGGCCCCATGTAAAGTGTGCATGGTGTCCAGTTTGACCAGGTTTCCATCCTCCTTGCTGGCTATGTGACCTCAGGGAATTTACTTAACCTCTCTGTGCCTTATCTGTAACATGGTGACAATAATAGTACCAATCTCATGGGACTATTTGAGGGTTAAATAAGATAAGTTCTGTGATGGGCTTGGCTCAGGTAGGCACAAAGCAAGTTCTCAATAATGTCATAGATTTTTAGATGCAGAAAGAGCAGGTCATTGCTCCATAGGCTGTTTCTGACCAATGAATAAGTGTGGCAGGGCCACTAAGGCCTCTTCTCAAGAGGGAAAGATACATGTATTTATATATATCCCATATCTATGTATCTCCTATGTTTATGTACATATACGTACACACATATATACACACAATCAATCCTCATTATTTAATAGTGGATTCTGCATTTGTAAAACTGCCTACTCCTTAGAATTTATTTACAGCCCCCAAACCCATACTCATGTTTTTGCTGTCATTCACAAAATGTGAATGACAAAATGGCAAAAAATTTGAGTCACCCCCTGTGCACATTCCCAGCTGAGGCTGAACTAAGCCATGCTCTGCCTTCTTCAGCTCTCACAATGTAAACAGGATTCCTCTTTGAGGTCTTTGCTGAAACACTGTCTAGCGTTCCTCAGTGCAAGAAGTCTAGGATGTGCCTTACATAGAAAATACCTGCTAGGTATACTTCATTGGATGCTGCTGGCTGTGAGTGCAACATTAATGAATTAACGACGTATCTTAAAGTGAACGAGATGTCTTTAAACAGAAACACAAAACAATGTATGTTGATCAGCTGACAGAGGCTCACAGGAACCCAATCCTGTATTTCCCCTAAGAGCAACGGTTCAGGATTTGCTAAATCAGTGTTTGCAGAAACTTTATAAAATATAACTACCAGAAATAACAAGGACCAACTGTGCATGTGTCTACTATTCCTACCCTATAGAGAGAAAACAGGCTCTGAAAATTCAGTCCCTTCTCAAGGTCACAAGGCGAGCTGTCCTCAGACACGAGATTTGAACGTGGGTCTGTGGATGCCAATCCTGCAGCCCCTCCCCCAGAGTGCAGGCATCTGGAACCTTGAGCGGGGAGGATCCTCTTGACTGCTCAACCATGCTGCCGTCTCCTCCGGAAACACCCGCAAGGCCTGACAGCTGAACAGTGGGGATGGGGGCTGAGGGGCAGGAGGCTGTACGAGAAAAAGCTGTTGCCTGCAGAAGCAGGTGCCATCAAAGGGAGACTCGTGGGTTGCAGATCCCATGGCACTGACTCATGGAAGGCAGCCCAGGGTCGAGGGAGGCCCAGAGAGGCCCCATCTGAATCCCGCCTTGCACTAGCTGGCTGTAACCTCAAGCCAGCCCCTCAACACCCCAAATCCCTGTTATCTGGTCTGTAAAATTGGAGCTGACTTCACCTCTCTGAAGGGCCGAGAGGCACGCTTGGGGCCAAGCTGCACAGTGATTCGTGTGCACTTCTGAGCGAGCTCAGGGAGAAGCGTGGGCCTGATTCCCTTCCTCTTCGCAGATGAGGAAGCTGAGGATCAGTGCTGTGGGCCCATAAGGCACCAGGCTGGGGTTCTGGGTCAGGGCCCCTCACCTCTGTCCTGCTGGACTCTTGTTGTGTGAATACAGCATGGGAGGGTACTGGGGGTGCCAAAGAGCCCCTGAGGGACAGAGAAGACCAGAGGGAGCCCTAGTCTGTTACAACCCTCTCCCTTTGTTTTTGCCAGTTTCTAATTAAAAAAAGAAAAAAAGAGAGATAGGGATGGGAACAGCCTTCAGGGTGTCTGTTCTGCAAATGCTCTTCCCTACCCTATTACATCCCAAGCCTCACGCACTAGGCTGGACGCAGAGTGATATATGGAAGCTGCTGCCCCAGGAGGCCAAAGTCCAATTATGAACTGTAAATCCCTGTGTGTAGGAGGCTTGTGAGGCCAAATAAGAACCGTTTCTTATTGAAAGTAGAATGTTGTAGTAATTTTTACCTGCCGAATTAGCAAGCCACCTGGGAAGTGATAGTTTAAGGAGGGTCATTCATTAGTCACACAGTAAAGGGCAAACGAGGGGTGCCATGTTGGGGGGGTGGATGAAAGCATCTTAGAGAACAGGGGTCAGCAAGCTATGCCCTCAGGACAAATCCAGCCCACTTCCTGTTTTTATAAATAAAGTTTTATTGGAACATAGCCACATATTTACATAATGCCTATGGCTGCTTTTCTGCTACAACTGCAGAACTGAGTAGTTGTGAGAGACACTGTATGGCCCACAAAGCTTAAAATATTTACTACGATCTGGCCCTTGATAGAGAAACCATGCCTATACCTATTTTAGGAGTTGCAGGTTATAACTTTGTGAGTTTTGTTCTCTGCTGTCTCCCCCGCACCTAGCAGTGTTCAGCCCAGTGTAGACAGTTATAAAGCGACAGGAAGCTGTTTATAACATCATTTTCTAGTTCTGTTTATGTGATCTATTTTTAAGCCTTATTCAAAAATCCATCTTTCAGTCAAGTCAGTAAGTATCCAACCATGGACGGAACAATGGAGAACAAAGGGGTCCCACCAGGCATGGCCCTCAACTCCTTCCTGTCCCCCAGTGTGGCTGTCCTCCTGCCCTGCCCTTGGTGGCCTGGGGCTGCCCTGCAAGCCTGGCCAGGCCTGTGAATCATCAAGGACTGACTCACCCTCTGTCTAAAAATACATATTGTCTCATGTTGGCGGGTGTTGCTTTGATCACTGTTTGCACTCAATCTGGTCTTTTTTGGAGTGCTTTGTGGGCAAAGTCTGGGTTTTCATCACTCTGGGTCCCCAGGGTCCAATTTTGTCTCTAGCATGGAAATGGAAAAACATCTGGGAGGAAGAACTTGAGTGTTGAGTGCAAATTCTGCGCTGCCACTCACTTGCTGTGTGACACTGAGCAAATCACCCAAACCCTCTGAGTTCATCACCCAACCCCTCCAAGCTCTCATTTCATCACCTGTTGCCAGGATGAAATAAGAAGAGGCACTGCTGATACATTGCATTCCTTCCCTACCTGAGTATGGGGAGGGGACCTGCTCACTGACACCCCGCTGGGCTTTTCTCCACCAATGAAATCATTTGGCATCATCTCGACATCCAAGGAACTCAGGAACCTGAGGTGACGCCAAGTTCTGGATCCCAGTGCCAAGCACTGGGGAAGCTCTGGTTACAGATGACGAGTGGAACCCACAGGCCCTGGGCTGAACCTGGAACTCATTGGGAAGGCAGTGAGGGACAGTGCAATATAACCCGGAGTCTGGAGGCAGACCTGCCCCAAGCCAGGCCACCGTCCAGGTGGGGCATGGGGACCCTTGGAATTCTCTAGCTTCTGCTTCCAGAGGACATGGGCCAGGATGGGGACCTGCCTCAGGATAGCTGGGTGGTGACTTAGAGCATGGGCCTCGGGGTTGAAGCAACTTCAACCAGACCCATTTCCCTGTTCCATGCTGTGTAACATGAGGCCAGTTCCCTCACCTCTCTGAGCCTCAGCTGCCACATCTGTGAAGTGTGGGAACTAGGGGCACCTCCCTCAGAGGGTTGCTATGTAGAAGGCTTAGCACGGTGCCTGGCACAAAAGAAGCCCTCAGTCAGTCAGAAATGTTAAAACACGACAGGGGTGAGGGGATGGGCAGGAGAGCAAAGGCCAGTAAGTCCTAACAAACACCTACTGAGCATCTCCTCTGTTCCAGATTGGGCACGGGGGATTCGAAAGGGAACAAGACAGTCACAGCCCTGTTCCTCCACAAAATGAATAAGTGAGATGACAGAAAATACATACATTGGTCTCTGCTCCTAGTTCCTGGCACTGGGTGCCTGAAACCCTTGTAATTTCCTAAGTGGCAAGAGCGCCAGGAGCATCCTTTGTGCTAAAGAGGCAACTGTGGGCGGGTTCCTGTGTGGGGGCTGGTCCTCAGAAAGACCACACCATGATGAGATGCTTGGAATTCCTCTCCCCCACCCCCACCCCCCATTTTCTTGAGAAGGGAGAAAGGCTGAAAATGGAATTATTACTAGATGATGCCTATGTGATGAAGCTGCCATAAAATCCCAATAGCATGGGCTTCAAAGAGCTTCCAGGAGGGTGGCGTGCCTCAACTCCACGGGGACAGAAGCTGCTGCACTCAGGACCCTCCCAGACCTTGCCCTCTGTGTCTCTGCATCCAGGCCGTTGATCTGTACCCTTTATCGTAGCCTTCAAGACACTGGTAAACATGAGTAAGTTTTCCCCTGAGTTCTGTGAGTTGCTCTAGCAAATTAATTGAATTTGAGGAGGGGGTCATGGGAATCTCAGATTTGCAGCCAAGTCGAAGAGAAGTTGTGGGTAACTGAGGACCTACTACATGTAACTGGCATCTGAACTGGGGTGGAGGCCGTCTCATGGGACTGAGCCCTTAACCTGTGGGGGTCAGCGCTAATTCCAGCTGGTTTCAGAATGAGACTGAATTGTGGGACACCTAGCAGGTGTCAGAGAATTACTTTGTGGGCAAAAAACCCCCCACACATTTGGTGATCAGAAGTGCTGTGTAAGAGTCAAGGAGACACTCACAAGTAGAAAATGGATTTTTTCTAAAATAAATGTATATATCATTGTAATAATTCTATGAAGGAAAAAAAAAACCAGGGTGCTTGGATAAAGAGTCATGGGAGGGAGGTCTGCTGGGGGGGGGGTGGTCAGGGAAGGACTGAGTAGGGGCTGGAGACAGCGAAAGGAAGAACGGAACAGGGGGACCCCGGGTGGAGGGAGCCGCACGCAGAGGCGCTGGAGCAAGAGAGGACTGGGGAGGCGGAGGCGGGTGGAGGACATTCATCAGGCTCAGGACACAGCTGGGATTTTGGATTTTATCTCAACCATCCCAGGGAGTAGACGACGGGGTTTTAAGCTGGACCCGACACCTCCGCCAACTCCCTTGCAGGGGACGATCTTTCCCTGGCACACAGGGCTGGCCTTCCGGAGGCCAGACATAGGAACTGCCCAGCTTCCCCTTGAGGGCAAGGTTATGTCCACGAACCACTTCCAAAATAAGGCTGGAGTGGGAGGGGTCAGCTCGGGAGGGTAGCATTGAGAAGTGTTAGGGATCCCCTGGGTCCACCCTGGGAGGAAGAAGCAGATGCAGAGTGGAGAGGGGACTTGCCCAAGGTCACCTGGTGAGTTAGAACCATTCTTAGAACCATCCACCCAGAAATGATTCACTGAGCACCTACAATGTGCCATGGCCTATGATAAACATGTGGGGTAGGGTGCTGAGTAATAGGACATGGTCCTTGTCCTAAAGTTGCCCACACTCCAGAGATAGGGACATGTAAACTGACACTCGCAGCCAAGCCCAGAGCTGCCTGCTCCCCAAATTCTCCACCTCCCAGCTCAGTTCTGTTTCCCCACCTGTCCCTCCCTCAGGCCTGATTTTGGGGTGCTGTGTTTGGAGGCAATCAGCTCACATCTCCCCTGTCACCAAGACACACACACATAGTCCAGTCCTTGGCCTTATCTCCAGAAGCCTGACTGGGCGAGGGAACCAGGAAAATGCCTCCTGGACAGAGGAACAGATGGAAGAAGAGATTAAAGAAGTGAGCCTCCGGCATTCACCCCGCCTCACTCCACTTCCCTACTGGAGATGTCACCCGGGCATTGTCTCTATTGGGAACCTGGCCCACCCCCAGCTCTTGAGACACAGTCCAGCCCCTGACTCTCAAACAGCTCAGCAGCTGTCCGCCACCATATCAACTTTGCCCACAGAAGAGGGAGGAGCATTTAAGGCACAAATGAGGAACTGCGGGTGGAACCAGAATGAAGCAGGGCCAGTAGCTAGAAGCCAGGCTGTCTGTCTCCTGAAGTCTCCCTGAGCTGGGCAGTGGCAGGCCAGGTGGGCGGGGGGGAGGAGCTCCTGTCCCCAGACATCCCTCTCAGCTGCCAGACCCCGACCAGGCAGCTCAGCACAGGGCTAGGGTGAGCTGACCCTGGGTGCAAAGCCTCCCCCAGAAGATGCTGAATGGGCAGCACACACCTGCACCGTCTCCATCTCCTCCCTGCTCCCTCCCTTTTGGTGAAAGGGGAGCTCCCTGGCTCCCGCTCAGTGCCACTGTCCCTCCCTTAGCCTCATGGTCCAAGTCAGGGGTAGCAAGAAGTTTCTGGGGTGAGCAACCACCCCTGTCTGCCTGGAACTAAGAGATTTCCTGGGAAGTGGGAATTTCAGTGTTAACACCAGGACAGTCCTGAGCAACACGGGACCTTTGGTCGCCCTAGTAATTGCCCACTTGGTCAGATTTGAGGGTGTCTAGAAGGTTCCCAATTCCTAGATTATCTCACAATCCCTATTACTCTGCCACAGGCACCTGGAATTCCACTATTAGAGTAAAATTTCCTAAAAATTCCCATCCATGCTACTACCCAGGAAAAGGCAAATTAAAATAATGAGATACAATTTTTTACCCCTAAGATGGGCCCAAATGGTAACAACTGCCAGCCTTGGTTTTGGAGAATGACCCTTTCAGTGCCAAATGATATTCGGGAGAGCACATCTGCACCTCAGCAACCCCATTTCTGGGGGCTTTTCTGGAAGAACATTGCACGGGAGACATGTAAAAGGATACCCACTAGGAATAAGATGTGGATACAGGCTATGGCATGGGTGAACCTCAACAGCACGATGCTAAATGAAAGAAGCCCAACACAGAAGGTCACATGCTACACGATTCCATTCACAGGCAGTATGTCGAATAAGTCAATCCACAGAGACAGAGAGCAGACTGGTGGTTTCCAGGGGCTGGGGGCAGGGGGTGAGGGGACAGGGAATGACTCCTTAATAGGTACGGGCTCCCTTTGGGGTGATGAAAATGAAAATGTTTTAGAACTAGATAGAGATGATGGTTGCACCACGTTATGAATGGACTAAATGCCACTGAACTGTTCACTTTATAATGGTTAATTTTATGTTACGTAAGTGTTTTTAAAGGGTGCCTTATTAATAATACTGAGACCTGAAAGTCACCCGAATGTCACTGAGGCTGTGTCCCGAGCCGCTGGTATAGTGGCAGAGCAGAGGGAAAGTGCGAAGGCCCCCAGTTTAACCTGCACCATAGCCCTGTCTCCACATCCAGGTTCCCAAGGGCAAGACAGGTGCAGAAGAAGTGCCTCGGAGTGGAGTGGTCACAGCCTGACCTGCTCGGGCCTGGCTGCCTCGGCCAATCAGCTCAGCCCAGGCCGCCAGGCTGGTGGGCTCAGCCCCCACACTCTGACAGAGCCTGTGAGCCTTTACCTGGAGATAACTAAAGAGGACTCTACATCTTGCCTTTTCTTCAAAAATTACAAGTGAAAGAATACAATGTCTAGGATTTGCTTAAAATCTTCCAGGAGAAAAAAATGGGACAAAGAAGACAGATGAAAGAAAAAAGGCAAAATACTGACAACATCTGAAGCTGGGCATGTTGGAATTTATTGCATTATTCTTTCTATTTGGTATAGGTTGAAAATTTTCCTGCAATACTTATAACCAGAAAAAATAGACTTTAAAACAAACGCTATAACAAGAGATAAAGAAGGACCCAGTAATTCCACTTCTGGATATTTATCTGAAGAAACCCAAAACACTAATTTGAAAAGGACATAAGCATCCCTATGTTCAATGAAGCATTATTTACAATAGCCGAGATATGGAGGCAATCTGAACAGCCACTGAAGAATGAATAAAGGAGGTATACATATACCACTCGTTCAGCCATAAAAAAGAATGAAATGGGACAACTACATGCAACTACATGGATGGACCTAGAAGATATTATGCTAAGTGAAATAAGTCAGAGAAAGCAAATGCCATGTGATTTCACTTATAAGTGAAATCTAAAAAAACAAATGAACAAACAAAACAAAGTTCCAGATATAGAGAATATTTTGGTGGTTGCCAGACGGGAACAGGGTTGGAAGGATGGGTGAAAGAGATGAAGGGATTAAGAAGTACAAATTGGTAGTTACAAAACAGTCATGGGGACATAAAGTACAGCATAGGAAACATTATCAATAGTATTATAATAACTATGTATGGTGTCAGATGGGTACTACATTTATCAAAGTGATCACTTTATAAGTTATACAAATGTCTAGTCACTATGTCGTACACCTGAAACTAATAGGTCAACTGTAATTAAAAAATATTTTTAAAAAGTAGATAAGAGCTAAAACAATGTACCAAAAATAGGATGGATTGACGGATATATAGAGGAATGGATGGATACATAAGTCAAGTTTAATAAAATGTCACCATATGTTGGAAAATCTTAATGTTGGCAAGAAAGTAGCAACCTCCTCCCTCAAAAAGTAAGCCTTCAGTGGCCCTCATTTCCTACAGAACACCCTCAGGTCCTTAGCTGGGCATCCCCTCAGCACCTGCCTCAGACCCCTTGGTGCAGTATTTAACCTTTCCAAGCCTCATGTCCCTGACACACAGGGAACTGCGGTCCCTCAGGGGACAGTGGAGAGGCCAGGATGAGAAGACAGGGCTCAGCATCACGTCTGCACAGGCAGGCGCTCAGGAAACGCTACCTCCGATCCTTACAGCTTTAAGCCCACTTCGGTGACTCCCAGATTTTGGAGGACGCCTGTCCAGAGCATCCCTAACCAGAGCTCCCTGTCCGTTTGCGGCCTGGCCTCTCAGTCCCTTCATTCGTTTGCTGGTCCAGGCAGCATTCTCTGAGCCAGGACTCGTGCTGGGTGCCTGGGAGCCCATGCATTAACTCTAACAAGTCGTTGCCTGTAAGGATCCCTCTCCAGAGACAGACGGTTCCGACCAGTAGAACAGATGCTCCAAGGGAACCTGGAGCAGCTAATCCTGACAGTGCCAGCCTGGTTAGAAAGCCGGGCCAGACCTTGGAATGCTGACTCCGTGAGCCCGGAGGACCCTGGCATCCCCGCCCCGCCGTCGCCTCTGCAGGCCTTCTCCCCCCTCGGCAGCGGCCACAGCAGGAGGCAGCCAGGTGGAGGTATGTGCTCAGGGGGAGAGCAAGGCCAGCAGAAGGAGAGTAAGTTATCTTCTCCCCACACCTGGCTGTGGCCAGGCTCAGACAGCCTGAATCAGAGCACCTGGTTTAGAGGTCCGAGTCCACGCTCTCCAATCCCGCCACCAGCACAGCTGCGTTCTCCTTAAGCAAGGCCTGGCCGGGCCTGGAGTCATGCTCAGGGTCCCAGTGCAATTTCACGACTGCCCCCACAGGCAGGTGCCACAGTGCAGGTACGGGAACAAGTTCAGAGACATCAAATAACTTGTCCAAAGTCACACGGAGCAAGCCAGCCCTAGCCACTACCCCTGCTCAAACCGGGTCCGCAACAATGATGGCAGCTGACATTTTGAGCCACTACACATATACCATCTCATTTGAGCCCTACAATGACCTGAAGAGGGAAAAATTATTACCGGCGTTCCGCAGAGAAATTCAATAACGCCTGGAACAACTTAACAGGTAGATGGCAGAGCCAGCACTCAACGAATAACAACGACGATAATTACAATACTAATGGCAACTATATTATTCACCTACTGCTGCCGTAACAACCATCACAAACTTAGTGACTTAGAAATAATACGAACGTGTTCTTCACTTACAGTTCTGGAGGTCAGGAGTGCAGAGTCAAGGTGTCGGCAGGGCTGCGCTCCTCCCGGGGGCTTCAAGGGAGAATCCGTTTCCTTGCGTTTCCCAGCTTCCAGAAGCCGCTTGTGCGGCCTGGCTTACAGTGCCTCCTTCCACCGTCCAGGCGCCCTATTCCGACCTTCTCCCATCTTCACGTCTCCTCCTCTGACCCTCCTGGCTCCTCGCAGAGGCCTCCTGTGATTACATCATTGGGTCTACCTGGAAAATCCAGGTGTATGCCCTTATCGTGTCTGCCGATGCCCCTTTGACCATGTAAATTAACATGTTCACAGGTTCTGGGAATTAGGACACGCACCTCTTGGAGGGCTGTGACTCCGCCTACCACAGCAGGTAACATTTCCTGAGCTCCTCCTCCTCCTCCTCCTCCTCCTCCTCCTCCTACTACTACTACTACTACTACTACTACGTGCGGTGGGGGTGGGGGGTTCTGTGCTCAGCATTTTGTGTGCACCATTTTAGAGCAGTGCATCTCACGCTTTAACTTGCACACAGATCCCCAGGGGACCTTGTTAAAAATGCAGATTCTGGTTCGGGAGGTCTGGATTCCTAACCAGCATCCGGGTGAGCCTGCTGCTGTGACCCAGAGACCACACGGCGAGCAGCAAGAATCGAGAAGAGGGGCCCACAACCTCTTTCTGTGAAAAACCTGACAGTAACTATTTTCAGCTTTGCGGGCCTTACAATCTCTGCTGTGACTACTCCACTCTGTTACAGCCCCAAAGCAGCCATCAACATTACGAGAATGCATGGCCACGGCTGCGTGCCAATAAAACTTTCTTTATGGACGCTAAAATTTGAATTTCATAGACTGTCAGGAAATGTTATTCTCTGTTTGATTATTTTCAACCACTTGAAAATGCAAAGACCATTCTTAATTTACAGTGACACTGGGCCAGATTTGGCCTGTGGCTTGTAGTTTGCAGACCCCTGATCTCGAATGTCAGTTCCAAGAGAACATTTATTTCTATCTTATTTTTCTTGCTGTGGTATCCCTTGCATCTGGCACCTCATAGCTGCCCCCCAAATTATGTGTTGAATGAAAGAGCAAATCATTTCATTTAATCCTCATGATTACTTTTCCCAGGAGGCACAGTTTATAGATGGGGAGCTGATGTGAGTCGTTTCTTTGGACTTGGTAGAAAAAAAAAAGGCACAGAGATGGTGTGCATGAGGCTGTGCAGCTGGCCTCCTGGAGGAACCAAAATTACTCTGACCCCATCAGTGTCCTCCCCCACAGCCTGGGCGCCCCCTCCTCTGCAGCCAGCACCATAGAATTGCCTTTTTCCCTGGCTCCTGCAAGGACAGTTCTGTTCCCCAAAAAAGTGGGTCTGGGCCCTTTGCACAGCCACATCTTGAGCCAGGCCCAGCAGAGCTCTCATCGAGCATGAGAGGCAACAGAAAACTCTCTCCTTTGTTGGTTGGAAACAGCAAACGCCCCAACACTTCCGCACTAGGCGACCGGGCACAAGCTCCGCCAGGTCAGAGCCTGGCAAACACATTCCCGTCCGGGGCTGGTCTGGTAACACAAACGTGTGATACGGGTGGGGTTGAAACCACAGGCACCAAATGGCTGCTAATGCCACAATCAGTGACACCTGTCCAGCTCTGTGGCTTTTTAAAGCCCTCTGGGAGACCCACGTGGCTTGAAATTTGCCAGCTGTGTCTCTCCTCAATTCCACAGACAGCATCTCCCACCCCAGGACCTCTGCCCACGCTATTCCCTCAGCCTGGAACGTTCTTCCTGCCTCGTAAGCTAACTCCTTCTCAGGTTTCAAGTCCCAGAGAACCGTTTCCCAGCCCAGGCACCCTGCACCTCCCTTGTCACACTAGCAATTTCACACCTGTTTATGTGATGAATTGATCAATGTCTACCTAGTCTTGGATCAGTTTTCTGCGGCTGCTGTAGCAAATTGCCACAATCTTGGTGGCCTAAAATAACAAAAATTTATTTTCTCACAGTCCTGGAAGCCAGAAGTTCAAGATCAAGGTGTCAGCAGAGCTGGTTCCTCTCTAGGAAAGTATCCATGCTATGACTTCCTCCCAGCTTCTGGTGGCTGCTGACAGTCTTGGCTTTCCTCGGCTTGTAGACACATCACTCGGGTCTTTGCCTCTGCCTTTCCCTCTGTGTCTGTGTGTCTCAAATCTACCTCTCTTTTTTTCTTAAAAGAACATCAGTCATTGGATTTAGGGCCCACCCTAAATCCAGGATGACCTCACCTGGATTCCTTAACTTAATAAAATCTGTAAAGGTCCTATTTTCAAATTAGGTTGCATTCATGGCAGCCTGAGGTTAGGACTTTGGCGTATCTTTTTTGGAGGCCCATTGTGCAAACCACTACAGTCCTCTTAACTTTAAACTCCACTAGGATAGAGATTATGTCAACCTTTTTTCACCAGTGTATCCTGGTACCTGCCACACCCCCACATACAGGACTGGTTAGGTAAATTGTGGACACTGGCGAAAAATGAAAATGCAGAGCCCCTTGTCCAAAAATTAAGACTTTTAAGATGGCAACAACCAAACATGGGGCCCTTCTGAGAGGCGACACTGACCTCACAGACTGCGAACCTGGACCTGTTGACTGAAGGATGAGTACTAAAAACTATTTACCTCGAGAGTCGCCCTGGGAGACGACTGGTGAAACCATCTCTAGCCCAAGCCCCAGGTATGGAACCGACGTTCTGTCCATTTTACAGATGGGGAACTGAGGCCTGAGAAGTCAAGAATGTGTGAGATCAGACAGGGCGGAGCAGGGACCCACATCTCCTGTCGCTCTCCCTCCCACCTGGCCTTCCCCCTGAACCTCTGGCAAGAGCGGCCCTCCCAACTCCACCAGTCCTGTCCCTCCTGCAAGCTCGAAGACACTTCAGTGAGGGACCACAAGAAATACTACTGCGGGAACTTTGCCCACAATTTAAACAAATCACAGGCTTGGCCCAAGCATCGGTGTCAGACCGTGACATTTGCTAGGTGCTGACCCTGGGCCTGGCTGGGGCAGCCTGCAACAGCTGGTCTTCCATCTTCACAGCCGCCCTGTGAAGAAAGTGCTTCCTTTTCCCCATCTCACACATGGGAGAATCAGTTCAGCAGAAAGTGCCTGGAGTCACCACTGTTTGCACCCGGCTCCATCTGACTCCAAGATCTGAGGTCCACACCTTTCAGCTCCTAACCTCTCAACAATAATGCCAACACCTGTGCTATAACCCATACACCCCTGCGAGGAGGATGCTGTCTTAAAATCCCCCAGCTTTCAGACAAGGGAACTGAAGCACAGAGCAGTGACTTACCCGAGGTCACAGGGCTGGCAAAAAGCTGATTTGGAATTCAAACCCAAGCGATGAGCCTCCTTGCTGCTATCATGGCCACTCGAGAGCCTCAGGTGGGATCGCAAGCAGGGTCCAGGCCAGGGAGATGTTAAAGGGAGATGCCACCCCACCCACAGGAGACAATGTTCCTGTAGGTGCAGAAGGGGTCTAGGAGTCAACACCTGCCCCAGGGCGAGTCCCAGGCAGTGAGGAGGGCACAGTGAGAAAGCCACCTGGCCCTGCTGATGCAGCTGGCCCAGAACATGCTGTCTACACACCCGGGGCTTCCCCTCTCCCAGGGCCTCAGCTTGGAAAGTGGGGATAATTGCAGCACACTCCTATAGGTATGTTATGAGGCCTGGATATTTTATAAAGCATCAGGCGAAAATCGGCTTTAAAAACTGCCTGCGGGTACATGGGGTAGGGGTCATACAGCCTGTCCTCCCTCTGCCCAGAGATAACCAGCTCCAGCCCTAGCCTGGGGGCTGACCCTTCTGGCTTGCTCAGAATCAAGGGGTCCCTGGGATGCAGGGCTTTTAGTGCAAAGACGCAACAGTCCTCTGTCCACGGGGACATTTTATCACCCTGGCTGTCCAAAGCCACTGTCTAAGCAGAATTCTCTCTGGGCTTTAGGTCTGTTGTGGGCTTGGAGCAGCTGGGGAGAGCTCAGCAGGGGGATGTGGAAGATGCTGGCCACTGCTGTCCCCAGGGAGATGAGATGCTGCCTTCTCTTTGAAGTGGCCCCAGCTGCAAACATAATGTGGTCTTTTTGGCTAAAATCATCAGCTGAGAATTTCTCCTCCTCCTGGAAGGGGGCCAGTCTCCCACTTGAAGTCCTTTGGGGGTAGGACAAGAGCTGGCATGTAGGAAGGCCCTGTGTTAGCGTCCTAGGGCTGCTGTAAAACTTATCACAAACCGGGGGCCTTAAAACAGCAGGAATTTATTCTAACCCACACTGCAGGCTGGAAGTCCAAAACCAAGGTGTTGGCAGGGCCGTGCTCCCCACAAAGGCTCTAGGGGACCTATCTTTTCATGCCTCTTCCAGCTCTGAGTGTTTGCCAGCAATTCTTGGGTTCCTCATCTTGTGGCACCACTCCAGTCTCTGCCTCTGTCATCCAATGCCACTTCTCCCCCTGTGTATCTATGTCCAAACTTCCCTCTTCTTATAAGGGCACCAGTCATTAAATTTAGGGCCCACTCTAATTTAGTGTGATCTCATCTTAATGTGATTATATCTGCAAAAGACCCTATTTCCAAATAAGGTTGCAATCACAGGTTTGGGGTAAACATGAATTTTGGGGAGACACTATCCAGCTCAGTGGAGCAACCCCCCGCCCCCGCCAATCTACCTGCACCACGCCTGGAAAGTGGGGCAGAGGCAGGGTCCTGAATACAGAAACCCCCTCACCCACTCGCCATCTGCCCACCCCCGGGCCTGTGCTGGGTGAGGGCGGGTGAACCTGGGCAGGGTGGAGGCACGCCAGTGGCGGGGGCAGGAGCTGATGGGGAGGGATGGTACAGTGGCACTTGATACCCCAGCGTCTTTCCCGCCTCTTCCCAGCAATAGGGCCTAGATTTTCCTTTAGAGACTCGTCCCGCCCTCACACTCAGTTCACAAGATTTGGGTAGAAATGACACCATCACTAACTCAGGGTGGCCTGGCCAATCAAAGCAATGCCTCCTACTTGACACAGGGATTGGTTCAGGACTGGATAATGACCCAGTCAGTGCCAGCGAGACTCGACCTGGGCTCCTGCGGAACTTACCCTCGGGAAGCTGAGAACTTGGGCAGCCAGCCATCTTGCCGTGATAAGGAGGGAACCTGCATTGAATGAAACCAACACAGAGAAAACTAGATTCGATAGACACATAGAGGGATTCCTGACACCACACATAAGTACCTGGATCCAGCTATTCCTGAAGCCACATCTATGCCTATACCTTTTTCAGGGGTCAGTCAGCACTCTCTGTTCTTAAGCTACTTGGAGTTGGTTTTCCATCAGGGACAAGTGAAAGAGAACTGACACGTGGTATGAAAGGGCATTGGACCTCAGTACCAGAATGTAAACTGAAGTTCAGTATGGTTGGGCAACTTTCCCAAGGTCATTTTTCTGACTTTGTGGCAGACACTGGGCTAGACAAGCTTGGTCCCTGTTTAGTGGAAGATAAGGAACAATTACAATGTCAAGGGGCAAGGCCAGTGTGAGCATTTCAGTCCCTGTGCATAGCCAGAAAGGTGAGATCAAGAAGAGAAACTCGAGGATGCTGGAGGAAAGGATTTTGGGGTGAGGAAAGATAGAAGTAGACATGTTAAAGGGAGGACTGGGAATAGTCCCCCAAGGCTGGGAAAGGCCCTGGTCCCCAAGCCTGGCCCACAAGCAGTGGAGCCGCCACCTGCAAGGGCTCCTGGCGCTTAAAGCCAGAGCCCAGTCCCAATGTGGAGTCAAGACTGGAGGGCCCTTCCATGCATGCTCTTACCCCATGTGCCCCTGAGACTTTCCCCCAAATCCAAGGAGTAAGGGTAGAGAGGCTGTATGGAACATATTCCATTTGATTTCAATTCCATTTTGCCCACATTATCCAAAGCTGTCTATATATTCAATGCAATACCTAACACAATTCCAATGGCATCTTTCACAGAAATAGAAAAAACAATCCTAAAATTTGTATGGAACCACAAAAGACTCTCGAATAAGCCAAAGCAATCCTCAGAAAGAACAAAGCTAGAAGCATACCACTTCCTGATTTCAAACTACACTACGAAGCTATAGTAATCGAAACTGAAGTTCTGGCAAAAAGAGATACATAGACCAATAGAACAGAACTGAGGGCCAAGAAACAAACACTCCCATATACAGTCAATTAATATTTGACAAGAATACTCAATAGGGAAAAGATAATTCTTCAATAAATGGTACAGGGAAAACTAGATAATTACATGCAAAAGAATAAAATTGTACCCCTATCTTATACCACTCACAAAAATTAACTCGAAATGGATTAAAGATTTAAACATAAGAAGTGAAATAATAAAAACTCCTAGAAGAAAACATAAGGAAAAAGCTCCTTGATATTTGTCTTGGAGACAATTTTTTGGCTTTGACACCAAAAGCAGCAAGCAAAACAGTAAGTGGGATTACATCAAACTAAAAAGCTTCTGCACAGCAACAGAAGTGATAGAATGAAAAGACAGCCTATGGAATGGAAGAAAATATCTGCATATGATACATCTGATAAGGGATTAATATCAAAAATATATAGGGAACTCATATAATGCCATAAAAAAATTTTCAATTAAAAAATAGGAATTGAATAGACATTTTTCCGAAGAAAACATACAAATGGTTAATAGGTACAGGAAAAGGTGTTCAACGTCACTAATCATCAGAGAAATACAAATCGAAACTACAATGAGACATCATCTCACACCTGGCAAGAGTGGCTGTCATCAAAAAGACAAGGGACAAGTATGGCAAGGATGTGGAGAAGAGGGAATCCTGTGCACTGGTGCTGGGAGTGTAAATGGGTACAGCCACTATGGAAACAGTGTAAATGGGTACAGCCACTATGGAAACAGTACGGAGGTTCCTCAAAAAATTAAAAATAGAACTACCACATGATCCAGTTCTGGGTGTATATCCAAAGGAAATGAAAACACAATCTCGAAGAGCTATCTTCCCTGCCATGTTTACTGCAGCATTATTTTCAATAGTCAAGATATGGAAACAGCCTAAGTGCTCACTGACGGATGAATGGATAAAGAAGATTTCGTATACACGCATAAATATATATATAATGAAATATTATTCAGCCACGAGAAAGAAGGAAATCCTGTCATTTGGAATAACACGGATAAAACTTGAGGGCATTAGGCTCAGTGAAATAGGTCAGACAGAGAAAGACAATACTGTATGAGATTACTTATATGTGAAATCTAAAAAAGCTGAACGCACAGAAACAGAGTAGATTGGTGGTTGCCAGGGGTCAGGAGTGGGGGAAATGGGGAGATGTTGGTCAAGAGGTACAAACTTCCAGTTATAAGATGAATAAGTTCTGGGCATTTAATGTACAGCATGGTGATTGTAGGTAATAATATTGTATTATATACAGTATTACTGCCTTATCCATGGGGGATACGTTCCAAGACCCCCACTGGATACCTGAAACCATAGTGCTGAACCCTATACTATGTTTTTTCTTATACATACACACCTTTTCGCTTAAAGGAAGCACTTTACTGCTTCTCTTTGGCATATCTGAACTGCCAGCATTGCTACTTTGCACTCTAGGGCCATTACTGGGTAAAATAAGGGCTCCCTGAACATAAGCACCACGATACTGACAGTAGATCTGCTAACTGAGTCGGCTACTAAGTGACTAACAGGCGGGGAGTGCCTACAAAGAGATGATTCACATCCCGAAATGGATGGAGCGGGATGGTGAGAGATTTCATCATGCTACTCAGAACGGTACGAAACTTAAAACTTGTAAATTGTTATTTCTGGAATTTTCCATTTAATATTTCTGGACTGAAGTTGACCGTGGGTTAACTGAAACTCAGAAACATGAAACGACAGATAAGGGGGGACCACTGTACAACACTTAAAAGTTGCTAAGAGAGCAGATCTTAAATCTTCTCACCATAAAAAAAAAAAATGGGAATGAATTGACATAACGCAAGTATTAACTAACACATGATAATCGTTTTGCAATACACAAGGGTATTACATCAATGCATCATATATCTTAGGTTTACATAATGTTAAATGTCAATTATAATTCGATAAAACTGGAAAAAATTTTAAGTAAAAAAATTTTTTAAAGGGTTGTAACATTTTAAAAAACCCACATTAGTGGAGTGAAACTCATTTGTGTAACTAACGCTGGTGGATCCCACCAGGAAGCCTGCTGGATACTCCCTGCCCAGCCTCTGAACTCTCCCGTCTGCCTGTTCTCAGCCAGGAGCCAGCTATTAAACCCACGACAAGCACTTAGAACCATCCCTGGCTCACAGAACGACTTCGTAACTACCTGTTCTTATTATCACTGTTGTGATTCCATCTAGCGCTTTACAGGCTTCAGGTGGGAAGTCCTAGTTCAGTAAGATACCAGTAGGTCCTCCTAGGACGAAAAATCTCCTAGAGTGCTGAGCAAGCGACAGAAAAAAAAGTCAAGTTTCCTTCCAAATGTTTTAGGAGAAAAATGTAAAGATGTATTGGTGAGGCTCAGAAATGTTCCATCACTAACGTCCCTCCTTGGGCCACTGACTTGATGACCGAGGAGCCTCCTTTTGTCATTATCCACTTCCTGAATGCCGTTGCTCTTAGTAACCACGTCCAATAGCTACCCATTTCCTCCCACTGTCTCCCAGCCGGTGCCTTTCCTTAGAAAATCTCTTCGGAGCCTGAGTTTTCCCTGTGGCTTCACACAGTGAGTCCTCTGATGCTCCTACCCCTGACCCCCCAACAAACAAGGGTGAATCACCATGTTTTCTCTTACCTGGATTCACCTGTCCAGCCCAAGAGAGCCATCCACCCAAAGCTCAGCTACCTTCCAGCTGAGGTTGACTCCCACATTCTGAAAACAGAGAGAGAAGAATATGCATGGTTCAGTGCAAGCACATGACCATCTGTCTGCAAGTGCCAGGGAGTTTCCCCCAGCTAAATACTGATGCCAGGGTCACAAAAACCCACCAGCAATGTTTCCTGTGGATGATACTATTTGAAAGCAGCCAGTTGTTAGCAAACGGCCAAATCACAGCGTCCTTTGAGCATATTGAATTCCTAATAGAGAATATAATGGCAGAGCACGGTGTCAAGATAAACAGTCACCCAAGGACCAGTTCATAATTGTCAATTAGCTAAATGGTTCTCGAGCACTCAGTGTGAAGACTTAAGCTGGACACATACCCAGCTGCCAACTGCTTAATAAATGTTCCTACTCCTTATCAGAACAAAAGTAGTCATTTCCTCCTTGAGACTCTTCTCGCACCCAAAGCCTCTGGTGCCCGCACACTCACACAGTCCATTCTGCTCAGTTTGCTCTGCCTTCCGAAAAGAGGAGGTGTTCAAACTCTCCATGCATCATTGCGCTGCAACAACTTCCTAAATCAGAGTGCTCAGCCTCTTCACGCGTTAGCCCTCCAGTTCACACTGCACTGTTCAAGTTCTGTGCTCACAGGGATCACTGCACACTGGCAGAGATCCTCTGTGTTTGACAGGCAGGGCCCTGAGAAGCTTCTCCAACTTCATGCTGAACGTGTATCAGAGTCCATTTTTTTAAATTTATAAAAGCAATGTTAACACAACTGTTAAGGAAGAAGGATACGCCACGTATGTACCTATTTCCTCTTATTCTCACTAATTTTAAATAAATTCAAAGGACTGGTAAATGAGATTTTTAATGATGCAGTCAAGCCTTCTGTGAATATTTTATTAAGTTCTCATATATCCTAGTTTGCTAATAAAAACAAGGAGCAAGAATACTGGCACCTTGGATCGTCCCTCATTGTTGAAGGAGATTAAGGGGGAAAAATAAGTCTTAGGACTTATCACCAATTTTTTTTTTTTCTCTCCCCAGAACATTTGTTTTCACTGAAATGCCCTGGTCTCACCCATTCTAAAAAAGTGAATTTCATTATATGTGAAATGATTCAGGAGTCCACATTCTTCCAGGGAGACAAAATCCCTACATCCTGGGGGAAGGGTGCTGATATAAGAAGGGGGGTACTCAATTCTTGCCTCGGTTAGGTGCACGCATTACATTACCGTGGGACCCAGGGGAACACTCTCCAGATTTTTCTCCCAGTTACACCCACGAGGGACAGGCTCTTGGGGGACTACAAGGACTTCAGTTCTCTTTAGATAGACAAAAGAAAAGGTGTCCAAAAGCCTAAAAGAAAACCAGAAGGAAATATGATGCTCATTCACTCAAAAGCACCTCGTGTCCCATAAACCTGACCTCGACTTCTCTCAGGGAGAGAAATTTGGGTTGAACGAATACAATTGTTTAAATAAGGAACTCTATAAATGCTCCAAATCCTGGCTTCAGCACTAGCGGTGTTGGACGAAGGTGGAGCAGAGAGCCAGGGTGTCTCTCCAGAGGAGGTCCAGCTCCCACCTCTGCCTTGAGGCTGGATAACCTTGAGCAAGTGTCTGGTTTGCATTGTAAAGGGAGGACTGGATTAGAGGGGCTCTAAGCCCCTTTCCTGCTAAATCTTACCATTTTGTGAGCCTACCAGCTGGCCTGGGGATTTTTGGTTTTGCAGGCGTGTCACTTTACTGGTTGGATTTGTGGGGAGAGGGTCTTGAACTATAAAAGGAGAGAAGGAAGCTGAGGGAAATCGCATGTTAGACACAGCACAGCTGTGTTTCCTAGAAGGACTTAGTGAGAAGCCTGGGAAGTAGACTCTAGATGGTAGCCCTTCCCTAACCACCTCTCCTTTGGCACTTCCTGGGTGCCAGCAGACTGTAGGTGGGCACTTAATAGTCTTACCTTGTTTCATCTTCACAACAGCCCCAAGAGGCAGGTGCAGGTGGTAGCAACTATTGGTTGCCTCCCAATATCCACCCCACCCTTCTTACTAATGGAACTCTGGGAATGTGTCTGCCTGAAAAATCACTATATTAGTTATCGCTGTGTAACAAATAAACCCAAAACTTAGCATCTGAAAACAACAAATGTTATTACTTCACAGTTTCTGTGGAGCAGTTTTGTGGGCCTTCTGGATCACATCTCTCAAGAAATTGCAGTCAAAATGTTCACCAGAGCTGCAGTCATCTGAAGGTTTTACTGGGGGAGGACATTCTTCCAAGTTCATGAGGCTGTTGGACTGAGGGCCTTGGGACCTTATTAGCTATTGGCCAGAGACATCAATTCCTTGCCAGGTGGGCCCCTCCATAGGGCGGCTCACAATATGGCAGCTGACTTTCCTCAGAGATGGTGGTACTCAAGAAAGAAGCCACCATCTCTTTGTAACTTAATCTCAATAAAAATTACAAAGAGATGGCTTCTATCTTGGGCACCACCATCTCTTTGTAACTTAATCTCAGAAGGGACACCCTATCACTTTTGCTGTATTCCATTGGTTAGAAGAAAGTTATTAGGTCCAGCCCACACTCGAGGGGAGGGAATTACACAGGGGAGTAAATAACAGAAGAGATTAGAGATTCTCTACCACAAGTACCTTTCCCAGGCTCCCTTGCAGCTAGACATGGCCATGTGACTAAAATCTTGCCAATGAAATACAAGTAGAAGTTTTGTAGTGGGCTTCTGAGAAGACTCCTAAAAAGGTATGCCAGAATGATGTATTTTCTCTTCCTTGAAGTCTAGAACATAATAGCTGGAGCTCCAGCAGCCACCATGGACCATGAGGTGACCTTTGGAATGGAAGCTAACACAGGAAGCGTGAAGAAGCCTGGGTCTGTGATGATTTCACATAACCATTTTACCAGCCTGACTGCCTGCCTTGGGAGTTCTTTACATGAGTGCTTTAAGTCACCATTCAGAACTCTGTCACTCACAGATGAATCCAGCCTTAAACACTGCAGTATTACTACCCCCACTGTATAGAGCAGAAAACTGAAGTTTGTAGGCACATAGAATTTATCCAAGGTCAAAAGCAAGTAAGTGGCTGAGGCTGGGCTTGACTTGCAATTTGTTTCGTTAAAAATATAACTTTCTTCCAAGGCTTCTAGAGAGGTCTATGAGGGGGAATCATCTGAGCTCCTGCCCCATCTTCTAGACAATCTTCACCATGTGGCATGTGAGAGCAGGCTGGCAAAACAGTCCCTTTACCAGGGCAGGGAGCAAAGATTGCTGTTATATTCATCGTGTTCCCTGTCCTTCCTTTGGGAACACTGAGCAAGGAACACTGTGGACTGGGCAACTGTTGACTTGGGAAACGTTCCCAATTTCAGAATAAGTGATAGGGAAGGACGAGCTGAAAGAGTGCAAGGTCTGGATGACAGATGGTGTGTGTTTGAAGGCAGGCTGCCCCAGGCTATGGGCAGTGTTTAGTAATGCCCTCTTAGAGCAGGGACAGAAAAATGCTCCAAGGCACAGGGCCACCTCCTTCTGGAGAAGATCCTAATCAGACCCCCACTAGAGTTGAATGGAAGGCTCTGGCTGAAATGGGTCATCCCCTAACCAGGGAACTCCATTTCAAATCTCGGGACCTGCCAGGGAAACCAGACTTCCCTTGGTGGCAGAACGGGGTTCATCCACTGAATGTCTGTGCAGCCTTTTCGTGTGTAAGGACTTTCTTTCACTCCCTTGGCACACAGCAGTGCCTTCACACTGAACATTAAACTCATTAAAGAACACACCTGGATGAGTGGAGAGAAGGATTTGTTACCAGCCTATCAATGAGTAGTAGGTCGATGAGTGCTTCCCAAGGGTCAGAAAAGACTTAAGCTAAACATTTGTTTTACTCTTCGTACTCGTCTACACTTACTCTGTACTAGTATGTCTTTTCATAGACTGCAGGGCCTTTCCTGTATCCAAATATCCTCTATAATAGTCAGGGCTTTTATGGTGGTAAGTGGCAGGAATGGAACTCAAACTACAATAAGCAAAAGGAGATGGTTTACTGATCTACCTCACTCAAAAGGAAGGGCTGGATCTAGTGTTGGCACAACCAGTCCAGGCCCCAAATGCCACCACCCACATGTTCTCGGACTGGGTTTTCCTTCTCTTCTATTGCAAGTGGGTTCTCAGTGTGCATAGGAAGCAGGCTGCCAGCAACCCCAGAACAGGTTCTTCCAGCACCGAGAATCTTCCCTGCCATGCCCCCTGCCCAGGAAGTGATTGGCCCAGCCCATAGAGAGGGGGCACTCTGATTGGCTGGGCCTGAGTCATGTGGCTAGGAGGTTGGGGTACTGTGAAAGGCAGGCCCTACCGGAATTACATGACTGGAGAAGTTGGGCTCAAAGAAATGGGGTGCTTCCAGAAAATAACCCATTTCCACTTCAGTCCAACATTGCAAATATGTGGATAAAGGTTTTCCTGCATTTGCTTGCAAAACCAAGTGCCCCACCGAATCCAGATGGGTCTGTCAACATGCTGCCACTCTTGAATCTGGAATGGGACTCCTTCCCCTTCATCACCCTCTGCCCTACTTTCTGTCTGCCTGACAATCACCCCTCATTCTCCTACCTGCTTCTGTTTGCACTGGGATCTTAACCACCAACTACAAAGTTTCTGGGACAGAATCTGCTATCCTCCCTCCAGATGGACCCGACCAAGGGTGGACTTTATTGAAGAGAAGGAATTCCCTCCCTCGTCCTTTCCTAAGCCGTCTGACAGCTACCTTCCAGCCCTCTGAAGACCGAGGAGCTGCTGATAAGCCAGGCTGTCAATCTCAGATGACATCTGACCTTTCAACTCCAACAGGCTGAGTGGCAGCTGAGTGCAAAGCCACAGCTGTATGTTGACAGCTCTTGGCTGCAAAGAGGGAAAGGGAGGGAAGTGCAGACCTCGCCCCTCTTCTAGGGGCAGAAGGGACAAGCAGATCTGATTTGCTCAATGTATCCCAGTGCTAGCTGAAGAGAATTCATTTATGGTTTTTACTCCAAACTGCTTGGGCCATAAAATAAAACACCCCTTTCGAAGGAGCACAACTTCCTATGGATGACCCTGCACATTTGTGTCTGGTCACCACAATCTTAGCATGGCCAGGAGTCCAGGGGCAGGAAAACGTGGCGGGGTTACAAGGCGCCATCCAGAGAACCTTCAGGCTTGGCTCCACTGTGATGTCAGGAAGCTGGTCAGCATCTCTAGCTAGCTGCTGCTGCTCCGTTGCTGATGCGCAGATCTGGGCAGGCAGCGCTCCTCAGAGTGGAAGTTTGTGGCCAAATGAGCACCCTGAACGCAGATGGCAGCGGCACACCTCCAGAGTTAGGACGGACCTCAGGAGTCTCTCTCATTTCCTTCTTTTACAGGTGCATCTTAACCCCGCTTTGGGCTGTCGGCCTACTGTTTTAAAGGAGGGTCTCCAGCCCACCTTTCTTCGGGGTCCTATTTGATCGCTGTCCAGGTCTACATTTTCTGTGTAGCCACATTCCCTCCTGTTGCCCATTGTACCCTATTTTCCTAGTTATCTCGCCCATTTGGAGGCAAAGGAGAGGATGAACACAGTAAAGGAAAGCTGGTCCTGGCAGACACAGGGATGGACTGTAGGCTCATTTTGTTTCCAGGATCTATTTGAAACCTTCTTTTGCCATTTCCACTGGCCTCATTTATGACCGTAAAGTCGTGGCTAGACTCGAGTCCATTTTAGAATGTTTAGCTTTATCTCTCTCTCTGGTGCTGGGGTCCAGAAGGAAGCAGAAGCGAGGGGCAGAGCCTTCTAAAGTCTCAGCTCAAACTCTCCCTCTGCGGTGGGACATTTGCTTCCAGAATTGAGCTGTTTCTCAGCACATCAGTCTATTTTTTGCAGGAGAGCTGGCTGCCCCACGCCAAGGTTCCTTACCACAAATAGAACTTCTGGAAGGGCCCGCTGGTTTCCTCCAGGCTTTCAGACACCTCTTCACATTTCACTTGGCTTCCCTTCCCCAGCCTCAAAAGGGAACATTTGGAGCCCCTTCTGTTCTTCTGTGACTGCAGGCCCCTCCAAGGTTCTCCAGGGGATTCCTCTGGGGTGGCAGTGAGCCTGGCCTGACTCTTCAGCTCTGGCCTCTGGCACGCCCTGCTGCCGCTCCCCGGAAGCTGAGCTGCAAAGCCCCAGGGGTAGCCAGAGAGCCAGTGTGCATCCCAAACTGTAGGCTCAGCCCTGAGTGACACACTAAAACAGAGAAATCACCAGTGCCCACACTCATTGTCCCTGTCCCCTCGGACCCCTGGCCTCTCCGAGTGCCTCTGGCCCCCACCTGTCCTTTAAGACAGGATTCGAGAACTCATCTTATAAACTGTCATGGGCAAGTGACATCAAAATGAGACATTTACCTACCAGGGGAGGCCCGGGGTTGAAACTAAAAGCAATTCCTGTGAGTTGAACTGAAACGAGTGGGGGGAAAATAAGACATCATCTCACTAACCTGTCAACCAGGTAAGAGGTGGCCGTGCCCAAGATCAGCTTTGGTTCGTCAGAGTCTGAGGTTAGAAGAAGCAGGAGAAAGCCACTTTCTCGAGGCATTTAAGACAGAGCTTCAGAAGATTCCAGAACAATAATGAGTCTAGTTATCTAAAAAGAGTCCCACTTACGTGAGTATCTCAACTCCTTCTCTCAGGCAGCGTGGCCTTCAAAGCTCAGTCTCTGGCAGATAGACTGGGTTCAAATTTCAGGTCCGCCACTTACTAGCTCTGTGAACTTAGGCTGTTTCTAAACCACTCTAAGCTTTCCTTTCCCCTCCCAAGGGAACAGAAGGAAAAATAATAATGTGCCTGGCACATAATAAACCTCGAAGTCTGAATAACATGTGTCTACAGGAGCTAGAGCCTTAACATGAAAGAGTGACATTTTCCACATGGTCCCAATTATCCAAACTAAATTAGATACGAACAAGCTAAGAGGTGCCGACTCCCAACGTGAACCAGAGGTGGATGTGACCTTGCCCTTGGATTTGCTCCCAGTCACCCCGGCTTCGGTCTGTAAACAAGTGCGTGCAGTTCCCTTGCAGTCGAGGCAGCTTTCCCAAGACTAGCGGCTCCCAGACCTGAGCGGGCACCTGAACACCGGCATGGCTGGTTTCCCGGCTGCCAGCCCCGCCCCTGGAGCTTCTGACTCAGTAGGACCGGGGTGAGGCCCAAGAATTTCCATTTCTAGCAAGTTCTCAGGTGCTGCTGCTGCTGCTGCTGCTGCTGCTGCTGCTGCTGCTCCTGCTGCTACTGGGAACGAGGAGCAAGGAGCGGCAAAGGCCTGGGCGTGTCTTCCCCGGCTCTGGGCCTTGCGGCCTCCTCTCAGAATGAAATGATTAGCTGGCTCCCGAGGCGGGTGTTTTGGACGCTGCTACTAAGGATTTGCAGTTCTTTGGCAGGAGCGTGAACTGGAAAGCAGTTTGGCCATACAGACCGAGAGTTTTTAGAGTCCTGCTCTCTGATGCCGTGACCACTCTTCTGGGAAGCTGTCCTTTTAAGACAGAGTCTAAGATGGGGACGAAGCCTTACACTGGCCTGGGGCCTGCAGGTCTGTCTAACTCCCTAGGGTGGTGGATGGGCGAGAACGCAAAGAGGAGAAATGTGGTCCCAACCCAGTGCACTGACTCCTGACAATCAGGACAGTGCAGACGAGACTCGGGGATACAGGGATTCCTGCCACCCCGAGTCCCTCAGCACGTCTCCCTCCGTATGGACATATGGTAGTATCGAGCCTTGGTTAGGCACATGTTGTTGTAGTCAGTTACCCTGAGGCTTAAATTCCAGCTCTGCCACTGACCATGACCTCCAGGGCAGGTGACTGAACCCACGTGGGCCTCAGTTTTATCTCCAAGTGGGGACAAGAGTACCTATAGTTCAAAAAATCATTAAGTGCTTAGAATAGAGTGTGTTCCAATACACCTTCCCTGTTATTATTACAGAAGAAACACAGTGGAATGGAGAAGAAAATCTACTTTCAAAAAGCAAGGATTAAATACTGGAGTGGGGTGTTGACCTTAAAATGGAAAGTTCCAGAGAGTGGGGTTGCATGTTTTCAAAGAGACTCCTGCTTCCTCCCAGCATGTAAGTGAACTAGGGAAGTGGCAGGGAGCCGGGAAAGGGCTCCATGAGTGCCTACTCCCTGGGTGCTTTGTCGTCGCTCAGCGAGCCACTCAGTGACCCCGTGAGGAGGGTGGCAATGGTCCTGACAGTTGAGGAAACTGAACCAGCTCCTCGGGCTCTCACAGCGGGAACTAGACTCAGACCGGGGCAGCCAGCAGGCCCCAACGCTGTGCCCGACATGCTGTCTCCAACGTGTGGTTTCCCCAATCCCAGTGATTCACGGAGACACTTCCAAGAGGCTACGTGGGAGGGAGTGAGTAGAAAAGGGAGACGATTGAGGGCTCTAAGGTGCTGTAAGGTAGGTGCTCCTATCTTATATCCATCAGGCCGCCACATGCTTCCCGATTCACACACACCAGGTGGAAGTTGAAGTCAACTGGACAATGGCAAATTATGGGGGGTTGTAACAACAACAGGACACCCAAAGGAGCTCCCACCCACCACCACTCAGACACAACCTCCACAAGCGGGCAAAAGCCTAAGCTTCTGAGTCACAGCTACCTGTCAAGGTAACTTGTAGGCACAGCGTTCTGAGATACTACTTCATTTTTACCCCGTCCAACAAATGGAGGACTACCTATTGGGTAAGATCAGTCCTTCTTGAGTAAAACGAAGGACTCCGAGTCCTCAGATTCTGGGCTGAAACTACGAGGCGGGGTCAGCTGGATCACAGTGCCCAGAGGGCAGATGTGGAAAGAATTTTATACTCCTCATCACCAACTAGAACATGGTCGAGAACCACCTTCGACTAAGCTTCCACCATGTTGGCTTAGAGCCCCCGTCGGGGCAACCCGGTTGAGCAGTGCTGTCCCCCACCTGTCCCTGTGCTAGAGGAGACAAGTGTCAGGAGGCTGGAAACCAGTCCTCTGGCTGGTCTCAGAAATATGGCAGGACGTTTCCATGAACGAGTTGCACAAGCCAGGCATGAATCCACACGAGTCCACCACTTACACACTCAGACATGGTTCCCGGGCTTCAAGCTTTCTTTAAAAAAAAAAAATAGGCATGGGGGTTCAATTTGTTTTCTCATGAAACATTAAGCCCCTTCCCCCCCCCCCCCGACAATCAAAGGACTCTTTTTTGTTATCCTGTCTTTTCTCATGGGATTATCTTACCTAAAATATTTCAATTTTAAAAGACCCTCTTAGCCAGTGATGTTTTCACCAGACCCAGCCACCCTAAGAACTTTCTCAAGTTCAGGTTCACCGCATGACTAGACAAAGCAGGAGGCCGAGACAGAAACGGGCAAGCGGCTGAGGACAAACTGGACTGAGGAACCAGACAACTCGGTGAAACCATGAGAAACGTGAACTGGCCCTTCAGGTTTTCTAGTTCCCCTCCTCCACAAACCCGGATGCAAAGATTTTGAATCATTTGGGGGGAAAAACAATTTCGATTGAAGTCATGAAACTTAAGTCATGAGATTTAAAAAAAAAAAAAAAAGAGGCATCTCGAAAGATCGCACTGTTTTGAACACTCACTGGTTTCCCAGATCAGAGAGAATGGCCCGGCCTCAGCAGTAACCAAGGGTCACAGTGTTTTCCTCTCCGCGTGAAGAGAGGAGACGCAAAATCGTCCAGGTGGGAGCCGCACGTGCAGAAACGATGAAACCCTCCCCGTGCGGCTGAACGGCAATAACCGCACATTTTAAAAACACACACGCTCAAGACCCACAGCTGTTATTAGGTCAACAGATTTCTGCGCCAGGCACCACAGCAATCCAATAGGAAAGGTCTCCACAAATGCTGCTGGCATAACTGGATACCCTCCGGGAACGAAGGGACCTCAACCCCTGTCTCACACCACACACAAAAAATATTAATTCAAGATGGACCCTAGACTTAAACATAAATGCTACAGCTAACTATAAGACACATGAAAGAGTAGCTTTACAACTTGGGGGTTCTTAGAAAGAACATGGAAAAAGTTGAAAACAGACTTCATTAAAATTAAAAACTTCTGCCCAGGAAAAGATACTGCTAAGAAAATAAGTCGCTGGGAGAGTACATCATGAATGTTCTCACCACAAAAAGATGGTGTTGTGACGTTGGGGTTGGCTAGTGCTACGGTGGTGATCCTTTGGCAAGGTATGGGTGTATCAAGTCATCGCACTGTCCGCTTTAAACTTACACGATGTTATATGCCACTTGCATCTCAGTAAAGCTGGAAAAAAGAAAAGAAACAAGCCAGCCATAGACTGGGACTAAAAATTCGCAAACCAGCTATAGGACAAAGGACTGGAGCTACTGGAACTCTCTTACATCGTTGGTGAGAGTATGATGAGAGCACCCTACAAAAGAACGCTCTTCAGCTTTGTTCTCCAGACTTGCCTATGGTGTGCAGTAATTTGCTTGTGCTGAATTGCAACTCCTCTGCTATTCCTGAATAAACACATTTGCTGCTTGATAGCCTTTGCTGTTTGATTTTTAAGGTTGACAACATTCAGGTTGCATTCATCAGAACTAATAAAATGTACACTCCGTATTTGAACATTCCACTATAAGTTTTATCCACACTGACCCCCAAATATAAACAAACAGTAGACTCTGACTAATGGCAAGCATGCTGAAGTACCTGGGGCAGGGAGTGTACTGACGTTTGCAACTTAGAAATGCACCCAAAACTAAGATGAATTGATGTGATGGATGGATAGAAGGATGGCTGAATGGTCATGTAATAACACAAATATAACAAAATGGTAACTGCACAATCTAGGTGGTGTGTAAATGGGTGCTCACTGAACAATTCTGTGTATGTCTGAAATTTTTCATAATAAAATGTTGGGGAGGGGAATAGACAAATACAAAGCTATAAAAATGGACAGGCTGCAGCCCTCAGTCTCCCCCGCAGCTCCAACATCAAAGAACTACAAACCTGTCCGCAGGGAAACGCTGAGGGCTCCACCCCAGGCCTGACCCTAGATCTGGCTGCAGGGTTCCAGAAATCCTGGAACCACAGTGCCAGCACAACATGCCCCTGGGCCTCAGTATCAAGGCCAAAGAACCATCCCAGGGTTTTATGCCCAGAAGAGACATCAAGAAAGCCTGCTCTGTATGTACAGAAGGGGCAAAGGGCCAACCCAGTTCACCTGTTTAAGTCACTTGAGATAGTTGGGAAAATAGGGGCCAGGATGTGCATGAGGGCTCTGCTGGGTATTTAATTCTAAGCCAGATTCCATGTGACCATACCTATATCAGCTCTAGCTACCAGAAATAGATACAGTAAGGGTTTCAGATAGGAAGCGTAATCTTCAAATATAACTACAATTTATATGCTGTGTATGCTGGATATTTTACATTATTTCATGTATCTTCGCATCTACCACGTAGATAGGTTTACTATCCTGATTTTATGACTGAGGAAATCAAGGCTCCAAGAGGGTAAATAATGAGCTGGAGCTGGAACACACTCTGGAGCACAGGCCCTTTCTAGAAAGCACCCCTTCCCAAGCACCTCTCTGGACCAGGAGTGGCACGGGTGCGATCTGTTCGCAAAGATTTTTGAGCAGGATGCTTAGGGTTTGAGGGGACAAGGAAGAATCTCATTACCTTAGGGCAAGAAGCCTGCTCTCTCCCACGGAAGACCGGGGGCTGTCAGACCACCATCCATCTGCGTGCTGACGGTGCCCTCGTGTGTACTTTTCGTAAGTACGCCAATCACAGTCTTCGGTAGGTTTTCCCTCTTGTTCACTAGTTAAAAAGAAGTGTCAGGCACAAGTGTTTGTCCCTGTGAGTTTCAATGATGTAGCGGAAGTACAACAGCACCCTTTAAGGCCCTCCTTCCATATCTTCCTTTCCTTCATCTTTACCTTACCTTCACACCCCTCTCTGAGCTGGGAGCAGTGAGCGACAGCTTTAGAAGGGCTGGGAGCTCCTTCCAGCCGGGTTTGGGTTTGTAATTTTGTGGCTGTCAAACTCCTGGGGAAAGGAGAGGAAGTGGAAGGGGAGATGTTAAGAGGCTCTTAATGGTGGGTGGGGTGGGGGGAGTGGCGTGTCTTACAAATCTGAATTCTCGTAAGGCCAGGGATTCTGAGCCCAGCTGTGAGAGTTCAGGTTCCCCCACCACATGGAAAAGATGCAGACCCTCCCGCAGAGCCATGTACCAGAGGCTCCAGCACCAGGCACCCGACTCACTGAGGCAGGAATAGGGTTTACAAGTGAAAAAAAATCCATAAACACCAGGCTTGATGACTTACCAGAGATCTTTAGAGAAAAATGACACCTATGTAGAAATCAAATATATCATTTACTTATTAAAGAAAAGAGAGAGAAAGGAAAAAACCAGAATTCTATGAAAATGTCTTTAATTTTCATCTTTTGGAAATACATTTTTCATTTTTATTTCCATGATACAAAAATGTTAAATATCTAACAATGATCGATATGAAGCAGCTCTACTGAAGTAGACTCACAGAATTCTGTCACTGTTGTGATCTGCTTCAACAAAGAAAGGGCTGGTACACGTAGATTTGTCATGATTTCACACACACACACACATACACACACACACACACACGCACACGCACACGCCACCTTACACCCAGCCAGTCACTTAAACAGAGGAGACAACCAAGCTAAGACATTGACAAGTGAACACAGCACTAAATGTAAAAACAGAAATTAACTTTTTTACTTGTCCTGCCATGAGAGACTCACATCTTAGGAAAAATAACTCTAAATAAATATGCCCCAAGGCCAAGGCATATGTTAAGCTCCTTTATGGGTTGATGTGAGTAGAGATTTTCCTACTGGCAAAACAAGCTTGAGAGCTCCACATTTTCAGGCATCGAAGGTAGGAAGCTGATGGACACAAATGACTTCTCCACTGGGACAAGGTGACCACGTGCTATGAGCGCCCCCCGATCTGAGCCCAAGGCAGTGATGAGAGCCTCTTGCAGCAGGAAGGAGTTCAAGCCCAAATTCATGATCACAGCACCCAGGAACGTCAGCTCTTCCTGCGTATTTCACAGCCGACATCCCCCATCAGGTGGATTCCCCGAACACACTAAATTCATGACAGGGAAGGTTTCCCACGAGCAACAAATAACTGGTTAATAATGTACACGTTCCCAACAGCCCAGAATCGTGCTGAATGTGAGCAGACAGTTTACATTAAAAAGGGAGGGGGAAAAAAAAAAACATAGCCACAAAAAATAAAAGCTGGGTTTTTTTTTTCAGGAGACACACTTGGTTTCAAACCCCTCCCACACCACACTTATTAGACACAGTATGGCTTCCCAACGTGCCGGCTGGCTCTTTCTCAGCTACAGCACCCACGATTTGTTTTGCTCAGGTCTTCGTTACCACGTGTCAGGAACTTCAAAGAGCTTGGCAGAGCTGTCCGAGATGCTTCCTGGCGGGAAAGGACAAAACAAGATGAACAAGGAGAGAACAGAACAACCAGCTGAGGGTGGGGCGGCTGCACAGCCACAATGGGGAAAAGCCCACAGACAGGTCTCACATGTGGAGAGCAGTGCCCTGCAAACAGAGGCGATGCCATAGACACGTCACAGGTAGGCTTGCTGAGGTGTCTTCCTCCTGCCTAGCTGCCGGTTTATCTTTACGGAACTTAATATGAGATGCTTACATCTCCCCGTGAGCACACACACCCTATTCTTCACTAGCCACCATGCCAGCCAGACACTTAGTTCATTTCCTCTTCAGAAAAGCCGCTGGTATCAATATCTCCATTTTACAAATGCAAGAACAGGTTCAGAGAGGCTAGGGGAGTGGCTGAGATGCGGTTTTGGGTCCTTCCATAGCACCGAGATCTCCGCCACAGTCCCAGAAGGCTGGATTTCTGTGTTCTGGGGTTTATAAGAAATTCCAGGGTCTCATAGCTATAAGATGGAAGGTTCAGAGACCTCAAGAGGGGCAAAAGAAGCTTGCAGCCTTTTCCGATCTCAGCAACACCAGCTAAGGTTTTCCTGTACTGAAGGGGCCTCTTCTATCACAAGCAGCTTTACCCCAGAGTTAGAAGCCCATCTTCTCCATTCGTGACACCTTCTGCAGCAGGAGCAGCAACTGGATCAGGGCCTGGAGCACCGATGTCCAGAGTGGAGTGAGTGGGAACTAAGTAAGGAGAGGGTGTGTTCATAATAGAAAGTGTGGCAGACCAGGGCTCCTGCACCTCTGGTGTCCTGCAAGAGTCAAGCCATACACTGAAGGGCTGGCAGCGAAAACTGGCCGGGCCAACCTCAGCTGCTAACACTCCAAGATTTCAAAAGGGAAGAGGTCTTCGAAAATGGGGAGTAGCTCTTAAAAAGAGATGGGGTTTGGGGTCCCACAAAGTAAGAGATTGCTCGGCTGAGAGCAGCTACTATCAATGACAGGAATGCCTAAAGGGAGCAAGGTCTAAACACCTAAAATAACACGGGTAATTCAGCTAAAATGAGAGAAGTCCCACTTCTGATCACTTCTGAAGATAAAATCCAGAGAGACAGGATGAGCAAACCAGAAGAGGGATATTTTGAAGTTTTCTGCCCTGGGTCTCATATACTTTGTTGCATGTCTAGGGATTATCAATAAAGACTGCAAGACTACTCCTGAGAAGAAGGTGGGTAGGAGATGGACCATGTCAAAAAGACCCAGTTAGAAAAGGAATAAAGATTATTAAAAAACAAAACACAAACCCTTCCCTCTCCAGAACAACTAAATACTACAGATACACCATAAGACAAAACTAGCCTGTCACCTCCTTCACACATTCATACAGTACCTACTGGAAGGGAGGAAAATGAACATCAATAAAGGCATTTGTATAACTCATATATCAAAGAAATATTACAGCCGCCAATTAGCCATTATAATGGTAAAACACAATGCCAAACGTGGGAAACTGAAGAAAATTAAAACTAGTCAAAAGAGAGGAAAAAGATAAATAGCTAAAAGCAACTGCACTGTCATACCCATAACACAACAGGACCTGTTAGCTGATGGGAGTATGTGTGAATATAGTGGCACGCCATCATACACACAGGAATGACTCCATGAAAGGCTAATGAGAAATCATGGAATAAGCAAAAGCTTTGGAGCAAGGAGAGTCTGGATTGACCATTTTACTCGCTGGATGCCTTTGAACAATTCTCACTGCATCTATATGATGAACTGACTACGGTATACCATGTCGAACTCCTGTGATACAGCAAAGTTCCTGGCACAGAGCCAATTTTTAATGCATATCAGGTCCCCTTCCCTGATCAATAAAATGGCCCAATACGGAGCATGGTTGTTCCCCAGGAAGCCAACAGTCTGCAGTGGCAGATGCTACTTTTTGCTGCCTAAAATGTGCAGCTGCTGAGCAAGAATAATGTGGACAGAATAACCAGAACTTAGGGACCATCTAAAGGAGACCCAGACCAGAGGGGACCTGCAGATCACAGTGGAGTTCTTTCTAGCACTTTCCAGAAAGGGAGTACGGTAGACTGTCTAGGGATCAGTCTCAAAGCTGGTGGACAAGAAGCTATGGCCAGTTTCCCAGGAAACTCATTCTCACAGCCTTGTTTTACTAGAGTGCAAATAATTATTCAGGAACAGTTTTTCTTTTTAAATGAGATAAACTTAAGGACATCTGTCTCCTACTTTGATGAACCTCAAGCCATACTTCACACCATATACAAAGATGAACTCAAAATGGATTGTGCACCTAAGAGTAAAATCCCAAACTATAAAACTTCTGGAAGAAAACAAAGGAGAAAATCTTTGTAATCTTGAGTCAGGCAAAGATTTCTTAGATATGACACCAAAGGCATAATCCAAGGGAAAAAAATGATAAATTGGATTTCATTAAAATTTAAAACTGCTGCTATTTAAAAATACTGTTAAGAGAATGAAAAGATGAGTACTTACTAGACCTATCAGGGTAATGATTCTGTAAGTTACATAAATGTCTAATTACTATGTTGTACACCTGAAACTAAAATATTGTATGACAACTGCAACTGAAAAATAATTTTTTTTAAATGTGGAAATAACAGAACTCTGTAAAGTACCCAGAAGATATTTAAAAAGAGAGAAAAAATAAAAAGCTTTTTAAAGCACAGTCTGGAAAAATTTGCAAAGAACCCAGAAGAACCTGTATCCAGAATATATACAGAACTCTAAAAACCTAATAAGAAGGAAATGAACAACCCAAAGAAAAAAATGGGCAAAAGATTTGAACAGACATTTTACCAAAGATGAGATTTGGGTGGCAGATAATCACATAAAGATATACCTAACATCATTAGTTATTAGGGAAATTCAAATCAAAGCTGTCATGAGATACCACTACACACCCATCAGAATGGCTAAAAAGGACAATACCGATACTTGTCAATGTGCAGGACCACTGGAACCCCTACCCTGCTGGCAGGAATGCATAATGGTGTAGCCGCTTTGGAAAACAGTGTGCCAGTGTCTTATAAAGTTAAATATACACTTACAATATGACTCAGTAATTCCACTCCTAGGTATTTACCCAAAAGAAATGAAAACTTAGTTCATACAAAAACCTGCATCCAAATGCTTATAGCAGCTTGATTCTTAGTTGCTGAAAACTGGTAACAGTCTAAATGCCAACTGGCAAAATGAACGAATAAACAGCAATCTATCCATAAAACAGAATACCACTCAGCAATAAGAAAGAATGGATCACTGATATATACACCACCACAAATGAATCTCAAATGCATTATGCTAAAGACTCCAAAAGTTACCTATTATATGATTCCATTTATATGACATTCTGAAAAAGGCAAAATTATAGTGATAGAAAGCTGATCAGTGGTTGCCAGGACCCAGGGGGAGGGGGAGGGACTGACTACAAAGGGGTAGGAGGGAATCTTCTGGAGTGACAGATAGAACTGTTCTATATCTAGATAACAGTGATGGTTATGTGACCACACATATTTGTCAAAACTCATCAAATTGTACACCTAAGAGTGGTAACTTTCATTGAACATAAATTATATCTTAACAAAGCTTTTCCTGGAAAAGATATCAGGAATATTGTTTACAAATCCAATACAATTTTAATATAAAATATGCTGATAATTAAAATTATATGGCCAAGAATTTTTCAAATGGAGAAAAAACAGGATACTAAATTGCATAGAGTATGACGCCAATGATGTATAAAAATGACAGGCAGAGTAAAACACTAACAGAGTATCAATAACTATGGGGTTTTGTTTTCTTCTATTTTTCTTCATTTTATATGTTTTCATAGTGAGCACATTATTTTTATTAACCAAAACAACAAAAGAAACTAAAATGTGGCAAACACAACAGGTTATTGTTTCTGCTTATTTACCTTTGAACTAACTAGAGTGAAAAGGGAGAAACTCAGAGGTAAGACATCTCTCTCTCCTCAAGTGAATCCAAAACCGTCTAAAAAACTACAGAATACACTGGAAATTTGCCACTGTGTAATTTTCTAGAGTGGAATTCTGTATACAGAAAGATCTTTGGGGTGCCATATAAAAGTTTTTAACTAGGAAGTGCTCCAAAGGGCCTGGTAATGGGGGAGTTGCCCACACCCAGCAGGCAGAGCTCCCCTGCTGGCTTATGCGGGGGTGGGGGGGGTGGGGGGTGGGGGGGGTGGGGCAGAAGGATGCCAGGAGGAACGGGGAGCATATAAAAAAGCACTGAGCACACTGCCCCACAGAGCAGCGCAGCACACACCCCAGGTGCCACGTTCAGGCTGGAAACCACGTTTTAACTGAGTAATTACAAAGCTCCTTGGGAGGTCACTGACTTCTTAGCTTGGTCGCTCAGCTGACGGGCAGCAGCACCCGCAGATCTTGTTTCTGACTCTAAGGAGACCTGTACCAGCACGTGGAGACTACAGCTCTAAGTAGATTCGAAATTTTTATATTGTGACCCTAAGGATCTGAGCTTGAAAAGTTCAGCAGATTAGTCAAGACTCCAATAAAATCCATGGTTCTTCGCAAACACTTTAAGGTCTAATGTGCTGCGTTGTAAACGCAAGGGGGAGAAAGACTTGGAGCAACCTCTCTATTACGTGACAAGAGTCAACAGGAACAGACACTCTCCTGGCACTCCTTGGGGAACGCTGTCTAACGGGGCACTGATGGACCCTCCAGTGACTAGACAGTCTGTCAGCACCCAGAGGGGCCAGTCTGTGCAGTCTGTGATTTCCGGAAGAGGTGAGGGGGTGAGGCCGAGGCTGGGGCTTCTCCAGACACTGGGAACACGTCCCGGAGACACTTACTCCAGCATAAATGGAATACGGAACAGTTTTCCTTTATGTACCAACCAAGAATGTGCCTTGAATTCCTCAGAGGAAAAGTAGACAGCACTACTCATCACAATAAATATTAAAGGAGAGGACTTACATTACACATGTGCTTCCTGAAAAGGACAGAAACAACAGTGGGTAAGAGAAACACTAAGTATATAATATGTACATAAAATTGAAGCCCAAAAGGGGAGTGGTCGCTTGGATTTTTATCACATGACTTCATCATTTGAAAATCCAGGTTAATAGTTGCTGTAAATAGTCTCCTTGTACAGAATCCTTTCCTTCCTCTAAAGATTGGATCAATTACACACTGCAGAGAGGTGCAATGGGTGAGCTCTGGATCAGACAGCTCCCCCCAACGTGGCAAACCATCTATATTTGACTTTGCAAGTTTATAACTCTTTGAGACTCAGTTTCCTCTATAAATTTAAAATATTATCTATACCTTATTAGGTAAAACTAGATAAGGTAAAAAAGGATATCGTGGCACAATGTCTGTTATATAATATAAACTCAGTAAATGGTAATTTAGCACATTTTGTTATCTGGGAAGAAGGAGTCTAGTACTTAACACTTTGTGTACCTTAGATACTAAAATGTATAAGTAAGAAAAATGACAGTTTCGTGTGGGATTTATTAAGCATCAATTGTCCCAAGGCTGCTACACAGTACAAGATATTCTATGGTCCTACTTTTTAGCTACTTCCTCTTTGGAAAAGAGAAAATTCCCTACAGATGAAGTACTGTCTTTTACATTCTTCACACCCTCACTGACAGTGCTGGTGACCCAGCATACCTCTGTAAAGCCCCTGAGTACCTGTCAGGATACTGTCCCCAGCAGGAGAGCTCAGACGTGACACCCTAGAACCTGTCTCTGTAGGACAGACTTTCCCACGCTGTAGGAAACACTCTAAGGCAGTTCCAGCCCACACCCAGACCAGCCCCTCCCGGCTCCTGGTACACTCAGCCTCTGCGATTTGACTGCAGACCCTTCACAGGGGCTGAACTCTGCCCTCTGACTCACAGGATCTTATAAAGTAACCGAACAGGCAGAGTTGGTTGTCTCAACAGGTTCAGCATCTGACTGCTTGACCTACATCCTGCTAATCCTATTAGGACTAAAGGCTTACAATAAGCCAGCTGAAAGGATTCATTAAACATCTACCCTTCGAAAGTCCTGCTCAGTGAGTGGTGCTCCAGAAGAAAACTCAATTCTCTCAAATTCTTTGATTCAATTAGAATTTGCAAGATTTTTTTCTCTTTTTAGCAGGACTGACAATGAAGTAAAAAAGTCTATCATTTTTTTAGCTCACATCTTGTGGCAGTGACAGCTTTACTGTCAATGGGAGAGAAAACTATTTTAATGATGGTATTATAAATTCAAAACCCCAAATAACTCATATAAAGTTTTCACTTAAAACTATGAAAGTTATAAAAGGAGCTAATCTATTAATGCAGTCTATTATTAGGTATTTTAACTTTAATACCTTTAAGATTATGCTGAGATAGAGGGGGAAAAAAACCTGAAATCTTGTCCCTGAGAAGTAACAGATAAACTGAAAAATTCCAGAGATATGAAAGAAAAAAAAAGGAGACCTCCCCAAGACACACACACCAAATCATGCTCACAGTGATCTCTAAAAGACACGCTAACATTTAATACTTAACATTTGTCAAGAAGGTACAACTGGCAGCAGTAGAAGGCATCACAGAGGAAGACTAAGTATGCTACAGATTAAAAACATCTCCAATACTTATTTCAAGGAAAGAAAGGGAGGCAACCAAAGGGAGACACTCTAATTCAAGGAGACAGTTCAAATATACAATTCAGGCTTCAAACGAAAGTTGAAGTTTTCAGTTGAAGTTAGGTGTCAGCACACTGTGCAAAAATATACATAACATTTTGCGGCTTCTTTGATTTCATTAATATCAGTGAGATGTAGAAAACGTCTACAGTCAGACGGGACCACATGCAAGAAAAAGGAATTAACTGAAACACAGTGAGATCCTAGCCTGGGTATGAATCAAGTTCCATTGCTTTACTACCTTTCTTTGATTTGGCTGTTGGTTCTAAGCAGAGTAACTGACTGTCAGGATGGGGGATAAAGGAGAGGAACAGCGACAGCTAGGTTGTGGCCCTCTCTCTTATCCTGAGTAGACAGTACAGAACTGTGCCTATCAGAACCAGCTTTCTTATAAGGCAGAATTAAGGGCTCTGTGTCCTTGGGTAAGTCAGGTCGTCTTTTAGGCCTCTGGTTTTTTTGTTTGTTTGTTTTTATTGTTTTTTTCACTGTAAAACAGCCCCTGATGACTACCTCAGATTTAAACGAAAGAATTTCTGTTAAGCATTGTCGTGCTGGATCCTTAGCAAACACTCAGTCAGCAGCAGCTGTAATTATTGGCACCCTGACAGCTGCTTTACCAGGTTACGGTCAGATCTGAGGAGCAAACCCCCTTCTCCCTCACACTCTGGCCCTGTAGAGCCCAGTCTGCAGAAAGGGCTGAGTTAGGCCACAGACCCTCATGCCCGGGTGACAGGATGTAGGATTTGGTGTCACGTGGGCTGGGGCTCACCTTTGGGGTCTGCTTCTTACTACCTACATGGACCTGTACATGTCTCTCCACCTCCCTGAGCCCCCAGACACCTGCATCACTAAAACAAGGAGGGAATTCCCTATGTCAGACCTGTTGTGAGAATGAAACTCAATAAGGAGAGAAAAGATTCCTACTATAGCTGTTAGCACATAGTAAGCCCTCAACATGTGCTAATTTCCTGTTTCCTTTGCTCCTTATGTAATTCTGCTTATGAGAGAAATCCAGGGCTGCCTGGGTTTTGCTGGGAACAGTGAAAACTCCGCTACTGAAAATAACATGTGTAGGAGTAGGCCTCAGTGCACATTTAAATATACATTTAAAATACAGAGGCTACTTTAAACACATCAGCAAAACCTCTCAACCACGGGGGAACGAGAAGACACCACAACGAACTAACCACCTTTTACCAGGAGCACCCTCACCCCCACTTTCGTCCCCAACATCAAGCCTTACTTTATCAAGAGCCAGAGCTTTTAAGGGACTCCTCCAATTCAATGAAATTGGTCCTAAAATAATCTGGTCCCACAGAAGATTATATGGGCTTTGCCACCAACTGAAGCCCTGCTATAATTTCTCCTCCAAAATATGAGTTTCTAGAGCACCGAAGAGCACACAAGTCCAGAACTTTAGAAAGAGCCAATACAAACCTGCCGGAGGAAGGTCCTTCTTCATTCTTTTAAATTTCTTGGCCTTTTTCCTTCCCTCTGAGGGTGATTCTGCACAGGAATCAGTCTGCTCAAGCTCAGAGTCAGAAAACTCCCCCGATACTCTGGCCTCCAAGCCAGCTTCTGCTTGACTGGGACTCAGCTTTCTCTTCCCTACTGTGCTGGTGGCTGTAAGACTGAAATACAAACAGTGGAACAACAGAAAGGTGTTAAGGTAACAAGAAGACTAGGCTATAAAATTATTTTAATACTCTTAAATCTATTAACACTTAACTAGCAATCAACGACGGGGGCAGCTGCTGCCTGTCTGTGAGAGTTAAGGCTTTATTATAAGCTAAAGTGTAAGTTTCCCCATGACAAGCTCATTTAGAAGAACATTCTACATTACACTTGTGTAAATATATACAAATCTAAGCTGTTCTTACTACTTAAAAGAACACATTTTTAAAGGAAATTCCTGGTCTCTATTTCAGTACAACTACTGTAACAAAATAATGGTCTTGATTACCTTAAATCAGAAGCTAGCATTGTTACCTGCATGACTACATAATGGATACACAGCAGAACAGAAGAAACTTGAGTCTGTCAGTTATCACACTGCTCATGCATTTGAATACACTTACAGGGCATACCCCACCTTCCTATAATTCTCTTCTATTCCAGAAAGGTGACTTGCCAAATTTATAACTAAACCTGGCTTCATTTTTAAATCTTTATAGGATATGACATGTTGAATTAAATCAGATTATATGTCCCAATTTTTCCTTAAGAAAATATGTTCCCTGAAATATAACTTGATAAAAACAGAGACCACATGGCCAATGTGGGTCCTATCTCTTCTAAATGGGTCTTATAAATAGATTTTTGTTATTACAGCCCCCAAGTTATGAAAAGCATAAAAAAATCAAGTCATTCCATTTACGAGAGGCCATGCAAGCCTATTTAAGCCTTCCCCAGGAAGTGAATACTTTAAAATGTTACATATAAAAACCTCTGGCTACTCAATTATTCAACCATCATCAAAAGATGCTAGATCTGGGGAGACAGCTTGATAAAGAGTAGGATATCTGCATGGTCTCACAGACCTGACACCCCGAGAAGGACACAACATCACTTATGCAGTATTTTGGTCAGAATTGTACAACCTGTTCTCATGAAGAAAAGGCAAACAAACCACATGGAAAATATTTTATTGAAAAAGGGGGGGGGGGCTGGTGTTCTTCAATAATGTCATTGTCATAAAAAAGACAAAAGAGACATGAAAGATGTAACACATTATATGGACTAGATCTTAGACTGGAGGGGGAAAAGCTATAAAAATAATATTGGATCAAATAATAAAACTGAGATATAAACAGTAAAGTATTAGGTCAATGTGAAATTACCGAAGTTGATAACTACTATAGTTGGGTAAAAGAATATCCTTATTTAGAATATTTAGGGACCATGCGGTATTAACTCCCTCTCATATGGTTAAGAAAAAAATAATGGTATTGGTGGGGGGAGGGTGGCAGGGAGATGAAGAGAAAAAGAGGAGGGAGAGAGAAATCAAAACAGTCTGTGTGTACAGTAAGCCCTCACTTAATGCTATCAATAGATCCCACGACTTTATGCAAAATGAAGTATAAAGAAACCAATTTTACCATAGGCTAATTGATATAAGCAAAAGTTAAGTTCCAGACGGCATCGCATCGACATTATAGCAAAACGACACTAAACAAAATAATGAGGACCTACAGAGAGGGAGGGGGAAGGGAAGAAGAGAGCATGTGCACACAAAGCAAAAATCAAATGGAGCAAAATGTTAACAACAGATGATGAATCTGGATAAAGAGCATGCATGGGTGACCTCAGTAATATTTGTGTGACTTTTGTAAACTTTGAAATTATTTCCAAATTAAAAGCAAAAATAAAATAATTGAGAAGCATGACATGTTATTGAATATCTTCTGATAGCTGCTGTGACACAATCTAAGACTGATTGAGGGCAGCTCACCCCTTCATTAACCAGTATGCCACCTACTCAATAAGTGCCTCCCCTGGCCACCCCCAAACAGCCTCCAGTCCTACCCATTTTATTGCCGTCTGCCACCCGTCCAGGTCCTTCCTCACCCACTGCCACTGTGGACTCTGCCTATCTTAACCCAGACTCAAAACAGGATCCTGGTTGGCCCATATCTCCCTCTCCTCCTCTTTCTAGTCTCCCTTCCCCTTCAAATCCATTCCTTCCAATGTTGCCAAACTTCTTCCAAAGCAGAGACTTGGTCAAGATGTTCCCAGCTCAAAAACTTCCACAGCCCTCCACCACAACCTAGATTTACTGCTTGGCACAGCACCCAGGATCCTCTGACATCGCAGTCCCAATCTGCTGTTCTAGCCTTACCTTCCACTAGGCAGTCGAGCTGCAAAGACAATATACATTTACCTCAATGAATTCCCATTCCATGCACTTTCCCATTTATCCATCAGCCCCAAACACCCTACATTACCCCATTTCATGCTGCTGTTTGTGCCAAGACGCTAATGCCCATCTCTTCTTGCTCAAACACCACCAGACTCAAGAATGTTCCCCAATTCTTCTGCCTAGTGTTCCTCTCCTTCCATGTGTCCCTTAATACTGTCTGTCACAAGAGGCCTTTAAGTCATCCATCCTAACTATTTATAATAAACAAAAACTGGGAACAGTGCAGGTGTCTATCAACAGGAGAATGGAAAAACTATGGTACATGCAGACAATAAAATAAAATTTTGCATATAACGATAAGAAACTGCTGATATTTATACAACAATGGATGAATCTCAAAAACATTCTAAGTGAACAAACCCTTGACATAAAAGAATGGGTATAGGAGTATGCTTTTGTCAAATATTAGGTGGACATTCTACAGACACGGGGATTGACTGCTTTAACTTTAGCATTAACTGCAAATGAAGATGTTGCAGGCATTTGCTGGAATATGTTTGATACTAACCAGAAGTTACTGTGGTATTTTTGCCCAACAATGCCCACGAATCTGTCAAGTTCCTCTCCACCACCATCTGAGTCTACCATCCTTCAGAGACTTGTGTTAGGATATTGCCTCTGGAAAGTTCTTGTTTTTATATAACTTTTAAGTTTACGAAGCATTTTCATTAACATTTTCTCATGTAATTTAAAACATATTTCTGAGTTCCTAATCTGTAGTTTCTACTCTCAGATAAGAATCCTTTGCTTTCCCAGGAAGGACTATTGTTTAGTGGACATCCTGCCTGCGAAAGCCTCAGATATGTCTGAAATTAATACATTTCATATGTTTGCATATGTATATGTCTATAATATCCACACCAACACAAAATCTTCTCAACTATCATTCTCTAATAAAAATAAAAGTTACAATTACATCCAATGTAGCTTAACTAAAGAAGTTTTGAATCAAAAACAGATTTTATCATACAATGAAAACCAAATATATTAAGTACTTACTGCCTTTAAATTTTTAATTCTTTATACATTTTTAAGGTATGGTTGCTTGTGGCGTGTATGTGTATTATGTGTAGACATTCTCAACACATGTAGGTTGATAAGATACTCCTTTACAGATTGATTTCAAAGGTCAAAAGTCAAAATTAGAATCAGACAAAACAACCTCCCATTAGTGAGAGCTCATTTTGTATGCAAACTTATAATGCACGAAGTAAGCTATTTTATAATGAATGTGAAGAGCACATTTAAATCCACTGAAGAAATGGTGACTAATTAAAAAATAAAATGTTACAGATACAACTTGGTATGTCAAAACTTAACATTAAACCTTGATTATTATTTATATGAGGGATGCAAATGATAAGCCATCCTGGTTATAATGACTATTAGGTCAAACTTAGAATTTTGCTGTAAGGCATAATGAACAATGCAGCAACTACACACTAATTCTGCAAGATTCTCCATTAACTTCTTCCTTTTAGGAGAAAAAATGTTTGCTAATAGAAAGGTCACATTCACAAACTCCTTCTGTAAAACCACAAAACTCTGGCTGCCCCGTAAAATTTCTCCCCTATTTTATTTTAAATTAGAGTATTATTTACATTCAATGAAATTCACTCAAGTATACAGTTTGGTTAATTTGGGGAATTGCATATAATCATGTAAGCACTACGATAATCAAGACGTAGAACAGTTTGCTCTCTCTGAAAAAATTTCTTGTACCACTTTGCATTCAATCTCCTTCCCAGCAACCACTGATTTGCTTGGAGTTCCTACAGCTTTGCTTTTTCTAGAAGCTCATATGAATGAAATCATACATATTTAGTTTTTTGTGTTTGACTCTCACTTAGCATAATACTCTGAGAACGAATCACACAGCCAGAAGTATTGGTATTTCATTTCTCTTGTTATTGAGTAGCATTCTTTCATGGTATGGCTATACCACAACTCATTTATTCATTTACCAGTTGATGGACAGTTAGGCTGCTTCCAATTTTTTGCTAGTGTAAATAATAATACTATGAACATTTGTGTAAGGGCTTTTCTTTTTTTTCTAAATCGTGGTAAAATACACGTAACTTAAAAATTAACTATATTAATCATTTTAAAGTGTACAGTTCAGCTATTAAGTACATTTCTATTTTTGTGCAACCGTCACCACCATCCATCTCTAAATTCTTTTTATCTTGCAAAACTGAAACTCTATGCTCATTAAACACTAACTCCTCAATTTCCCCTCCCCCCAACCACTGGCCACCACTATTCTACTTTCTGTCTCTATGAGTTTGACTATTCTAGGTACCTCATATAAGTGGTATCATACAGTATTTGTCATTTTATGAATGGCTCATTTCCCAGCATAACTTACAGTAGTTCATCCACATGTCAGAAATTCTTTCCTTTTTAAGGCTGAATAATATTCCAGTGTATAGAGATACACATTTTGTCATCCCATTCATCTGTCAATAGACAGTAGGGTTGCTTACACATTTTGGAAACTGTGAATAATGCTGCTATGAACATGGATGTACAGGTATCTGTTGGGGAGGAAGAAATTTTCTACCCTTCTAGGATCTTTAGGCTGGTCTAATAATTAAACTGACAAGAGACAAATTAACAAGAGAAAATGACCAAATTCACTTATATACCTACATATGGGAACCTCACATAAACAAGAGAATCAGAGACCCCATATACATGAGAGGTTCAGAGACAAAATGGTAAAATAAGGTATATATGGCATCTTCAGCCAAAAAACGAGGTAAGGCGCCTGAGGCTTCAGAGGGGAGGAGGGCAATTCACAGGATGATAAGAAGAACAGATGATCAGTATTCAGAAGTTTGCCCTGCCCTATAGATAGGTCATAAAAAAGTTATTTCTGGTGTTAACTCATTACCGGCAAGGCCCCAATTTAAATTCCTTAAGGAAGAGGTAAAGTTTTTCTTGGGCCTGCAAGGTCTTGATTGTCTTCAGCTCAAAATAATCTACATGCCTACGTAGCACATCTTCAGGAGGCCTGTTCTGAAGCCCTTCGTATCTCTTCAAGACCCTGCTTTCAATTCTTTTGGTTACTGCCCAAGAAGGAGAACTGTAGGGATCGTATGGTAAGTCTATTTTTACTTTTTTGAGGCCCCATGATACTGTTCCCCGCAGCAGCTATACCATTTTACATTCCTATCAGCAGTGCACAAAGTTCCAATCTCTCCACATCTTGCTAACACTTTTTTGTTTGATAGTAGCCATTTTAATGTGCATGAGGTGATATCTCACTGTGGTCTTAATTTGCATTTCCCTACAGACTAGTAACACTGAGAATCTTTCCATGTGCTTGTTAGTCATTTGTATATAGCCATTCTTCTTTGGAGAAACATCTATAAAAGTTCTTTGCCCATTTTTTAATCAGGTTGTTTGTTTTGTTGTTGCTAAGTTTTATGAGTTCTCTATATACTCTACATATTAATTCTTTATCAGATAAACAATTTCAAAATGTTTTCTCCCATTCTGTGGGATGCCTTTTCACTCTGTAGATAGTGTCTTATGATGCACAAAATTTTGTAATGTTCATGAAGTCCAATTTGTCTATTTTCTATTTTGTTACCTGTGCCTTTGTTGTCATATCCATGAAATCAATTCCAAATGCAATGTTGTGAAGGTTTTCCCCTATGTTGTCTTCCACAAATTTTATAATTTTAGCTCCCACATTTAGGTTTTTGATCCAGTTTGAGCTAATTTTTATATATAGTGTTAGGCAAGGGTCTAACTTCATTCTTTTGCATGTAGATATTCAGTTTACCTAATTTATTGAAAAAACTGTCCCTTTCTTCATTATCTTGGTACCCTTGTCAAAAATCATGTGACTATGGATATGTAAAGATTTATTTCTGGGCTCTCTATTCTATGCCATTGGTCCATATGCCTGTCTTTATGGCAATACTACACTGTTTTGATTACCATAGCTCTGTAGTAAGTTTTAAAATCACAAAGTGTTAATCCCCCAATTTTGTTCTCCTTTTTCAAGATTGCTTTAGCTATTTGGGATCCCTTGAGACTTCATATGAATTTTAGGATGGATTTTTATATTTCTGCAGAATATAACATTGAGATTTTTCTAGGAATTACACTGACTCTGTAGATCACTTTGGCTAGTATTGATATTTCTTTCAGCAATGCTTTGTAGATGATAAGAGAGCCATCTCTGTTTTCTTCTTCTTACAAGGGCACTAATCTCATCATGACCCTCCCCCCCCACACACACACATCATAGCCTCATCTAACTCTAATCAGCTCCCAAAGGCCCCATCACCTAATATCATCATATTGGGGGTTAGGACTTCAACATATAAATTTGAGGGGACGGGGAGAGACACAATTCAGTCCATAACACAAGGTCACCAAGATTTTTTCCCCATCTTTTTTTCTAGAAGTGTTACAGTTTTAATTCTTACATTTAGATCTATAAGTCATTTCAAGTTCATTAAGTACATGGTATGATATGAGTGGAAGTTCATTTCTTTGCATACCATTATCCAATTGTTTCAGCGTTACTTGTTGACAAAACTAACCTTTGCCTACTGGATTACCAGCATCTTTGTCAGAAATTTTTAATTTTCCAAATTCCCAACAGTTATTAATCTTCAGGATTTGAGGACAAGAAATCAAAATTCCCAAATCAGAAATTATTCTGTATATTATAATAGCACTTTATTATGTCTTTTTAAGGAATAATGAGTTATCATAAAATACTGAATCACTTCTCTGTGATAGGGTTATATTAAAAATTTTCAGGGGTAGTTTGGTAAAGTAAGATTTAACAACACCAAAACGGATTATTATTATGAATCATTACACTGTGGCAAAATTACGTGTTTTAATAATCTCTACCTAATATAGGCAGTAGAAAACATTAAAAGAATGAAACATTAGCACCAAAGAGATGCACAATAAATATCATTTAAACATTGAAAGATGTCACAAATACTTGATATTTAAGTTATTCCTAAATAAGATTTCAAAACACACAGGCATTAATTGCTAATATTTGTCTTATGACAAATATTTCAGATGTAGAAGAGTTTCATGTTATACTGATGCTGGTCAAATTGTCCTGAGTGTGTCCAAAGCTAATACCAGTTGGGCATTTCACTACCACACACGGCTTCATATAAGCTCATTTCCTTTTGTAACGATAAAAATATTTTCTGCTTGCCTTGATTTTGGTTTTGCTGTTAAAATTGATATTGCTTGTCTTAATTTAGATTTTAGATCAGCTAATTTCACACTGGAGTATTCCACAATGATATTTACATCTTGTCTTTTCATTTCTTCTACAAACATATTTACAAAGAACAGTGCCTGCAGCAAATATTTAAACACTGAAACACCACTGGATTCTATTATTAAAGATAATGTAACATTTGGATATCCTAGCAAAGTTAAAAGCACTGCTACACAGAAACATGCTTCAAAACTGCCAATTTGAGGAGAGCTACCAAAACATATTTCTTGGAACAAGACTCGTAGGCTTTTCATAAAATGTACTGATAAATACTAATGTATATAAATTCATTAAATATATTTTTATTTATAAGAACAACTCAATGTTAACAGCAGATAGGGCCACAAACACATGTATAACATGGCCAAGCGACAGGCAAGAATGACTGCTTTGGTCATGGCCCCTTCTCTACATGCTCCTGTCCTGATTTCAGAAATGTTGACCTTAACCTTTGATGTTGATTATGCTCTGGTTTTTGACTCATGTCAGTAGATTCCTTTGAACTGGTAATGCCTATGTTGATGGTTAAAATTGAATTCTGACAGATTTTTTTCCTTTATCTTGATTTCTCAACTGGTTTTTCTTACGATTTGCAGTAACATACAAATGTCCCTAGAAGTGCCAGGAAGGAAGTCCTGCATGGAAACTCTATTGGAAATCAACTGACCACAAATGTGTAGTTGTGTTTCCGGACTATTCTGTTTCATCATCTACTTGTCTTTCCTTATGGCAGCACCACGTACTGTCTTTATTCCTGTAGCTTTGCAGTGAGTCTTAAAGACAGAGTTATGTCCTTTCGCTGGCTGGGAGGTTCATGCTGCTGGACAAAATACTAGCTACCTTTCATTTTAAAAGACTGCCCAGTTTACAAAATTCTCTCCTTTGAGACTTGCATATGACCATTTAAAGCTTAACATGTGTTTTATTCCCATTTTACAGACAAAAAAGTGCATCCTCAGAATAAGTGACTTCCCCTAGGTCACGTAGCTGGTTAGATAGATCTGAGACTGTCCTCCAAGTCCAGTGCTCTTTGAACTGTCTCATAGCCTCCCTCCCCATACCCACCTTCCCAAAATGGGGCCCCTCAAAAAGGCTTTCCCTGACCCCTGAGAAGCACAAGTAGCCCCTCTCCCTGTGACATTCATCCCTTTGCCTTGTTCTGTTTCCCTCCTACTACTCCCCTCTGCCTGTGCTTCTTGTTTATGTCTTTGTTTATTCTCTCCCTCTGCCACTAGATTGTAAGTTCCAAGACAGCAGGATCTCACATCCCTTGCTGACCATCACATTCTCAGCACCCGGCACTTGGCCTGCAGACTAAGTCCTCTGCAATCAAGAGTATGAATAGATGAAATCAATAAGTGGATGCTCCCCCCTTAAAGCAACAGGACAAGCGACAAACACCAAATTGCTTATTTTGTCCTGAATTATATATAATATTAATATGGTTTACATTCTAGTATTCAGTCAACTTCCCCAGTATGTCTGGATAACAACACCTTCCCTACAAGGGGTAACTATGGGAAAGAGAAAGTGTCCCACTGTGCAAAGTACCCCACACAGCAAAATGAACTGCAAAAATCCGGGAAAGTGGGAGCGAGAAAATGCATTTTCATTGTTTTCACAAACTCTCATGCTGAATTCAAATTCCATGAGAATCACTGTTTCTGTGTTTTTAGGCCTGATCTGGATGAATGAGGGGAGGATGCCTATGCTCAACTCAGGAAGCAATCCCTTGGAGATTGTTGATAAACTGTGACTCTTATTTCTAATAAAAGAAAATTTGATTTGAAAAGCAAAATTAATATTAAATAAGGTATGTCTGTATGAAAGCTATCCAGTAATAAAGGATGTCTCTTGTGAAATGGGGTACGCTGGGGGCAAGAAAGAGAATTTACGAATGTGTTGTGTGAGTATGTGCTCAGTCTTAGGTATAAAGTTTATCTGCAAATACGAGATTAGCTTAAATGAGAGAAAAATTGATTCTGGGTTATAAAGAATTAATTGCATTCGATTAGAAATACTTTTTACAAGAACTCGGCTTGAGTATTTTAAACAATCCCCTATTGCTAACCCACTTTAATTCAACACAGAAAAGATTAATTAATGACAAACATGACAGAAATTAATACTAATTCCTAAATTAATAACTTACACTCAACATACAATTAACTACAGCTGAATACAGAACATCTGAAATTTTCAGAGGTTAGGATGAATTTTACTTTTGCACTAAAATTTGCCCTTGACCCTGATAAATTTATTAATGAAATCAGTGACACAATCAAAGTTTTAGGAGGGGAAAATACCAACTTCTCAATATCAAAAGCCCAACTATTTCAGAAAAAAAAAATGTTTTTAAAAAATTTTCCAGGAAGTTAAACATAACCAATTGAACACACATATCTATCTGTAGAGAGATATAAATATCCTCACAAAGGCACAGAGAACAGGAAAGGCAGCATCAGAGAATGGGATGTCAGCTCACTTTGGAGATGACGAGTAGGGAGAAGAGTGCCAAAGAACTTTGCACAGAGGAGGAAGCAGAAATCTAAGTGCTGCATAAAAGGCTGATTCACCCAACAGAGCCCTGCAAAGTCTCCACAAATAACAGGCACCAGATTCCTGAAATAAGCAGGTGATAAGGACTGGGGCTATGTGGACAGGGAGAAAGGCTGTACTAGAACCCCCCACCTCCATCCCTGGGAATCCAGGGCACCAGCATTCCCCCAGGCCAGCAGGAGCTGGGTTTAGTCTCTGAAGAAAACGATCCTCTCGTGGAGACACAAGGTCCAGTAGTGGAGAGTGGGAGTGAGTGGGGCAGTAAGAACCAGCCAGGAAAGTAGCATCCCCTACATACTGAGAAGTGAGGCCTCCTGCTTCTTTCCGTCAATTAGTGCACAAAGTACCAGCAGCAGTTAGGCTCATCCCTCAAGCTATAAACCAGGAAATCAATCTCTAAAAAAATCTGAACCCTTACAACTAATATTATACTTAATGCTGCATACTCTTTACCCCCTAAAATCAGGAACAAGACAAAGGTGTTGGCTCTTAATATTTGTATTTAACACTGTTCTAGACGCTTTGACCAGGGCAATAAGGCAAGAGAAAGAAAGAAAATTCATACAGTCTATCGGACAAAGAGAAACACCAATACCTTTATTTGCAGACATAACTATCTAAAAAGAAAATACCCAATAGTCCACAAAAAGTTATTAGAACTAATAAGAGAATTCTTATATAAGCAATTAACAACTGAAAATTAAACTTTAAAAATATATGACTTATTAATAGCATCAAAAAGCAGAACCCTTAGAGATAACTCTAATAAAGCATATGTAAAATCTATATGCTAAGAAATAATACGCTGATGAGAGAAATCAAAGAAAACTTAAATAAATGAAAAGATACACTGTGTTCACGAGTTGGAAGACTCAATGTGCAGTTAAGATGTTAATTCTCTCCAAAATGATCTGTAGATTCATACAATCCCAATTAAAAGTCCTAGCAGCCTTTTTGTAGAAATCAACAAACTAATCTAAACTTTCTATGGAAAAGTGAAGGACTTAGAATTACACATTTTTTAAAAGGAAGAACAAGGCTGAAGGATTTACTGTTTAGTTTCAAGACTCATTATAAAGCTGTAGTGATTAATTCAGTGTGGTTCTTTTGAAGGGATAGACATATAGATCAATGGAACAGAACAAAGTCAAGAAATAGACCCCCGAGAGAGAGAGAGAGAGAGAGAGAGAGAGAGAGAGAGAGACAAAAAGACAGACAGATGGACAGACAGATAGATAGCCAACTGGTTTTTGACAAAGAAATCAAGGTAATTCAGTAGAGAAAAAAATAGTCTTTTCAAACAATGGTGCTAAACAATGAACATCTATATGCAAAAAAAAAACAAACAACAACAACAACAACAACAAAAAAAACTTATACCCATGCCTCACACTGTACATAAAAATCAACTCAAAAGAGATCATATACCTAAACATAAAACAAAATAAAAAGTTCAAAACTTATCAAAAAAAAGAGAAAATCTTTGTGACCCTAGTTTAAGGCAAAGATTTCTTATGTGGATCACAAAATGCACAAGCCATAAAGAAAACATAAGCTTCGGAGAAAAGATACATAATTACAGAGCCAGCTTCTCACCTCAACAGTCTACAAAGAAAAACATCAATAAGACCTGCCTCCACACCCAGAGCATCTCATCTCTTTTTAGTTCATTATTAAATAATAACAGATGGCCGAAAATAGCCAAATACTTGAAGCAAGCCTTCAACATGAGAGATAAAAACCACAACAGACCAATAAACGGACAGGAAAAACCCTGAGGAAACAGACAACGCAGGCAGCTAAGGAAAATTTTAAAAACTATAGGCAGTCCTTGCTTTTGCACACAGTATGGGACCACAAAAATGATAGGACCTCAAAAATGACGGGCAAACTACCATATCTGCAAGTAAATGAATAAAAAGAAAAATCAAGACGTAATAATAAAGACATTACTAGTTAGAAAATGAAGATAAGTAGCAAAAGAAAGTTTAAAGTAGTTGCCTCTAAGGGACAAAAAGGGAGGAGAACGGAACTGCTGCTTTTCATTACATATTTTTTGTGTTATTTTGTATTTTGTATTATTTTGCTCTTAAAAACAATATTCACGGATGTCACTGAAAATATCTTAAAGGAAAAAAATGTCAAGAACTTCGCAAAGATCTACTTAACATGTGAAAAACTACTATACCAATAGTAAATCATTACTTACCTGGTTATGTTAAATGAGTATACTTAGCTCATTTTTTTTTTTTTTTTTGTAAGTTAGTAAGTATACTAACTGGCTTTGTAACCTTGAATAAGACACAGCTTCTTCAACCTTCCTGTTCTCCTCTGTAAGGTCACAAAGGGTAAACTGGATCACCTCCAAGTCCCTTCAGCTGTACAAGTACAGGGCTTTATCGAATAACACTTTTGCTTACACAATTATAGGTGTCACCCATTCTTTAAAATAATAAATCTACATTTCTTCAGAAATGGTGTACCATCTAGACTAGTCTTCACTTCCATTTATCTAAATTAGTGTGGCATTACTGTATTCCACAGTTATTAGCATTTGCAGGCAGAAATGGCATAGAAATATTCAAAGCCAGTTACCTAAACAACAAAATCTATATTGTTAGTGTCTTAATCCTACATGTTTTTGAAGACATTCTATCTCTTTGGAAATTGGGTTGTTTATATTTTTCTTTTAAACCTACTAAACTCAACTTGAGAAGAAAAAAAAACATAATGGCAACTGAGCAAGTTCAAATTAGGAAGTAAACTACTGTTTCACAAACGATGACAAAAGGAAGTAGGTGAGGTTTTCATACTCATGGGAGGATCCAACTGTTCCTCTCTGCTTGGGCACTCACCTTTATCTGATGCCCATAGTAGCCAAATAATCTGAACTAAGAGAGAGAAAGAAATGGGATGAAAGAAGAGAATAAAAAGAGAGCTATCAACCATGTGGAGAACACTACTCTAAATTCCAAAAGTTTCATTATATTCATTAATTTAACCAACCTAAATGGATAGTCATATCATATATTTAGTCACATGAATGATGAGATGCCATCATTAGCACTAACAATTTGATATGAAGAATCAGCGGGGTATGAGGGCTTCACCAGGAGGACGAGGTTCCACCTGATGGGCTGCACATGAAATGGACAGCGTCGTTTCAGCTTCTACACGACAGAGGACTACCACCTACCACAAGGTGTTCTCCTACCAGGAAACCAACACTGTGAAGACCCTTCTGGGGTAATTTGTGACTATAGCAAATAAGAAACGAATCCCTTCAAAGAATTTAGAATTATTAATTTAAGATGAGCTAATGTACTTCTTGGTCATTCCTAAGAATTCCCCAATCCCTTATATCGCATTGATGAAAATGGATGTAATAATCATAAAACAGTGATCTGAATGCTGATTTCTGTAGTTTCATAAGAGATTTCTTTCTTTTTAAACAATTTTCCCTTTAAAAAATGTGGTAAGACATACATGAATGGTTTTCGGACTGAGATATCTCAAGATGTCCAGAGTTGATCTGTTCCTACCTTCACATGGCTCTTTTAGTCTAAACAGTAGGTAAGACAATAAAGCAAGGTGGGTATTGGTGTAATTATGAAAAGAATGTCATTCCTTTCTGCCTTACTTTCAACAAATAGAATAAAAGTATTCCTAGCATGACGTTACACTGTTCAAAAGGAAAAATGCAGTCTTCATGGCCTTCTCCAATAAGAAACTGGATAGGAAGTGATAAGTGAAAATTATTAATGGTGCATTCATTTATTTAAATCTTTTTCTGAATGACCACATAACATCACTTGCTAGGTGCTGGAATGCTAATATGAATAAAAAGCAATCCCTAACTTTATCTTTTCACTTCCTACCAGAGTCACCAAGGCAAAGAATTCCCAAGGGTTCCAGGAGGCCTGGAAGGCATCAGGAGATATTTTTGGTGGCGGGGAAGGATCACAAATAGATATCTGAGGAGGAAGCAGACATTCTGGAAAAAGCATGAATGGGATTTGGGGTGAGAGAGATGAGGGCTTAAATCTGGGTTCTATCATTTACTGGTTTTGTGACTCTGAGAAAATTCTTTTAATTCTGTGAGTCTCAGTTTCCTCAACTATAAAACAGGTTATTGTGAGGATCAAAAAAAAAAAAAAAAAAAAAAGAAAGCACATGTTACAGTGACTGATACATGGCAGACACTTAACAAATGCCAGTGCCTTCTCTATCCCCTCCCTTTTGTATGGTGGGCAAAGGGCAAAAGGTCCATGTTTTTAGAGATGATGCTGATCTGGGTCTTCAGAGGTGGTGGTCCAAATCTTTGAAAAGCATCAGGAAAGGAGGAGAGAAAGAGAAGAGAGAGTAGAAGGAAGACACAAGCAGCGCCAGTAGGCGGTATAGCATGGTCCTGATGGCTGGAAGGGTAAGTGTTCTCGCAGCCTCCCTAGCAGGCTGGAAAGTAATCAGCTAGAGAGCCGCTAAGGAGCATGGGTGTCCAGGGCGCAAAGGCCCTGCTCTGCTGGAAATGTATACGAGGTTTCTAGAAGACACGGTTCCATTTTTTCCCAACATTTTATTATGAGAACATACAGAAAAGTTTAAAGAACTGTACAGTAATATCTCTTTAGCCGTCACTTAGATTCTATAATTATTTCTATTTTGGGGATGAAGATTTGAAAATATACAGCAGATTATCATTCTTTTGCATTTAAGAAAAAGAAGCACAAAAGGGAAGAAGCTCTAGAATGTTCCCATGTGGTAAGCATTTGGCTTCTGCTCTACCAGCAATACAGATGAATGAAATCTTTGCTTCAGAGATTCCTGAATGGACAAAAGGAAGCACCACAAATGTGTAGACAGCATTTAAACATGGAGCCACCTATCAGCACAATGACAAAGTTCATGTTGGGCCACAGCAGTCATTCATCCTTACACCCAACCTCCCCCAAATAAACACAAACACATTGTGGCTTTTGCAGCCTTATAATGTGCTAGCAGAATTTCTAAAAAGCATAAAGTGTCAAAAAAGAACTGCCAGAAAAATGTTAAGGATTTCTATATCAGGCAATGAAAATACAGGCTTTATACATTTCATATTCTGCTGTAGCTAAAACAAATAACACATGAATAATCCTAACTGCATATTATCTAGGCACTTCAAATAGGAAATTTGTTTGTGTTTGGCTACAGATATGGAAAAGATAACATTTCACTTCCCTACCATTTAAGTGTGTTGAGGGCAATTTCAATAGTTAGCCCCATTAAAAAAAGAATTATACTATTACATGAAGATAAGTATGAATAATATAAACACATTATTAGAAACACAGATAATAATTACTTCTCATTATGGTTAATCAAATAAATAACATGAAGCTATGGAAAGAAAATATTAATTTTCAAATATTACTATTATGAAACATAAAAGCATTCCATAACACCAAAAGTCAGATTAAGTATAAGGTGATATTAAACTGACCTGTCATGTTATTTAAAATAAAATCTTGAGATGACATGCTGCTTTAAAGTGTGAGGTAAAAATGGTTTTCAGTGCCAAATTCTACATTTCTGAGCACAGAAACTTTTAAATGAAAATGCTGAATTTTACTGGAGATGAGGACTAACTCTTCTGCTTTTAAATTTAAAGAAAGCTAAGTCATTACTAAAATCTAAATGTAATGAAATATTTAAAGACTTTTAAAAACTAACTACAGAAATCTTAGAGATTAAACTTTTAAAAATACACATAATTTTTAATAAATATAATTGATCTGCTTTCACAGCTGTGCATTTGTCAATTTTGGTAGCATTGACACTTCATAAAATGAAGTGTCTGTATGAAGTGCCTTTATGGCAGATCTATTAAAACAGACTTTCATCTAATAATCAATCCGCCTGGTTGCCAGAATGTTCTAGCCCATACAACACGTAAGTAAAAAAGGGTCAAATCTTACAGCATTTCCAAACAATTTATCTACTTCTCACATTTTGTCTTGAGAACTTTTACATCTACAAAAGCATTCCAATGAAGTATAAAATAAATAAGTAGTAATTGAAAATTATAAATTCACCAACTATTTTTCTTTACAATTCATCAATTTGTTTACATTTTTAAAGTATTCTTTTAGGTCTCTCATCAGAATCCTCCTCATCCTCTATCATCATGAGAAAGGCTTCGAAGTCAAATTCTACTATTAAAAAAAATTGCATTCCAGGTTACCTGAATTTTTTTAAAAATTTTTTAATCGTGCGGAAAAACAAATAACTTAAAATTTATTAACATTTTGAAGCATATAGTTCAGTTGTGTGACCAATCTCCAGATCTCTTTTCATCTTGTAAAACACAAACTCTATACCTATTAAACACTAACTCCCCATCACTCCCTCCCTCAGCCTATGGCAACCACTATTCCACTTTCTATCTCCTTGAATTTGACTACCCTTGGTTCCTCATCAAAATGGAATCATATAGTATTTGTCTTTTTGTGACTGGCTTATTTCACTTAGCATAGTGTCCCCAAGGTTCAGCCATGTTGTAGCATGTCAAAATTTCCTTCCTTTTTAAAACTGAATAATATTCTATACCACATTTTGTTTATCTAAGTTGCTTATATTTTTTATATCATTCCCAGGAATCCTATTGAAATATCTTCTCTAAAAGAAAGCAATGGTGCCCTCATCTAGTGGCCCAAGAGAAGTCAAAAGAAGGAGAAAAGTCACATCGGTTCATTTTTCCCTGACAACAGCCAGGCAGACAGGACAGAAAGGATATTTGTTAGAATTGTTCCTACATCTTGATTTAAAAAGTTCCCTGGCTGTATGTCTTAGGGACGTTCCATGGTGAAATTAATATTGCCTGGTTAATAATTCCATTTTATTAAGAACTACATACTTTAATATTCTGCATTTTACATTAACCAGACTCTAGTTTTATGCTGAATGTTTACTTGAATGTCTTAAAATATTCCCTTCAGACCAGACTGAGCCTTTCAATTGTTCAGATGTTAGGGCAGAAAGGAGCTGAGTGACAGGGAGCTGAGTAGAGGACCATGATCATTTTTCCTTACTTATTAAAAAAAATCACTTAGAACAGATTTCTAAGGTCTCTACCACCTTTCCAGCTGAAATTAGCACAGCCTTTAAAAGATAATCAGATAGCCCTGAAAAGATAATCAGACCTAGCCAAAACCAGCAAAGAGGAGGAGGAGGGGAAGGCAGGCAATCAGCAGAAGAGAGCTGTGTCACCAGCTCTGTGATCTGGAGTTAGCCACTTCCCCTCTCTGAGTTTTCTTGTCAGTGAAGTAGAACTAATAATGCTAGCTACGCCCCCTGAGGATTCTTCCTCAGTCCTCTGTGAGGATAAAGAACCATTATTCTTCTCATGATGGTATTTCATAGTCTTAACATGGTTCCTACTGCCCTGCACCTTCCCTCCAGCTACTGTTCTGGGCTCAACAGACTCAATGTTTCTTCTTCCTTTCATCTCCAAGTCATTTCCCTGTGGTTCCTCTACTTAATATCAACCTATCAGTCCGTCAATGGCCAAGACTGGATTCTACTAAGGGGATGACCAGTGCCGAGCATACTAGACAGATGACACATATTTTTAGAATTCTTATTTCTGTCTATTTTTAAAATTTTTCTTTAAACTAATAGTTTTACACTGATAATCTGTAAGACTAGACATCTAAATCCTTTCCCCAAAGAAGGAAGGTTGAAATTCAGTTTAAACTTAGGTCCTTTCTAATACAGTTTAAAAAAAAAAAAGAAAGAAAGAAAAAAGAAAACATAATTTATTAAAATGAGACAGCATCTCTCTCAAATATACACACTCATAGGTGTAGATGTGCTGTGTTCCTAAGAGGCAAGTTAATACACTGGGCTACGGATCTAACTTACAATGCCTTAAGTTAGAATCCCGTGTAACTTCAGCTAAATTATTTAGCTTCTCTGAGACTCAACTTTCTCATATATAAATTAGGAACGTCACCCAGGGTTACACTAAGTCATACAGATTTTTTTTTTAATGATATAAAACACCTAGCATAGTGCCAGGAATAAAGAATATGCTTAATAAATATGAGCATTCTCTCATTTTTCACACTGGTCTGTAGATATTCCAAAAAGCATGCTGTGTTTCAGTGAGCTTTATACCTTTACACTGATGGGACAGAGAAAGAGATAAGATGAGAAAAAGTAAAAGAAGAATGATTCATCTGAACTAGAGCACTAGTCATGAGTTAATCTTTCACAAAGTGTCTGATATACAATATTCACGAATTTCACCACAAGGTTTATCATTTAAACTAGGATTAACACCCAGGTTTAGCTAGTAAGTATGTTTTATTAAGGAGGTTGAATAACATTAAAGCCATTTGCAGTATAAAGAATCACATTTTTACAGAAGTGGAATAAGAGTGACTTCCAAGTTATGTGTCCAGAAGAAAAAAAGAAGGTAGAGAAAACTATGTGTGGTCCATTCCTACCTATCTAACAAAATGTGGGAGAATATGTATGTAGTTGTTTACATATTTGTAAAAATAAACGGATAGACTAAAAACTAATTAACTGGTCACCACAAGGGGGAAAGGTAACAAGAGAAGACAGGTAGGTAATTTTGGCAGATTTGACCTTGGGACCATATAAATGTTTTACATAATTATAAAGCAAAATCAAAATTTTTAAAAAGAGAATCCCTAAAAGTGAAAATAAAGCAAACCTAAATGTTTACTGAGTTGGTAGCTTAACCACACAAAGAGTAATGAATTACTTCAAGTGATTTTAAAATAAGGAAATCTGACTTTATCTCTAGCGACAAAAACTACTGCAAAGATATAAAATTATTTTCAATAATTATGTTACTAGTAATGACACTGATCTAGTTATTCTGAAACTATTATATGTAGTAGGATAAAGCAAATAATTTAATATCATTAGAAACCAGAATTTTCAGCAAAGAAAAAGAAAAACAAAATTTTTTAAATTTAAATAAGTCCTGGAGTCTAATCGGAATTGGAAATATCAGCATAAACTTATCTTAAAAAGAAAAAAGGAAGAAAGGAAGAAAAGATTACCTTGCTAGCCCTTTTCATTCAAAAAGGCTATAAAACAATAAGGAAGTCACTATCAGTCAACACCCTTGGAACCCCAATTATGGTTTCTAAACACTATATCCCATCGAAAGGAACGAGCCCCCTGGAGATATGGCTGATTCCAAACATGAGGTGGGAAATGGATAAGAGGGGCATGGAACACCTTAAGAATGTTTAAAATCAAAGAAGCTGTTAAAGACTACTGGGATTGCACCAAAAGACTCAAGAGGCAACTCAAAATGGCTCCCACTGGTCATAAGCTAATTAGAACATCAAAAAGAATAGCAACTGTAATATACTAAAATATACAAAACATTTTTAAAATACACGTGGTTAAAACAAACAAAATATATCTTGTTTTCTCTCCTTTGGAAGATGCTAGGAAATCAACTATTTACTCTGAAAACTGATTTTAAAAATGTGTGTTGGGAGGTGAGATTAAAGAATTTATTCTGTTTTTTCTATCTGTATCTCCCAATAACTAAATAGATAATGAGAAGAAATTTTTTATTTTAAATGAAAGCATTTGGAATAATGAAGAAGGCACAAACTATAAATAAGATCACCATTTTGCAACTTTTAATAAAATAATGGTTCTAGCCACTGATCATTAATGGCTACAAAAATCATCAGCTGCAAAGCTAATAAGAAATTTTATATTGGATGGACCAGGATAGCAACATCTGAACCCATCTGATCCATCTTATCACAAAAAGAGAGACAAGTAGACATTTTATGCCACTCAAAGTGATGCAACAGGAAATACACAACACCATCTATAAAATATTCTTGCCATTAGTTCAGTCCTGCATCTGATCAAGTTTATAGACCTAACTACCAGTTAATTATAAATACAGTAGTCAGGGTACATTAAACAATCTTAAAAGAATGTCCCAGCATATGGGAAATTCTACAGAGCAAACCACCTGGTTTCTAAAACATACTCCAAAGGGGTGGGGGCTGGAGGAAGAGAAGCCACAGAGAGAGGGAATTTATAGATTAACAGAGATATGAGACACGTCAACCAAATGTGACACATCGACCAAATGTAACACGTGACCTTGTTTGGAAAGTAGAGCTCAAAGAAACAATTATTTTTAAAAATTTGTGAGCAGGAAATTTGAACACTGAATATCTGATCTTAAGGAATTATTGTTGATTTCTGTGTGTGTGGCAGTAATATTGTAGTTTTCTTTAAAAATGACTGCTTATCTTTTTGAAAATGCACATATAGGCGTATGGCTGAAATGATATGCTGGTCGTGATTCACGTCAAAATTATCTAAAGGAGAGAGAGAGAGAAAGAATGCTAATAAAATAGGACTGGCCACACACTGACTGTTGACACTTTGTGAAAACTAGATGGGAGTTTGTTATATTATTTTCTCTACTTTTGTACATGTTTGAAATTTTTCTGTAATGAAAAGTTTGGTCTTCTTTCAAGCAGAAATTCAAAAGTGCCTCTCTTCTACTTCCTAGGATATCACCTTTAAATGAAGAGATAAAAGCTCTTAGATGTTTCCTTAGATGTGTGGTGATCAGAGTCAAGATAATAGCCCCCTATGTGGCATGTACCTAGATGCAATTATTTGAGTACTTTCATCCCCTGAGGACAGGGCTATACCAGACCTGGGATAATTCATGTGGGGGAGCATGATGGATGGCAGAAAGAACAGGGCACTGCAGATCATTCTGGTACCAAACACAATTCTTAGTCGAGAATCATTGAATCTCCCTGAGACTCCGTGAAATGGGGATACCCTCACTTCCATCACAGTGCTGCTATGCGCATCACATGAGCTAAAACATGAAAGGCCTAGCCTGGAGCAGGCACTCAAGTATTTATTCATTCATTAATTCACCAAACACCTGAGTCCACATGCAGGGTCACGCTCTAGGTACTAGAGACATAGGGACACAGAAAACATGGCACCTGCCTTGAAGGAAAACAGCAAAGTAAGTCAATGATTGCAGTGGTGTCTATTTAAAGTTCTGAAAGGATACATTTTTGGATCCACAATTCTATATCTGGCAACATTATCAATTATGAAGGTGAAACAGAGGCATTTTTATTGCGTTTACTAACCAAACACTATATATGCAAAAAAGAAAAAATATATCACTCAAGGAAAAGAAAATTACTTCCCTCAAAAAAAGCACACAAAAAAGGCTGGGATATTTGGATGATTCTCCTTTGGGTAACAAAGTTTTAATGATGAATACATTTTCTTTTTTGTGGACCCCAATGTACAACTTTCTTTTCCTTTGGAGAATTAGATTTACACGATTATAATAATACATGCTGTATACCTGCTGCCGTCTCTTAGAACAACTTCTCAAGAAAGCATAAAAGTACAGGTACAAAAAAGAGTAAGTAGTATAAATGACCTAACTAACCAAAGTAAGAAGGTCAGAGAGATGGAAAGTAATATATGTGTGCTTAATTTTTAATATTTTATAGAAGCGATATATTGGTCAAAGTTGATAAGGCAAGAAATAGAGATATTATTTAAAAGCAGAGTGTAGAAAACCACCGAAAGAAAATGAAACAGTAGTTGTCGCTGGAAAGAAGAACAGGGAGTAGAGTGAAGATTTTCCGCCCATCATTTTATATTCTCCTGCACTATGCGAACTTTTAAAAATTATGTGCACTGACTACTTCAATGGCTTAAAAAGTGTCACGGGAAGCACCTTCTCTGCTAAAATATATACAACCCACAGGGTCTACATTGAATTTGTCAACATTCACTCTGCCCAAATATAAGACTCTGAGGTTGCTAGACTAGGGAACTTCTACAGCCTTTTCCAGAAGCTAAGGGTCTATTGAAAGGAATATGCAAATTGCAGGAGTGTCATCTGGTTAAGAAGAAGACACAGATGTAAAGTCTGAACCTCGGCTACAGAACCTAGAAGCAAATAAGAGCAAAAGAATGAGACATTTCCCTAGAAAAAAAAGGCAGCTGAGAACAAGGAACAGAAGAAACACTTAAAGCCAAAGGGCTGGTGAGTTCTGCAATGGAGCCGGAGGCAAGAAGAATGAAATGGTCACCATAGAGCTTCTGAGAGCACTGCTGAGAAGAGGAGCTGAAACAGGGTGGTGCTCCCAGGCTCCTGCTGTAGAAATACTTCTGAGACAGTGGTGTGGGGTGGGGGGTTGGAGGTGAGGGCAAGTCCCAGAAGCAGGAAAGCAATGCATGTGTAAACGGAGGACTTAGAGGAAGAAAGGGCTGAGTACAAGTTTCTTCTGCCACAGCGCAGTGGTTTCTAGCCATCTCCTTGAAGGTGCTCCTAAGAAAGTCTAGTACATAGGTGGTGGGTAGGAATTTGAAAGGCAGCACCCATTGAAAGTGGGTGGGCTGTCTTTATTATTTTCATGTAGTAAAGGGCTTTCATAGGTTTACTTGTCACAGTGGTTTACCCAATCTGATTTTTATGATATGCTCTTCAACAAAAAATTACCTTACTACAGGGATTTTTTAAAATCTAATTCTCAGGTTGGGAAGAGACTCCTTGCCATTCGGGGAGAGAACCAAAGGGTCTCGAGGGCTTGTTACAGTTTCCTCCTCATGCCCTACACTGTGTACAGCGTAACAACACTTGGGATTTAAGAGCTAGAAGGGACTTTAGCATTCTTTCCAACAAAAGGCATCATTTATGATGAGAAAACAAAGGTAACTACTGGGGCTCTTGACAAGCACTCACAGAGGGGAGGGATGAAGGAAGAGTTTATTTTAAGGTCCTAGGTGGTGGCAGAGCCTAAGCTTGAACCGTCTTTGCTTTCCCACTCTGCCTTACATGGCACGTGGTTTCTGTTGTCTCTAAGGCATTTTTTCAGTAGGAGGAGAGAAAACACTTGCTCCACAGGCGCATTTATGAGTAAATGTGTAAGCAGTCTGACAAGGCAATGGGTCCTGGAATATAGTCTGTTTAAGGAGAATCCCTCTTTGTCTCTAAAGCCACCCCCTCCCACCATTTCCTAATGTAACATGCACATTCAGTTACTTTCTGAAAACACTGACTTTAGATGAAAAGTATGTGAAATCTGAAACCATAGCTTCAATGTATGCTTTAGCATTTCCTACACAAGCAGAACAAGTCCTGGGAGCTACTTAAAATGTGATACACTTTCAAGAAAGGCTGAAATTTAGTCTCGCCAACAGTTGAAATAAACCAAAGAGCAAATAACCCACAGACATGACTAACCAAAATCTGGGCAAAGTGGCTTTGGAAAAACATTTCCTTTATTAACTACAAAATATTAATAAAATGAGAATGGTAGTAGCATCTGTCTTTCAAGAATGTTCCAAACACCAGCGTTTATTTACAGAGACTAAACACCTATCCTATCAGTAAGATCTTAAATGTTTTCACACCCACGGTAGAGGGAGTTCCAAACTCTGGGCTAACCCAGATTTGTGCAGGTCTCACACCCCCACTCCAAATCTCCTTCTCCCCTTCTCAAGTAAATTTATGTCCAACCCAGTTCCCAGAACCTAAGCCCTATCTTTCGTCCCATTGTCAACTATAAAGTCCTTGAATATTCTGGACACTGAATTTATTACAGAAACGAAGCATGCTGACATAATACCAATGCAAACAGCAGGAGAAATGGACATTCATCTTTATCAGCACTGCTAACTGCTGTGAGATCTCTCCGAGGGTCTCTGAGTCAGTTGTCCAAAGCCAACAGAAGTCAGTCGGAGAGCTATGGCTGTCTTCCTCTCCACCATCTTAACAGTACCTTTCCAGTTAGGGGTGCCTCATTTTTGATACTTAGACTTAGGTCATTTCCCCTATACTTAAGTCCCTTATTTAAGAGTATGAATCTTTTAAAGAAAAAAAGAGAGAGAGAGAGAGAGAGAAAAGAAACAAAAGCAATAAAGTATCAAGGTATTGTGGGGATATACAGGATTTGTAGAAGTAAAATATGAGAGAACGTATCACAAAGGATGGAAGGAGGTAAATGGACATATACAGCTGTAAGAGTCTTTCATTGTTCATGAAGCGGTATAATTTTCACTTAAAATGTGATACACTTAAAGATAAAATGTGATACATTTAAGATGTATATTATAATCTCTAGAGCAGTACTTGGCCAATAGAAATGGAATGTGAACCAGATATGTAATTCTAAATTTCTTAAGTGCCATCATTTAAAAAAAGTAAAAGGAAACAAGTGAAATTAATATTAATATTTTTATTTAGCCCAAAATATACAAAATATTTTCATTTCAACATGTAACCAATTTTTCAAAATCTGGTGTGTATTTAAATTTGTAACACGTCTCAGTTTGGACCAGACACTATTTCAAGTACTTAATAACCACGTGTAGCTCATGGCTACCACATTAGAGAGTACAGGCCTGGTGTAAGGGTCAGCAAAGTTTTCTGTAAAGGAACTGATATAAACATTTTGGATTTTGTGGGCCATGTGGTCTCTGTCAGGACTACCCAAATCTGCCACTGTAATGCAAAGCAGCCATAGACAATATATATATTAATGGGCATGGCTGTATTCCAATAAAACTTTATAAAAGCATGTGGGCCGGATTTGGCCAATGGATATAGTTTGCTAAACACTATTCTGGAACAATGACTAAAAAAATAGCACAAAGATAGGTATAAGCAAAAAGTCAATAGAGAAGAGAATGTGGAATGCTAAAACATCAGTAAATACTAAATACACAATTCAGCCAAAAGGTAACAGAGAAGAGGAATAGAGGGACGTCGAACAAACAGGACAGATACGAAACGAACACCAACATGTGAGGCAGACTTATGTGTAACATTAAAAGGCTGAACAAAACACTACAGAAGAGTGGTTATGTTAATAATAGATAAAACAAACATCGAAACAAGATTATTACTAAAAATAGAGAAATATTTCATAATAATAAAAGGGGCAATTAGTTAAAAAGCTATAATAGTCCAAAACAGGCATATACCTATCAAAAGATTTTCAAAACACATGAAGCAAAAAAAATGATATAATTAAGTGGAGAAATAAACCTACAACCAAAGTTAGAGACTTCAACACCCCTCTCAATAGCTGAAAGAACAGTAAACAAACAAACAAAAAATCAGTAAGGATATTGAAGATTTGAGTGACACCACGAACCAATGTAACCCAAAATGATATTCATGAAACCTCACACTCAGTCTTTAAATATACGTGGAACACTCACCAAGGCAGATCACGTACCAGGCCATAGAGCAAGTCTTAGTAATTATCAAAAAAGTTCTAAATAACTCATAGGTTAAAACAGAAAGCACAGGAGAAATTAGAAAATATTTGTAACAAATAGTGGAAAGACAAGATATCAAAATACGCAGAGTCCAAAGGAAAATTTACAGCTTTAAATGCTTTTATTAGAAGAAATGTAATAAGATAAATGAGTTCCACCTTAAAAAGCTAGACAAAGAATAACATTCAAAATCAGCAGAAGAAATAACAGTATAAATAAATGAAAACATAGACAGAAAAACAACAAGAAAAAAAGAATAAAGTTAAAGTTGGTTCTTTGAAAAAATTAACTGATAATCACCTAGCAAAGAAAAAAGAGAGGAAACTCAAATTACCAATATCAGGAATTTTTGAAGAGAAATAATTATAGACCCTACGGATATTAAAATTATAAGGAAATATTCTGAGCTAATAATTTTATGCTAATGATTTTGACAACTTAAATGAAATGGAATAGTCCTTGAAAAACACATAATACTAAAAGTAATACAAGAATAAATAAAAAATCTAAATAGCCCCATATCTATTAAAGTAATTGAGTTTATAAGGAAAAAACGACCCCACAGAAAAACTCTATGCCCAGATGTCTTCACTGGTAAATTCTAACAATAATTCAAGGGAAAAAATCCTATACACATAGTTTTAGAAAATAAGAGAACTTCTTAACTAGTTTTATGAAGTCAGCATAAACCTAATACGAAAACTTGACGAAGATATCAAAAGAAAAGAAAATTACAATCTAATGTTCCTCATGAATAAAGATATAAAAATACTTTGCAAACTATTAGCCAATCAAATCCAGCAACATGTAAAAAGGATAATACATCATGACCAAATGGGATTTCTCCCAGGAATACAAATCTGATGAAGCTCTCAAAATGAATCAATGAAATTCAAAATATTAATAAAGGGCAAAAACCATATGATAACTGAAAAAGATACAGAAAGAGCTTCTGAAAATATTCATGACACAAATTCTTAGCTTACTAGAAATGGAAGAAAACTTCCACAGCCTGAAAAAGGACCTATATGGACAACCTAAACACTCATATTTCACAAGGAAACACTGAAGTTCCCCTCTCTAATACTACAAACGAAGAAGGGACATCCACTCTCACCACTTCTATTTAACAATACACCGGAAGTGCTAGTCAGTGCAATTAAGGCAAGGAAAAGAAATAAAAGACATAAAGATTAGAAAAGAAGTAAGGCTGTTAATAGCACGCCAACATGACTGTGTACATAAAAAACCTTATGGGATATAGTTTTTAAAAACCCTATTAGAATAAGTGAATTTTAAAAGGCTGAAGAACACAAGGTCAATATATGACAATTAATTATATATGTCTGTATAGAAACAGCAAAAATTTGAAAATGAGTGAATTGTTTTAAGAAAACAATTCCATTATAATAGCATCAATAATATATTTAGGAAGAAGATTAACATAAGACATGTAAGACCTCTACAGCAAAAAATACAAAAAAAAGGCTTAATGAAAATACAGTCAAGATGATTCTAAAATTTACTTGGAATACAAAGGACCTAAAATAGCCAAAACAATCTGTAAAAAAAAAAAATGTTAGAAGGTTTATGCTACCTGATTTTAAGACTTATTATAAAGTCACAGAAATAAAAAAGTATGGTATCGGCTTAAGAAGAGACATAAAAATGAGTGAAACAAGAAGAATTCATAAATAGATATACATGGTCAACTTATTTTTGACAAAAGTGCAAATCAAACAATGAGGAAAGAAAAATCTTTTGAACAAATGTTACTGGAATAAGTGGATATCCATATGTAAAGATCTAAACCCTGGTTTCTAACTCATTCCATATACAAGATTAATTTGAAATGGATCACAACTTAAATGTAAAAGCTAAAACTGTAAATCTTCTAGAAGAAAACATATAGGAAAATCATTAAAACTTTGGGGCATACGAAGATTTTTTAGACAAGGATAAAACTCACTAATCACAGGGGAAAAAATTATAAACAGGACTTCATCAAAATATCTGCTCATCGAAAGACATCAGTAATAAAGAGGCAACCCCAAACTTGAAAAAAATGTACTTGCAGCACAAATATCTGACAAAAGATGTATATCCAGAATACATAAAAGAATTCCTACAGCGAAAAGACAAACAACCCAATTAGAAAATGGGCAAGAGACTTAAATATCCACCTCAAAAAGAAGATACCTGAATGGCCAGCAAGTACACAAAAAGGTGGTCAACATCATTAGTTACTAGAGAATCACAAATTAAAACCACAAGGCAATACCTAATCTTATATCCTCTAGAACGTCTAGAATAAAAAACACTGACAGCAGTAAACGTTGGCAAGGATACAGAGCAACTGGAACTTTCAGACAATGTGGACAGAGTAAAAAATGGTACATTCAGTCTGGAGAACTGTTTGTATGAACTTTAACATATATCTATCCTAAGGAAAAACAATTTCAGTCTTAGATGTTTACTCAAGAGAAATGAAAACAAATGCCCACAAAATTTTTTTTCATAGTAATGTTCATAGCAGCCTTATCTATAATAGTTCCAAAGTGGAAACAACGTAAATGTCCACCAACAGGAAAATAGGTAAATGTTGTATATTTGTACGGTGGATACTACTGAACAATAAAAAATAATGAACTACTAATACACACAATATCAAGGATGAATTTCAAAAACATGTTAAGCAAATGAAGCCAAACACAATACCATATGATTCCATTTTTTACATATTCTAAGAATAATACAAATTAATCTATAGTCATAGAAAGCAGTAATAGTTGCTTAGGGCAGTGAAGGATTGGGTTTGCTTAAAAAAGGGAACAAAGAAACTTTTGAGGGAAATAGAAATGTTCTCGATCTTGCTTTGGGTGGTGGTTACATGGGGCATACCACTGCCAAAACTCTCTGAACTAAATTAAACATTTTACATCTGTACATTCTATTGTATGTTAATTATACTTCAATTTTTTAAATCTCTAAAAAACCATTTGAAAAGTATGAAGGGCAATCCAAAATATTAACTGCGATTGTTTCTGGGTGGTGGAATTATGGCTAACTTTGTCTTCTGCTAATTCATGGTTTTATGAACTTTACAATTTTTTGTCAAGAACTGCCCTCTTGTCCCATTTTCTTTATCTATGTTTTGCAATTTCACAAAGATGCCAAAATGTTACCAGTGTTTACTTTCTGAAAGAAAGATTATTAAAACCACTAAAGGAAGTATTCATCCAGGTCTCCTTTTATAGTAGGCATGCAGAAGATCTGAGTAGAATTCAGAGCCTCAGACAGAGGCAACATGGCACACCAAGAAGGGGAAGGGATCAGACACAGCCGAGTTCAGCTTTGAAACTGGCTCTCCCTCTCAACTGGTGGGCAAGACATGGAGCCTCTGTTTCCTAAAATGGCAATAAGATGTATCCTGTCTGCCTCAGGAGGGTTTTCACTGAAAGAGCTGTGGTCGATAAAGCACAGAAAGAATTCAGGCGGTAGGCACTTCTGATATTATGGAAAAAGTTAGAAAAAAAGTCTTTCTCAAAGGTCAGATTATTACTTACCATCCTGTAGACAGCAACAAGAAAAGCTTTTGCTAGAACAAACTCTGCCCCTTTAAACAATGGCCAAGGATTCTTACCTGTTGGTGCGGTAACAGTGATTCTGCAGAGCGTAGGACATGCACTGAGTGTTTAACCGCTTTCTCTCAACCTCCTTCCAACTCTCTTCTGGCCACTTTCTCTTGCTCTGCTTCTCCTCGTGTTTTTTTCCCACATAGTCGGCATAGGTCTGGATCCGATAGCTTTCTGCATATTTGCTGGTATTGACAGCTACAAGGAAAAGAAAACAATCCTTACATAAGAGTCTGGCTTAGCCCCAGAGATATTACTGAGGTAGTCAAAGGGGCCCTGGGTTCAGGTCTGAGCTCAGATGTTGGCTCTGCCATTTAGAAGTCAGGTGGCCTTGGGAATGTTCCATAGACTCCAAGTCTGAGTGTCCTCATAGGGAGAAAAGAGAGAGAGTCACTGCTCCCCAATCTCCTCCAGATTGTGAAAGTCCTCTGTAAACTGTAAAGAACCACAATAATGTATGTAAAACATTAATTTTCCAAATATTTGCAGATGACATTACCACTTAGAAATTATTTATTTTCAGAGTAAGAAAATGAAAACAACAAAACAAAACCACAAAGGGAAAACTGTGAACCCTAACTTATTTTGTGAAAAATAAAAATGACAAAAGAAACAACCTTGACAGTGGCACTGATCACCGTCAAACATCGAAGGTCTGTCATATGTCTGTGCTGGTGTTTGGCATGCATGTCTAGTCTTCACAACACACTTGCAAGGGGGGAACTGTTTTTGCTGATGAGAAAGCAAGGGCACAGAAGTCGGGTAATTTACTACAGACCACACCACGAGTGAGTGGCAGCACTGAGACGCAAAGCCAGGTCACTTTAACCCTGAGGTCAGGGCCCTTCTTACTGCTCTGCACCTCACTCTGGTCTCTACAAATTCAAGATATCCCCACAATACTTGAGACATGCCTCCTCTCCTGCTTTTAGAGACTGCTAATTCTCTGTAACGTGCCTCTGGCTGGCAGGCGTACTTGAAAGCTGGAGCTCTTTCCCTCCTTGGTGTTAATACTTGACTAAGGCCAGGTCAGTTTAGTTGTAATCCCTTGCTGCCTCCTTCTCAGAGGCTGGTGGGATGGAAAATGCTGGTAGCGTGGCAATGAGGACCCATGTAAGGCCTATAGGTGGATGGGTGCCCATTTGCTGGTTCTGGCTCATGCAGTTTGAGCATAGACTCTCCTCACCCATAATCACTGTCAACAGTTATTACCGACACTGGCAGTGAGACAGCAGAGCCTGGCCACGCTGCAAGGGGTGATCAGGGCAGACTTGGTACCTGAGCAGTTGCAAAAGCGCCATGACATCTGACACAGAATCTGTATACCCACTCCTAGCAAAGTTCCTGGTACAGAGTAGTTCTAATAAACATGATACGAATGGGTGCATGGCAGAATGCAGCACGTGGTGATGAGCACGCAGTCTCTGAGCACATCGGAACTGGACAAGAGACTCCAGTATACTAGTGACCTTAAACCAGAGGAAAGACAACTGCGTGAGAGGCAGATGTTCCACATATCTGACTCCTGACACTTAATCTTTACTCCAAGTAGACCAGATTTGCTTAAAAGTTCTCAATATGATAATGGTTTACAGAAAGAATGTCATGCCCTAAAAATTTCAGCCATTTAAAGAGTAAAATAAAACAAGAAAAAAAAAACACTTCTTTAAGAAATACAAATTTTTACTAAGAAGTTTGCCATACTTTTCAAATATTCACTCTAGAATTAGAGGGGGGGACCCTCAGAGAATTAAGGAACTTTCATATTATACAAAGTCTTCCAAAGAAGGAGAGTGAGTTTACTGAGATGCGAGCTCAAAACAGCGAACTCTGACTCACGAGGAGATACACTAAGAAGGCATCAAGTTCTGCAGATGTGCTTTGACCAAAGTCACTTACATCAGGAAACCACAAATACAGGAAACTTTCTTGAAAACTTTTTTCCTCGTGACAGCCACATTTCTGACTTTTCCCCTCATTATCTAACCACCCAACAATTTCTATATCAACAAATACCATCCATCTATGCTTCCATCCAGTAATTGCTTACTGAGTGTCTGTTTATGCGAGGTGTTTTTGTAAAACAAGACACAATCTCCACACACTCAAGCTTACCCTGTCACATGAGAGCTTTATGTAGAGATGATTTCCCTGCAAGCTTGAGACTACCTACTGAAACAGGTTAACCTACCAATGTGAGAACCCGCAGCTTCTACCATCGTTATTCTGCACTGATTGTTGGTAAGATCCTCCTGGATTTTCCTGAGTTTTATTCCTTAATCTGGCTGGTTCATTTTGTAAGCATGCCCAAAAGGGATGATATCGGCAATAATCCCTCTCTTAAATTTAATTTGGACTACCAAGTAAAAAAGTAGGCCTGAGTCAGAATTCCCCACGAAAGCAAAGGTGATGATGGGAGCACAACGGAGCCAAGACGATCTATTTAACAGTGTCCGATTGTTTCCAATAATTTAGCTCTCAGTCCCATGGACAAACGTTACAAACAACTCCCTAACCACAGAGCAGGAACTTATCTGAGCACATTTGGAACTGGGATTGCTTAAAAGGGGAAACAAATAACAAACCACGGCTGGCCTTCCACATGGCAATAATTTACCAGCATACCTTCAAGTCCCAGCAGCTTTGCAGCTCTCGGCCTTTAATCTAGAAGCCAAACTCTGGCTTAGAGCCACTCCTCTAATGGATGAATCAGCAAAATGAATTGGCTGTCAGCTGTGTCCTCCAGTGATTCCAGCTCGCCTGTCAGAAGCAGCATGTGGCCGGCTGCTTGGCAACACAAACCTTTTCCAAATTTGTCAGGGAAATGATTCAAGGCCATCTTTCGGTCGTGCCACTTGGTTAGAGCCACTAAGGAACCAAACACTCTGAGAGTCCTCCCTGTTTCCTTGTAGGTAGTGAGAGCAGTCCTCCCACATAATAGTCTCGTCCACTCGCGGCTTCACTGTGCCTCTGCTGTCTCTTGATACTCTGCACACATTATAGCTTTTAATCTTCACAACAACCCCATAAGGAAAGAATGTTCTAGTCATCATAGAGATAAAGAGACAGAATCAGGGAAGCTAAGCAGCTTGCCTAAAGTCTTGGAGGTGAGCAACAAAGCTGGTTTGGAACCAAGACGAGTTTTGTTTTTTAATGTAATATTGCCACAGGTCTGCGTGTATTTGTGTGTACTTATATGCTTATTTAGACTGACAATTATCTTATAAAATGTTTCCTTTACTAGTTTTAAAGAATTACTTAAAATATTTAGATTGTTTTATGAAAATTAAGAACTTTCCATTATCATCAAACTAAGTCTCTCCAACTAAGTTGATAAATACATTACGTTTAAGGACAAGATGTAGAGTCCTCCCTAAATTTATCTATAGATTTCACGTAACTCCAGTAAAAACAAAATTCCAGCATCTTAATAAAACACTGAAAAAAATTTTAAATGAAATGAAAAACAAACCTGAACAGAAAACAGAGCTGTGGTAGCCAGGGGCAGGGAGGAGGCCAACCACAAAGGGGATGAGATGAGGGCAGTTGGGGGTGATGGAACTGTCCTATACCTTGAGTGTGGTGGCAGGTACGCCACTGCTGAAACACAGAACTGTACCGCAAAGAGAGTAATTTAACTGTATATAAATTATACCTCAGCTATTCTGTGGAATTAGAAAGATTGATCCCAAAATTTAAATGGAAGAACAAATGGGCCAACAACAGCCCCGACATTTATGAGGAAGAGAAAGGAATGGGGGCTTGCCTTGCTAGCCAAACAAGCACAGTGTAAAGTTCAAGTAATTAAGATAGTGTGGGGTGGTCCAGAGACAAACAAACTGATCAATGATAGAGAGGAGCCTAGAAACAGACTTATGCATCTGTCAAAGTTTGATTTTGGACAAAGACATCATGACAGAGAGTGTGGAAAAGGAAAAGTTGGAAAAATTGTTTATCCATAGGAAAAAAAAATGAAATTGGATGCTGACTCACAATTTTGCTGAAAAATCAACTCCACATGGATGAAGAACTTAAATATCAAAAGTAAACTTCAAAAACTTGAAAAGAAAATATAAGTAACTATTGTTCTGAGCTTGAAGTAGGAAAGAATTTATGAAGACACAAAAAATGCTAATAAGCAAAAAAAAGGTGAATACATTTGGCTGTATTAATATTAAAACTTCTGTCCATCAGAAGACACTTTAAAGAGAGTGAAAATCTACAAACTAAGAGAAGATATTTGTTAACACACTCAACTGATGGAGAATGAGTGCCAGAACACATAGAAACACCTACAAATCAGTGAGAAAACACCCGATAGAAAAATGGAGAAAAGATATGAAAAGCATACATAGTCATTTCACAGAAAAGGAAGCATATAATGCCAATAATTATATAAAGATATGCTCAACCTTAGGTAAAGGCAAATTACAAGCACTAAGATAACATTTTGTAGCTTTGTAGAGAGGGAGAAAAAAACGGGGAGGATGAAGGGGAGCAATTAGAGATGGGGGTGAAGAGAAACAGGGAAAGTGAGAACATAAAACAAAAACAAGAAAACGATCAGTACGACTGTCATAAGAGTGGCTGCCCCGGCTGGGAATGGGGGTAGGGGGTGGGGTCAGGAGGATGGGGTTGAGAAAGAACAACAGGTAGACGCAGTTTATTAGCATATTTCAGTTCTCTGGCTGAGTGGTAGTTTCACAGATGTTCATTCCATTTTAAGCAAACAAATTGTTTAGGTTCTCTGCTGTTCACCCTGTCCAACTAAGGGCCATTTTCAACACAGCCTGTCCAAGTATGAAAGTCTCTGTAAGACCAGGTAAAGGTGACTTCCGTTTTTAATGTCTTCGGTGCTATGGAGGTGCCCCTGAATGGTCCACACAGTGTACGCAAGCACTGCTGCCGAAATGCCGGGCTTCGCCAACCTTCCCTAGGTAGATAAAGACTTCGTACAGCTTGGTTATCACACTGCTAAAACCCATTTATCGCAGCAACTGATGGGAGTGGGGTGGGGGAGCACTGAGGAACTGCTGAGGCAGTTCCGCACCATCAGCCCTGCATTGTCTGCGATGGCTATCCTCCACCAACATCCAGTTCCCGATTTCTAAGGGAATTACCTATGTTTTTATTAATCTAATGTTTATAAGAAAGAGAAGTATTTATTGGCTATGTACTCTACCAGGCACAGAAAATCCTGCAAGCATTATCCTGACTTTGTAGATAAGAAAACTGAGGCTCAGAAGTGATTAGCTCAAGGTCCTGAAGATCACAAGCGTTTGGACTGGGACCCAGAGTCAAGCCTCTGTTCTTCTCCTGACACCACGTGCGCTGGAAGGGTCCCAGATCGTGTCGCTTAGAGTTAACAGAGGCATACACATCTGTGTGTGATCAGAGCCTGTCCATCTCTACACACGGGTTTTATGCAAATAGCAGGAATCTCTGTGTGATCAGCCGGTATGTTAACCCATCACCGGAAGTGACATGTGCCAGAGCGATCTCTGCCAGCTTTGTAGCCCCAAACCCTACACCCCATATGTCAACGTGGACTCTCATGCTCAGCGGTGCCTACTCTGGACACTCCTTAAGACGGCCTTCTTACTCCTCCGACAGCCTCCAGCCCGAGGCCCTGCACTGCTGTGCTGTCATTCTAGCTTTTCACCCCGTGCCAGGATGACACCAAATGTCGCCCTGTGTTTGCTTGTTTATTTAAATATGAACATACTAGACATAACAGTTTTCTCATATTCCATATAATTTTGACCAGATTTTGGTTTCCAACAGAGGGACTGCTTTTCCACTTTTAGCGGATAGAGAATGGAGGGTTTTATCTTGGATTCTATGGAAGAGCAAACTTCAAAATCTTTAAAGAAAGGAGTTAAAGCCAAACCAAACAAAACTAAGCCACCCAACCGTAATGGTCACTATCAACATTTTCCTGTGTTCAAAAACTTGTCAGGGATGTACTTCCCCTCAACCCATCCAAGCGTCTCAGCAGCCCCTGAAGTGCACGCAGGAACTGGTGACTTAATGGAGCATGATATGGTCATTTTCGGTGTACCCAAATAGTCAAAGGTGGGCGGGTCAGCCCAGAAAATGAGACCCTCTGTGCCACCCTTTGCTGTCCATCCTTTCCCTACTGACACAGCCCGTTCTCTTCTGTAGGACCCTTCGGATAAAGTCCCAACTTGCTGGGTACCATCAGGGTCCTCAGTAACCATCCAGCCCTGTCTGGCTCTCTCACCTTGACTCTGATTCTTTTCCCACACTGATGCCACAGGGCCAGATGCCCCCTGCGGAGGGGACCATACTTATCCATCTCTGTAGCACCTGGATTCTACCACGGTACTTAATCCAAGATTATAGAAAGAAAAAAGGGAAGAAACACAGCTTTTTTACCTGTTGGCAGCCTGCTTTAGCTCAAGAGAAAGAAGCCAGAACCAAGGTACATATTCACAGATTTACAGTTAAAAATCCCATGTTGAAGCCTCATCTAGTGGATGAAGAGCCCAGGCCTGGCAATAAGAGCAGGTGGCTCTGATTCTCGAGAGCAGGTTCCCTTGTGCAGTAACGGTCCCGCACAGGGTCACACCTGAGCCTCCCAACCAAGAGGCTGACGCACTTGCCTCAGACACAAGGGAGGATTGCAGTTTGTGATTCCCTGTCCTTATTCTTCCTTCACATAGTGGGTACTTCTCCTACAAACAGCAATTATTTTTTAAAGTACTGAGCCTGAGAGAGTGACAATCTAAGGCAATGAAAGAGATCCAAGCCCCATAAAGGAAAAAGACGGAAATAGTGAAGTAACAGGCAGAGCGGGACTTGATTCATTCATTCTGCTTTCCTAAGGTCTCCACCATAGCACCTGACTCTTAGGAGGCACCCAGGAAAGGAAATGAATCAAGGAAAAGGAAGCAGGCTCAGGTGACCGTACCGCAAAGGTGTGAACAGCAGGGCATGACAGCAAGAGCAGCTGAGCGTTTACAGACACCCTCCACGAACCCCCTCCCTGGCTCCCTACCACAGTGAAGGTCGGTGTTGTCATCCCTGCTTACTGCCAAGGCTGAGAGAAGAATCAACAGGCACCCAGCGAGGAAGCAGCAGAGCAGGACAAGGGTCCGATCCTGGTTCTGCCAACTACAAGTCATGCCTACACCCCCATGTCCTCTCCACATCATCCCCCTCAATTAAAAAAAGACAGGCACTCATTTGGTCACTGGTCCACACCTCTCTTCACCTCAGAGCTTTCTAATTAAGGCCAAAGAAATAGTGAAGAAAACACTTTATGAACTGGACAGAGGCTGATATATAGACATGATAACATTTACTTGAAGCTTACAGTACGAAAAAGAGAGGCAACGAAGTCCAATAGGAAAACCACAGGTTCTGAGGCCACAAAAGCCTGAGTTCAAATCCTGCCCCAATCTTAACTTGCTTGAGGCAAGTCATCTGCCCACCTGGGCTTCTGTTCTGCTACCCATAAAACGAGCACACCTATCATATAAGGCTGTTAGGACGAGCAGAGAGTATGTATGCAAAGCTTCTAGCACAGGGCCTGGCACATAATAGGTGCCTCATTAATGAGGCTACTGCTATTCAATCATAAAACATACTGCTGATGAAAAGAACTGTACGCAAGCCAATATACGACACCTAAAGCAATACAGGTTCGGTGAGTTGTAACTCATATCACATTGGTATGCCAGAGGTGAGGAGGCCTGACATCCCCAAGTCTTCAACAACTCATGCATTACCACTATCATTTAGAATTTGGATGTAGTCTAGCAAAATCTCCTGAGCAAAAAATGTGGAAATAAAATGAAGATATAGAAAGCAATATATCAACTACACTCGACAAGTACAAAAAGTCTGAATTATAATTTTTCGAAACTGTACTGAGACCAAAATTAGTCAATTTTCACTAAGTCTCTTGACAACACCAGAGTCGGCTCTTGAAACAGTCATCTCATTCACTCGGGTCTTGGGGTTTGGCAGAGGGGAAGACATTCCCCAACCCTGAAGACGCCCACCATCTACAGGAAAAGAAAGAGAAAGGAACAGATTGGTAGGAGAACACCACGTAGGCAAGAATCATGGTGAGAAATGATCATTTTAGTATGGAGAAGGGCAGGAGAGAAGAAAAGGCAATAGTACAAGATATGAAAAGGTTGACTGTGAGGGGAAGAGGCTGCTATATAAGTTCTAACTAAGTTCCCATGGCCTATGACAACTGCCTTAGCATTTAATGAATGACGTCACTAAGGAGCACTGCTTCCATTAACCAGCCTGGTGGTGGTATTTTCTTTTTCTTTTCATGGTTACTACCTGAAAAGTTGATTAAAAATAAATAAAGCTGTCATTTACTGAGTACTTACTCTATATATCAAGAACTATGCTAACTGCTTTACAAATGTATTTCTTTCTCACTTGTTCATTTATTCATCCATCCACTTGCTTATAAATACTGCTTATAAATACAGACACTGATATATTATACTCTCATCTGTTCATTTATTCATCTATCCATTCATTCACAAACAAACCATCTTCTAAGACTAGGCAACTGGGGCTGTGAATCAGACACAGCCCTCAGTTCCCCAGGGAGAGAGGGGCTGCGCACAGAGCCCCTCATGCCGCTGAGAGCCAGAAAGCAGAAGCGTGTTGATGGAGTCTGGGACACAGGGACCACTCCCCTAAAGAAATGACATTCGGGCCTTTCCTGAGACGTGCATGTTGGGAGTGTAGACAGTGTTAAAAGGGCTGGCAGTGGGGAATTGTGCTCCAGGCAGAAGGAACATGACTGACCCATCTTGAGTGACTGAGGAACTGGAAGAAGACCTTCATGGTGGAGCCATAAAGGTGGGGTGAAGAGGAGCCCATGAGGAAGCGAGAGCCAGGGATGCAGTCCCGGGGGCCTGGGCCATGCTAAGTGCAGCAAGAGCCCCCAAGGGGCTGTCAGTCAGGAGGAGGAAGTGATGTGATGGGCACTTCCACAAGAGCGCTGTGGTGGAAGGGGGAAGAACGGAGAAGGCACAGAGTAAGAAGTCCTGACGGAGTCTGAAGAACACCAGCAATTAACCACCAATTGGATGGGGAAGAGCAGGCCTGGGAGCCTGGGAAGCTGTGGGCTGATGAGGAGGAGGACTAAGCTAGAAAAGACGGTGCCAGGGAGATGGAGGAGGAAGAACGGTCAATGGACTTAGTGACCAGGCAAGAGGAGAGGGTCTGGTGGCATTATGCCACGGAGGACACTGGGACACCTCAGTAAGAGTAAGCTCAGGGCTGTGCGCATATCACAGCTGGGTGAGAGTGAGAGGGCACGGCAAAGGGGGATGAATGCAGACCATCTGGATTTGTAAAAGCGAAAAAACAGTCGGGGCAAAGGCAAACTGGGGTCTTGGGAGTTCTTCTGAAAAGATGGGAGGGATTCGGCAGGTTTTCATGCCATTGGAAAGAAGTCACTGGGTGGGCCCAGGAGAGAGGGACAGCACAAGGCTCTGGAGAGGAGATGGAGCCCGGAGAACCTGCATGGGATCAACTTCTGAGCAAGGGGGTGTGGGAGCAGAGCTCTGTGAATCTGAGGGTAGGCGGCCGCACCTGGAAGTTGGCTTTTCCTGCCAAGGGCCAAAATAACTAATTGGCAGAGCTGGATTTGAGTCCTAATCTCCCTGACTATGGTTTTGACAACTATTTTAACCTACCCATCAAAGCTGTCAACAAAGCAGCTGTTCTAAACCCAAGTCAAACAAAAACAACAAAAAAAGGGTTTTCACAAGTGCTGACATAGCTCCTTAAAAGACAGGGTAGTGATGTGCAGAAAGTAAGAAGGAATTTTATAATATAGTCACACAGGAGCAGATGGAGTTCTAAAAATTTTAGAATTGAGAATTAAGAGACAGAGACAGAGACAGAGAGAGACCATTTTTAAGACGAAAATACAACTTAAAATAGGAGTTGGAAAGCAATTCCATACTTAACAGTCTTGATGAACTTGACAGACAGCTGAAAGACCTAAGCAATTTACAACATTCTTCACACTTCATGGGAGAAAATTAAGATTGATGTCTCAACTACACAGGAATAATTTAAAGTAAAATCAAAGATCTCCTAGACTGTGTAAAACAGCAGATCCTAAATGTCAAGAACACTGAATAAATTCTTCTCCAGGGAAGACTAAATAATACATGTTTTAGTTATGCTACTTTATAACAATATCTTTAAAGTCTGCTTACATACATATCACAAAGGAGTATGAATAAATAATAACCATGGTATATAGAGAGGATATCATACATCAGGTGCTGTATTGGCCCTAGTCCTAATGTATTATCCTATATTCTATAATATCCTAATATATTAATCTTAACATGTTCTCTTTCATCTCTAACCATACCTATACAAAACAGCCTTGTTTTGAAATCAAATTTGAACTAATGGAGCCCCACACTGGTTAAGTCAGTTGCCTAATGTCACAATGCTTGATGGTGGTAAATGGCCAGATCTAATTCATCACTGACACGGCTTATCCCCACCCCACAGGGGTGCTTTTCATGGTCCAGTGGCAGCATAGTGTGCGACAGGTTTTAAATTGCACAGTAACACCAAGCAATATCTACCTTTACTACGAGCAACCCACTCTGATGTTTTCTGTTCTGTTTCTTTCTCCTTTTTTTTTTTTTTTTTTTACACTGGCATCAGCCAGCCTTGATTTCCTGGTCCACTAATGGGTCCTGACCCGAAGTTTGAAACACGCCACAGCTCACTGACACCCACCATTCAAAATGACATTTCTAGGGGACAATGCGCTTTGTGTTCTAAAAGGTTAATCAACAAAAGAACTTTTAGGACACAATCTATTCACCAACCGGAGCCTGAGTGTAACTGAACTGTCTGCTGCAGATAGTGGTTGGGTCTACAGTCAGAATTAAGCAGGGTTCTTTCACCTGGACTAGTTCTCGTTAGCAATGCTTCAGATGTCAGACACAGACATACACCAAATATAAATGTGCATCACATAAACCAAGACAATACTTTTAGACTACTTAACCCTGGCAGCTTATGGAGCTGTTTATGAAGCGTTAAGTCTGCCACAATATTAACATTATTGTAATAAAACATAAGTGTACCATCTTTTCTCCACTTCCCATAACCAGGCTTGCAAAAAAGCCCGACAGCAGCACATTTTCGGATTTAAAGGTTTCAGTAGTTGAAAGGCTTAAAATCTGTTTGTTTATAAGCCAACCGGAAATGGAAGATGCTGTGCTGCAATACACACACTTAGATTAAATGTCTCTCTATGGATGTTTTGATGTGGGTTTCATTTGATAAAAGAATTTACTTACACCTTCTGACTCAGTTTATTAATCAAGTGAAAGCCTTAAGGAAAGGAGGGAACCTGGAGAGAGAATGAGAATGATAGGCCCTTATCAGCCAGGCAGGGCTGAGCTCTCTCTCCTGCAAGGTGAGTCATTACCCCTAGGAGAGAGGGTATCAGTCACCAAAAGTGGCCTCTCCCAACCTAGTAAGGATGGATAAATTCCATGTAGATGGAACAACTCTGCCTGTGGTTGGTTCCCTTCGGCTGGTCCTTGCACACACCCGTCTGGGATCTGCCTGGGCTCTCACGATGGCACCGACGGCACCGTGGTGCTACCCTATGAAAAACAGCTGTCTTCTTCGTCCTGCCTTTCATCTCTTCCCCCTCCCCACTCCTGCGGTCCATCTACAGATGGGGAACATTCTGAAATCTATATCAAACATTGACTGTCCTCTGCAGTATCTTCAGGACACCCCACGTATAGATCTGCCACCACCAAAAAAGTTTGAAAAAATGCCAACGCAATCTCATCTAACACTCAGGCCAGCTGCTTTAGTGCCTGCCCGGAGCCCTCACTGGCACTGCGTCTGCCCTTTGTGCAGAATAAATAGGGTAACTACCGAAGGAATGAAAACTGCTCTTCAGGCTACAGGCTGCCTTGGGACAACAAAATGTATTTGTTGTAACTGGCAATGTTTGACTTTATAAAAGAAATACACAGAAAGAAGTCACTTTTCCAAGGGGTAAATAAATAAACAAAGAATGATGAAGTTAGTTTTACTTTCCACGTCAATTTTACTCTGTGCCTGTGCTGAGATGATGTGCCCAGCGACCAACTGATTTCACTGGTGGGATCCGGCTGTAGCCCCAATGCTAAAGCCCAAAGGATAATCAAACACTCCAAAAGGGCAGCGCAAAACTGAACAAGAATTATTTTTTATTGTAAAGTCCCACCTTGGCATTTAACACGTTCATTCTACACTTGTCGTATTTTTATCCTCTTAAATTACCAAATCACATCCCTATAGACTTCGTAATTTTAGGAAAACAATTCCACCTCTTTGTTTTCTTCACCCCTAAGCTTGTTTCCCTGTTACGGGAAGGCCCTGCTGCCAACAGCAGTGGTCAGACCCACAGGCGGTGCTGAGGTCTGAAGCGAGCACGTTAAGCTGCCAAAATCAGGTTAAGGAAAGTTAGTGACATTTCTCTCTGTGTCAAACTCATATACACAGGACAGCGGGAGAAGGAAAGAACTGAGAGGGAGAGGGAGAGGGGGAGCAAGGGGGAGGGGAGAGCAGCTTTTCCCATTTGAGGAGTCAGGGCTTTTAGAAGGTGGCAACTCCCAAAATGCAGAGCAGTAACGGGTTCTTCACCAAGCCTGCACATTTAAAGAACCTGTGAAATTCTTTGCCAGCAGAATAAGAAAGGTTTCTTTAAAAAATGACAGTGACTGTTGTGCAGCATATCTCTAACTCATTCTAAATATTCATTTTGTTTTCTACATCTAAAGGGTAAATCAATTTAGATCTCTTTGTCTATTTGGACACCCAAGGCAAATAGCAACTGGTTAGATAAAAGGGTCAAGTCTTATATTTAAAAATGTTTACATGAAAAAATATATATAATACAATGGCAAGTGTGATTTTGCTACACTTTAAAGTACTTTGGAATATTTTATAAAATTATTTCTTAAAATCCCCAACAATCCAAGGGTTTCCTACAATGTCAAAATATTCAACAAAAGCTAGGAAATTGGAAAACTTTGGAAAGTCACGTACCTGTATAGCAGGACACAGAATGCTTAATAATGGAGCATTCTTAGATTTTAAAAAGTAATCTCTACATTCATTTTTCCTTAGAAAATTATCATCATTCTAAATTAAAACTCTGAGGTCCCACATCTAATGCCTCTAATGTAAGTAAAGTCTCATTTTAAAGCACGTGAATGCAAATGTTTGTTTAATGAATGAATTTACTTACCCTGTCTTTGCATTGCATTATGCTACTATTTTAATGAAGAAAAATGAGTATGTGACAGCAACTTCCCCGGGACCCAATGTAAAGCTCCACAAGCTCATGCTTTCTGGTGAGCTCAGTTAGTGCTCCAGGCCCTGAGCCAGGTTAAGGTAACAGTTAGAGGCCTTCACCAACAGGAAAAGAATAAGTCAGGCTTGCTTTGAAGTGGATCCTTCTGTCAAAACCAAATTGGTGGCAAAAGTGCATGGCTACAGACTCTGCTGCTATGTAACAGACTCCGTGAAATAATCCGCAGGTCTGAATCACAAATAAAATAATTATGACTAATATAAAAAACAACATGTTTTCCGTAACTAATTCTCTTCTCGATTTGGGCGCCTGCCTTTAAGTGATATACAAATGAGAACAGAAACAATAGCAAGTGTTAAAATGCAGGCAGAGGCATGGAAAATAAAGCAGAAAGTTGGCTGCCGGAGCCAAGTCTATCTCCCCTCCACCCTGAGTGGTCACCACCCAAGAGCTGATAGAGGGCTTTTTGGTGAAGAAGGTAGAAAAAAGCCCCTCGACTCTCAGGTTGCCAGGCAACATGCCACATTTTATTAAAGTGGTTGCGGTGAGAATCCTCGGAGGGCTGGCGGGAATGCTGTGTCACGTGCTCTCCCGAGCTCACAGCCGGTCGCCTCCCCCTGCAGTCCCTCCCCACAGACACGCTCTTGGGAGCTGCAATCGGAAGCAGCTACCTGAAAGCAGCCCGAAAGTCTCAGACAAGGAACGAAACACACGCCTGTCGGGCCATCGTCTTTCTCTAACTCAAACCAGAAGCGCAGCCGGAATCCACAGCTGCTGCCAAAAAGAGCAGAGGCAGACCTCGTGCTTGGTTCTCTGCAAGTATGAACTAAATGCTGTTTCGAATATTTAAAAAAATAAAGTCCGGCTGCCTCATGATTTAAACGGTCCTAATGAACATGGTGTGAGCAGAGTGGCACGGTGAGAGGAGTATGCACCTAGGGGTGGGACAGTCCTCCTACTGGATGGCCGCTGGACCTCGGGGCACCTGCTTTCTTATCCTTGAGCTGAGCCGCTTTCCATAGTTCATTTCAGGGAAAGCGCCGAGCACTGTGAAGTAGCGACAGTGTCGGGGAGAAAGGGCAGGAGACGAAAGGTAAAAATCATTTAGTCAAATTCACCCTCGAAAAGTCCCTTCATGGGCACCACAATGGCCTCCAACATGTCCCTCCAGTGTCCGAACACACTGCTGTCTCTTCTCTTGCACGCCAGGGGAAGAAGGCCACACCACTGAACACAACATGTGTGAGCGCTCACGGTTTCTAAGGAGCGGATGCCCAGCACCCGCGGGCTTAGAGAACAGATATTCACATGGGAAGAGCTGACCCTTGTCTCCCGTCTCATCTCCAGCTCTCCTGGACACCTACTTTCACTGAGTGGAGTGACAGGCAAACCAGTCTCACTACTGAAAAAATTATTTACCAAAAAGAGTAAATCTGAATCAAACTTTTATGATGCAATTCTAGTTGGAAACTAGTGAATATGCATAGTTTCCATGCCTTTGTGCCTGTCCTCTGCTCACACCCAAACCGGTTCTTTGAAGACAAAGAACATGTTTTAGTCATTTTTACATCACCAGTGGTATTTCTCCAGGAGAGAATATCTAACACTGCTATTTTTCTCTGCTTCTGAACAGACCTGTGCTTGCAATTACTACAAGCCACTGAATAACCACGGTTTAACTTCCCGGGACGAGCATAGATTTTGCTGGAGAACAAGGAGAAAAGGTTAAATAATTAATCTGGTCATTTAAAACACTTTAATATTACAATAAAATTATGTATTATAGCGTAGAATTTTTTAAATCTTCAAGAACAGTTTAAATAAAAGACGAGACTGCAGAGAAATTCCAACTCCCCTCCTTTCTGCCCCACCACCCCCACCCCCTTGAGCATTCCAGTATGCTCTTCTTCAACACTGGACTACTAGTGCAAGTTTAAGAATAACTCCTCCCACAGAGCCCCTTAGTAATAAATATTTGCTGAATGAATGACCGAATCTGCTTTCTGATAAAGTGAAAACATCAGAAGGGAGAAGGAACCCCACCTTCCCCTCTTGGCAGGACAATGGTAAATGTAGTGTCCACACAGAGTACTTTACACAAGACAATTTGTACTCTAGATTCACAAACAACATTTACTGAGCTGTTAGGAGTTTTTTACGGTTGGAGGCAATCCTGGAAAGAGCTGACCGGTGTGACAAAAGGGTAATGCAATATCTATTTTTCCAGCAAAGGTGACAGAAATGAATGTATCACATATAAGGAAAGAATAGGGCAGCCTAAGCTGAGTGGGCATGCTCTCACAGTTCAAATAAATGTCTGAAAGGGGTTATAACCCCACATACCCATGGACACAACGGAAAGGTGAGAATCCTATCCTGTAAGCTCAGTCCTGGTCCTCAATCACTTGACAAGTTATTTCTTGGCTGAGATGAAGTGGTCCCCTTGCCTCAGTCAGCTCATCAACCAGAATGGTCTGGACCAGGGACTGGGAAGCTTCGAGCTGTGGTTACCAGTTCCTGAGATTACATCCCACGCGGCACACACTGCCGACGCCGTGGGCTCTCTGACCCTCACTGAAATCTGCTGAATGGCTTGCCCAAAGTCTCGTAGCTCGTATAAAAAGAGCATTTCAGTCATTCTACCAACCAAGGAGGACGATGTCAAGGAAGCTACCGCACACTGGACACCTACTCTGCCAGCTATTCCCCAAAGCAGGAGGCACAGGGCCACGGTGTCAGCTCCCTCTGTGGGCCTTCTTCAGAGGACAGGTCCACACTGCCTGCCAGCGAATGTTCTGTCTAAATGAGAAGGGGCTTAGAGATGTTCATATTCTCTGACTTAGTAATTTCTCTTTTATGAAAATGAGTCTATGAAAAAAATATGAAATGAGGACTAATTTTTAATGCATGAAGATATAAGATCAAAAATACATATGTATACATTTAAAAATCCACAAACCTTGTGTGTGTTCAACAGTGGGGGAATAGCTAAAAAATTACGCTATTCATGTTCATTAAAAGCTGTGCTTTGCAATGGGAAAACAACCAAACAATAAGTAGTCAATAAATTCTCTGGCTAGTTATTTGGACAAAAGTAACGCAAACATCTATCTCACAGGTTTCATCACTGATGCATTCAACCAATTTGCCGATCACCCACTTTGTGTCAGGTACTATTTTAGATGTTAAAAATACATTCAGAATAAAAATCTTTGCCCTTCTGGGCTGTGGTTATATGGGTATCTTCACTTTGAAATAATTCATTGAGCAGTATACTTCTGATAGATGCACTCTGCTAAATTGGAAAAGAGGCTTGATTTCATGGAGCTCATATTCCAGTGATAGAAAACAGACACTAAACAAAAAAGTAAAATAGATTGTGGATATATAGTGCTATGGAAAAAAAAAAAAAAAGTAGAAGGTGCTGAGATGGGAGTTGCAATTTCAGATAAAGTGGTTAGGGAGAGGCTTGCTGATTGTGTTGCCAATTAAAAACACAGGACACTCAGTTAAAGCTGAATTTCAGATAAGCAACAAAGCATATTTTTCTCTAAGTGTATTCCATACCTACTTATTTTGAGCAAAATCTGGCGACCCTACTTACTGATGAGGTGGCATTTGAGCAAAACTCATTCCTAATAGATTAAATACTTAATGCTTCTAAACAGGAAACCAAAAGCAGAAACTATAAAAGAATGAATTGATAGTTGTTACTATGGCAAAATGTAAAGTTTTGGTGCAGCAAAACAGACCATATTAAGAGGTGCTCAATAAACTGGGACAAATATTTGCAAAATATAAAACCCAGGATGAGTCTAAGCTTCAGTTTCTTCTGTAAAATGAAGGGGGAAAATGGTACCTGCATTTCATAGAGTTGTTCGGAAGATTTCAGAACAGCATCTAGTATCTAATAACTAATGGCTCACTAAATGTTAGAAATGAATAATAATCATAATAAAAGTGCACTTATCGATCAATAAGAAAAGTATATTATGCACAAAATGAGAACCAATTAAACTTTTCAAAGTAATTCTAATGCCTGCTTTGACAACACATGAACCAAAATCTGGATGACATCCTTGCACAAGTAGTACCCAAAGTACTTAATAATTACAAAGGGGGAAGACTACGATGGAAAAATCTGAGGCCACCATTTAACTAAACAAAACATCAGTAGTAATGGAACAAACTGACATCAAGTACTTAAGAACACATGTGCTTAAGAACACATCACTGAGGCAGTCCTCCTGCCAAAAATGGTTATTCTGAATCGTATATCATGAGACAGACAAATCCCAACTGAAGGACACTGCAAAACAACTGGTCTCGACTCTTCAAAAATTGTTAATATTATGAAAAACTAAATTGGGCTGGGGGTTGTTCTAGATTAAGGGAGACTAAAGAGCTATGATAACTAAACAAAATACATGATTTTGACTGGAACTTGGATCAAGAGATAAAAGTTAAAAACTCTAAGAGGCATTATTAGAAAACTTGATTATGGCCTGAACATTAGATCATAGGAATATCACAAATTTCCCATAATAAAATACATATACAAATGTTCATATATGTATATATTATGAATGCATATGTGTATGTGTGTGTGTGTGTGTGTGTGCATGCGCACACGCACATGCAGAGCAAGGGAGAGAAAAGCAAATATGACAAAATGTTGCCTCTTATCTACAGGTTTGAAAATATTCAAATTCATATATATATGTATATATACATACATACACACACACACACACACACACACACACACACACACACATCTCTCTTAGGCAAGGCAACCCTTAGTTGACCTCACAGATTGCAAGGACCTTGTCAGCTTACAATCCGTTATTTTTTTATTTTTTACACCTACAGCATCTGGTCTTCCTAGGTGGTCTCCCATCCAAGTACTAACCAGGCCCAACCCTGCTTAGCTTCTGAGATCTGACGGGATCGGGCTTGTTCAGGGTAGTATGGCCATAGACTTGAAAATTTTCAAAATAAAACAAAAGAAGCCTAATTGCAAAATAAAACAAAATGAAGCCTAACTGCAAAAAATGAAAGAAAAAAATATATTCTCAGTAATCAAAAACTGCTGATAAGAATGGTTTTAAAAAGATAAATACCTAATATTAGATGGATTATAAATTGAATATAACTTTATACAGGGAAATCTGATAATATATGAGAAATTTTGCTTTTTAAACTTTTTTTTAATCAGTTCTCTGACTCTATCATGTTATAGACAGAGGCCAAGTGAAATTCCAGCGACTTATAATTCTGCATTTGGAGTTTCTTCTTTCACACAAAATTCTTGTGCCCAAAGAGGTTTGGGAGTATTATTTACAACATTAAAAATGAAAAGTAATCTAAAGATTCTATAAAAAGAATATTGGTGAGTAAATTATGGTATATTGACTTGAGGCTTAACTAGTGTAGCCCATTAAAATGTTTTCCTAGAGTTTAAATAACTTGAAAAAATTTCTCACAACTATTAATGAGAAAAGCAAAACCTAAAGTTCTATCTAGAGTATGATTATACCCACATAAAAAGGCAAATACAGGAAGAAAATACACTAGAATGTTATCATGATTATTTCTAGGTGATTATTTTTCTTTATTCCATTGAGATGTGTGTGTTTCTCCCCAATTTTCTGTAATAAGTATGTATTTGTGTTTTTTTAAATACTTTTTAAAAATAAAAGACAAAAAAAGCTGGCATTCTTTGACTCGGAACATAATGAAATGTCTTTTTATTGTAGTTACCCGATCAGATGAAAGGGGAGTGCAGGGAACACAGGTTGGTATTCCCACAGTGCTGTCCTCTGTGATAACGAGGAGAGAGCCTTATTTAAAAAGAACTATTTAGCTGACCCTGGCATAGCAAAGTTTTTGAAAATTATAGAGGAAGATTATGAGTTATGAATACATTTACACATATTATTATTAATACGCTGAAATTATTATACTCGAAATTATTGATTCAATGCCAGCAAAGACCAAATAAATTTTGAGAAGGAGCAGTCTCAATTTTTTATTTAATTAACCTGATCTCTGAGCATAGCTCAACCTCAAAAATCCTAATCCAGACTGAACCAGAACCCCACAATTCATTTCATTTATAACTATAGGCTTAAGAGAACAGAGTTACCACAAACTGAATAAAAATCCCTCTATCTTTTCTGAATGTATGCAATCAATTCTTAAGCCAACAACTGCTAACATTTGATAGAATTTAAAAATTACCCTTGGAAGTAAATTGTTCTGAGAATAATAAAATTATTCTGAGAGTCCAGAAGGTAAAAACTTTTAAAGGTAAAATTTCCTAAGAATAAGCTAAATTATTTTTAAAAAGTTATTCTGAAATAATTAAGTTAAATTACCCTTGAGAAATAAAATAAACCACTTAGGGGACTTTGCCTACTTAGATTGACCTATCAAGAAAGCCAGCACCACTGGAAAAGGCTACAGGCTGCCAAAGAAAAGATATAAACAGAGTGTTGACCTGTTTGTTTGACCTTACTGATCAGACCCTGATGTGGTGTCCGGACAAGGACACCCCCACAGAGATGGGCATCTTGGGAATAGCATCATACAGCTGGCCCACTCAATCGCAGAAAGAACAAACAGTACACTTCAGAGTTACTGAACTGGGTCGGGGTAGAGAGAAGGGGAAGAAAGGGCTTTACTCGATAAATGTGATTTACTGCATGATTATTTACTCATGTTCTTTGGCTATAAGAGATTAAAAAATGTTGTCACAAGTGGTAAAATAATTTAATTACCAATCCATTTTCATGTGAAATGGGATATTTGGGGGATAAAAAGTTTAAACCTTAAACCCCACTCATCACATAAGAGAGATATCAAATGGATATCAAATTATAAATTCTTATAATTATGATTTAAAGTCCACAAATATGAAGCTCTAATACCTGGTCAAATATCACCAAAAATAAGAGCACTTAAAAGCATTTTTATTTGTAATGTTTACTGTAATACACAAGTGTTATGGCAAAATGTAATGAAACAAATTATAGAGATTTTTACAGCTAGAGAAAAGAAAAGTCTACAGCAGCTACTGTTTCAGGTAGAAACCTGCTTCTAAGTGCATTTCCCAACCACTGGAGAGGTTTGTATATATTTTTCTATTCTTGACAGAATAAAGACTTTGGCATTGAATTTCTTAATAAAAAAGAAAGAATGTGGTTAAGTGTCCTTGCTCCTTCTGGTCACTTAAGAAATGGGTTTTACTACTCGTCACAGTTAAGATATACAACTGATCATCCTGACATATTCCCAACAGTTTTCTTTCAGTTTAGAGTTCTAAATCCTTACCCAGAACCAACAATCAAATAAAAACATCCCAATAAAATGACAGAAACAACTGGTGAAGACTTTCCTATTTAGAAAAGATGCTCAGACACCCACTGGTGACTAACTGAACCTACTCGCTGTTGCTGTGGGGACATTCCAAGCATCTTTGCAGCTCAAGGCTCTTCCCCAGAGGAGAGAACAGACAGCAGAGGGTTGGGGGAATATGTTCCTTTGGGAGGAAAAGGATACGCATGGTCAGGGCCATTTCCAAAGCATGGGGTAATGCGTTTCATCAAACAAATTTCAACAAAAACTGCAGGAAAACAGAGTAAAACAATATATTCTCCCAAAACTGTAAACGGCCATCCAGGGCAATCAATAGATATACAACAGCCAACTTAACCAGTATTGGTTTTCATAACCTCTAGAAAAAAAATAAAGGCTGGGAAAACTATCTACTAAGGGACAAGGGCCAGTATAGAACCACAAATTATATAGGGATTTATAAAAACTCACTTTTTACAATCATAAGCAAAGAAGAAAGATTAATCTGTGTGATGTGAAGAGGAGAAGGATTACTGAGGCCTTAAACAGCAAAAACAAAACAAAAACAAACAAAAAAAAACCGAAAACAACAAGGAAAACAAACAAAAACAAAAACAAAAAACAACTGCTTAGCTAATATGAAAAATAAGGAAACCCAAACCTGCAGCTGGACTTAGATCCTGACCCTATCATTTCGCCTTTCCAAAGACCATACCAGATTGCTATATTTCAAGCCTAGGTCTCCACTGACAACTGCAGAAGCATAGAGCAGCAGCCCATCCAGCTACCACCATCCTGTGACATGGTGTTTTGATTTTGCTGTACAGACAATGCTTATCATCTAGCCAAGCTTGCTTTTCAGTTATGCTAAACCAAGATGAGGATAGATAAGACAAGAGAAGAAAAATCTATACAGACAGCACAAAATGCAAAAAAGAACTGAGCCACTGAAGAAAAAAAAATAACCAATGTCGAAAGTTCTGAATGCCACCCAATCACGAGACTGCTCTATAAAAGTAGTTTCTAGATCATTTCCACTTTTAAAGAGTCCCAAGACTACACAAAACTCAGGTCACAAGTTCTTACTCTTCTATTATCTCCAATCTATACAAGCATTTCCTTTAATTATACATTAGTCTCCTCTTATTTCAAAAAATAAAACCAAATAAAAAATTCTAGGGCTAGCTCAAACCCTAAAGCACACAGCTTGCTTATCTCTATGAATTGACACAGGGTGATAAGTCCAAGGTTCCATTATCTTTTAAAGGTCAAGGATGAGATCACCTGGCCTGTTCTAGGGACATGGTCTATACTCTGGCACCCTTAACAACCTGCTCAGAAATAAATGCTGTTTGTTCACAAAAAAAGGGGAAGTCTTGACATATGAATACAAATCTATTCCAACTGCTGAGAAAACCCCAATCCACATCCTATTTGATAGTTTATTTTAAAAAAAATTACTTGGGAAGTATTCAAGCAGCAGATGAATTCCAACACTAGTCAGAAAGGGTAGCTAATAATACATCACACATCAGCTTGAATCAATGTGCTGAAATCATGACAAAAATATGAGACTGAGTGAGACAGACATCTTTGGCTCTCCTCTGCCACCTGAATTATTAGGTTTAACAGATTCATGTTGAGATCCATGTACCTAAATGGTTAAAGGCATCTAAAAAGAAATTCTGAAAAGCCTTTAGGGTATAAAAAGAAGTGGCTTTCTTTTCTCCTTCTGGAAGGCATTCATTAAAAAGCCGTTAATTGTGTTCAAAACTCAGCCAGACAAATCATATTATCTTCCATTCTGTAGGTAAGAGCTACCATTTAAGTGAGCGATTCCTAAGTGCCAGGCCTGTACTACTTATAACCATCTCATTCATCCTCATTGCTCCTGGGAGGCCTACGACAAAGAAGCTACTGCAAATGGAGCCTCAATGAGGCAGAGGCTCACTTACCTGCTACAGAAGGATGAGCACAGAACTATTTCAGCTTCGTTTTACACTCAGAAAGCCTGGATACATAACTGGCCAACATCACACAGCTCATGAGAACAGACTCCAGAAATCAAAGTGAGGCCTAAGGAATTCCAAAAAGGCCTTCTCCGTCCACTGTGCTTTATTGCCTCTGATAGTTTTTTTTTTCCACATACTTCTATAAAACTTGACCTTTCCAAGTGAAACTAGCAATAAAAGTGGTCATCTTGTACATTTTAAAGGTTTTTTCTTTCTTTAAAAAAAATTTACAACCAAAATAAATGCTTCTCTTCCAGGAGTACTTCGAAAATATTTTCAGGATTTCAGCCAATAAAATATGCTAGCAAAAACAAAACCATCACAGTACTGTGACCTTGCTAATATATAACACATATGACTATTTATTATACACGTGTTCATTTTATCTAAGATCTCTCAAAATTTCTATGAGGGAACCATCTGTAGGCCATGAGGAATCAATTCCATCATTAATTCTTATAGTTCCATGATGGATATCCTGTAAAATCCTGTACTTATTATATATATTGTAATTTACCATATTATCTGAGTTGTGACCCAATCTATGTGGCGTGACCAGTACTACTTTTTAGATTGTTCACCCAGAACAAAATCTGTAATGTGGCCTCAAGGCTCTGCCTGCCTAGGCCCTGCCCAGCTTCCGCGCTCACCTCTCCTTCCCTCACAGCACTGGCCTGTCACCAGTTTGTTTAACCAAACATGTCAGTCTTGCTCCCTCTTGCCACTGAGCCTTGGAAAAGGCGCTCCATCTTCCTGGAACACTCCCCACCACTGTCAGGAAGCTCACACTTACTATTCTTTCACTCCTAGCTCAAAACTTTTTCTCAGAGAATCCTACCCTGACTGCCCTAAACTAGCTCTGTTTCCCTTGTTCTGCATACAGCACTTTCCACATTTTATCTGACTAATTACTGTCTCCTCCCACTAGACTACCAATGCCATGCGGGCGGGGCATCTATTACTCACCGCTGTATCCTCAGCACCTAGCTCAGCACCCAGCACATATGCATTCATTCATTCAAGGATTGAATGCCACCAGGGATACATCATGGACCTTAGATTCTAATAAGAAGAAACAGACATGGGGAGGTGGGATACACAAAAGGAAAAATCAAACAACCTCAGTGTGTTGGAGAACAGTAAGACAAGGAAGGGGATGCAGAGGAAAGAGTTACTTCTAAATGGAATGGTAAGGCAAAGAAATTTTGAACAATGATTGGACAGAGCTAAGGTGCAGGAGTGTGACTCACTAAATATCTGGGGAAAGATCATTCCAAGTGGAGAAAGTAGCCAGTGAAAAGGCCTGCAGCAGGGAGATGCCCGGAACAAGCAGTTCCCATACAGTGGGCATTCAGTAATGACACTGTGTATAAATGAGATACCTTAGAAAAGCTACATAAAATTAAGTTGCTAATTATCACAGATGCCAAAGTGAAGCTGTTGTCATTGGATAACTTCTGCTGGTAATAACACACTACATAGCCCACGAAACAAACATCTTTACATATGTCCCAAAACAACACTTACCTGTTCCTTATCATCCCCTCCAACTCAACATGGCCTTGTCACTGTGCTTGTCAAACTCTAAAACATATACTTGCTCCTGTGTCTCAGCCACAAGCGTTTCATACATAACTTAAACTCATGTACTTGTAGATACAAACTTCTTTTTAAAACAATGTCCCCAAAGTAAATATGAAAATGGCTCTAACTCATCTCAGGTAGCAAATTCTAAGATATGTTTCATTGCTGTTAAATCACTGGGATTGACAAGTAAGCTCAAATCTATGTTCATGAAAATAAATTAAAAAGAAAAAGAAAATGCAGACAAATGACAAACAGAAGACTATTTTCAAATCCCACAGAGAAAAATTACCTATATGGCCCATGAAAGCGTGCCAAAAAGACATATCTATAAAGAGTTGAAAACAGCAACTAATATTTTAAAATGAACAAAAAAAATTAAGAGATTGATGAGAACTAAATTAGAAGAACTCAGAAATGAGGTGATAGTACTCAAGAAAAGACTAGAACTCAAGAAAGAATTTTACAAATGAGGACCAAATTAGAAAGAAGAATGAATAAATGCAATATGCCTTAAGAGAGAAGATGAAAAGGAGGAGTTTTAAAACCACAAAGAAATGGAGAGATTAAAAATGATTTGAAAGAGAGTGACAGAAGATCGGCAAAGAAGATCCAAGTAGATATAACAGCTGTTCTCATAGACAAAAGCAAAAGCAATGGAATAGAACAATACTGGAAATTATCATTCAAGACGACTTTGCTAAAGTAACCAAAAAAAAAAAAAAAAAAAGACTCGATATTGTACACTGAAAATACTCACCACATACCTGGGAAAATTGATCCAAAATAACTAGCCTGAAGATATATTCTACTAAAACCAGCAAACTTTAAAGCAAAAACTCTTTTGGGCCTCCAGTCAAAAAGAGCAAGTCACTTGGAAGGGGGAAAAAAATCAGACTGCCATAACACTTTGAGAAAAGCACTTCAAGCCAGAAGAAAATGGAATACTATATTTAAAATACTCAATGAAAGAATATTTGAACCAATCTTCTTTTATATAAAAATGTGTATCTAGCTAAACTGACTTTCAAGTGTAAAGACTACAGACAAAACTAACATGCAAGAATTCCAGGAGCATTTTCCATGACTTCCTAAAAAGTATACTAGAGGATAAGCTTTGGACAACCAAAGTGACTGAAAAAAACATCATCATAGGTACTGAGGGGTCAGCAGTCTGAGTATGTGGATTTACCTGTAAAACTAACACTAAATAATGGCTGTAAGAGATCAAATACAGTGCATAGTGGCTGTTTGCTCTGACAATGTAGATACAGTACAGTTACTAAAACAAGAACAGGAGGATGGGAGGGCACAAAGAAGAGTGAAATGACAGTGCTGTCTTCCCTACAGTCAGTAACAGTGAGTAAAAGGGTATTTCTTCAAATCAAATGCAGAGGAGAGAGAAGGCAGAGGAAGTGAGATCATCAGCTAATTTCAGTAGGAAACCCATAGATAATAACTAAAAATAGATAAGATTAAAATACTATATAATGTTAGTTGTAGCAGACTGTAAAATGGCCCAAGATTCTTCCTTCTCTTTACGTGCAACCTTTGCAGTGTGACTTTTCAGCTCTTCCCAGCAAGAGGTGCTCCTCTAGAACCTAAGATTGGCATGTGATCTGATTTGCCAAAGGTGTTAATAAACACAATGCAAACAGAGGGAACTAATGGACAATGGCAAAAGGGGGATGGCTAAGGTATTACACAATGGCATTAGAATATGGCAGCCCTTAGAATAATAATGTAAGTTGCTCTTTAAAAAACTCCACAAAAACAATAAACAAAACCAAAAACATACTAATTAAAGGGGAGAGAGAATAAAACAGACCATACAGAGAAAGACTATTCATATATAAAACTTGTGTATACACATATGTAATAGAAAACAATGACATATTCAAGGCCAAACTTACTGGTTATATGAATAAATTTAATGAGCTCAAATTCACCTATTAAAAGAAAAAAAATTTTGGATTGGGCAGCAAAGCAAAACCAACACCATGCTGTACTAGTATTGTGTTACTCTCCTGGGTATCTTGTGAAATGAAATGAGAAAAGTGGGGGAAAAAAATAAATATAGGAGATTATAATTTATCTAAGAAATAAGAAAATATAAATATATAGACTTACTGTTTATATTAAAAAAACAAACAATAAAAAGATAAAGCACAAACTTTTTAATAGTTACTTATGAGGGAAGAGAGAGAACAGGATGGAAGGGATGTGGATAAAAACCAGACATTTCTGAAAACAGTATACCTTGCTTGTTAACTTTGACTTCGGAACCGTGATAAAATTTTAAATAAATACAGAATGATTATAATTTTTAAAATGATCACTAAGAAATGAAAACAAATGAACCTAAATGTATCCAGCTGGGGATATAAACACAGAGAGGGAACTAATCCAAAAAGCTTTATAAAACAGTGATCAGACTGTGTTTCCTCAAGGAGAGGATGCCCTAAGCCAAAAAGGAACTGTGAACAATTTTAAACTGTTCTCAATTATCATACTGGTGGTGCCTGCACTGGCTGCATTATTCTGACTGCTGCGTATATATCATGGGACAAAGTAAATGAATAATTATATGATATTCTATTTCTACCATTCTTGGTATCACTGAGAACCAGGATTCTTGGTGTGAGAGAAAGAGGATACAGTATATATAAGACAGAAGAGGTTAAGTAAAAACCTGTAGTCCTGATGTTGATACCAGTTTGAACTCATGATGGATTTTTATCACAAAGGAAAGAAGGGAAGGGGAAGGGGAAGGGAAAGGGAAGTAAAGGAAAGAAACGAGAGGGAAGGGAGGGAGGAAGGGAGGAGAGAAAGGGAGGAAGGAAAGAAAAAGAAAAGAAAGAAAAAGAAAGAAAGAAGGAAGGAAGGAAGGAAGGAAGGAAGGAAGGAAGGAAGGAAGGAAGGAAGGAAGGAAAAAAAATTTTCGTAGTTCTCTCTACTGTAAAGGCTCAGTAACAATGAAAGAAAAGGAAGGAAGGAAGGAAGGAAGGAAGGAAGGAAGGAAGGAAGGAAGGAAGGAAGGAAGGAAGGAAGGAAGGAAAAAAAATTTTCGTAGTTCTCTCTACTGTAAAGGCTCAGTAACAATGATCGACCCTGTTCAATGGGCACTAGCCACACAGACTATGGTCGTGAAATACCATTTTCCATGGAAAGTAACCAGAGCACCTTGGAGAAGTGCTGATTTCAGGTATGGGGCAGAACATGTTCTAGATAAGTCTGAGCCATCATGTCATATGACAGGGCAAGTCAAAAGAACCTGGCTAACCTAAAGAGGCTGGGACAGCGAGATCATTAGTAAGGGTCAAAACTGCAACTGACTGAATCACACTGTGGATGCTTATATGCCATTATGTCCATGAGGTCATGACAGTAACACAAAACAACTAACTGACGTCATCATTGGAGAATTCTAGTAAATCTACTCACTTTGCTAAAAAGCAGTAAATGAAGGGAAAGAATCCAATCTATATTCTGCTTTTCCTATACCAACTGCAAACCCCAGATAAGTGAGTTTCTCTTTATAGACATAGTCCAACAAATAAAAAGGAATGCTAGAATTACAAAATCATTATACTACAACCTCTAATGAAATAATGGATCTAGGTTACACAAGAGGTCAGGACAATATATAAAACAACCCAAGGGATAAAACCAGTAAAATCAGGTTTGCAGGAAACTACAGGACCAATGACCCTGTTTCTTCAACAAATGCGAGAAAAGAGAGACCTACAGATTAAGAGGCATATTAGGCATTTCTATAATCACGGTGTGTGGCCCTTACATGAAACTTGACTCAAACGAAAAACTCATGACACTTGTGAAAACTGGAAATTTTAATAGTAAGTGAATACATACATCATGTTAAGGGGTTCTTATTTTTAAGAGCAATAATAGTATTGAGGCTATATTTTTAAAAAAGAATGCTTTTAGGAGGCACACACTGCAATATTTACCAATGAATATTATATGGCACCCAGAATATGCTTTGAAATGGAACAAAAAAGGAAAAGTGGATACTGGTAGAGATGAAACAGGACTGGCCACCATAGTGGCTGAAGGGGAGGGAGTGAGTACACAGAGGATTCATTATACTCTTCTGTCTTTTTTGGTTACCTTTAAAAGTTTTCTACAATAAAAAATTCAACCAAACCAACAACCAGACTAAAGGAGTGTCCCACTTCCCCTCTCCCACACCCCTTGGACAGATGACCAGAGTTTTCTTAAGCTGTCATCGACTCCCCTCTCTGGTGACTATGCCGCAACGCGTTACCCTTTGGTAGTCTAATCGAGTTCCCCAAATAGCGTAACTAAGGTCAAAGATTTGTCAGAACCTCATTTTCACTTTTGCTACTTTTTCAGCTCTATCGGGCTGCTGTAATGACACACTTTCGCAAACCCACATATTCCCTTTCTTTTTCATATGAAAAACAAAGTGAAACAAAGTACTTGACACACATTAGACTAAGTTCCTCTCGGTCCCCCCCTCCCGTCCCCCACAGCAGAACAATTAAGTGAGGCCTAGGTATCACTAAGATCCAGACAAGACTTTGCTTCCCTAGGAACTTCACACTCTTGGAGATTAGGAGTTTAAGCAAAAAAAAAAAAAAAAAAAAAAAAAAAAAAAAAAAATGAACAAACATATCCCCAAACTCAAGCTTTTGCAGCTGTTCTCTGAAAATGAACCAAGGTTGCTGAAAAATTCAATGGCCTACAGATTCTCTCCCCTAGTCCTCCAGCCTGGCACACATCTGACGTGCGGTAAAATCTGGACAGTCACACGTCAGTAAATGAACACGCAGACCACTGAACATCAGTTCACACCAACAGAGAAATAGTGTTCTTCTCTATTTGAAATACTTGTTAAATATTATTACAAAGGAGCTAAGTCAAAAGTAATAGTGGTCCAGTGGGCAAAAAATAGAAAAGCCCAACAATAACACTTCAGAAAGATCTTTAGCCACAGACGTCACTTACGCCGTATTGAAAAACAAACAGAATTGGGGTGCAGGTGAGGAGGCAGGCTGAGCTAATGCAGAGATGTGGAGCTTCCTCCCACTAGAAACGCACAGGAGCGTTAGAGAAAGGCAATTAACCCTTTATTTCAAAAATGTACAACTGAGTTTAAAGGAAAGAAAAGGAAATCCTTAAGTGTCAGAAAGAAGAGAGAACTTAAAGGCAGGGGTTAAGAGCAGGAGAGGGCAGGGGTAGGGTGAGGGGAGTAAGACCTGGGTGCAGGCCCCAACATCCAGAAGCCACAGAGACCCAGACACGGTTTCAAGCCTGTTTGGGAGAGGAAGCTGGACGGAGAGCCCTGCACAAAGCTGAGCGCACACAAGGGCAACCCTCTCAGGAGAGAAGGACGAAACTAAGAACTCATCAACGGTCCTGAGACTTGGCAACCTTGTGCATCCTGTCTGTGCTTGCCTAAGGCACTGGGTGGGAAGAGTCTGTATGAGAAATCACACCTCACCTTGCTCTACCAGTGAGTGTTAAGAAAAAAGAAATAGTAAGTAGTAAAGATAAACTGACCAAATTCAACATTTCAAAGACAGATTCTCAGACGGAAGAAAAGCAACCGGCATCTAGATACTTATTCACAAAGAGCTACATCTAAAGCAACTCAGAAAGGTTGAAAGAAAGAGGATGAAAAGAGATATTTGAGGCAAAGACTAACCAAAAAAAGGAAAAGCTTGGTATAATTAAGTTATGTCAGACAAAAACTGGGTTCAAGGCAAAAACAAAACAACAAACCACTAATTAGAATAACAGCATTAAACCATCCAAACAAAAACTGACAGAATTACAAGGAAAAATCAATAATTTCAATACTACAGTAGGAGCTTTTTAAAAAATATTCCAATTATAAATTGATTAAGTGAACAAAAAGAATTAGTAAATAAATAAAAGATTAGAACCACATATTTAACCAGCTTGATCTGCTGGACATATAGAACCCTACAATCCCAAACAGGAAATTGTACTTTCCTTTCAAACTTGGAATACTTACAAAAACTGAATAGGTCATAAAGCAACAGATACCATGCCCATCTGAACCACACTCTAACGTTATGGCGGCGACCAGGGTGTGAATTCGAACAGTCTCCACCTTCTGCCCCACTTCTCTGAGCATGGAGAAGTCTATCCTACCACTAACCTAAAATGAATACTGTACATATCTAGGCAATGAGCTGATGTAGAAAAGACTAAACATTTATATAGAATATGGAATGTTTACAACAATATCAAAGTAGCTAAGCCCATGAGGAAAACAAAACCTTGGCCCCAAGTGTCTCCCAGGAGTGATGCAAGGATTAGGGAGATAAAGGACTAAGTCACTGGAGGAGAGAGCAGCCTAGAAACAACACAAGTAGCTGATTATCACAGGCTGATAACCTGTAACTTTTATTAAAATTCTTTTTTCTGAGCCTAAGACACTTAAGACATTTCATGAGCTGTTGCTTCCCAAGGCAACTACCTAGTTATAAATTCTTTGTTTTGTTTTGTTTTGTTTTGTTTTGTTTTGTTTTCCTTATCAGTAAGCTCTCAGAGAAGAGCGGAGGCCTGAAGGCAGACCAGCATATTACCATGCCTGGTCCATCCCTGGCAGTTCAGATAATCAAGATTCATCACCAGGTATACTCTCCTGTCCAAACGTGAGTTATGAAAAAAGATCTTCACTCCTAAGGGCAGCTGTTGTTCCGCTGCTGCTTCTAAACTGCAGCATTAAGAGTATTCAATTTGTCAAGATAAGAAGACAAAGATCAAGCTCTAACATAATCACTTTTCAAAATGCTTACAAGCATTGAAAGGGAGGGAAGGACTAGGAGGGAAGCAGTTCCCTTTACTCAATTTAGAAATCTAACGAAAATTTAGAGGCAAGTCTTTAAACTTACTTCAAATACTTTACTCAAAACATTTTATCTCCACTTACACATAACTTCCCAAACATGATTCAGTTAAAATGTCTCTGAAGCAATATTAAAACTAAGTATCAACTGCTTGTAAAAATTTCTCCAAGGAGTTAATGTCAACATTCAGATCCTGCCTGTGGTTTTTATGTGCATCTCTCCTCATTCAGATCCATTAAATCTTTCTATTACCAGATATCATGGCAGTATTTTATACACACACAGATATAGATATAAAATGAAACTCTTCATTTGTACATCAAAATGAATCTCCCTTTTAAATATAACTCAGCACAGTATATGTAATAGGCAGGAAGAAGATGTAAGTCATGTGAAAGGAGAAAAAGGAGAATTTAAACAATGACAGATTTTAAGCCAATCCATGATACTTTCCAGAATAGTACTACTAAAAACAAAAACATAAAGAAATAAACAAAAAAACACGTGGGGGTAAATGAAGTATTTCCTTGTTTATGCCTATTTGAAGTTATCCAGCATATTTGCAGATATCCTTGCTAAGGAATTTCATTATGAAGAGCTCTGAGAAAAACCTCCAGGTTAAGCTCCTATGGCACTTGCACTAACTGTGACTCTCTACAGATGAGGCAGTAAATACACCAAAGGATCAAGGCTGTTCTCTGCCAGAAATGAAACAGACGGCCCCTCCCATCTGAAAGATAAGGGTGCGTCTGGAAAAGCGCAGGAAGCCTGGTTTGAAGCTGTCCAAGATCTGTGAGTCTCAGTACTCAATACTGATACAGTCCCATCAATGCTGTGGTCACAAAAGGGACGACCCCTCTGAGACAGCAAGGCAGGGCACCCGATCATGCTAAGACTGAGGTAGAGCGCACAAACACCCCATTTCCATGACGGTCAGTGTGGCTGCATCTGTGGAATAAGCTTCCAAGCGGATGAGGGAAGGTGGAGGCATGCCAGCTGCGGGGTCCCACTCGGCATGCCCACCATGCTTACTGTAGCCTCTCCCCATTATCAGCCACATGCCGAATGACAGGTCGGAGCTGCTCCACTAGGAAAGACTGTACTAAGTGTTATAGGTACAGAGGTGAAAAGAAAGATTGCATAATGGGACATTCAGTGTTCTCACTTTGATTTCAACTAAATTAGCTCCATGTTACTTTTTCCCAGTATCTGCCTGTAAGAATTAAGTGAATCTTCCACTGCTTTTTACTCTTCTCCCATCTAAGGCCCCTTCTTTTCTAAAGGGGCCAAAGGTGCTCATTAAAAGCACCCTTGAGGCCTAACGGAAGAGGCCAGCAAGAGAAAAAAACCCACCCCTGGCTTTCTCACCACACAACAGCAAAGACATGGTGGAAGTCCACAATAAGAGGATTCATGGGCAGAAATAAAGGATCAAGAAAAAAAAGAAATAAAGAGCACATCACCTTCAATTAAAGTCAAATTCAACAGCTGCAGGAATTCTAGCCACAGAACAGATGTTTAACATACAACTGAATTTAACTAACCTCAAATCCTTTAGCTACACAACTATAAGAAGAAAAAAGGACCAGAGTCACAATAAACTGACTATACAGCTCACTGTACTCATCTCACCAAGTGGAGATCCTGGGTCTCCATTCACCTAATTATCCAGCACTTGGAGGCGGCTCAGGTCACTGTGCCAGCTGGTGTCTGAGCCGCCTGCTGGCCAGGGCAGGCTGCGCCCTGCAGCAAGCCCGTTTTCTCAGCAATGTTCCTACCCGGCAAGAGCCAGGCCAACCCTCCTGAACTCTGTGACAGGGACCTCTTCTTAAAAACCAAATCAAATGCAAGCAGCCCAGAAATCCTGTTCCCTAGGGGCTCTAAGAGGGACACCCTGGAGGAGAAAGAAACAGAGTCAAGTCTCAAATCTCATTTTTCCTGTAGTTCTGGTCTATTAAGTCTCCGCAAACACTGACCACACTGCTTCTAGGGGAAAACCAGGGTTAGGGTCCTACAAGCCTTTGGACACAACATTTTCATAACCCAATACTCTTGTTTTATATGTGCTTCAGTTTAAAGAGACCTTAATATACGTGGCTGATCCATTAATATTGAACTCACCAACAATAGCCTTATGACTATTCAATAGCCTTATGAATAAAGCTTATCTAACACTTATATTACCTCCATAAGGCACATCACAGTCTCCTTTTGCTTAGTTGGGGGACATTTTTAACAGCAAAATCACCCAAAAAAGCACAAAAATGTAAAAGCTGCAGCAATAAGTAGGCTGAAAAGAACACCTGTTTACAGTGTGAGACCTGCAACAAGAAGGCAGAGTGTCGCCTTGCTCCCCCTCAACCGGGGAATGCATGCATTGGGAGAATCAAATTGTCACTCTACGCATGTCTGTGAATGACCACAAGAGCTCCGTGAGTACTGATTTTGAGGTTGCAAAAAAATGTTAATGAGTAGGTGAATTCACAAACGCAGAATCTGTGCATAATGAGGGCTGACTGTATTTTTAAGACCATTCCCAAACCAGCTTCCCACCCTGGGTCTGAGAATATATCCATCTACTTACCTTACTGCAATCTTACAAATGTCTCTGTGTCTGTAGAACCCTCATACTACTTGTGAACCTACTCAAAAGTTAACCTAGACACCAGAAAGCTGCTGCAGTAGCTGGTGAAGTGGGGCCCCTCAGTGGGTTCTGAGGGAAACCCCTGACTGCACGGTTAAGAGTAATTAGAATGACAACCAGCTGTAGGAAGCCACCAAAAAGAAAAGGAGAGAGGGCTAAGAATCATTGTGGCAACAGTTCTGGTCTTTGTTCAAAAGGTGCAGGCAGAAGACTTTGATGGCAGGTCACGTACAGAAACAACAGGGCCCTGCATGAGGGACACATTCTGCAAGCCGAGCAAACATCGAGAGCTTTACACTCGCAGACTCCACAATGCAGCAACACACACTTTTCGTAAAATCCATTTGGTAATGTCATTTCAACATCTGGATTTCTGAACGTGGGTGAGATGCAGATGGGGAAAGAAGTGAACATCTATTGAGCAGCTGGTGCCAGGCAGTGTGCTGAAAACATCACTTTTATCACCTGGATCAATACCTTCCAGCCCTGAAAAGCGGAGTTTCTCATATTCATTTTACAGCTGGGGCTCAGAGAGGTCAAGTCGAGCACCCAAGATCACTCAGCCAATTTTACTCCAAGTCCATCATACCATCTGAGTTTCTTTTAAGTGGTTAAAATAAATTGAGAGACTGCTTGGGTATTTCAACTAGTTGAATATGAAATTAAGCATTGACATGAACTATTTCTTATAAACTTAATTCATGAGCTTTCCTCCAGGTACTCAGATCTTTCCCAAAAAGAGAAGAGGAAGGCATGCTTTTTTCCTCTATGGAAATGTCTCTCGTCTATACTCATAAATCTTCAAACCAAATCATAGAAGAGTCCACAAACAGCAACTAACGGACATCTTCATCCTGACTCCCCCAGCAGTGTCACTTTACCCTGAGTGCAAAGGTGGCTCTGAGCAAACACCTAACCAAGGCCCCCGTGTCTGGTTTCTCTAGCCACACATTCTGAAGGTCTGACCCTACGAATGGGTCAACATGGGTGACCCATGTTGCCTACCCGGTGCCATACTGCACGGGGGTACGCTGTGAACACCGCATGCTAAATCTGTCCACATGACTTAGCATGAATAAGCATAGAGAGGACAAGTTTCACTTGAAGAGGGAAGGGTGGACTGGTTGCCAGCACGACAGCACCATCTTCTGGTTGGTGAAATGGAATTAAGACACAGAAAAACATACCTGGAGTTAAAAAGCATTTTAACGGTTTGGTAACCCAGCAGGGTGGCAAGCTAGAAAATGTTTCTGCAAAATGTGAACAATGTCAATAGCAAGTAAACACCCTCACAGACCACAGAATAGAAGAATTTTTAACAGTAGGTCACCACTGGTCATTATTCCACTTTTGCAAACACTGCAGCCAGGCCCAGCCTCAGAGCTCTCACACACTGCAGAAGCCATATGCCTTATGAAAAAAACTTATCACGTCATCATTCATACCCATATCCACCTAGATGCTCAAAAAGCTCTCTGCTGTTCATACACAAAGTCGAATTTGATGGAGGCACCAACTGCAAACAAGGCCCTCGGAATCTGGCCCTTTCCCCTGTCTTATCTCCCTCTAGTACTGGTTAGCGGGTGGGGAGTGTCATCCTCACTTATGGGTCCTAACAAGCTGAGGGGCAGATAGAAGAGCTAATGATGCCTTAGCACCACCTCTATGTTTCCCCAAAGTACAGGTCTTTGTTGGAGGTGGATCTTGGGCGTGGGGTCCAGTAGGGCTTTCTACTTCAGCTGCTGAAATCCCCTGAAGAAATCCAGACCAGGAGACCCCATCATTGAAGAGAAATGACAGCTGCAGGAACCTCTTGACTGTCTCCAAACGTCTGCTGCCAGAGGAGACCCCAGCAGCTAGTTTCCGGGCCTGCCTTCCTCAATGCAGCAGCCCCACCCACCGGTCAGGAAGGCCTTCAAGATGTCAGACTCTTCCTGATTTCACCCATCAGATATGCCATTTGTCTTCCTTCCATGAGGAGGACCAAGGAAAAGGGACAGAGAGTGGGGTCAGATACTTTAGCCATAATATTCCTCTCTCGGTGAGATGTAAGGGAGACAGAGCGTGTTCCTCCCAGATGCTGTCCACATGAATCCCCAGCCCAGACTGGTCCAGAGACAGCAAGTACCTGAGGACTGAGACCTTTATCAGGGTTACTTTCACCTCCGCCTCTACCACAGTGCTCTGCACATGTGGAAAAGAAAAGTTTCCTAAACCATGTGAGTTCAAACTTTTTTGACCATGACCTACAACAAGACATTTTTTTATTACAACCCAGTACACATACATGCATATCTGCATGTACAAATTTATACCCGGAAAAAAGTTACATTAACAAAAACCAAACCTACTTTTATTATATGGGACTCACTCCGAACTTTTCTAACTTCTTCTCTTTACAAAAATGTTGGTTACATTCATTAAAAAGATTTCACAACCCACTGAGAGAGTGTGAACCACAGTCTGACAAACACTGTTGTAAACATCCACTTTCACTCCTACCTCTGCTGTGCTTGCACGCGCCTGTCTTCTCTGCGAACCCAGAATCAGCCTCCATCAAGGGCCAAATCAAAGCCTCTCCTCAAAAACCATCTGTAACTTGTACCCAGCACGTCCCAAATACCAAGGACGTAAAATAATGACTACGACTAGTCCCCACTTCAAGAAGCCAAGTCTACTAGATGGGACAGATGAACATTCTATGACACGCTTTAGCTCAGTCATAGACTCTTCCACTAAGCAAAAAAACACCTGCCATCTGTATTCATTCATTCATTTATTCATTCACTCCCCACCTTGACTCAGACCAGTATCATTTGTGTAAACATTTAAATGTTTATCAAAGGATGAATCCATCAAGTAGGATTTCTTTTTTTACAATGTTGTTTGTCTAGGGATAACTTTCATGAACTTTAAATTAGGAACTGACATACACTGTCACCAACTCTTGGAAGCCAATGACCAATTTATTTTTTTTCCATTTTTTTTTCTTCTTTTTTCTGTGCAGAATTTATAGATGTGGTAGGTTCCCAGATAAATTCATTTTGGTCTCAGTCTCTTAGAGAAGGCTATACTAAAGTAAACGCAAAGAACAACCTTCCAGACATTTAAAAATATATGGAACCTGCTTGAATATGTTCACCTATTTTTGACTCTGCTGCAATGCCACCATACACACACTGTTGTCAAAGATGGAACCTTCAGCGGCAGACTTTCCAATGGCAGCTCCCTGTTTGGTTGACAAACTTGGTGCTCAATATCTGCTAAATCTCTCAAAAACCCCAAACTTAAAAAAAAAAAAAAAAAGAAAAGAAAAAAAAAGAAAAAGAAAAAAAAAACTAAAGATGAAATATTTTTTTAATTTGATTTATTAAAAAGTACCCCAAATCAACATTACTGCAAGGCTTGTACAAAGGACATGATTCGAACTCCTATTTTTAACACACAAATTCCATGTCTCCACCTTCTAACTTCTCCTCCAACCACTCCGCCACACGTACCCTCTATTCCAGTCATACCAAAATACCACAGGACGTGCTAGTCCCACTCTTCACCAAAGCTTTCTCAGCCTTCCTCTACCAGGCTACATCAAACTTATTATCTGAGGATAAGCAAGGTATCACCTTCTCCAGGAAGCCTTCCCTGCTGACCCCCTTCTGCATCTCCATGCCAGTGTGAGCTGGTTGGTTCTCCCTCCCTGGCATGCGTGGCTAGTTGTCTAGATACCTGCCTGCATTACCAGACCATGAATTCCTTGGAAACAGAGACTATTACTTCATCTCTATTCCCCATCTCATTCAGTCCTTTAGTTCTTCAACAACAGACAGGCAAATATTTAGCAAAGAATAACAATGAAGTTTCAAATTTGAAACTTCAAATCATTTTTTTAAAAACCTTGCAAAATAACTCCATAATTATTCTCTTCTCTGCTGTTACTGTGCAAAAAAAAAAAAAAAAGAACATAAAAACATAAGGTATCTAGTAGTAAGAAATCAATAAGGAATAAAAGGCTTACACTCCATCTGAAAATATAATTACAAAATATAATTTTAAAATGCATCAATAAACACAAAAAAAATAAAATGTTTCATATTCACCTTTTCAGAATAGCAGATTTTAGCCAAAAAAGCTGAAGAAGGAAAATTCAGAGAAACTAATTCCACAAATGTCACGATTAGAAAAAAAATGCTATAAAACAACTATCGTCAACTATATGAAGGAACTACTCTGCCAGCTAAGTGTTTCCAAAGCAGGATGTTTCCCTTTGCTGTGCTCCTACACGCATGAAAAAGCAAATACTTTTTTACTCTTAATTTAAGTATTTTAGTAGCTGTTCACAATGGGAAAAAGATTAGAAAATAGAAAAAAAACACACAAGAAAGTAAAATATACCTGTTTTTCCATCACCCAAGAGATTCATTGGTAACATTTTTAGTAACACAATAATATTCTGAATTAGCCATTTAAGTGCTCCAAAATCACTTCACTTTTATTTCAAATTCCCTAAAACCAGATTTATTTCATTTTCAAAAATAGTGGGTTTAGACACTAGGAATCACATATGAGAAAATGATGTAAACATGTAAAGACTAACACAGCTAACATACTTCATCAACCAGTTTGTTATTTCAGCTAACAAAACAACGAATGACATTTGAAGACTCAAGAATAAGAATCAGAGACACAATGTTTATGCTGAGTTCTTAAACTTAGTCTCTAATTCCTTCTTTCACTGCTTTAAATTTTTTATTACCATCAGCATCCTAAAATCTTTACTGATTTAACTGTAGCAGTGGTATTAAATCAGCCACATTGGTTCCTGCTTTCAAAAGCATTCTGTATAACCTTAAAAAGTATGCATGATAAAAACAACAAGAATGACAATGAAGCATACAACTACATTTAAAGATACATAAAATTATCTGAGTAAATGAAAAGACGCTTTACGTTTCTAGTCATAAAGACTGAATACATCCAAATAAATCTGTCGATGGAATTAATCTGTTAAAATGTCAGTGAAAATCCCAATGGGTATTTTGAGTGACTCTAATAAAATGATTCTAAAGCTCAAACAGAAGAATAAATAAAAGCTTATTTAGAAAATGGTTTAAATTAAGTGTCCAATAAGGAATTGGTTAAATAAATGATAACATACTCATATGATGAAATGATGTTTAATTAAATACACAAAAAATGTACAGGAAGAGTTTATTACATAGACATAAAGCACCATTAAAAGAACAACTGTAGAACAATATACAAAGTGTAAGATATTATGAATGAAAAATGTATTTAAATATCATATACACGATTGAAAAGTAAATCTCAAGTATTATTAAAATTATACTTGTTAATAAAGAGAGGCACACTAGACAATATTTTGTTTTACTTCGTAATTTAAAATTATTCTATCAAGAAAAATTAATTAATTCTGTTTAATAAGAGGAAAAGTGTTTTTAGATTATTTTTTTTAAAGATTACCATTATGGACCTAGTGATTTCACTTCTTTTGAATTCATTTTTTAAAAATCAGAGATATAGACAAAGACTAAGATATAAAGACACTTGTTAAAGACTTAATTTAAAATAGTAAAAATGCGGATATAACAAACATCCCAAAGGGATATAGTTACCTATGTATTCATTTAAAAAAAAAAAAAAAAAAAGCTTGTCTAGAAAAATTTGTTATGGCACGGAAAATGCTCTTGACAAAATATTAACTAAAAAGGTAGATCCGAAAACATAAAGTCAGATTCCAATTAGTATTTAAAATGTTATGAAAATACTTCTCTAAACCAAGTAAAAATGAAACTCTAACCAAAATATTACTACTATTCCTCTCTAGGTTGCAAGACCATGACTGAATTGTTTTCTTATCTGTATTTTCAAATATTTTTCACATTTCCAACAGTTTGGTTTATTTCTAAAACTGGGGAAAGAGAGCACAACAAAAGCAATTTTTTACAAATAGCATTACAAGTAGATTTGATAGATTTTCTGAATATTCTGACAGAACACCACAAAGCAAACATTCTTAGATCAGATAACATGGCTCCCAAAACACAAAAAAATCAAACCCGGTGCTTAGGAGCAGCAGAGATTTAACAGAACATAGTCAGCCGCTAGAGCACGAACACTGCAGTTTTTTCTAACTGCCACAGGAATCAATTTCTCATCACTGCATTAATACTGGTAACTACATTAAGAACCTGGGAAGCCTTATCTGGCAGTCAGGAAGCTTTATGTCCTATTCTCATAGCAGCTAATGCCCTAAAAAATACTAATTAGAGAGACTACAAGTTATTGTTACACTCTTAAATAAATCTGCCTAATAGACATTTCCTTGCAGAGATGTATAAAACTGCTAATTCTCAAGATTAAACACACAGGGGAATTAGGAAAACAAGAAACTTCTTAATAAATAGTATTAAAAATTTCCACAGTGCTTTTCATAGATTAAGCGATTGGGGGGGGTAGGGGGGAGTCAGTTGCTCTTACAAGTTTTCAAATCAGAAGATATCTACATAAAATGTACATTCACACTTCTAATAAAGATTTTCCTTTACCAAAATGAAATACTCAGTAAAGGCACTACTGTAAAAATCTTGTCTGAATAAAAGAAATACATTGTTTCTATAATCCAATACTTATGGCATAAAAATATATCATTTAAAATACAAGTTAAGTAAGTTATTGTCCCTTCCCTCTAAAACAAGCCTATTTAATAGTACTCTTTTTTGAAAAAGGCATGTCATAGTTAAGCTCATCTATCTATACTGCTATATTTATCATTTAAGATCATTGTGGTAAATCCACATAGAGTTTAAGATTAGGAAAATTAACATACAAGGAAAAACATTTATTTTTTGGTTCTTTAAAAAATGTTTTGGTATTTATTCCTTGACAAAAATAAATACATAGTAACACACTAGCCAACTACGAAAAGTGCCACAAACACAAGCAAAAATGTCAAATACTTTGTCTGAATTTTGTCTATTGGAACACACGTGTATCTGAAAGGAACTGAACTTAAGTCACTTTTAATCGATTAAAGGAGGTAACTAGCAGGGTTTTTTAATGCATTAACATGAGATTTTCTTAAAATGTTATTAAAAATAAACACGTAGTTCGAGCACAGCATAATATGGCAGGAAATTCTGCATCAAAAGCAGATGCTTATAAGAGGAACAATTAAAGGGTATAAGTAAGGAGGTTTGCCTCCAGTATGGAGAATAAGCACCTAGCAAACACCCTTTCCACTGACGACAGCTATACTCTGAGAAATAATGAAAAAACAAACAAACAAACAAAACCCCACAATTATCTGAGGGCTCAGAAACATGTTGATTTTGGAGGGAAGCCAAAACTTGGAAGAAAGCAGACTGGCAGAGTAAAATTTCCTGGGTGGGTGGGTGTGTGTGTGTGTGTGTGTGTGTCTGTGGTGGGCGGGAGGGTGGGGGAGACAGAGACAGAGACAGACACTTTGCTCCTTTGCTCTAAGGGCAAACTGTAGTTAAAGGGGCATAGGCCAACTAAAACTCTGATAGAAAACCCTATGTTTTCTAGTAGGAAGGACCAGAAGCAGCAGTCACTGGCAATAGAGAGTAAAGGAGAAATCCTAGATGAGAGGAAACCAGAGCATGGGACCTCCAAATCTGGTGTCCAGAATCAGCAATGTCTTTGGCTGACCCTTAGCCATACATGTGCAGACTGAAAGCATTTGAGGCTAAGATCTGAGCCACTGCCTACCATAGCATCGAAGAGTTTGTAGTTTAAATCTACCTAAGTTAACTGCCAGCTAAAACTAAGACAAAAATAGAAACATTCTCCTAAGAAATATAAGGAATCCAGTCTCCATAAACAAACATTCACAACGTTCAGGAAACGATTCCAAATTACGCAACGAATGAACAGCCAGGAAAATGTGGCCCAACCTCAAGAGAAAGGCAATCAGTAGGTACCAACAACCAGATAACACAGACACTGTAATTATTAGAACAAGACTTTAACAACTATTCTGTGTTTAGTGAGATAAAGGATTAGGGCTCAAAATAATAGTAAGAAATCTTAACAGTGAAACAGAAAAGATTATAAAAAAACTGAATGGAAACACAGAACTGAAAAATAAATATATAAATTTTCTGGATGTGATTAATAGCAGAATAATGGTGACTGAGGAAACAGTGAAGTGAGTTGCTGATCAATTGAAATTATCCAATCTGAAGAATAGGAAAAAAAAGAAGGTAGAAAAAAGTGAACAGAGCATCAGGAATCACTGGAATAGTACTAAAAAGTCTCTTATATATAGTAATACAGTCCCAGAAAGAGAGACAAGAGAATATAGGACAGAAAAAATATTTGAACAATGTCTAAAAACTTCCCAAACCTGGTGAGAGATAAATTTACAGATTCAAGAAGCTTAGTCAACCCCAATAATTATAAAGAAATCCATGCCAAAGTACATCAGAGTCAAACTGCTGAAAAACTGATGGTAAAGAAAAAAATCCTGAAAATAGCTAAAGAGAAACAACTGATTAAACATATAGGACAACAATGATTCAAATGACTGCAGACTTCTCATCAGAAACCATGGAAACCACAAGACAGGACAACATCTTTAAAATGCTGAAAGAAAAACCCAAAATATCTGGCTAAAATACCCCACATGAATGAAGGCAATTAGATGACGATGTGTTCAGATAATGGAAAATGAAGAGAATCAGTTGCCACCACACCAGCAGTCTAAGAAATACTAAAGGAAGTTCTTCAGGCTAAAGTGAATTGACACCCAAAGGAAACCTGGATGTTCATGAATGAAGACATTTGAAACAGTAAATATCTGGGTAAATAAAGAAGAATTCACCCTCTTAACTACGGAATTTAAATTTCTTAAAATACATATGACTGTTTAAAACAAAATTATAACTTCACTTCTTGGGACTTCTAATGAACAGAGATGTAACACATACGCCAACTAGGCATGAAAGACAATGGGGACTGGAGTAAATGGACCTATATGGATATAACGTTTCTACATTCTATGTAAAATAGTACAATATGAACTCCAAGAAGACCGTGAAAAGTTATGGTATATATTGAAATTTCTAAAGAAAAATGATGCAAAGAGGTAGTACTAAAAAGCTAACAGAAAAATTAAAATGGAATTCTTTTTAAAAATTCAAATAATCCAAAAGAAGATAGGAAAGGGGAAAACAAAGGAACAAAAAACAAAGAGAAGAAACAAAAAATAAATTTTTAAATGATAGGCCTAATCATGTAAATAATTACATTAAATGTCAATGGACTAAACACCCCAATTAAAAGGTGAAGTTATCAGAATGGATAAAAAAGCAAGACTCAACTAAAAAAAATAGCAGAACCAACTATATGCTGTCTACAAGAGACTTCATTTTACTTATAGAGATAGGCTGACAGTAAATAGAAGGAAAAAGATATACTAACAAAATGAAAAACACAAAAATAAAGATTAACTATATTAATATCAATAAAGTAGACTTAAAAACAACAGTATTATAAAAGATAAAGAGAGATATTTCATAATAACAAAGGAGTCAATATATCAGGAAGACAAAACGATCATAAATATGCATGCACTTAATAAGACAGCCTCAAAATACATAACATGAAAACTTAAAGGGGAAAATAGACACAATCATAGATTTTAATACCTCCTCTCAAAATTATTAGAATTACTAAATAAAATATCAGTAAATAAAGTGAATATCTGAACAATAGTGATATTTATAGACCAAACCATATAGCAAACCATATGTGGAATATCTACTCTTTTCAAGTGCACATAGTATGTTCAGCAAGATAGACCTTATGCTATAAAGCGAGAATCAGTAAATTTTAAAGGACTGAAATCTCTAATCACAACAGAATTAAATTAGAAATTATTAATTTATAAGAGATCTAGGAAAACTCTAAGTACTTATAAATTCGACAACACACTTCTAAATAATCCAGGGTCAAAGGAAAAGTTAGAAAATTTATTTAACTTAATGATAATGAAAAGACAACATGTTATTTGTGAGATGTACCTAAAGCAATGCTTAGAGGATATTTACAGCTTTAAATGCTTATAGTAGAATCGAAAAAGTCAAATTCAATGGTTTTAAGAATCTTGGCTACATATACATTGTTGGCTGGGCATGAGGCCTTGTGAGCCCACAGAGGAGACAAAAAGTTCCAGCCAAAAGCTAAAACTGAGGCAGAGGTGGAAGCTGCCTCAGTGCTGAATGTGTTTCCCAACCCAGTTGGCGAAGCATGGAAGCCCTGCTGGATCCAGGTGTCTCAGCGCAACACCTGACCAACCGCTGGCCGACCACTAAGCTATACTAACCCAGGGGTAACTAGTCCTAGGAAGCCAGGCTTAAAAAAATTTTAGAAGAACTTTAAAAAATCAATCACATAAAGTTCTACCTCAAAAAGCTGAGGGGGATGGGGAGCAAAGTAAACTCAAAGCAAGGAAAAGAAAGGAAAAAAAAAAAAAGGCAGAAACCAATAAAATAGACGATAGCAAACAACACAGAAAACAAGATGTGTCAAAAGTTGTTTTTTTTAAAAGATCAACAAAATCAGTAACCCCTAGCTAGATTGAGCAAGGAAAAAACGAGAACACAAATCACCAACATCACAAATGAAAAGCAGTTATTACCACAGATTCTGCAAACATTAAAAGTATAACAAAAAGCACAGGTGAAGTTTAGAGTTCCAAGCAGCCTTTTAGCAAATGCAGTGCTGAAAAATCACCTCAGAAGAGTCATATCTACAACTTATTTTAATATTTATCTGTTCAACACAATCAAACAAAAGCTGTGCTTTTAAAAGTCTGATTTAATATAAGCACTGAAGTGAAGGCAAGATCGCCTCCCTCACGTCCCCATCCCAACAAACATCCTGAACAAGCTCCTAAAGCAGCATATCAGGAATTTATACAACTACCTGAATTTAGGCTGGCTTCACAAAATAACTGTAAAGTTCTAACTCTTCTAAAAGTACCTTTATCAATTCATGGTGTGCTCCAACCTAAATAAATGAAAACGTTCTTTGTCTCAAGCTGATAAGCAGAGAGAAATGTCTTACAATGTATTTAAGGACACTCAAGACAATGTCTAAATTTTGAGAGTATGACTAGAAAGTTCAACTACTTTCGAAATAATTTTGAGCTCTTCCCTCATTTAACAAAACTACATTAGAAATATAAATTCTTATATAAGAATGAGCTTATATAAGAATAAGAAAAGTGATTTCATACTTGGCTACTCTGAGAAAAAGGCTGGGTGATCTTGTCCACAGGCATCAAATCCCACACTGGCCACCTACTGTCTTATATGAAGAGCCAGAGGGGAAGGAGGCTGACTCTCTGGCTTGTATGGCTTATCACTATCTGAAACCCCAAAGCCACCAGGGGCTCTCACTTTCACAGCAGCAGCAAACAAAAAACAGGAATCAAAATACATGGTTGGCATTTGGTAGGAGGGTTTTAGTAATTCGTATAATAAGGTTTCCTAGAAAAAGAGAACTCTCACATTCAAGATGTTGACAATGATTTTTTAAAATCTTGATTATAATTAGTATTATCAAAAGAAAACGACAGGTGTCAGTTAAAAAGTAACTCCTAAAATAAAAAATAGTTTGAAACAGAGCCAAAGAAGCCATTACAAGCTGTTATATAAATAGGCATTTAATGATTTTTCCAATGTTACATTATTGATCTAACAGGTCCTCTGCTTCCATAGAAATGAATAAGTAATTTGTTTAAGACAACATTAATAGGATTTGAAGCACATTAGAGACCCTGGACCTTTCTCATCCTTAGAATTACCACTATAAAGAACTTTACATTGTGTCTTTCAACGAAACAGCCGCACAATTTTAGAAATCATAGCAAAAGACCAGAGACCTTAGATATATCTATCATGTGCAAGAGGCATTTCTAAGTCATAATGCCCTGAATATCAGCTCAACAAATATTTAACATACACTTACTAATGTCAGACACCACTTCTCTAAGCACTGAAAACACAATGGTGAACAAGAGATATGGTCCTTGTTCTCAAAGAGTTTACAGTCTATTAGAGGAGACCACCAAACCAGGTGTGTCAGAAAGGATGCCAGGCTAGCACAGAAAATGGGTCCAGACCTGTGCAAAGAGAGCAGAGAAGCAGATGTTCAAGCTGAGATGAAGAGGGAAGTAGGACACAGCGTGGAGGGAGGACATGGTTAAGTAGAAGATCACTTCTGCCAAAGAAAACTATGGTCACAGGCACAGCACATGCAAATGGCCAGTTATTTATTTTGAGAGTTGCCTTCTGTGTAAGAAAAGAGATGACAGTGGAAAATTAGACTTTACTAGTAAGGCTGTACAACAGTCACCTACTTCTTAATCTAGGAGGAAGAAAGGTAAAAAGGTCACAATTTCATCTTGGCCTATTTCTCATATGCCCATTCAAACACACGTTTACTTACTCAGGCCACAGTGTGTCAGGCGCTAGAGGATTCAATGGCAAATAAGGTGGATTCCCTCCAGGAAGAAACAACCAAATTAGAGTGGTTCTGGCTGCCCGATTCTGAAATGCAGCGCCCCAATTTCGGGTATCACTGAATAAAATAGTGAGTTTAAAAGCCACTGTTTGAAGAATCTTGCAATAATAAGTAAGGAAGCAATCACTATTGGACATCGAATATGACACTCCATACACATAAACAAGAAGTATACTTGCCTTTCCAAGAATATACTGCTAACTAGTGTTTTACAGATGTCAAAGCACTTTTACACTCCCTCATTTTTACTGTTTACAGCAAGGGAGGTCAAGCAGGTATCTTAATAATCACCTGCCATTTGTCAGGCACCGCTTGTGGAGTGGCAGGCACTTTAGTGGGGACTTAATATCCATGACCTCACCTCAGAGTTACTATCATCATCTCCCTCTCTCAAAGGAGGAACCTGTGGCTTAGAGAGTTCACATAACTTGCCCAAAGACACACAGCTGACAAGTAGCGAAGACAAGGTTAGCCCCAGGTCACTCTGACTTCAATGCCTCTGCACCTCCATCCATCCACTGCGTGGCTTCAATGCCACCCAAGTCTGAACAGCGAAGGAGCTGAAGTGTGACACTGAGCAGAGGAGGTGTGACTAGACTTCGGGTCAGGAGTTCTCGTTCGGTGTTCTTTCAGCCTCACTGAAGTCTCAGTAGAGTCTGAATCTCAGAGTCCCTGCCCACCACTTGAACTTATCTTTAGTTTTCTAATAACCCGATCCCTTTGGATTCCATCTAAACTGTCTTTCTAAAGATTGTAGAAGAACAGATCACAGAAATAAGCAAAATTTAAAAACTTTAACAAGCAACATCATCCACAGTCTGCATCCGATGCTATTCCTGATGTCATATGCTCATGAAGTATATCTCACCTTGAAATCTACTATTAAATAACCATAATAAAAGTTTAAAGCTACGTCAAGCTTTATGTACACGTTCTCATGTAATCCTCACATTAACCCTATGAAGTCCATACTACCATCCTCGTTTTATGGAGATAAGCAGAAGCTTATCAAGGTTAAAGAACTTGCCCAAGGTCAAACAACTATAGGGAGTATAACAGTATGATTCTAGAGCCTAAGCTTTTCATCTCCACAATAGCCTATATGCCTGTGATGGCCATATGATTTTAAAAAATACCCAAATCCTCTGATTTCAATGTGTATGTCTGCAGAAGTTTTCATATATAATTACACATATACTTACGGTATCAGAATTATATAGTTTTAGTATGTGACACTTTGTTAAAGAAAAAGAAGGAATTAATTAAACATATTGTTTAAAAATTTTACACTTTTTACATTGTTAAGTACCAGGGAATTTGAAATCTATTTGAATAAAACATGTAGCTTAACACTACATATTTTCTTTAGTTTTTTATTCGATAACTTTTTATCCTAAGAAAATAGAATGTTTTATGATGGTAAATATCAAAATTATTTAGGGTCCAACAGGAGATATGGTGCTCCATCTTTTTACAATCCTATTTTAAAAGCAAACAAAATATCTTTATTTGTTTGGAAAAAAAGTATTTGATACAAGTATAATGGAATGAATAAATCGCAAAAATTTCTAAACCATGGGAAAAGTACAGAGACAAACAGGTCAATACAGGTATCACTTTTTGGTGTCCCCCATTCCTCTCAATTTGCTATTTATAATTCTAAAAGTAAATCTGCAACTCATTTTAGAAAAAGTACAATGGGAGAAGAACAGAATGGAGTTAACTGAAAAAAAAGATAATATTATGTAGTATACTAATTAATAAGTTTGTCTTATTTTTTCTCATCTACACATGACTTACTAATTATTTCCTTTATTTTGGAGACAACCTCAAAACAAGCCAGGCAGCAGGGCTTATGAATCAGCTGACTGCACCCATGCGGCGGTAGAAAGCAAGCCCGCACTTTAATGAATACACAAAACAAATGAATACACAAAACAATGTCAAAAACGCTTACCAATTTGTACTTGTTCAGGCTGGCTGAGAGAAACAAATGCTGATGTGTCGTCAATCCAGGATATCTGAATGTTACCTGTAATATTGAATTAAAAGTTAAGTGAACATTTGACCATTTAGATAGCTATCAGATTTCATTTATGTCTCTGATGTTCAAGAGTACATTATTAACTAGAGTGAAAAGGGGTGCTGGTTTAAAATTTGATTAATATCTCAGCACTACCACAAAAGGCAAAAATTTAAATCTACCACAGCAGTTATTTCAGTTAAAACTTTAAGAAAAAAAGACAAATGGGGGGGGGACTTTAAAAATTTGTTTTAAAAGCAAAAGAATGATCTTTCTGGATTAAATCCTGAGGCACTTCATCATTCAACCCAATCTCATGGCAGAGATGGAGACTTTGTTCCTATCAAGATCACTAACAAAAATCAGAGGCCACGTAAGTTCAAAAACACAGCTATTTCTTTTTAGAGACACAAACTTTGAAAATTATCAATGGTATACATGAAATGAATCAATGTAGCAAGAAATAAGGAAAAAAACCAGTCTTGATCTCAAGGCCAGGTAAAGAAAGCAGGTAGCAAAATGAAGGACAAGGAAAAAAAGGCATCAGAGAGAGAAAACCAAGACAGACTAATAGAGAAAAGAAAAACAGAGAGGGGTAGAAAGTAGTCGAGTAAAACAAAAGGATTTTCAGAGAGAGACAAATCCTCAATAAAGGCTAAATGCAAACAGAATGGAAAACAGTGCTGAGGAGAAAAAAGGAGAAGGGGGCAGTGGGGTACGAAGTTGGACAAAACTGGGGCGGGGGGAAGCAGAGATCTAATTATGCTGCTACCACTCTTTTTGAAAAAGTACAGAAAACTGGAATTTTTTAAAATGGGTAAACTCACTGGAATTTAACAATGAAAAAATGTTTTAATTCCAACTATAATTTTCGAAGGCCAGAAAGCTGCTTTGTTTCGCTGTCACAGGAGAAAAACTCACTTCCTGCTGCATAGTGAGGTACCTCAATGACTTTCTCATAGAAAGTCACTTACTATTATTTTGTTACCTCTCTACCCTGTGTGTATGTTGTCTCTGAGATAACTAAAAGCTACCATTTATTAAGTAGTTACTCTATGTCACATACTATTCTAAACGTCTTCCATGGGTTAGATCATTTAATCCTCGTGACATTGCTATGAAATAGGTGGTAGTATTATTATTTTCATTATTACCATTATTATCACCATCATCATCAGCTCCAATAAGAAAACAAAAATAGAGGTTACTTGTCCACTATCACACAGTTCATCTTTTTTAATTAAAACAAACAAACAAAAATCCTACACGGAGCATTCTATTTAATTGAACCAAACTTTAATTTAAAGTTTGACTACACAGGGATAAGAACTTAACAATACAGATGAGAAACAACATCAAAAGCTTTCAAAAGAAATGAGCTGTAAGATTCAATTGCATTTCTAGACCTGTGTCTAAGTTAAAAAGCAGAACTAGAATTTCAGAATTCAGACTATCTGCAAAGATTAGGATAACTTTCCAGAAATAGACATGCTTTCACTTACTTTTCCAAAATTTAAGCATGTAAAGTTTTTTCCTTATAAAAGCTAATATATGCTTATTTTAGAAAATACAGAAAGTTTAAAGAAGAAAAAATCCTATCTAAAACATTCAGTGATCAAAGAACAACAAGTGTTGGCAAGGATGTGTAGAAAAGAGAACTCTCATACACTATTGGTGGGAATGCAAACTGGTACAGCCACTATGGAAAACAGTCTGGAGGTTTCTCAAAAAATTAAAAATGGATATGCCTTTTGACCCAGCAATTGCACTTATGGGTATTTGTCCAAAGAAAACCAAAACAATAATACGTAAATATCTACGCACTCCTATGTTCACTGCAGCTCTATTCACAATAGCCAAGATACAGAAGCAACCTAAATGCCCATCAACAGACGATTGAATAAAGAAGTTATGGTTCATATATACAATAGAATATTACTCGGCCACTAAAAAAATGAAATCCTACCATTTGCAGTGACATGGATGGGCCTAGAGGTTATTATGCTGAATGAAATAAGTCGGAGAAAGATAAATACCATATGATTTCACTTACATGCAGAATCTAAGAAACAAAAAAGAACAAACTAATAGAAAATAGACTCACAAATATGGAGGACAACCTGGTGACGGCCAGAGGAGAGGGGGGTTGGGGGTGCTGGGAGAACGGGGTAAAGGGTTAAAGAAGTACAAATTCGTAGCTGATAGATGGTCACGGGAATGGGGAGCATGACATAGGGAATGCAGTTAGCACTAATGTAATGGCTAGGTGGAGAGCCAGAGGAGAGAGCAATCAGGAGGATCGTTTTTATCGACTGTATAAATGCCTAACCAATGTACTGTATACTTGAAACTAAAAATAAAATTTTTTAAAAATCTAGAAATTAAAAAAAAACATTCAGTTGATAACAGCATGATGCTTCATTTCAGTCTAATTTCTATATAAAGTTTAAAAAAAATAATGTTATACAGGAATCCTACTTTGTATCTGCTGTTTACCCTAAATGTTAAAATACAAACACTTTACCATCTTCCAATAAATTCCTTCAAGTATTTTTTAAATGGCTACATACTGGTTTATTGAGGAAATACATAAATATTTACTAAACATTCTTACTATTAGACATTTAGGTTTTTGCTGCCTTCACTTTATCCAAAAATATCCAAACAGCCTAAATACTTCATTTGTTAAAATCAATAAACCATGCTGAAGACTAACAATCAGAATGGTCTTTTTAAACCCTAATCAGAAAACTGTTCAATTTAACCTAATCACCTAACCTGATAAAAAGGAACAGAAACTGCCCTACCTCACACATATCTCATATCTCGCTCCTCTCATGCATCTGTATTTTCTGTTTGGACTATTCAATGTTAAGCAGTATGTGACCAACTGCCCTTAATCTTAAAAATAATTTATCCTCAAGCTAGACTTATTTACTGTGGTCAGCAGGAAGAGCAGTCACGTAATTGTATCTTGCTTTACAAGGATGAATAATAGCACTCTACTGTGGGGTGCTATTAAAAGTTCCTCATATCATATTGGCACAAAGACAGCAGTATGCCAAACTCCCCAAAAGTCCATGAAATTAAAACCTTGTACATTAATATTATTTTATGCCCCAACTAAACCCTTCTACACAACTCTTATTGCCTAGACCAAAAGAATAACAAAATCCTAAAAGTACATTTGTACTTGTGATTTACTCACCAAAGGCACTGAAAAGTTGGTAAAGGTCGCTGGTTTTCCATTCTTTGGGGAATGTCACATGGAGGACATGATCGCGCTTAGGTTGCACTACAGGACAAATTTTAGATGAAAGGTTGATAGACGGAAAGTGAACAACACACCAGGGGTTCTTTGATGAAACTAAACTCAAGCTAACTCGGGGAACCATCCTGATTACCAGACAACTCCCAAAAGCATTCATAGGAACAGCAGGACTCTGCCATCTCAGCCTAGACCTCAGGCTCTGACACTTTAAAGAACCAACAATTTCAACACTAGCATTTCTATGCAGAAACATCTCTGCTCATGAAGTTCCTGCTAAAATTAAAGAAATAAACACGGCTGCTCTGTTTGATAAGTTTCACTAAACATTTCACTTTCTCCTTTTAATTTAGTTGTCCACACGTTTATTTAGCTAAAAAAAAAAAATGCACTGTCCAAATTGAATGGATTAATTTAAGTAGATGCAGTCCTGAGTCATAATCTTGTGTTCCCATCCCACTTAACTGTTTAACTATGAGCAAGAGACCTAACCACATTAGTCACTCATGGCTATAAGCTGGGAATGACGACAGCTTGCAGAACTGTTGCGAGAATGACAGATTGAAATGTAAGTCTAATAGAGAAGTGCAACAGTCTGTCCTCAAATCAATACCACTGTAATGATTATTATCGAGTATAGTTCACCCATTTCTATATCCCTGTGGCATGTATTTAGGCAAATAAACCAAGGCCAGGAAAAAGAAGAAGGAGGCAAAGCAGATAAAGTAGAGAATAATCAGAAGAAGCAACCACCTCTCAAATAGACTGACCTTCCAAAGTTTTCATTAAAAAAAAAAAAATTAACCTACCAAGCTTAAATAATTGGAAAACAGAGAACTTATTGTTACTGACATAGCTAACATTTGAAAATGCTGACATGTTTATGGGGAATTATGAATTTAGAGTTTTGAGTGAAAAGAAATAATGGAGTTTTTTTTTTTAATTCAATTCATGCATAAACTGGAAAATGAAGGAAAAAGATGAGTTAATCAAGGCTCAAGGGTACCATTAACTTAAGCATACTATTCATATCAACCAGAAAACCACTGCCTATTTTTAAGTGAATAAAGCTCTTTCTTCAGTAATACTTTTCCTGTTATCCCTTCCAGACCACACACTTAAATGTGCAGATGCATGAGAAAATAAAATTTCACTTACAGTCTGGTCCTTCCAAGTTTAGATAGGGGATATCCATGACTCTCATAAGAAATAACCTAAAAAAGAAAAGAAAAACAGGTAATGAATGAATTTCTATTAAAAAACCAACAGGCATCTATCTATTAAATTTTTAAAAACCTTCTAAAATTAAATTCATCTATTTTAAAAACTATTTGAAAAGTACTTAAGAGTCACTTCAAAGATTTTTCTCTAGGGTTAAAGATTTATCACAAATACAAAAAACAAACTGTATAGTATCACTAACACCTACAACAGTTGCTGGCATTCAGTAGCTGCTCAATAAATATTAGCTAAATAAATGAAATTAGTAATCAGAGTCGAAAGAAAGTCCTCTGAAGAGCTGCCTTGTTCGTCCAGAGAAACTGAGACAACAAATACTACAGAGTGCTAAATACCTTACCAACTTATGAACAACTGTTCCTAAAATTGTAAAATTGTAAAGGTAACTCCTATGAGTTGAGAATAACAGCATAAATGTCTTTTTTTTTTTTTTTTACTGAAATACAAAGTCATTGGATGAAAGTTAATCTTATTGGGTGAATTGCACAGTCTAAAATAAGTGACCTGTGCTCACTCCGGCAGCACATATACTGAAATTGGAACAATAAAATAAGTGACCATCTCAGAAGTTCATGTCATTACCGTGATTTAAAACATTAAAAGTACAAAGCAAAACAATCTCTAGTAAAGAAAACTATCACATTGACATAAACCATAGCAGTCATTTTATATATAACCTCTAAAACAAATACAAAGGCACTTAAAATGAAGTACTTATAAATTACAGTGCTCTAGAATGCCATTCAATTTTCCCTTATTTGCAAGATTATGGACAAAACATCAGGAGTTCTTTTGTTTGTGAGATGATTTTAATGAGTTTTATTTAGATAAGGACATATCGTGTATTTCTGGTAGAGACTGCATTATACAGCAAATTAAAAAAGGCAATCCAAGTGCCCAACAAGCAATTAGTTTGGCTTCACTGACCCACAATTAAGGCACATTGTTACCAGGCACTCAAAGCCAAGCAGGGCATGATTCAGTTTACAAATGGAGCCATCGGCCTGAATAACATCGCTCTGCTAATACTAGAGAAAAAGAAGTCATGGTGCTCTGTGGTTTGGGAGCTTGTGGCCTTGCCTGCAATTTAATAAACCAAATCCTATGGCTAAGAAACTAAATTTATTTTTAGTTCACTAATTCAGGCTCAAGGGTACTATTCTGGTTCTGGTAGCTATTTTCCTCAATTTAATCAATACTACCTATGATGCCAGAAGACAATAAGACATATGGGCACCTAGCACACAGGAGGTTCTCAATGGAAATAACTATTACTACCGGAGCCAACCAGAACCTGGAAAGTTATTCCTGGGTTAGAAGGCTTAGTATTTTTATGCCTCATGTAATTTTTAATTCCCCATTTAATAAATTTAGAGATGGTCCCTGAATTCTAAACACCAAATCAAAAAAAAAAGTTAAAAAGTTAGCAAAACATATCAAACACCACAAAAATTAAAATTTTTTACACTACCTTCAAAAGAAGAATAAAAGTTGAATCAACAAGATGTTCACAGCTATACTAATAAATACACCAATATTCAAAATCAACCTCAAAATTTTAATATCTAGAAGTCGGTAAATTATAGTTCATCATTTCAACAGAACATTACACAATTGAAGTAACTTCAAAATAACTTCTGAAAACCTCACAATGTGAAGAAATTGTGATACAATTTTAAGTTTTAAAAAAAGCGCAAAAGTATATACTATGATTACAGCTTTAGAAAATATTTATGTCATTAAACCAAGAAAAAAAATACCCCCCCAAGAAAAAAAAGCCAATGGTTGTGGGAAACTAAACTTTTTTCATAACTGCTTTTACTAATATATTTTAAATTTAAAAATAAAATAAAATAAAGGCTACCCAGATCTGAGAGGCCCAGGGGAAATAACTAGAGACTTTCTCAGAGAAAGCCCAGCTGAAAATGCCAACTGAATCAACCTTATGTATCCCAAGCACCATCTCACCTACTATGGGGGAGAGGAATATAAAGTAAAATCACAAGTTTTAAGTCTACAATTACTTTATTTCTTCTTAAAAGATCATTTTATTTCTGAAATTGTGGAACCTCAATAATGAGTTTAGAAGACCTATTGTTCTATAAATACAAACAAGGCAATTAAAAAAAAAGACTTCTCCTATTTATCTCACCATGTAAATGTTTTAAAAAAATCTTGAAAGATACTTTGTCAAGCAACATCTAGGCTATTTGCTCTCTAAAATTTCATCTGAATTTTAAGTATCATCTCTGCTTAAAATAAGTAAAAACTGACTCAGCAAAAACACTCAAAAAATTTTTTTAAATTTAGTTAATTCTAGATGTTATCTGGGTTGCTTACTTGATACTTTAACTAAATAAAAACCCCTTTCACAAATGAATTATTAATAGCACTTCTCACTCTTCCCCTAGGCCTCCATCCTCATGCCTGGGCTTCAGAGAGCACTGAATAGCCCCAAACCCTGAAGACCACGAAAACCAACTCCATGTGTGACTTGGCACACTGCACCTCTGAAGAGAGCCCTGCAATTGGGAAACCGACTCTAAAACTGTAGCTGAGCATCTGTGGAACTGAACCAAAGTAAACTCTCCAGTGGCCTTCCACCCGCTCATGCTGGGCTGCTTGCAAGCCACTGCTCCAGCAACATCCCTGCCCTTTTGAAGTAAAATTAAAACATTTCACTGTACGCATGCCTCGACACACTGGCTGTCAATAGGCTTCCACTGACCCCCTGGCGTGATATGATAGAACACTTCACATATGGATCACTGGCCTGGACGGTTTTCATTTTAACATGTGAGGAAATGCACTGGGCAAACAGAAATGCTGATAAATACATGAAAAGATGTCCTTTCACTGTGAATTGTATTAAAGGACAATCTCTCCCGGAAGGCCTTTCACTAGCAGATATCAGAAAGGACACTTGGACCAACACTTGCATGGAAAGTTCTTCCTATTTTAGTGAAGATTCAAGGTAGCTGCAGTTGGGTAGAGACACCCAAGACGGTGCGGAAGTCTTGCCACATTCCTGCAAGCTTTCTGATGAATGTTGTTTTTGTACTTTTTATCTAAAGGGTTGACACTAACTCTGTCAAAGACTAAAATTAAAATTCTCATTTGATAAATGGCCAAATTTACACTAGGATTCTATCCTAATAAACTGTTTAACTCAAGTTCACATTCTAGATGCCATAAAACATCTTATCCTTTTGGCATTTGTCAGTTTTCCAATGTTATACAATTATACGACTGGCGATACTGCTTATCTCGGCTCTAAAACACATCTGGAAAAATTGAAGGGTAAAGCACAGCACACTCCAAGTTTTGCTACTCAGCCTCTTAACAGGTACATGGCACAGGCTGTGTACAACACCTTCACCTCCAAAGAGCCACCCATCTCTGCTGCTCGTATGCTGTGTGGCACTCACAAAAAGCCATCTGCTAACATTTTTTTCCAACCAGGGCAGGATGACACTGTGACCTAGACTGATTAAGAAGGCTCTCTACTCACAAAAGGATTTCATTTAAAATGTAAAATTTCTTAGAGAACCTAGAACCTTGAGACCTTATCAAAATAAGTAAAACCAGCAACATTGGTTATCACTTGGGAATTTGATAGAAATGCAAATTCCTGGGCCCCACCTAATCCTACGGACTCAGAAACTCTGGGGACTGAGAATTACCAGAGTTAAGAGGCAAAGAAAATGTTCAAGGTTATGTTGTTAATTGCCACTGATGATGATTCATTAATCAGCTGGATAATGACTCAGGCCAACTTCTCCAAAAAAGTATTAGTCTTAATGATTTGTTTATGTTATATGATTTTGGCTTAGAAAAACACAAAACTATTAAAACAAATACCAAGGACTACCTTAAAATTCAGGAAGCAATAACATAAGAGCTTTTACCGCTCCCTGAAACCAGAAGGACAGCTGTGGCAAACAACTAGGTTCTCTGCGAGAGAGAAATTGGGGAAAATTATTGCTCTGGCAGCTCTTTTTCACATTTTTAAGAAGAAAGTAAAAAGATTACTTCTCCTCTCTTGGCAACTCACTGGCAAAAGTCCAACCTGTTTCTGTGAAGTGGCCACAAATGAACACCTCTAGCATCACAAATTAAACTTTAGCTACTGATGCAGCACTGAAGACTGGCAAACACTTTCTACAAAGAATCAGACCCTCTAATCTTATCAAAATTCTTGGACCTTACCAACAAGATTCAGACACAGATTCCGGCAACCATGAAACACATAGGCTGTTTGAGGAAGCACACTAAGGAAGATCAAAGATCATCCTCTGATAACACAACAGCTCGCCTAGGAATACAGCTTGCCTAGGAATACAGCTTATCTGAACCACTCCCTAGTTGTTCAGATAACAACTAAAATAAGATTGCAAAACAATGTCAGTATTAATCCATTTTGAGCAGCTGAGCTCAAGAAAACAAAAAGGACAAAAGTGATCATCAAAAATGCATGCATGCAAGAAGTCCTGAAAGTGATTCAGAAATATTTTGCACAAGAGGATCAGAGCTCCAGGAACTGAAAAGATCATTAAAGTTCTTTAAAATTCTGCATTACCAAATCTATGTATAAAATCAATGATTCTATTCAAAAATGAAAGAAAATATTTAATTTTGCTCCAGCAGGAGCATGCTTTCCAATGCTGTGTAGCAGAGGTACCTGTCTCACTTGGCTTTTAACCTGACCTACTTCCAAAGCCTCCATGTGAAATAGGGAGCTGGAGTCCTGGCCAGGAGCACCCAGGGACAAGTCAGCGTTTTAGTCCTGAATCACGACCCAAGCCCCTCATGGAGAAAAGTGGAGCAAGAGCTCAGGATACAAGGGAAGCTCTCTGAAACGTCTTTTTGTAATGCTCTAGGGCTGACTGAATTACAGCTTCCTGTGATGAGCAGAGCCTAAGTACAAGAAATCAGGCTGCTGTCTGAGAATGAGCTTTGGGTAGACGGCATTTGTTAAGGCAATGGGAACAACAGGCAATGAAAAGAGCCATGTCGCCATGGATCAAAAGGACAAATTTCTCACGTTTGCAGCACAGGAAGAGCTGCTACCTGGGCTACCTGGGCATTGGGCTTTCAGGTCACATCTGCCCCCACACACCTAATCACCATCAGAAAAACTAACAAACAAGAGCTTCTCAGGGTTGAGCGAGACACAGAGGTATCTGACCACTGGGACTTATCTTATAAAACATCAGATTTGTACACATACACACAGGCCTGAATGATCTAGAAGGATTTCTAATGTTATGGCACATCTTAATAAAGGACAGTGTTTATTCTGGTCTCTTTCCCTAGCAAAAAAGGAGAAACCTCAAACCTCTAAACTCTTTTATTCTTCCTTCTAGAAACTCAGTATTTCATTCAATGAGTAAAAATTCGCATTTGTTCATCTATTTCTTCAAGACTACACTGCTCTTCCTGAAAAGCTTCTTAGCTTAAAAAAAAAAAAATTCCAAGTAAAACTGTTCTCCTCTCCTAACACTAAAGACGGAATGCAGAAATGCTGAATAAAATCTAATCTCTACACAATTGGAGCTGTGAATTAATTTGTAGCTCACCCCAAGTCCCAAGCCTTCCAAAGGAAAACTGGAACCTTTGACGACTGCCAGCTCCAGCGTACTTCAAATGGTCTTGGTATTTCCTTCAGGGCATAGCAGTAAAAGCACTTCACAAGAAGCTTGTATGCAAGGGCTCATCATTATACATATTTATGTGCTATAAAATACTAATTTTATCATCCATGGTAGGGAGCTTGCAGACATCTCTCACAAAATAAGCTCATTTATTTTGCTCACTAAAGCTCTTGTGTAAAATCAAAGGGCAACCACTGGCTAGAAGGGAGTTACTGTGGCATCAGTTATTTTAAATTCACTCAGTTGGGGGGCATACAATTTTCTATCTAGTCACTTGATGTTTTGACAAATAGAGCATTACACGACATTTGTCCTGAAGCCAACTCATGTCCTTTCTTAAACAGAAATACACTAAAAAGAAAGAGGGAGAAAAAAAGCAAAAAAAGAGAAAACCAGCAGCTCATTTGAATAGTCACCATCAAATGAACCATATAAATTACATCAAATAAAACTATTAAATTACACACTTATACAAAGGCAATGTCTGCAGGGCCAGTGAGACGATGGATCGTAAAATGCCGCAAGAAACTAGCCCCTCACAATCCAGTGGTCAAAGTTAACATCCTTTAGAATCACTGCTCAGGCTGAGAAAAACAGATATCTTTCAGAGATACCAGCATTGTTGCTTAAGAAATGTGCAACTACCTGTAGAATTGTCTCTTTTAGGGGCTGTGTGCTGTGGAGGAAGAAATCATCTTAGCCAAGGACAGACCTGGGTTATTTGTCCCTGAGCCTGCCTTTTCTGGGGCCCCTGGCAGATGGCCTCAGCTTTAAAATTGGGACATTATTATCTACCTCTGACTGTTGCTGTCAGAGACTACAGTCAGGATGGGTGATAAACTCTGAAGAGTTGAAGATGTTCAATGGAGAAGATACGTAGTAGCTAGTCTAAATGTCTTAGGGTGCACTACTAACCCCTGAATCGTATTAACTAAATGTTAAATAGTCTTGGAAATAACTATTGCCTACTCGCTCACAGCCAGGGCCAAAGCAAGATGAGGAATACCTAAGAATGCTGACTTTACTACTAACTTGCCTATAGTGAGCTGAATGGTGGCCTCCAAAGAAATATGTCCACATTCTAAACCCTGGAACCTGTGCCTGTTGCTTTATTAAGAAAAAAGGTCTTAGCAGATGTAACTAACAATTAAGTTAAGGGTCCCGAGATGAGGACATTATCTTGGACTATCCACTTGGCTAAGACATCACAGGTATCTTTATAAGAGAAAGGTAGAGGGAGACAGGTCATGTACACAGAAGAGGGGGGCATGTGACCATGGAGGCAGAGGTTGGACGGATGTGGCCACAAGCCAAGGAATGCCGCAGTCACCAGAAGTTGGAGGAGGCAAGAAATGGATTCTTCCCCACAGCCTCTGGAAGGAACATTGCCCTATCTATACTTGATTTCAAACTTCCGAACTCCAAAACTGTGAAAGAGTGCGTTTCTGTTGTTTTAAACTATCAACCTTGTGGTGATTTGTATAGCAGTCACAGAAAACTAAGATAACATCCTACCATAGAGGAGACAAGCTGTTTAAATATATATCCAAAGGTTGATTTTTTTTATAATAAACTAATTGTTTATCGTGATAATAAACAAGTTTTTAAGCCAGAGGGAACTGTATTATAAAGTAACCAGAGCAAATATAAGGCTAGAATAGCTCAGTATGTGGACAGCCCCTATATACCCACAGGGCTAGCATGCCAAGCAAAGGTTTGCGGGGTGGGTGCTCTTCAAGGTTTCTTTAAAAAGTAGCCTTTGATAAAGCCACAGAAGAAGCTTACCTGATAAATTTGGCAGTCAAGATCGCTTATGGAAATCAGATAAGGTAATAACAAGGCAAGCACCCCCTTCCGAGGCTGTGGAAACAAGCACTAGCTCCCAGTCTTAAGAAACCAGACAAAACGCTTAAGACTATTTTAATGTGCCCTAGACTCACCTGTCTTTTACCTTTATGAAAATCAGTATACTAAAGAACTGTCAGGGTGCTCAAACCAAGCCAATTCTTGGAGATTCTATCCCAGTAATTTGGAGAACCCAAAATGAAATGAACGTGACTCAGGGCAAAATAAAGGGCTTCAGTTAAGGCATGTGAGGATAAAATACATTTTGTGTACTATGATAAACTATATCTATAAACTAGGAAGAAATTGACTTCAACCCTTCTGGAATGTGGGAGGTGGCTCCAAGCATTTATAATGGTGCAATTCTACTTCTCATGGTACCTGACTCCACAGTTTGCACAACCTGGAAGAGGGTGAAAATGGACTCTGTTTTTATTAAAAAGCTTACTCCCTAGGCTTTTTATGATTAAAAAGCAATGTCCACAACAGCACCACAGTCCACTTCTAACCAGCTGAGGATGCGTGATGAGCTGTGCTCCCTATCTCTGGTTCGAGGTCCATTTTTGATAGAAGCTAGGAGTTAGAGGACATTACTTAATTTACCCTTAAGACAAAATTCAAGGCTAACAACTACCAAGCTCTTGGGAAGGCCAAGCCCATTGGAGAAGAAGGGTCCCATAATCACCACTACTATTATCCGTCTCCATCCTGCCTGCCCTGACCTCCTCGGTTCTGCCATCAGCAGGGGTTTCTGAAGAAAAAGATGTGCAGGGCATAGCTGTTCCTGATGTCAGACAAGTGAAGCGGACTATCTGCTCTCCTCTGCAGCCTCACAAATTACACAGCCTCACCCCCATCACAAGGCTCAATACACACGAGAAAGACCAACACAGACGGCAGTCTCTTCTGATTCACAACCCAACCTAACAGCAAGACCTTTTAAATTAACACATAAAGACAGTTATGAGTGTTTTCTTAAGAGGACTTCTAAGTTGCTTTCTCTATAAAAAAGATTTTATTGGCACCATGCACTTCTGTCTCTTTCCTCCTGTCAACACAGAGTGACTGCCACCCAAGGACACTCAGCTAAGTACACATGGCCCTCTCTGCTTACCTTCCATGGCCCCTGGGTCAAACCAGGTTCACGTTACTTTCTTGGAGGTTCACTGTGGTGGAAGCCACAGTACCAGCCACATTCTGCACCCCTGGTACCCATCACACACCACGCTAAGCAGCCTTGTCAATGCTACTCGGCAGCCCGAGGGCACCCTGACAAAGTGGGCACTGTCCTCTCCATTGCACAGATGCAGAAACACAGATTCAGAAAAGACAGGCGCCCGGCCCAAGTGGCGTGATGTGAGCCATGGTGGCCCACTGAAGGCCTTTACTCTTTCACCCCGCCTGGCTGCCTCGTCTATGAGTGAACCTCAGTGGAGGCAGCTGCACAACTTCACGGCCATGAACCTCAAGGTCAATGTGTCCACGAAGTGATCCAAACACAGGAGAGCAAAACACATTGACAGGCAAAATGCTCCAGGTGTTTGAAAATATCAACAGTTTTAATAGGTTCAAATCTCACTGAAGCAATAAGCTGCTCAAAAACAGCTCACAAAAGGACAAATGTATAGAGACAGAAAAGTAGGTTCGTGATTACCAGGGGCTGAGGGGAGGGGAAAATGGCTTGATGGTTACGCAGTCTCTGTTTAGAGTGAGGAAAAGTTCTGGAAGTAGACAGTGGCGATGGCTGCACAACACTGTGAACGTAATTAATGCCACTGAATTGTACACTTAAAAATAATTAAAATGGCAAATTATACGTTCCATATATTTTACTATATTTTTAACAATTACACCATATACCAAAAACCATTGAATTGTTCACTTTAAATGAGTAAACTGTAGGTATGTGAACTTATATCCCAATAAAGATGTTTAAAAATTTTCAAAGAAACAGCTTCCAAGAGGTCATTTAGTAAATGCTATTTCTTTCCTCTTCTCTCAATAAAAATCTACCACTGAAAATGCTACACAGCACAAAGACTGAGAAATAACCTATGCCTCAAAGAAGAAAAACAAGACAAGAAAAGATAACGCATTCAAATCTAACTAAACAACATGTAGTTACAAGCAGGATTTTCCTTCCCTGCCTTTTCTGACTGAGGCTTATAACTGAATCCAAAGCCCCCCTTATAGGAAATGTCCAGTACAAAACGTACGATTATATGGTGTCTTCTGTGCAAGCAAAAAGCTCTCTATTTGCTCCCAGTGTCTGGTCAGAGAAGCATATCTTCAAAGTATAAATGTCCCCACAGCTGTGGCAGCAGTGACAAGCTGAGATCCATGGTGTGCTGGGCACTGTGCATTTTACCTACTCTCCTATTTCACCCTCATGATAACCATACAAATGGGCACTAATAATCTCAGTTACAGATGAAGAAGCTGAGATGCAGAGAGGGTAAGGAATCTGCCCTAGATTGCACAGGTGTAAGGAGTGGGGCTGGGATCCAAACCTACGTAACTGACCCTGAGACCACAACTGCTCTACACTACATGGTACCCTGGAGTGAAGCAATTCTCCTGGATAAATTAACCAAATGGTTTTTAAATTTTAAATGGAGGTGGGGGGAGGGGAAAAATTAAAATAAAAAAAATGTTAAAAAAAATAAAAATAAAATTGCAAAAAAACAAACAAAAACACATCCATTTGCTCTTATAAATGTATTTTTTGAAAAATGTATATATGGACATTAACTATAATTAGTTAAGAAACTGAAAGGATGGAAATAAAGTTTTATGTTTTTGTAGCAAAAAAAATTTAAATGGAAATGGAAACCAATTATGTGAAGTATTGCGACACACCTATGCCTTATCAACAGTACAAACTGTTATAACTCTTGCTTACCTTGGGAGGCAGATTACTGTAACACTTAAAACAATGAACCTAATTTATATCTGACCTGAACAGTATCTCAGTAAAGACACATTCGATACATCACCTGGGATGTTAGAAACAGACAACAAAAACTGGGAATGAGAATAGATTAGCCTCATCCTCTTGTTATTTCAGCACCCTCTGCTCCTCTGTATGAGGGGTCAGGCAGGACAGAAGCTCCAGTGAGGGCCTCTCTGTAGGTGATCAAGCACCACCTTCTTGAGAGACAAGCGGTCTGTCCTTTTGGACACTTGGCCTATTGACAACCTGCTAGGAACCTGGCATGTGACCTGGCATACCACGTAGCTAAGCATGAATGGCAGCTGCTAGCAAGTGGGGCAAATGAGAGTTGCTCTGTCTACTATCAATGAAAAGCCTAGGAAGAAAGGAGGTACACTTGGCCATTTATATCTACGGGTTCCATATCTGCAGATTCAACCAACCACAGATGGAAAAAAAATTTTAATGTTATGTTATTGCTGATGTATACTATGTATTTAGACCTGCAATGGTTGCCTCTGTAAGGAACATGTACATACTTTTTATTTTCCGGTCATCATTCCCTAAACAAGACAGGATAACAACTAATCACATTGCACTTACACTGCAGTAGGTACTGTAAGTAATCTAGAGAAGAATGAGAGTATACAGCAGAATGTGTATATGTTATACAAAAATACTACACCATTTTGTCTATGGACTTGAGCACCCATGGATTTTGGTATCCAAAGGGGGCCCTGGAACAAACCCCCCACGGATACTGGGGATGAAAGTACAGCCCTGATCGTCTCTCTTTTCTCTATGTTTATATACACCTATACCACCTTCCATAAATTGTTTTCATCTGAGTAACAAAACTTCCAAAATGCTCCAAATCAAAGCAATCTTCCTTCCATTATGTACCAATCTGACACACTTCAACATCATCTGATTTTTCACAAGCAAACACTAAAAGGCAGATACAAGCAAAAGTAGACACTTCACATTTGTACAGTACAGTACAAATGTGAAGTGTAAAACTGGAGTAGCCACTGTACTCCAATTTTATATCCGTGCAACAAATTTTCTTCTTTATCATGATACTAAAAACATAAAGCACATTCCGCTAACACATTTGACATTTTTGAATATCCTAGCATGTGAAATTTTCTTATATTTTAAGAAAGGAAAACAATATATCCCGAGCACCTACTAAGTTCTAAGAACTATCAAAGTCCTTCCCTATCTCATGCAATCTTTACAACCTCTGTGGGAAGAAAAGCATTATCCCCATTTTACAAAGGAGGGTACAGTCTGTCCAAGAGCGTATCACTCCTAACAGCTTCTCTCCTCATCTGCAGCTTAGAAAGAACAGGCACCAGGGTCATCCCAGCAAGACAAGAGAGTTCTAGAAGCATCCTGTTCAGATTCAGAACACTTGTGTGGAAAATGAGGCGGCCATCCTCTGTGTACCATAAACTACAGGCAGTTCCTTCTTTTTAATTCTACTACTTACAGAGAATAGCCAAAATTAAAGACTTAGTCATTTCCTTCTGTCTAAGAACTGAGGTAAATAGAAAATAATCTTCCCAAGAAACCTTCATAAAAGGTCATCTAACAAGAGAGTTCAAGGTGTGTTGCAGAAACAGATGACTATTAATAAAACATTTTGTGCTTTTTGTGATGCAACAAAAAGTAAAAGCAGTATTTTTAGCTCTTCCCAGCCTAAAAGGATTTGACCAAACGATCTTCTCTCAGCCTGGTTTTCCATGCATTGATTACACCTGACTGAGGTTATAAAAGAAGGTAAATCACTTCCTGACAGCCTGTCATTAGCAGTAGTCTGATCCCAACTCCCTTAGGACTTTCATTCTGATTCCAACAGAGGAAGGAGAAATACGGGAGGTGCCATAAAAAAGACAAAAGGGCACCGTGCAAAATCCTCATGCAACATTCCTGTAGACAAATATGGCTCAGAACACTCTTTATATTACACTTGGTCTCTGCATACTGCTCAAACACCGGCTGTCTTGGGCCTTCTCAACAGTCGACTCTATAAAGCTTCCCAAAAAGATACCTAATACAGCCAAGAGCTAATTTAGAAGAAAGCGGAAATAGGTGGAGCTTACCTCCCCTCAAGGTTTACTTTTTAAACATAAATCTGGTGACAGGAGAAATATTATTTGCGTATGTGGAGTGTTTGATGACCTTGAAAATTTATGTTAGGGCTATGCATATTTGGTTAAGCTTACATTGAGAAAAGCCTGGTGCCAACATAAATAAACCCACAGAAAAACTAATAGATTTTTCTAAAATCAACTCTTGAGAAAATGTTTATGGTAATTGTTGGATGTTTTTCTACAAAGATAATCTTCAAAAAAATGACAAAATCAAGGTTTAATGTTATAAATCAAACCTGCATGTAAGAAAGAATGAGGACAATATTAACACAGAAAGATGTCAAAAGAAGCAACTGCTTTTCCCACTTTCTAAATGAATTAAGAATTGAGGACTAGACTTGACTAAGCCATTCTAATATAGAATAATAAAAAGAAGAAAATATTCTTCCTTTATAGATGGGAAAAAATAGGGCAAAAAAATCAAGTTAGGCATAAATTTTCAGTACAATATCACAGGAGGATTCCCAAATCCTCAACTATTTTTGGTACGTATCTAGGTTTCAACAAAAAAAAAATCTGAATGGACACATCCCAATTCAAAATGAATCTATGTGTTTACTGTCCAGTTCTTCTGAGTAATGGTCTTACTCATTAGCAATATTAAATTGATCTAAGAATATACAGTCTTACCTAAGCTCTTTAATCAAAGCTTATTTGGGGCGCTCTTTATGTTGGTCACAGAGATTACTGATCAACTATGTACTGCCTATATCTAACCTGGTTTGTATTTATCATATGATTTCATAAGGAGATGATTTCATAGAGAATAGGACCATTGTTTTCAATATTTATAAATAAGCACATATATCACAGTTTAAAAAAATATCGTTGAATAATGAACATTATGCATATAAAATGTAAGGAATGACCATGATTCAAACAATATTTAGCATCACCTGTAGGTTCCATGGTCTATGACATGAACTGCCCTGAAATAAAGAGTTAAGAGCTGAGAAAATCCTGTTTTACTCATAAGGAACTGGACAGACAGCAAGGACTCAATCATTAGCAGAATTAATTTCCCATACAAAAAAACTCAACGTAATTTCTAACATACACCACACTGTTACCCAGTCCACTTTGAAAGACATTTGGAAAGTCAAACACATTTACGTCTGAATTTTCACAGAAAAGAACAAAGATTAAAAAAATAAGAAGCCACAGTATGATAAAATTCCCTCACTCAGAATACACAAATTCCGAACCTGTTCCAATCCAGATGTTTGGAATTAACATCGTCTCTGCAGCATGTCACCCAAGTACAAGCATGTGATACTAGTATTTACACAGACATCCTAAGGAGACAGTATTCTTACCCGGTAAAGCACTGATAGGATTGCAAAGTGCTGCACAGAATGTAAGGAAATGATGTAACCAACCCAACACCAAAATATTCTTTCTCTCAGTGATGGTGATCGCTGTGAGCCGCCTTGTTCTGTCTGGCTAGCCCAGAATCTCCTAGCACCAACCCTGCTAAGAGCTGGAGTAGAGATGAAGGTTTAGGGCTCTGGCACAGAGCCAAACTGCGGCCTGCTTCAGGACATCCATAACTTTAATAGTCTCAATGGTGCCAAGAAAGCACAAATCATACTTTGAAGTAATAATCTTGAGATTCTTTGAAAATGCTCTGAACTCAGACTTCTCCCTAAATCATGAAGGTACATGAGCAAGCTTCTGCTTTACTGAATCCACTGAGGGCTCATGACGCAATGACAATCAAAGCTTCATACACACGCAGTCTCCCTTTACAGGTAATTTAAACACCAGAAACACCAGTTTTTTGTCTTGTAAGAGATGCACTATCTTTGGCAGTGCTTTCTTTTCTTTCTTTTTAATCAGTATATTTAATAAGTTATTTCCCAAATGGTCAATTTCTACATTCAAAAAACATGAGTCACCAGAGATGAGAAAAATTTCATCTAAAAATGCACTACACCTCCTAATCCTCCCTGACTAACATCCCAGATACTAGGCTAGTCCACAGTGAGAGAACGTGGGCTCTGGGACCCAGTGATTACTTACTTGTTAAAAAAAGGTTCAATGAGTTTTGATCTGGCAGACACATGAATTTTTGGAGGACTAAGAAAAGAACCTAATGGAGAAAAGAATCAAGAGTATTATATACAGTCAAGTAGACAAGGCCTGAAAGTTCAGGCAAAAATATATTTAAATCACAGTATGGGTCAGCACGGGTAGAGCTCATATGGGCCGAGTTCCATATCCCAGGTACGAGGCAATGGTTCCTCCAGTGCACACTCCATCCCCCCGCCCCAGTCTCCTGCGTCTCTTGATGCTTCCCACGTCTAACTGGGTGAGTGGATCCCAGGGAAATGGTAGACAGGTAAGATCCACTCCAGACCATGGTGTGTTTGACAGAAACATGTTCGGTGAGTACCTAGGTAGTTTGCCATAGAGATAAAACACAGTCCTGTGATATAAGCATCATAGCCTGCCTCGTGGAGCTGTTCAGAAGCTGTGTCGTAACTTGGAAAATCTTCTGCACTTTCTAAAGAGAAAAAAGAAAACAGTTTTCCCAACGACGTCACAAATCATGAAGACTAGTAAGCATATTGCCTTATCAAAAACAAATTGCATGAGTATGTGCTGCAGAAATATCCTAAATAAATTTGCATTTAAAAAGCTATCTATTTCTCATTCTCTCCACATAAGCCTATACAACGTGAGGTACCAGAGTCACTGAAAATGGGAGCTTTGGTCTAGACTAGAGCGATGCCTCAGTTATTAACAAAGACTCGGCCACAGGCCTCCCCATGGCACACTAGTGCTGCTTATGATCATGCATAACTCACCTATGACAATGATTCCTCTTCTGATTGCTTTCTAAGGTCACAAAAAAGGGAGTCTTCCCTTACAGATATTGTAACATGGGGACACAACAGGAATTTCAGAGTAATGACTAATAGCCTAGACTTTGGAGTCCCACTGTCTACGTTTGAATCTCTGCTCACCACTTATTTGTGATCTTGAGCAGGTTATTTCACCTCTGGGCCTCTCTTTTGGAAGAATAAAGATAATAATCACGCTTCTCTCATTTTTCTGTGATGCTTTTGTGAGGATCAGATAAGCTAATGTAAGCAAGGCTCTTGCACAGTGCTTGGCACAAGGTAAACACTCAGTAATTATTATCTATCAATAATATCCCACGTAACCCTCCCAAAACCAAAAGACTCCAATCAATATTGGTAGCTCAATCCAACACTGTCCTCTACTATGCTGCCAGGGTTACAGATGTAAATGCAACCATCTCCAAAAACAGACCAGAACTGGCTGTAATGCGGCCCTTGGAACATGAGGCCACTTTACAGGAGCAATCATTTTGTACCATGATTCTTTTGTCACACGATGCACACAGATGCTGAGAGGATAACATCTGAGAAGAGTCACTTACTAGAGAAAATCCCTTACCAGACACCAGGATATTATATAGAAATAATAGGATAAAAGTAGGATAATATAAAGGATAAAATAATAGGATAATAGAGTAACTCATAAATAAAAATTTCCCAGAACCATTCTGGAACTGAATATCAAAGAGGTAATAATAGAATCAAAAGCGTGAAGGGAAATTAACAACGAAAAGCTATAACTGTTTTTATATCAAACAATGCTCTTTAAACATGAATTCTTTAACCTCCATAAGCATTAAATATTAGACTTTAATAAGCGTTAAAAATAATCTTTTAACATGACAGTCAACTAATAGCCTCTACTACTAGCTGAAACACAGATTTCAAAATCAATTATTTCCATTATATTGCTATAGAAAAGATCAGGTTTCTTTTCCCCAATGCTTTTTCTTAATTCCTTTTTTGGATTATTACCCAGAAACAATAACTATTCTTGGCTACTTTAATACCTTACAGTGTCAATTTCTGAACCTTTGGTCCTATTACCCACGTCTTCAGAAGTTTGCAGGCTATAACTCATGAAAGGCTAATTATAGTATCAGCAGCACAATTAGGCAAACAGGAAGTCACACCTGGAAGTTTCACCAAATACCTGGGCAGCAGAGGTGGCCAGATATGGCAAAACATCTCCACCCAGAGAAACATTCCTCCCTGCTTCTGGTTTCCCTCACTGCTGCCACCCCACTCCTAAGACACCTTGGAAGGAGGCAGGGGTGAAGACAACTCTCTTTTCTCATCTGTAAACCTGGTTCTTGGGCTTCTCGGAAACAAAAAGTATATTTTCATTCTAGCCCTGGCAATTAATCACCAACTCTTTGTCTCTGCTTAAACAATGCCACCATAGAAAAGGACGCATCAAATTTTGGGAGAATCCCAAGCATTAGGAAGTAAAAGCCTTGAAGGCTTAATTGACAAATTTCTCAACAAACAGGCTACCCAATTCTATGAACATAAAACTAATGTAAGATTAGAAGACGATTTTTATTCAGAAAACAGAATTCAAAACAGGGTGTAAACAAGTTAATTTAGTCAAAATCTATAAATGTGCAATCTAGTTTCTAGAACAGTTTCGCCTTCTACAGTTTACATCAATACATAATCATTACAAAGAGTTTGAAGGTTTTCATTTTATATTTTGTATTCTTACCAACTTTAGGAGGGGTGAAGGGTGTCTCTTTTAACCGCTTTTCCAATTCTGCAAGGGATGTGTTGTTAATGATATCCTGCAAACCGGTAAGCAAAGAACTGTGAGCCTTCATCATCTCAGTGCAACAACATACATCAAAGAGATTCACTGAAAACCACCAAAAAAAAAAAGGGGGGGGTCATCCAATGCTGCCCCCTTGTGTTCTTTAAAAGAAATAACAGGAGTCATCGTTTAGTCCATGTGAAAGAGAAGCAGCAAGTTTAATTCTACCATATGGAAAATTTAGTCATATGAAAGATTTTTTTATGCACGTATTAAATATCTACAGACCTGGGGCCAAAAAGCTACACTTTTCTTACACTGTGCTGACATTCGTTTCACTCAGCTGTACAGTCACTTCAAAAAGTTGTAAACGATACCTTTCCCTGAATTTTCTTGACATCCGAAATATATAAAAGGAAGTGTGTGCATGTGCGACCTATTCAAAAATACACAATGTATTTTAATGTTAAACACTTACATTCAAAAAGAATAAAAGGGGGGAGAATTCCACCACCCAAAGATAAATGCTATTCACATTTTAATATATTTATTTCTGGTCTTTTTCCAATTTTTTTTTCATTCTTTTCTCTTTTTTTTGAAGGGAAGGAGTAGATGTATATGAAAAATGACATTTAAATAGACCAAAAGTCCAGAGCTCTTAGTAGCAATTCAGGAAATTTCAAATATAGCATTATCAATGATAGTCAAATTTTTTAAATACCTTAAAAGGTTGTGTGCTGGCCATCAATTTAGTATCCAAGAGTCTAAAAACAAAATAATTTTTAATATGGTAAACAAAATGTATATCAGTGTTTGAAATGTCTTTTACTCAAATGAACAGCCTACTGTCTTAAAAGTGGACAGGGGAACTAAGCACATTAACCGCTGTGAGCCTAGCTCTGCATCCCTGCTACATGGACTGGACACTTGGCCCCCTCAGTGAGGGACTCTGTTGTACTCAGAGCTCGTTCCCTGAGAAGGTGTGGGCTACACCAATCTCAGGGTGAAGTCGAATAGCCTCATATGTTTTTACACAGCTCAAAACCCACTGCAGGTCCAACTCCAAGCCATCACCATCTACCATCACTAGGTTTGTACGACATAAATTCTCGGAGGGTTGAAATCTGCATTTGGTAGTTTCATGCTATTGTTGTTATTTCTTACTATTCTGTTTCAGAGACTGGAATATTAAAGAGAGAGAGAGAGAGAGAGAGAGAGAGAGAGAGAGAGAGAGAGAGAGAGAGAGACACTAATATGAAAACTGTTTCTCTCCACATAAATGTGAAGACTAGATAAAAGGCTGCTGAAAAAGCAAACTGCCCCACTGGCACACCTGTCCCTCTTCAAACAGGTCCTCAAATGCAGAGGCTTGTTCTGTGGGCTCCACATGACCGACATGTGATCTATCAGACAGGTGACACATCAAACTAACTGGCAATATTAACTACGGAAAACACTAATGGGTAGAAGCACTGACAAAGCTGAGGGGAAAATCTCTAGCCAGACAGTTCTTGACTGACTACAGAACACTCAGCTGGATATATTCAACTACATCCAAATATATATTCTACTATATCCAATATTCAACTGGATATTCTCAACTGAACACTTCGTTGTGACAAAGTACATCCAACATAGAGGAAAGACAAGTGCTGGCTCAGGAAAACTTCAGTTCTTCTGGCAGCAAGACATGAGATGAGAAAAAAGGAGCTGCTGTCTATTTTTACTCTTAGTTCAAATTCTGATTTTTAATAGAATAACAAAACCAATCATCAATTATAAAAGTAAAACATTACAACTTCAGATCTATTAAACCATTTCTCATGTGAATTGGATTATAATCACAATCTAATGGTTCTAATAAATTACTACACACCTACTTTATGAATGCCATGATGAGTGTTTTAAATAAAGACAAATCCTCAAAGAAAGCTTACCTAGGGAAAACACATGTTGTCATCTCCTTAAATTCATTTAAGTCCTAAAAAACAAGAGATGGCTTGTTACAATTTAACACGCACAGTAGTAAAAATATACACAATATTTCTAGTTCCACAGGTTTCTTCTCAAACTAATTGTGATTCCTCACACAGGCCCCTTAAGCTAAACTGCAAGACTCACTTCTAGTTAATAATAACTTATTTAAAAATCTCCATAATTTCCTCTGACCTGATATAAACCCATTGCATAACATAACAATATAGAAGGAGGAAGAAAAGGTTTCTATTATAATGTAGAAAACCTTCAGTAATGGCTCTGTTACACCAATTCAACATTATAGTGGGACCAGCAATGTTATTTACATAAAATGGTTCGTACAGGAAATGGACACCCTGCGAATGATGTTATACCTTTACTGGAAACACCTTTGAAATGTTAAAGTAGCCACTAAAACACACACTTTCAATATACAATTCCTGCTTTAGTCAGAAAATTGCTTAAGTGGCACCAAGAGCAAGTGCCTAAATTAGACGATTCATTTTCCAAGTTTATTTTGATCAGGAAGTCTAAAGCTGAAATGAGACTCCTCTAATTCTGAATTAACTCATTTACATACATAATTGCCACGCTAGACTGACAGTCATACTCCTGACCCTTTGTGACTACACTTCTCTTCAGCGTTATTCATGCTTCACAGGAAACTGACATTTCTAATTAGCCTTTCAAGCCTGTAAATACAGATGGTATTTAGCTAGTTTGCAACATTTACTGGCTTTTCAAGGGCTGTTGTTAAATTAATGGACAATACATGAACAAGTAGCCTCAATGCGAACCCAAGCAAAAACGCAATGAGGATTGTTTACAAACTCTCAATACCATTACAAAGCTTGACAAGAAAGAAAAGATTAGAATTATGGCTACTTGGAGGGCCAGCAATAGTGAAGTTCTAGGCCAGTGCCTCCTAAAAGATCAGGAGGAAGTACCATGAAGATTCTTAAGAAGAGATTCTCCCCTAAAAGGTAGCTCCAAAATATAGGTTCTTTAGTAAACTTTTAAATGCAAATTTTGGTACCATACTAGTGTATGTAAAAGTTCTACCATTTTAAATAGCTTTTATCATTTATTCTCATCACTTCCTTCAAAGGTAGATAGAAGGAAACCATTTTCTTCCTCTGACAATGACAGAACACAAAGAATTAACTTCCTCAGGTTACCTTAGTAATAAAGGGTATAACCACTTACCCTAACCCACATCTACTCTACAACAAATCTCACATGCTCTTTCTACTAGAATCTGATTTAAAATTAGTTTCGTTCAAGGTAACATTTATTAAGTGCTTATGTACAAAATGCTCTGCTAGGCATTTAGACACAGACAGTAACAAGGTTACACTCTTTGTCCAATAACCTAGGAGAAGGGGGGCAAGCTGCACAGATAAAATTTATGCACCATTAACAGGTATGCAGTTCTGTGAGAGTTCAGAGAAAGGAAAGATCTTCTCTTGGCAAGGCAGCAGGCAGGGAAAACTTCCTGGAAGAGGCCTAAGCTAGAACTTGGTAAGACAGGTAAAGGTGTATACAGCAAGCACTGAGAAAAGCTAGAGAAAATTCAAGTTGGAGGAAATATCAAAATCACAGACATGTGAAATCACAAAGCACTTCTCAGGGAACAAATGAGCCAGTCTGGCTGGGAATAAGGAGAGTAAGGAGTGGCCAGACTACACGAGAAGGCTGGGACGGACCATAGAAAGAATGATACGTCAGGCTAAAAAGAATCAACTGTATAGAAAAGCATAGAATGTGCGATTAGTTCAGAATTCTGAGCAGGGTCAGTGATGTGAACAGAGCCATATACCAGAAGATTATAAAACTGGCACAGTGGGGAGACACTCATTTGTTAAGTCAATATTTAATGTCTCCTATGTGCCAGGCTCTGTTTAGTATCCAAGATACCTATAAACATAGCATTAAATATACTTTCCTCTTTCCTTACTGATAATCCCATTGCTTTGAAGGTCAAAAAGTCATGAGGGAAGCTGCTACTTTGGTCTGTTTGACCAGTAAGAAGTAGTTAACCTGAAATAAACATTAGCTTTCTAGCTTTACAACAATGCAAATTCATACCCATAGAGTTTGTCTTGAGATTCACAAGCATGAAGCCTTTTGAGTCCTAGACGGTGATAGTTGTCATGAAAAGCAATGACAACCTTAAGGTTGCAGAAATAAGACAAAGGGAGCAACAGAGCCACAGTGTTCACAGCTGGGCCATGTTGGACTTCGGCAAAGGAAAGTGATCAAGATACTGACAGCTCCTAAGAAATGTTAAGTAACCAAGGCTTTGAGGATGTACAAATGAGCCTGAACTCCAAAGTAGGTATCTCTCAATCCAGACATCAAAAGAGTAATCTGGTGACAATTTAAAGCAGAGGTTGGCAAACTATGAACTGCAGGCTAAATCTAGCCCACTACCTACTTTTTAAATAAAGTTTTATTGCAACAAAGCCACACCGTTTGTTTATGCATTCTATGATAGTTCTCAGGCTACAATAGCAGTATTGAGAGTTAAGACAGAGGCTGTACCATTCTGGAAAATCCACAATATTTACTTTACCACTTGGCCCTGTATAGAAAAAGTTTGCCAACCTATGGTTGAAAAGATTGGCTGAAGGGTAAAGTAAGGTATGGAATCTTGCCTCAAATTTGGTTAACTCCACATGAAAACTAATGCTATTTGCAATTGAAATTAAAAGAATCCAGACATGAGAGACAGCATAGAAACAAAAGTGTCAGCTTTGTAACTTAGCAGATCTGGGGGACAGAAGAAGAGTCAAACCCATGTTAAAAATAGTACTGGTGACTGGGTATTATTTATAGTAAAGGAATCAGGAGAAAGAACTGGTTTGGAGACAGTAAGAACGAAAGAAAGGTAGTGTAAGGTCCACATTTTGTTTGAAACATATACATTTTAAACACCACTTAGTCTGAAGCCTATCCAGGTGGAGATGTGTGGAGTCCCGCATGAGCTATGCGCTCAGATCTGGGGAGAAATCACAGCTGGAGATAGCAATGTAGGTATCTTCTGCTGAAGTTCTGAAAGTGGGTGAGATCATTGTAGAACAAAAAATACAGAGAGAAAATAAAGGACAGGGGAGGACAAGTGAGATGAGGCCAGGTGCAGTTAGGGAGCAAGGAGGAAGAAACAGAAGAGAAGTTGTTTTCCTGAGGAGCCAAAGAAGCTCATGCTTTGATGCACCGAGATGACTTGGCTCCAAGAATGAACATACAAGAAAGGCAACAGAGAATCTAAGGGAAGCAGCTTAGCATAAGGCAACCCAAAACTCTTGTGGTTCCACAGTGCAGCAGTTAGCATGTCTGCTTTACACACAGAAGGTCTTGGGTTTGATCTCAGTGGAACAAGCAGCTGTGGGTCCTCCATGCCCCCTAGAAAGCAGAAGGGCTCCTTTTGAAACATATAGGACCTAGTCCAGTGCAGTTGACCTAAAGCACCACTCACCTTCAATGTCCCTGCTACATCTCACATTGGCAGCACCAAACTAGACGACCATGCCTGTGGCCGAGGAAGCCCTGCCACACACTAAGCTGAGCAAACCATTGGCATTAAGATAAAATAAATGTTCTGCCTTGCTCTGGCAGATGACTGAGGATCCCTTAAAATGGCCTGTATGTACATCTCTTAAAAAATGTACAACCAAGCACATGAGATTCTCTCTGAAGGAGATTCTCTCTGTGAGAATATGCTGCACGCAAGGAAACAACACCCAAGTGGAGGACACTTTCTTGGTAATAAAAAAATTGTGAATTTTCAACAGGCTGACAAGGCACTTACCGCAGGCAGGGGGCAGTAGAACTGATGGACTGTGTGCATGACATCCAAGAGCATGTTGTGTCCAATAACAAGCTTCCCCTAAAGAAAGTCAAGGTTAGAAAAAACTTCCAGCTACAAAAATTATAGAAGGGCCTGAGCATGAAATGGATGGCTCTGATTCCATGATGACTCTATACTAAATTTATTTTTCCACATTAAAAAAATATATAAATATATGCAAATAAGCAAATTAGGGCTGGCTTCATTTCTCTTAGATTTGAGGGTGTTAAATCCAGAATGCAAAATAAAATCTCCAAATGCTTTTGATTTCACTGATCTTTTACTCTGATTTTTATTAATCTTTCCATCTACAAGAATCAGAAGTAGTAAAATTTTAATGAGAGAGCTCAAGTTAAAAGGTAAAATCTGAAAACACCAAGTCCCTTGGATTGTCAAATAATTTGTAAATCAACTCCAAATATCCATCCAGGACTGTATTCTTCTTTTTTTTCTTTTCTTTCTTTTTTTTTAACAGCCAAATTGTAATCTTTATTAAAGTTATTTTTACAAATTTATGTCTCCTAATACGAAAAGGCTGATTTTTACTTTAACATGTGCTTTGAAAATTAATATCAGTAGTAGGAGGGGCTTCAGCTGCATAGATTTCAGACTTCAAATATGGGACTGCATCCTTCATCTCTAGTTTTTCATTCTCCCAACTACTGACCAAGATCACTTGAAAACCCATAACTTTCAAATGCCACATTTTCATAGAAGGAATCCTCTAGGGTGGATTGACTCCAAACAGTAATTAGATCTAGGAAAACACAGGACAGCTACTCTTCCAATATCTATAGCAGAAGTTACCACATCTAGGTCAGAAAGTGGGAACACTTGACTCCTGTTAGTATCTGTTTTGATTTCGAAATCAACATGATAATTATGTAGCAACTGTACATTTTCTGAGATGTATCCTTCTCCCAGAAGGCTATTTAGCACCTTGGCAAAGGACTGTATTCTTTAAAACAACTCATTTATTTTTAAAAGATATATTCATAACAATACTAAAAATAAAAATAACTTTCTAATTATATTAAACAGAATTTTCATTTCCTTCATCATCTATATCAAAATTCATGGGAGATGTTCTTAAATATTATTTTCAATTAAATCATTGCTTTTCAACCAACTGAAGTAAAATATGTGTGCAATTAATTTGCTCCATTTTGATAAAAATTAAGCTACTGAAATGGAACATCAACTTAAATTTAGCTAGCCAGGTGACACCATTTCTAACATAAAGTACCAGGTCACCGTGGAGCTTTTTACTAAGTCCCAGTGGACTTTCAGAGTAACACTCCTTGCTTGAGTCATAGGGCTAAACATAATTCTTTGAAATAAATCACTCTACACAGAATCTCCCAAACCTAACAGAAAAGCTATCACTTTTGGCTCAGTGTGTGTGTACATTCCAAACATCTACACAATACTAAAATCCCAAGTACTGACTAAAACTATAAAAAAAATGTTGGGGGAACCCAAAATGGAACACAAACACTAACAGATGAACCTAACTGTAAAATAAATCAATCCCATAACTACGCTGAAGGAGGCTGGGAAGAAAAGAACTAACTATGAAAATAGCCTCTTGACTAGATATCATCAGGCCTGCACGTAAACGCTGTATTCCAGCCAGTGAACGCACTTCTGACAAGGTATGGGTAGTAATCCCCAAACTTCTTATGCGTCTACCGGATTTAAACAAACACATAAAATGCAGATAAGAAGAACTGGATTTCCCACTGTTGGAGAAAAAGTTACAAATAAGAGAAGAGAGCAGGCTAAAGGCAAACCACATGGATTGGAATCTGAGGTATCAGTACAAAGGCACTGTTTTATAGGTATATGTATGTATGTATGTATGTATGCATGCATGCATGTATGTGACAGAAATGTCACTGTGTATACATATGCATGGTCCTATATATTTATCTTTTAGCTCTGCCCAGTAAGGGTGCCTAGAAGTAGTAACACCACAGCAATAACCCAGTCAGGTCTAGATTTCTAAACACTATTCCCCAGTGAAAGGAACCAGGGCTCCTTGGAGAAGTCATTGATTCCAGATCCGAGGCAGGGAAAATACTGGATGAGGCTGGACATAATTCAGTGATTATGATGTCACATCAAGAGCATTATAACAACAGTCTATGAAATTCTAACTTCTTCCTCCATATTAACTAAACATTCTGTATGGGACAAAACAATTCATTTGCAGTGATAACTAGTCATGTCACCTTAAATGTTATGTTCAGGAATCTAGTTAAAAAGAAAAGGTCTGGTTCACTTACTGAATTAGCAATCGCATGAATGACTCTAGAGAATCCCACGGCATCATTCAGTTCTTCCTAATTTAAAACAAACAAACAAACAAAGAAGATTCATGTACTATATTCCTTCTTTGAATAGGGTAAAACCTAGCCACACACTAAAAAAGGCACTGAAATTTTATTAATCTTATTAATGACCTTTATTAATCATTAACTTTAGTTTCACATGCTTTGCATCTAGCATCCCAAACAACTGCATGTGAAATGTTTTTTTTTTCTGCTTTAGAAAGTGAAATGTGAAAATGGTATAAATTATCCCTTAGTTACTAAAATAATGGTGCCTAGGGTTTACCCATCACTTCAACTTTGTGTTGAAATTTCCAAGTCTATCAAGCTGTCTTAAAGACACAAACTTTTAAAACCTGCCACCTTCTGGCCAAATTCAATACTGCATTAAATTCCAAGGAAACCCATTCAGCAGTTGATTGATCAAATAAAGCATTCTCATAATTCCTGACTTTTTCCTTGCCAAATGTGTAAAATTTTTATAGCACAGCACTCTGAGACTCATCCCTACTCAGTTTCCTCTTCCCTGTTTTTTTCCTAATGGTGTTTAAATAGGCTCAATTTCTCTGTCTTTAAACCCCCTCCTTAACTCTAAGGTCACGCAAGTACAGTCCCTTCTCCTTGTCTCTTCACAGCTACATTACTTAAGAGACTTCTCTCCACCCAGCAGCTCCAGGTTAACTCCCAGGTACCTGCAGCCCTCTGCTCTCTGGCGTCACCCGCGCCGAAACTGCTTACCTCCTTAAACTACTCCCACGGCTAACTACTGTGGGTGAGAATGTGGAGAAATTGGAATACTTGTGCCCTACTGGTGGGAATGTAAAGTGGTACAGTTGCTATGGAAAACAGTATCGTGGTTCCTCAAAAAATTAAACACAAATTTTCCATATGATCCAACAACCTCACTTCTGGGTATAGACCCAGAAGAACTGAAAGCAGGGACTCGATCAGATACTTGTACACTCATATTCACAGCAGCATTATTCACAATGGCCAGAAGGTGGAAGCAAGGCAAGGGTCCACTGACAGATGAATGGACAAACACAGTGTGGCATGTCTATATAATGGGATGTTACGCAGCCTTAAAGAGAAAGGAAATTCTGACACATGCTACAGTGTGGATGAACCTTGAGGACATCATGCTAAGTGAAATAAGACAGCAACAAAGAGATAAAATACAGTTTGATTCCATTTATCCAAGTTCTCTGAGTAGTCAAATTCAGAGAGAGAGAAAGCAGAATGGTAGGTACCAGGGGGGAGGGGGACAGGGAGTGGGCGCTGTTGTTTAATGAGTACAACACATCAGTTCTGCAGGATGAAGAGTCCTGGAGATGGATGGTGATAACGGTTGCACAACAACATGAATGTACTTAACACTACAGAACTGTACACTTAAAAATGGTTAAAATGGTAAATTTTGTTATGTGTATTTTACCAAGATTAAAAATAAAAACAAAACTTTAAAGAATATTTTTTAAAAAAAGAAAACTACTCCCAAAGCTGAGCCCAATGGCCACGCCTCGGTCCTTGCCCTTACTTCTCACACATATCAGACACTGCTGACATTCCCTTCTTCAAACGCTCTCTTCCCCTGGCTGCCATGTCACAACGATCTCCCGACACACATTTCTACTTCTGTCCACCACCTAAACACCGTGGTCTTCTGGACCCTACCCTAGGCCCTCCTCTCATTCCTCATGCTCGCTGTAGGTGCTCTAACCCAGTCCTGGTCTCTCTGCCAACAACAGTAAAGTCTAGCTCTCACCTCTCTCCTGCGCTCCACAATAGCAACCCTGTGACACTTGGCCATGGATGTCCCAAAGACATCTCAAGTTTCACTGGCTTAAAAACAGAATGTAACAAACATCTCTTCCCCTATAGGGGAACAGCTCCACCATGGTGCCCTGGTGACCCAGCACATATGTGAATAGGCCACACAGGCAAAAGCTTGAGCTGCAACTAATCAGCGCCTGTGAAACACCCCAGCAGGGGAGGGGAGGGAGGCAGTTTGTAAGGCACTGCTAACAGGCCATCTCCCACCCACCTCTCTCTCTCTCCTAACAGGCTGTCATCTGACAGTTTCTCATGGCCGCCCACATTCTGATGAGGTTTGGTGCTTTCTGCCTCACGTTCCTGTCAGTACAGGGCTGCAGAATACAAAAGCACTTAGCTGCAGTCTAGAATTGGCTCCTCAGCAATGGGATACCCATGACTCAGGTCACAGTCATTTGGCCCCTTCTGTTTCAATGTTGTCTTTTGGTGTGTTGGACAAGGACCACATGCAGCTGCCACCTCTGGCTGATCTTCCTTCTCTTAGTAATAAACCATCTAAATCTAACAGAGGCTAATTGTGTCTTTCCTGGTTGAATCAGTCAGATGTGCCTTATATATGTGTGAGTTTGACATCCTCCCACGTGCAAACCCTCTCTGCTGTGTCCCCCTGATATCACTCCAGTCCACTCTATCTATGTGAACTGATGCCAGTCTAACCCAGTCGCTCAAATTTCAGGCTTGAGCATCTTCCTTCTTCTCTCTTCCTCTTTCACCATCCACATCCAATCACAAATCCCACTGATTCTACCTTCTAACTATCTCTAGATTCCACCTAAACTGCTAACTATCTTGTTCCAGGTCACCGACATCTCTCAGTCACGTTACTCCACAGCTTATGTGGTCTCTCTGCCTCTAGGCTGACTCAAATGAACTCTCCAGATGGCAACCAGGGTGACAATCTAACACCATGTCATCCTACTCTGCCAAATCATGTTCTAAACTTTGTTTCAGGAAAACTAGTAACTGTGCTTGAAAGCAGACAAAGTGATGTTAGTGACACACCACCCAAATGACAGTCAAGAACATGTTCTCCAAGACTGCTTCAGACACAGGAAGACTAGTCAACTGTGTTGTCAGACTCACTTTGTTGGCTTTGTCTAAATACTCAAGTTCCCCTTGTGTTAGACTAGACTTTTCTATCTATTCGATTCTTCTATGGTAGAAAACTGTTCACTAAACTGACTCCAACATAGGACCTATGAACATATAGAAAGTACTATGTCACCATTTCTCACTGAAAGAAAATTAACTTAACTCAATTACCTGTTCTTTAGCGTGTTTCTGCTGCTCTCTTCTTTTACGTTCTTCTTCATCCACTTTGCTAACAACTATGTATCGTTCTTTCTAAAAGACAAAACCGACATACAATTTTCTGGAAGCAACTTTACCCCCAAAATTTCAGAATTCTGCTATTATTAGAAGTTACTGTTTTTATCACTGCACAGTCTGTCATGGGCTAAACACAATAAAAGTATTTAAAAGTATTTTGAAATGCCACCAAAAGTTGAGTTGATGCATTATAAACCAAAATTCTGCCTCTGTGTTTCCATGACATTTTCCCATGGTTTATTAATTGAGCCCAACAAATGTCAAAGTAGCAACAGACTGTGAGAATAAGACACTCTTCAAGATGAACACTAAGAAATTACATTGAATTTGAATGAGTTTCTAAATAGTTGGTTTTAAAATAAAATGTCTCTATCATATTTCATTAGCATAAGAAAAAAATCCTGGATTTTCTGGTAACCTGTCAGATAACTGGTATCTTCTTCCTCACATAATGCATTTTGTATCAATTAAACACACCATGAAACTTCCTATGTCTAAGTTTGAGATTTATCTTCTAGCAAGGTTGTTTTTTAATTTACTTATTAATCTCTTCTTTAACTTGACATATAATTTAAGAGTAACAACTAAATTCTAAAATTCTAATCTTTGCCAAGGGAACCCACCAATGGCCCACCATTACCCATCATGGTTCTAACAGTGCACCTTGGGAATACATGATCACAGCTTTGCGTATGCCCCAAATTCTGAAATTCAATTTTACTTGTTCACATAACAGGGAGCCGTTTTTTCTTGTATACCATCACAACTTTCTGCCATAATAAAAATGGGTACTAACATTGTCATGCTTCCAAGTTTACAAAACCTGTTCACTTCCGCTTTTTTATGGATGACCATAAAAAAGTTGTGAGATGGGTATATTATCATTATCATACTCACCCCCAATGTACAAACTAGAAAAATGAGACTTAGAGAGGTTAAATGGCTTGCCCAAGGTTACTCAGCTCCTAAATAGCAGAGCAAAGGAGTAAATTCTGACTTTAGACATATCGATGTATCATTGCATGTGTTTAATTATTAGCCCCAGAAAATTCTTGAGGTTACCTTCTCAGTTTCTAAAGTCTCAACATGAATGCCTTTGGGATACCTAAAGAAAAGAAAAAAAATATGACAACAGTAGATGAGAGAAGACAGCTAAAACCACAAGCACTTTAAAAGCAAATATACAACTACGATTTAATTAAATGAAATAGTTTTGTCTTGCATCACATAATACAGTCAATTCATTACCACATAGCCAAATCTTGCTTCTAGATTCCTAAGTGAAATTTTGAAGGTCTGTTTAGAGTGCATGGGCAAAGACAGGAGAAGACAGAGATGGGTAACTCTGCTGCAGTTTGGCATGATAGTTTGCCTCCACCAAGGAGAGGAATCTGAAACCCATTTGGAATAAATAGCAAGGATAGCATGACAAGAGAAGAGGCTGGTCAAAAAATAACAGCCCTTTTTCTGTTATGTTTGAAGTAAATTCCAAGGATACAAGTCACTGGCAGATTCTAATGGAAGAATAAGAATCCCAAAGTCAAATGCAAAATGGGTCTGTCTAAAACTGATGTTCAAATTTTAGGTTAGCAATCCACTTGAAAATAGAATGAAACCAAAGGAAACATTCCCAGAAAAATACGCATACAAAATTTTGGATATTATTTTAGGGGATTCGGAGCTCTTGAAACCCATCCACAGTCTAACTCCTACTTTAGAAAATATTCGAGGCTGAGTATTTTCTAGGTCTTAAAACCAAATTTTTATCCTATGCTTTCAAGGAATAAAAACACTACAAATCCAGAACTTAACAAAGCCAAAGTGATAATTAAAGAAATTTTAAAAGGCTTCTATTAAGAAGCAGTAACAAAGAAAACTAATTACGTGGGTATCCAACTTAAGAAAATAGGGGGAAATAAAGTACTGTACAAGAACGTGGTATGATCAAACCACCAAGTCCTGCAGAATTTTAAAAATGAAATGAAAGCTAAGAGATTATATTCAGTTTTTAAACCCTAGGTCCCTCACAGAGCTCTTGCATATCATATAAACACTTACTTCCAGCTCAAAGTCTGATAAATTAGTTTTCTTTGGAACCTACAAAAACAAAAGTTAAATTATTGGTTTTGGCTCATTAAAAAGAAATCCTAACTGACCAAGCATTGGTTGGGAAGGACATTTAATTTCTAAAAGAGATTTCATTAGAAGGGACAGAAAATATGCAAACAAAAAGAGGCAGGATGTTTCAGGTTTGAGGACTCCTCACCATTTTTCATCAAAATGTTCTTTAATATCATTATATTGCCTTTACAAAAGAGGTAGAAGTTCCTGTCTAACCAAAGTATTACTTCTTGTGGTTTTATAAAAAGAGTTTAAGGTAGACAGATGCACTAAAATACTTGTAAAGACAGTCACAAAGTAAAAGGAAAGTAGAATATTTAAGTTACTCTTTGAAATGCTGATATCTTTTACCACGAAGAAAAATTAAAAGGACAGAAGCAGCCTGACAGTAAATCCTTCTCTTCTGAAGCCTTTATGTATTAAGCACTCCTCGAGGCTAAAAAGTTAGGCCACTCTTGAGCATAACTTTAAGCTACAGGTTGCACAACAGTTATTTCTCTTCTAGGGCAGGACAAAGTATTCATTCAGTGTCTCAATATACCATCATCTTCACTGTGTCAATGCTAAAGTTAGTGCTTAAATGTTGGGAACATACCTGTAATAAAAAGACTATTTATGAATGTGTTTCTAAAAGACCAAATGTAGCCCATGCCAGAAATCATCTACCTTTCCAAAAAAAAAGAACAGGTAAAAAGATTCAGGGCAACTAACCCGGTACACGGTTCTAAGTCCAAGTTCTTGTTTTCTTCACTTTGTAATAAATCTTCTATTTTCTCTCTGAGGAATTAGAATAAAAACATGACCATCAATACCCTTTTGGAAAAAAGTCATCAACCAACAGAATAATCATACTCAAAAGCTATCTAAATATAAGAACACATGACAATGTAACTTTATCCAATCATGTTATAACTTTTTCATGCAATAAGGCTTAAACAAAAATAATTTATCTTGGCACATTCTTTTCGTTATTATTGTTATTACTGAATTAGTGACAACTTCTCAAGGATTCATCAATACAAGTGACTTAAATTTTTATTCTTCTAGTAAAGCTATTATACTGGCAAGTGAACTAAGCAAGACTAGACACACCTCCAACGGCACATTTGCTCATCAGAAACCTCACTGAGAGAGAAATACACATGCATATGTTGCAAATATCTGGAAGGATCTATTTGATTCCTCTGCCTTCAGAGAAACTGGACAGTGGCTGTCAGGCCCTTGGTCCATGCAGAAGGTCTGCCCAGTGACACATGACAAGTCTAAGTACACAGTACACAGAATCCCCTTTACAATGTGCCATTGTCACACAAATTTGGATATGCCACAATTAAACCCCACTACTCACGACATCACACCTCTGTGTGTACTGCGTATGTGCAGCGCAGGTGAGAGATACGGATGCCAGTCCTGCTCTAATACCCATTACACAGTGCACACCTGGTTTCAGTTCGCAAACTTACACCACTTGGTCAATAAACTTCTTCTGATCCTCAGGAATCATCACAGGACATTTTGACGTGTTAGGAGATACATAAGACAGAGCTCCTGCACCGTTGGACTGTAAACGTTTTTCATCATATTGCTCTCTTAACTGTCTTTCTTCTTCCTGATTTAAATATGGAATCCCTAAACATAGGTTTAAAAAGAACATATTAGCAAAAGTAACTCTTTAACATAAAAACTATTTAACAAATCAAAGAGTCTAAAACGCTCAGGAAAGACCATATTTACTATATCGCAAAAAAATCAAGAGAAAAAGCAAATGATTTTGAAATATTTGTCTATTCATGCACTTAATTCACTCATTCATTCATCTTTCATAAATTCTTATTTAGCACTTACACTGTGCCAGGAACTGCATTAGGCACCGGGGAATCGAACAGTGAACAAAGTAGATACATCCTGCTCTATAGTCAAGGAAATGACTTTAGCCAGGACCAGAGAAGGAAGATACAGAGGATAAGAAGGAACCAGACATGCAAAGAGCTAAGAGAAGAGTATTTCTGGCAGAGGAAAAAGTATAAATGTTTTAGGCTTGTGGGTCATATGGAAGTCTCTATTGCAACTACTAAGCTCTGCTCTTGTAACCTGAAGAGTAACACACAGTGAGTAAATGGGCATGACCCAATAAAACTTTATTTACAAAATAAGCAGTGGGCCATACTCTGTACCCTGACTAGACTATAGACACAGGAAGAATGATTTTAGAGATGGGAGAGGTAAACTTGTTGATATACTGGAGGTGAGGGAATAAAGGGAAGGCAAAATGGAAAATAATGCTCTGAGGTTTAAGCAACTGAGAAGGTGATAGGGCCACTTACTTAAAACTAGGAAAGAATAAGTATGGGGCTCCAAGGATGAAAAGCAAAAGCTACCTTCTGGATATAGGAAATCATCTAAGGGTATATGTAAATTAAAGTTACAGATATATGCTACAGTGCAGGAGAAAGGTGTTGAGATAGAAATTTAGGCATCAGCAGGATATGGATGGTCTTAAAAGCCATAAGACACTAATGAACTTCGTAGAAAGAATTATGGAATTAGAAAATCACCATTTGTCAATAAACACTGCTAACACTGCTGGGGTTCTTGCCTACACTCATAATGGAAGAAACTACCAAATTCAGTTCAAGGTTAGAGAAAATACAGATGTGCATTTCTTCCCCTCCAAGTTCACAGACTCCTGAATTCTATCTACGTGGGGAGGAAAGGCAGCCCCAGGACTGGTTAAGAACCTCTGTACTTAAAGCATGTTTACAAATGTAGACAGGTATAACCCAGTAAGGAGGAAAAATAATTCCGGAGGGAGAAAGACAAGCTGGAGGGGCCAGTGCTGGACCAAGAGACAGGGATTGGCTGCTGACAGGCACAGAGACGCCACTGTAAAGGAGATAAGCAAAAAAGGCTGGATCCAGACAGAGGCTTGGTGGTACGAACAAGAAGCAGCTCTTCTTTGATGGCTTTATTTTCACGCATGGTCATTAGGCGGGGTTGGAGGTCTAGAGAAAGAGACAGTTAAAAATAGACATCCCAGAGAGTTGTAATTCCTAAGTCAGAAAAGTAGGATTTTTGAGCATGACTGAGTGTTTATTTGAAGCTTGTGTTCATGAATTTAAAGTGACAAATTAGCTCAGGTGTGTCATGTTTTCCAGCAATATTCAGATACTTGGAAATAAAGAAGGTAGGTAGTCAGATCCAACCAGGGTTGGGACCTTGCTAGGCAAGTACTATGGAGGGAGAGAGAAACAAAAAAGGAAAGAAGGATATGATAGACCATATAGATAAGGAGGGAAGTCAAGAGAGGAGAGTGGAAAGAAACAGTGAAAAAGCAATGGAGGTCAGCAGACTGCTGAAAAGGGGTACTAGAGTGATCGAATGAAGACAGGAAGTAGTGCTCTCAACGAGAAACGCTGAAGCCAGCTGAAACTACCAGTGATAAGAGCCATGGTGCTACCAAGGAAGTAGATGGCTAAGGGGAAGCAGAAGCAAAGAATGCTGACAACCTGGTCCAGAAAGACAAGAGAGAGCATCTGGTGGCCACCCTGTAGATGCTGAAGTCACCCAGAATGAGGAGGGAGGCAGGAGTGGAGTGAAAGACAATGAGCCAAAACCTGGGCTGTCAATGAATGCCATGCCCATGATGTCAGCAGACAGAGGGGTGGCACAGCTGGATGACACAGCTCAGAGAAGAACTGTGGCTCCTGAGAAGAAGGTATGCAAGTAGTCTGAAAGTGGCATGGGGAAATAAGGATACCCACCACTGCCTGGTGGAGATATGAAAAGAGAGGGGTAAAACCACCTGCATTTGAGAGGAATGTAGGATGAGAATATAAAACAAGAATGAGGAGCATTCCAATTTGGCTGTTTCTCTCTTTTCACAAAAATAAAATCATCAAGCTGTACACTATACCACATGCATATGATTCTGGTTAAAGTAATTCCTTCAAAAGATTTTGCACTTACTCTGAGAGTGTTCTAATTACATCTGGGACTTGTATTTTATATAATGCCTTTCAGAAGTAAATACGAGCCAAAGGAAAAAAATTATTTTATATACCGAAACTGTGTTACTCAGTTGGTTTACTCATTATGTTAAGTAGTTTGGGCTCCAAAATTTTTTAGTATTTCCAAAAATCAAAGTCAACAGAAATTATGATGCAGCACCACTGAAGCAATTAAAAGACAGTAGGGCCTGGGTTCTCCCCGCTTCCTAAGGAGATCATGCTGAGGGGAAAAGAATTTATTTGCAGTCTAGGTTCTAGCACTTTTGATGAGAAAAATCTCCTTCCTTACCTCACTCAATAATTCTACATTCACTGTGGAAAAGAATCCATTTTAGGAGAATAATTGAATTTAAAGTAGTTATTGACCTTATAGCAGCAGGTGCTTAATACTGCTGGGAAAACCAGAGGCTTTTCCAAACACTTTTCTGGAAATAAATGATTAGGGGAAGGAAAATCACTCTGGTGTGCCCTCATGTCCAACATGCATGCATCAGATATTTAATAGTCACCTCCCTGACACACACGAAGGGTACAGAATGAGACGCAGTCCTTTCCTGAGGGTGCTTGGCAGCCTATCACAACAAGACAGCTGGTGTGCAGTCTATGCAGACCTCTTTCCTCCCATAAAATGGAGAAACCATCTCCAATTATAAAACAAGCACCAATCAAAAAAGGGAGTTTTTCATTATAGGATTACTGGAATACAGCTACTTTTTAAGTACTATACCACGCCGTTTGTCTCACTGAAAGAAAACAGGGAAGCGTCCCCCACAGATGGTCTGTTAAGCAAGTAAGTCACATCGAATAAAACATGAATAACTATATTATTCTATAACTATGTATAAGGAGTTAATTCACATAAACTATAGATAAACATCACTCAATAAAATCAGGAGTCTGAGAAGCCTCAATAAAGCTAAATAAAGTAGCATCGACTCTCCACTTAGTTCACGGGTGAGCAGGCTTTAAACAAAGGCACAACAAAACTGTTTTTAAAACTCTAAGACCGCACATGATGTACTAGAAATCTGAGATTCTCAGAGAGCAGGTGCAAAAAGATAATTCTCAACAAAATCCAAGTTCTAAAGGTAAGTCACACATAATCTTACCATTGCGAAAAACTTTATTAAAATCAAATCCTTGGCTTGCTAGAAAGTCAATGCTTGAACTCTGAAACAAGAATAAACAGTCATGTTAGTGGCAGGTATGTGAACAGAAGCGAAGAAGTAACTCAGGGAGTAAACAGGCCATAAGGCAAGGAACCAACATTACAAAGGTCAGAAGTCAAGGGATTTCTACTCCAAAGTGGCAAACAATCCATTAATTCACTTAACTATCCAGACTCTGCTCCTTTATATCTTATTTTTTAAAAAAAATCCTTTGTTTCACAACATTTAAGAAATTTTTACTTGGTGAACACATATTCTCCCAACAGGCAGAAAACTCCTGATCACTGTACTGACTAGGAGACTATAATGTATTTATATAATCTTACTCCAGGTTCAAGTTTAAGGTAGCTCACATGTGCAGGCTATAGACATCAATAACCACTTCAAATTAGATTCTGAAAACCCAAACTCTTAATTGGATATTCTTTGCATTCGAGATCAAAATAGAGAAAAGTTCCCAGTAATAAGACTTATTAAACGAACATAATTCAAATCTAGAGTTGAAATATATAAGTGAATTTAAATAAAAATATTAATAATACTACACATGGTACACAAGTATGGCACAATCACATAGTTCTTACTCAAACTGACAGAAGAATGGGAAACATTACTTCAGCTATAACTTTACTCTTGCTCTAAGTCAGAACGTGAGATGGTGATGCATCTGACTGATTTTAATCTGGCCCCTCATACCTTTCCTGAATTGTAATTTGACATTGTACCACCAGTCTAGATGGAGGGACATCATACCATCCCATTAAACTCATTACAGTATTCACTTGAGAGATATGGTTAAAGACAAGGTTTTCTGCATTAATGATTTCTTTATAACAGAAGAGGAAATGTGAGGTCCCTAGTCTGAGCAAAGCTGAACTTCTCCTGAGCCCTGCTTTGTTTTGATCCTATGGCCGTAGATTGTGTGTTTCTCCCTTTTCGGAGCTATAGGAAGCTCATAAACAAATAGTGGAGACTTTCTTTGAAACAAATTCTGTGTTCTAATCATACCATAGTAATATCTTCATTTTTCTTCCAATTTTTCATTTTCTTAATCTTAAAAGGTAAATACCACATGTATCTTTATTAGCCAACACAAATTCTTTTTAAAATATGGTGGGATATCAAAAAGCAATCTTAATACAGACAGATACACACACACACACACACACACTTGGGTACATGCACATCATTTTCCTTCATGTCCAGGTTTTCTATGGTTTAAAACAAGCAACCCTTTCCCCTACATCTTCCCTTTTTATCCTGTTCTGAAACAAGACCCAATGTCTTCTGGCTTGGACCACAAGCCTCCTTCTGTCTCCCATGCCTAAGTATTTCTGTAATTCTGTCCACTTAATATTCCATCACTGACAGAGGCACTGAAAAATGAATTAGAGCACTTCTGAGCATGGGATCTGCGCCTAAGAATTACCACATGGTTCCAAGAAGCTTAGACGCCACCTACTGGAAATCAAAAGAAAAACGCCTTCTTTGCAACAGGCTAAAGAGAGACCTTTATATAATAAATCTTCTGGAAGCAGAAAACACTTCCATTAATGCCCAGGTGGAGAAATAGGCCATTAAACACTGTGAACAACCAAGGTGACAAGGCAGCTCAGAAAGAAAGAGGGAAATCTCCAGAAAATAAGCTTACAGACATAGAAATATGCGACTTAATTGGCAGAGAATTAAGGATGGTACTTATGAAAAAACTCAGTGAGTTACAAAATAAGTCATAGCAACAATTTCAGGAATTAGAAAAACAACTAAACGAGCAGAGCAAAGAGACTGAAACTCTCAAAAAGAACCAAATAGAACTTTTGGAGGTAAAAAAACACACTGCAAGAGTTGAAAAATGAAATAGCAAGCTTGGGAAATAGAGTCGACCAAAAGGAGGAAAACATCAGTGATATCGAAGAGAGAAATCTAGAAATAAATCAGAAGGAAGAAGAGAGAAATTGAAGAATGAAAAATAATGAAAAAGAAGTACAAGAACTAGCTGATTCCATCAGGAGAAGAAACATAAGAATAATGGGCATTCTCAAAGGGGAGGAAAAGGAGCAGGGATTAGAAAGCATTTTCAGACAAATAGTTGATGAGAATTTCCCAAATCTAAGGAATGAGCTGGAGCTTGGAACTCAAGAAGTCAACAGAACACCCAATTATCTCAACCCAAAAAGGCCTTCTCCAAGACACATTGTATTAAAATGATCAAAAATCAACAACAAAGAAAGAATTCTCAGGGCAGCCAGAGAAAAGAAGACGGTAACCTATAAGGAAAACCCATTAGATTATTGTCGGACTTCTCAGCACAAACCTTACAAGCCAGAAAGGAGTGGCATCAAATATTCAAACTATTAAATGAAAGGAACTACCAGCCAAGAATAATGTATCCAGCAAAGCGCTCCTTCAAGTATGATGGAGAAATAAAGACCTTTCCAGAAATACATTTTCACAAGTGTAAACCTATCAAATTAAATGTTTCTACTTCCATAAGTTGTAACGCAACAGAGATGATTTCCCTTCAGGTGCATTGAATTAGTGTTTTCACAGCTTCTTCAAAATATTCTCACCTGTTTCATGCAGCCTATTCAGAGAGGCTAATTCTCCAGTCACTTCAAACATTGACTCCTTCAATAAACAGGAACAAGTGAACAGTATCCTGAAACCTGTCAACTTATTAAGAGCCTAGGAAAACCACTCAAAATAATTTGCCTTCACTAAATAATTTAAATTGACTACTGATGTTGTTCCCAGTGTTCTCAATACTTTAAGCAGCTATTCTTACCCAAAGGCTAATGGTCTTAAACAGGATTATTTTTTCTGGATACATTTTTTTCTGCTGCTGAAATCAATCAACATTAAATTTCTCGCATGGCTAGCAAATGAGTCACTTGGACATGTACTTTGGTTACAGCCTCATTTCCTTCATTTCTTTTTTTCTTTTCTATTTTTGTGAAATTTTACTATAATGAGATATAGCTTTTAATTTTTTGTAACTTTTCTGAATTTTTTTTGTGATTTGGTAATACTGTGATGAGTTATTGGTCTGGTAATGTCGACATGTGTGGTATTCTTATAGCACAGATACAGGTTTGTTGCATAATAAACATAATGTTTTGCCATCTAATTCGATAACAAAATAATCCACACTTCATTGTACCTTAAAAATGGAATATTCTAAGTCTACTTTTTTTTTTTTTTGTCAATTTGACAGGTATATCCTGATGATAAAATAATAAAATGTCCCAGTATGGTGATCTGCACGGCACTTGAAATGCTGTCAGTAAAGGTGTGCTACTGTGATTGGTAGTGTGCAGCAGCAGTGTGAAGTGATAAAAATGCCACATCTCGTCTCAGTCATGAAAACTCTGTTGTTGTAGTGTAAAAACAGCCATAGACAATAGGTAAATAAATATGGTTATATTCCAATAAAATTTTATTTAGGCACACTCAAAAAAAATTTAAAAAAAAATAATGGATGAGAGAAAGTATTTTTGTCCCTTCTGTCACTAGAGTCCAAAACACCTCAATTTCCTTCTCTTTAAAAATTCAGGGTCAAACATTCATCTATTCCCATGTTTTCCATTCACACAACACACTTTAAGCTGCACAATGTAAATGTAACTAATGCCACTGAACTTAAAACCACTTATAATGGTCAATTTTATGTTATTTTACTATAATTTTTTTAAACCTTTTGAGCCAACAAAATCTATTTGTGGTTTACTAACCACTACCTTTGATTTGTGTGAAATGTACCATTTTTAGGATTCAAGAAACTTGAGAGAACAATTTGAGGCATCTATCAAAATTTTAAATGGATATGTCCTATGAGTCAGCAATTCCCCTTCTAAGAAATCTATACTATAAAAATACTCCTACATATTCACAAAAATATATTGCACATAAATGTTGATTATAGCATTGTTTAAAACAGGGAACCACTGGCAAGCTTCTGTATTCCAATTCAATAAATTACATTTATCTATACTGTGAAATATGAAGATGCTGTGTAGAGTGGAAAATGAAAGTTATATAAAATATGAATATTAGGATTTTGTGTATATTGAAGAAAAAAGCTACCATTAAATATATGCATACACATAATTACAATATAAAATCCAGAAAAACAGAGTGAAATGGGGAAGGAAGTAGCATGGAAAAGAGGGCATAAAAAAAAAGAAACTAATTTTTTACTCTATAGATAGCAGCAATGTTTTGATTTTTCACAACTATGTATGTATTATCTTCCATGAATTCAACTATAGATGTTCAGTCAGAAAAATAAAGGAGAGAAAAAAAAGAGATGAAAGCAATGTAAATGCCATGCTATTCTGCCTGTCATTCCCCTGGATGTCATTCCCCTGGATGGGGACACTCACTGGGAGTGTGTGTGGTTCTCAGTGTACCCATCCCTGCCTAGTGTGTTAACATCTCCCTCTGTGTATAGACGTTTATTTTTCACAGAACGTATTAGATTGTTTTATCCCTAAACCTCACTTGCTTTAAGGGTGAAAAGTCCCTTTCAAGAGTGATTCTGGACTAGACACAATTCTCACTCAACTTACTAACTCTAGATAGACCCTAACTCCCTTGTAAGATGCAACTGTGCTGCAGTCATAGCATTTGAAACAAAACAAAACCACCTCAGATGGAGGACAAAGAAAGAGAATTCAAAGATAGTATCATTTACCTGATGCACACGAATCACAAGTTTACATACTGAGTCTAAACCTTTCTCTGCCTTTGTTTTTTTCAAACTAGAGAATTACAGACTTTTTAACCCACTGTCCATTTCAGACATTAGTCTCTGGTCTGTCTTCAAGCCTATTATATCTTTTTCTTTTTTAAGGAGTGGGTGGCAACTAGAACTGCATGGAGTGTTCCAGGTGTGGCCACCAAATGGTTCTGTACAATGAATGGGTAGAGTTCTTCTACCAAATGGCTCTGTACAATGAATGAGTAGAGTTCTTCTGCTCTGTTTCCAACACATTTCCTAAAATAGCTATTCATGCTGGCCTTTAAAACAGAGTATCATCCCTAAAAGGTCTCACTGCTACCCCTTGCTATCATTTGATTAACCCCTGGCTAAAGCCATGGAACCCACCTTAAGTAACCATCTTCTCCAGGTGCTGTAGGAAAACTGTAGCCATACACATTTCCCAAACTCAGCCTATTTTTTCCTCAGTGAAAATCTACAAATACTGTTTAATTAAGTATCCTATACTAAGGTGACTCATGAATAGCTGTTAACTGATTGCAGGGTAAAGAGAATAACAACTATGGTTCACTTGCTAATTTAAGAAAACAGGTTACAAGACCAAAATTATCTTCACTTTTTCTCTTCGGCCCCAGGCATAATGAGAGTAACTCTCAATTTCACTTGCTTATATCCTGCCTTATTACAGAAATAATGTGACATGACTCAGTCACTTAGAGGTCTGCCCTTCAGGCTTTCTTAATTGCATTGCTACTTACATGCAGGAGAGAGGAAAGTCGGGAAAACTCAAATGAGCTAGTGTAGTTACTGGGAGAGAAGCCAGGGCACAAGATTATAAGGGAGAAAAGATTAACACTCATCTTTAATCACATATCCATATACTATACCACTGATTCACACCCTCCTTATCCATCACAAGAGATTATGAAGAGGCCAGAAAAAAAACAACAGATATTAGCTGAGTGTCTGCCACAATCCTAAAGGAGATGTTCTGATGGGGAATGTCCTCTATCCTTCTGTTGGCTCATAAAGTAAGCCCTCTCCTCCTCAGGAGGAAACAGTAGTCAGTCTTTTTCCACCCTCTCTTTCCTAATTGATGAGCATGGGAACTGAAGATCTGAGTGTATATAGTTTAGCCCCCTCTGGGTTCTCTCTTTTTGGACATGCACATATTCTACTCATCCAGAAAATAAAGCTCTACCCTTGGAGGGGCATGCAAGGAGAATCGGGGTGGCGGGACGCAGGGGAAGAGAAGCCTGCTGGTCCTGATCTATAGATTCAATTCAGGTATATATTAAAAATCCCAAACAGAAACACATTACAAAGCTAAGTTCTCAAATTCAGTTTTACTAACTATAAAGCTAATGTTCTCATTCCCATGTGCTTGTCTCTTGCATCTTATTCCTTAATTCATTCTGAAGCAAACAAAAGAGCAGTGTCATTAATTTACAACCCTAAAACTGAAGTTCAGAGAGGTGAAATGATTTGCCCAGGGGCCAGGGTTCGGGACAGAATCAAATGTTAAAGAGAAGTCTCATCCCACATGTCTACACTGCCTCATAAGCAATTTGTAACAGAAAAGAAAAAAAAAAAAAAAACAATTATTCCACTCACCTGACAAACAAATTTGACATCCGGTGAGGATCGATTGAAGGGTTTTGGGAAAACATAGAAGTTGAATGACTTTGTTATATACCTGGGAAAAAAAAGATAAAAGGAGATTTAGGGGGTTACACGATTCCTCGACAAAAGAAGTCCCACCTCTCATTAAAACGACCTACTTTGAATCTGTGTGGTCATACTTAAAAGTGCAAAGGCCAAACTGAAACAGCAAAAAGTCCATGGAATGCTGGAAAAGGGAAATAAAACATCTGTCAAAACGGTGCCATGTGTTCCATGCCAGCAACAGTATTCTCAGTCAGGTGGGCTTCCAGATTATCAACTTGACTTTGGCAGAATATTTCCAATTAAAACAGATTACAGAATATGTAGCAAAAGTGTTATTAATTTATATACATTTCTTAATATTTTTCCCCAATTAAGCACCTACCTACCATCCAGAGAATATTAGGCCTATTTCCAAATGATTAATATAATCATACTATATTTCCTATAAATTGAATTAGCATTGGAAATACTAAACCTTCCCCAAAATGCTTTCCAGCGAACAATTATTTCTGCTGTTGTTTTAAATAACACCAAAGTAACATTTAATAGCTGGGGTTGAGAAGTTAACGTGCAAGTTTAAAGATTATATTTCTCTATAATTCAATTTAAAGAGGACCAATATGGGAAAATATTTTTTTCTAGTACATCTTCTTACCTTCTTAAGCTTCTGATACCTTTCTTCTGGAGTGTCAAAACCATTTGTTAATGCGGTGACTGAAGGTCCGTCACTAATTCCTAGATTTTAAGAAATAAAAGTTTTTAACTTGTCGATAAATGTTAATGTGAAAACGTCAGTCAACTATTCAACGGTTCTATAATTTCATATTCTTATGAATTACAATTAATTGGTAGTGCTTCTTCACTTTTTCAAAATTAGCATTAATTTCACTGGCCATCAAGCTATACTCTATAACAACAAATTTAGCGATATGAATGTTTCAATTTGAGAATGGGCAGTCCCAGTGTCTAAAACAGGTTTTGAAACACAGTACTGATTTAAGAATTCACTTTCTATGATTAAATAAATTGCCACTTTCAAAAGATTAATGCATAATCAGATGTCAACAAATCATGAAGTGTATTAGAGTCCCAGTCTCAGCCAACAGTTTAGAGTAACATCTATACAATGAAAGGTTTTTTCAAGGTCAAGAGAACAGCATTTCTGGTGAAAACTCTTAGCTTCCCAGGGAATTGCCTCCAACCAGAAAGGACATGTTTAATTAAAGTCAATAATCATATTTACCCAGCATGGATTCCTTTAGAGTTTTTTAAACATGTAAAATCAGGTAGTGAAAGTAGCTATCCATACCAAAGAAATCCAACTGTTCATACTGACTTCAACAATTTAAAAATTAGTCTTGCAATTGTAAATGTTGGTAAAGTATTACACACACATACACCCATGCCAAAATAGGCAATGAACACACGTCCACGAATGCATGAAGGAATACCCTCATTTAACTGCAAAAGTTTGACCCTAAAGTTGTCACAAAGGGCAAATATTGTAAAACTCCACTTACAGGAAAAGCCTAGAGTAGTCAAATTCTTAAGAGACAGAAACAGTGGTTGCAGGAGGCAGGGGGGAGGGAGAAATTGGGAGTTGGTCAATGGCTACAGATTTTCTGTTTAGAAAGATGAAAAGTTCTGGCGATGGATGGAGACGGATGCACAACAATGTGAATGTACTTAATGCCACTTAACTGTAAAACTAATTAAAATGGTAAATTTTATGTTATGTACATTTTACCACACACAAAAGGCCTGACCCTAACTCTCAAGCTTTCCACCATCTGTCAAACTGTTCTAAGCAGCACCAAAACCATAATCTCCATTCACAACTCTCAGAGCTCCAACAATCACAAACCCACCGCGTCTCTCTCTTGTTTCTGAAACGTTTAGGAGGAAATGTTGACTCATTAAACTTGCCCAAGGCTATAAACAGGGAAAAGGGGTCTGCAAGCAGAAGTCAGGGACAGGGGGTCAGAAGGATCTTTGGCTATGCATTACAAAGTGCTAGCCTCAATCTTGCAAGCGAGGGATACCTGAAAACTCCCCATCGATGGCAAAGAAGTCCGCCTCCTCTATGGCCTGGTACACTTTGTGAAGATTACTCTTAAAATCTGCGGAGAAACCGAGAAGCGCTCAGAACCCGGGTCCTGTCTCGTTGCCCACGGGCTCCTAAGGGGAGAGAGCGGAGGAGCTCCTAAGGAGTCGGGCTGGAGGACAAGTCCTGGAGGGATACACGGAAAGAGTGCATCAAGTCCCCGAGAGATGCACGGCCTTAGGGGATTAGGTCCCCAAGGGGTGAATGAGCCAAAGGGAGACAAGGACTGAGGGTGCAAGGACCAGAGAGAAACATGGCCTTAAGGGGTGCACGGCCAGGAAGATAACAAAGCCCCGAGGGGTGCATAAGCCAGAGAGGAACAAGCCCCGTAGGGGCGCCCAGGCTTCAGGGAGGCAAACCTCTGAGGGGGCTACCTCAGCCCCAGGCCCCGCCAAGCAGACCAGCTGGCCGTGGTCCGGGCCTAACAGGTCGGGTGAGGGGGGGGCATGGGGACGCGGGGATGTGCACGGCGGACACGCACTGCTCCTGATTATCTCCATTCTGCTGGGTGGCCGAAACCCCGGCCCTGCCCGGTCCCGCCTCAGCCGTTGTACTCGCAAGAGTTCCGCAGGCACCGAGGCAGCAGCGGAGGCAGCAGCGCCGGAGACCACGACGGTGATTTCCGGGAATAGCGCGCGCCGGCGCGCGTCACGTGTGCGCGCGTCACGGAAGGGCGGGGCCAAGGTGAGGCTCCCTTCTCTCCTTGGGATGCAATGGGGGTCCGTTGCTTCCGAAGTCCCCAAGGTTGGTCTAATTTGTGAGGTTGAGCATGGGGCATTCACTTTAGCACGAATATTTCCTGGGCTCCTGTTACGTGCTAGGTCTCTGAAAGGAGTGAGGATACAGTGATGAACAGAAAAGATAAGGGCCCTGCCCCATTGGAGCGTGGCTTGGAGGAAGAGGGAAAAGTCATGCAAGAATCAAACTTGCCACTTGGGAGCACAATAATCTCTTCGAGGAAAAAGCAGAGTGCTGCAATAAAAACAGTGGGAGGGAGGTTAAAGAGATAATGGAGAAAACAAAGCTGAGACTTTATCTACCGCACTAGTCACTGGAAATGGCAAGCAAAACAGATGAGGTCTTGCCTAACAGTTTTGAGATTTGCCCTTGCTCCCGAGTCTCCAAGGCTGACACATAGTAGATGCCCAACTCAATAAACATGAGCTAAGTGAATGAATTCACCTTGGTCTTTCACAAAAGCCAACTATGAAATTGGTTAGAAGACTCTGCCATCTATTAGGTCTGGAATGTATTCAACTCCTAAACCTCAGTTGCCTCATCCACTAAATAGGGTTGAGGATCAGTGCCAATGATGTATGTGAATTGTAAAGCACTATGTAAATAACCGTAAGATATGATTAGGGTTCTGACTTGCTGTCACATTTCCCTGCATTTACCACTCTTAGGTTTGAGAGATAAATACTTATGCTTTTTGAAAAGAAGATAACCCCGGGAAAAAAAAAAAAAAAACTATTAAGTTCTCTAAAGAACAAATAAGAGTCTGGCCATATTTTCCACACCAGGCCCCACAACAAATTCTTTTTTCCTTGCGTCATTCAACAGAAATTTATATACAGGTACCCACCACTTTAGTATGAGAAGTAAAGAGTTAATATGAATTCTAGAGTTCAGCTGGAACGGGAAGGGGAAAAACCAATATGACAAACAGTCAAACTTCAAGTTTAAAATGTCTCTCTGCCTTCTTGTTTCAGCTTAAAAACTAAATGGAAAATACTAGCCACACATGGCGACTTAAATTTAAACTTTTAAATTAAACAAATATCAAAACTTATTGCAAAGCTATAGCAATCAAAACTGTGGTTTTGATTAACACTGGCATAGAGAAAGACATAGAAACTAAAGGAAATAGAATAGAGTAGGGGTTCCCAACCCTGGAGCCACGAACCGTTTGGAATCAGGCCGCACAGCAAGAGGTGAGTAGTGGGTGAGCAAGCGAAGCTTCATCTGTATTTGCAGCCGCTCCCCAGCGCTAGCATCACCGCCTCAGCTCCACCTCAGATTATCTGGCATTAGATTCACATGGGAGCACTGGTCCTTGGTATCAGAAAGGATGGGGACCACTGAAATAGCCCAAAAATAAACCCTTGCATATATGTTGATATGATTTGCAACAAGGCTGCCAAGATCATTCAACGGGGAAAGGATGTTGTTTTCAATAAACAGTGCTGAGAAAGCTAGCTATCCACATGCAAAATGAAGTTGGACCCTTATCTAACACCATATTAAAAATAACGCAAAATACATCAAACACCTAAATGTAGGCGCTGAAAATATCAGACTCTCAGAAGTAAACATAAGGCAAAACTTCATGACATTGGTTTTGGCAATTATTTGTTGACTATGCCACTAAAAGCACAAGCAACGAAAGAAAAAAATAGAAGATTTGAATTACATCAAAATTAAAAACATTTGTATGCCAAACAACAAGGTGAAAAGGGAGAAACCCATGAAATGGGAGAAAAAATTTGCAAATCATATATCTAATAAAGGGTTAATATCCGTAATATATAAAGAATACCTACAACTCAACAACTCAAAAATAAACAATTCAATTTTAAAATGGCCAAAGGCTTAAACATTTTTCCAAAGAAGATATACAAATGGCCAACAACACATGAAAAGATGTTTGGCATCACTAACGCAAATCAAAACAATGAGATATCATTTCATAGGCATTGAGTGAGAATTAGAATTTTGTGCACTACTGATGAGAATGTAAAATGGTTCAGCCACTCTGGAAAACTGTATAGTGGTTCTTAAACATTAAAAACATAATTATATGATGTAGCAATTCCACTCCTGGGCATGAACCCCAAAGAATTGATAGCAGACGTTTGAACAGATATTTGTAGACCCGTGTTATTCGCAGCATTATTCACAAGGGCCAAAAGGTGGAAAGTGTCCATCAACACATGAAAAAACAAAATGTGACCTACATACACAATGGAATATTATTCAGCCTTAAAAGAGGAAGGAAACTCTAACAGGCTACAGTCAAGATTAATCTTGAGGTCATTATGCTAAGTGAAATAAGCCAGCCACAAGACTAATACTGTATGATTCTAGTATGTGATACAGAAGTCAAATTCATAGAGACAGAAAGTAAAATGGGGGTTACCAGAAGCTGGGGGTAGAGACCATGGGAAGGTGTCAAATAGATATGTAATTTCAGTTTGGGAAGTTTAAAAAGTCCTGGAGATGGTGATGAAGGTTGTATGACAAAGTGGATATACTTAATGCCAGCGTACTGGACCGTTAAAATAGTCAAATTGGTAAATTTCGTTACGTATCTTTCACCACAATTTAAAAAAATGATACCTATTACCAGATTATCTTCCAGAAAATGAATTCACACACTCCCAGCACTAGCACAGGCCATTACCAATCTTTTTACTGTTAGTTTGATAGGTAGAAAAAAGGTCATTCCAAACGATCACTTTAACAACCTCCAGGCCAGCGATTTAAACCAGATAATCAGCATTCATTCTCAACGGATCAAAGCACTGGGAGAAAAAAGAAAAAAAAAAAACGTGGTAAAAAAGTCATTTAATTCCGATTCTTCTTGATCTGTAAGTGGAACTTTAGCCGGGATCCTCTGCATTAAAATGTGGCAGCAAAAAAAGCTGTGGGAAGTACGATGCGAACTTGTAATAAGGCTTTAATTTCTGGATAAAGTTGTTTCCTCCATACACAGAAACAGCCTCCGGAGAGGGGGCGAGACAGACAACCGCACACTCCCCGGCGTTGCGCTCTGTGAGTCCCTGAAGAGGAAAGGGCGGGACCCACGGTGGTACGCAGTCGGCGAACTCCTTGGCGAGGGACTGGCCGCTCTAGGCAGCGAGGAGGTCGCGGGTGTGAGGGAGCTGGGAACGAGTGCGGCCTCTCCTCTATGGTCAGGGGCACGGGGCACCCCCCCCCCTCCACAGTCTGCCCTAGGTTGCTTCCGGAAGTAAAGCTGCCACCCCTTACTCTGCTTCCGCGGGGGTCGGGCGAGGGCCGACGTCCGGATGGGTCCTGGCATCAGCGCGGTGGTAAGCCCCAGCGCAGCGGGGGACAGCAGGCGGGCAGCCCAGGCTCGCCTTCGGGCGGGGTGTGGAGGATGGGTGTGGGGGGCGAAGTCCGAGGCGCGCGGGACCTTCCTTACTCAGGCCTGGGTCCTGTTCACCCGCAGTTCTGGCCTCGAGGCACGGACCCCGCTGGCCAACTTCCTCATCCCTTTTCGAGAACCCCACGTCGGCACGGCGGGTCGCTGGGCCTCGCCTGTGCCCCCTTGGGGGTCGGCGTCAGCCTGTCGCTTCAGAGGCTCACCAAGGAAAGAGGGAGGGAGCGTCGCTTCTACACACCTTGGAAGGGGACGACCCGGTGCAGCCTGCGACAATGCGTCCAGATTGATTAGGTTTCTCATAGAAGTCAGGCTGGGCTTCAAGTCTAATTGACAAGGCCCTGTCTACCGCAAGGCCGAACGATTGCCCCCTTTTTAAAATAGGGTAACGGACGCGCAGAAAGGCGAAAGTGCAGCCGCGCAGTCATGCTGGGTGGGGATAGGCTAAAACCCAGCTCTAGTGATTCTCAACTCAAGGGCAGATTCCGAACTTGTGCAAAAGGGAGTTTTCTTTAAAACAAAAACAGAAACAGAAAAAAAAACGGCAAGCGAGAGGCTGTGGGTCTAACTGAGAATCTCTGGCAGAGCATAGGCGCCCGCCCTCCTACTGTGGCGGATAGGAGAAAGTGAGAGCTCAGAGGCTGTCCTCCCCGCTGAACCCATTGGTCGGTCCATTGGGGGTGGTCTTGATGTCACACTCGGAAAGACCTATAGGAAGGAGCTGTACTCTCTTATCCAGGCACAACCCAGAGCCCGCGCAGAGTGCACGTGCCGACTGGGTTGTTTGGTTTGTTTTTGTCTGGGCTGTTTTGTAAACAGCCAGACTAGGTGTAGGATGCTTCTGCATTTCTTGCCTATCTCCATAAACCTGGTGGGAAACAATACTTCTCCAGGGCATTTCTTTTTTCTTTTCTTTTTTAAGATCCCCTGCTTGGTGCTCCCACTACTTACATAGCTGGCACTCAGTTAATGCAACTATTAATAATTCTACTAATAATACCAATCGACGGTACAATAAACTCTTTTTGAGTATCTGTGCGTAGAGTTTGTCACTTATAAATGGGAAATAAGAGGCTTAGAGAGTAAATGTGACCTGGTTTGGAACTCAGGTCTTTCTCATTGCTAAGACTATTCTGATTCAACTATACCTGCCTCTCCAGGGAAATTATAGTCTGTGACATGAGAAAACATGCACAAATAAAAAAGTTACACTAATTCACAGAGGCAGGAAGGATTAATTTGGGTGTAAGGGGAGTTAGTCATTAGAGGCTTTCCAGTAAGAGTTGATCTGGATCTTGTCAGTTGGACACTTTTGACCCAGAGATGATGTGGAGCTGTGTTACAGAAAGAGGGAACAGTGTGATATGGAAAAATAACCAAGGAATAGGAATTAATAGGTAGGATAAGAGTGTGAATAGGTATTAGGGGATAAGCACAATAATAGTAATAGCTAACATTTACATTGCACTTACTATGTGCCAGGTACTCTTCTGAGTGCTATACACATGTTAATTCATTTAATTAACCCTAAAGATACTATGATTATACCTATTATACATGTGAGGAAACTGAGGCACGGGTTGAATGATTTGGGTAAGCTCACACAACTAATAATTGCTGGAACTTGGAATTGAACTCAATCATTCTGGCTCCAGAATTTGTACTCTTACTTAAAAAGTTGTGTTGATTGCTAGCAGGCCATAGATTCTTAAATGACAGGCTTACAACTATGGGTTTTAATTCTCATAGTTGGGAAAGTCAAATTTTTGTTGATTTGATTTTCATCTACAAATTTCTAGAGTCCAGCTTTGTGCCACCTACTCTCAGGTACCATGATAGAATTCTGTGGCTTGGTTCCTGAGCTCAGGGAGCTCAGAATTTGGTTTGAGAGGAAAAAAACCTCTCAAAGTGTTCAAAAAACGTAAGAATGAGTGAAACCTGAGGAGGATACTCAGTTTACAATAGTTAAGGTTTGAGTTACTGGTAACCACCAATAGTTTTTAATCATTATCTAAGTTATTGGACATCCACAGCATTTAATATAGGGTAGGTCACTTTATATATACTACATAACAAACGAAAAGGACAGTCTCTGGAGAGAGCCAGGACACTCTTCTCAGTGTGTTCTCATCTTGCCCAACACCACTCACAGGCAGTAAATCACTAGATCTCAAAGTTCAGGCAGCAAGTCAACATCCAGTGAGCCAGCTACCTTTGCCCTAATAATTTCTGACCCTGTTCAGCAGGAAAATCTGTCTATTTGCAGTTGGAAAAACAAGATTTATATGGTAAGAGCCTGGAAATGCTCCTCTGGTATTAATAATGAAAGCTAGTTTCTGCCACCTGTAAGAAGTGCACATAATGTTCTCTTTTTATTGCTGTTTCTGACCCTTGCCTTTCTTATATTTGGGAACATTTCTTATTTTATAGTCACTAGAAATGCATGGTCATTCTTTGAACATTTAATAACATCTGCAGTATTCTGCCAGTGTTCATAGTGGTGTCCCCAGAGGTGGACTTGGGGTGCCAGAAATGTGGGTGCTCCCAACTACCCTTACCCCTATCTCTATTGTGAATGTTTCCGCTTATTTATCTCACGGAACAGCATACTCACCCTATTAACACTGGCGTTCATGTTCCAAAATATAGTGTCGTCAGATTCTAGTTTGTCCTCTCTCATTTGGATTGCTCAGCTTTGCGATAGCCACTCTATGATGTGGTCTAGATGATAAAGGAGCAAATCAGCCCTTGAACTAATAACTGTTATTAAATACACTACTGGGATGATGCAGTGTTATGAGAACAGGCTTTAAGTCAGACCGGGAATTAGAACCTGGCTCTGTCCTATATTAAGTAGGCCTCCATTTTCTCATCTGTAAAACACAAATGATAGTAATAATTATCCCATAGGATTGTTGTGCTTTTCATATTATATGAGCTCAGTAAATATTAGCAATTGTTGTTAATTCTCTTTTGTCGGGTAATATGTAATGAGAAGAAATAGCCTAAGTAGAGGTCCATATAAAGCCAAAACCTTTTTATTCTTTGTAAACATCTTTGCTAAGAAATGGTTGAGATCATATTTTCAGGCTGGAATCCCAATAAATTACCCCTTCAAAGGCTTATTCCAAAAACAGCTATATACTAGTCACAGTAAATGTCTTTTTGAATGAAGAGGTAGAACCATAATTATATACCACTGAACAAAGCAGTTTGAAGATTATGATTTCTAAAGAGTTAATAATCATCACATAATGAGATCTTAATAAGCTAAGATATAAAAATTCTTAACCTAAAGTCAGAATTAATGCATTCTTCTTTGATAAACTCAATAAAAATTACTGTATTAACTGACTTTCTTAAATGTTAGTTGGGTGACTAAAGGATCAAACAGGTACCAGCAGTGGCACCACCTCCTCCCAGGTAGTAGCTCTCTGGTTAAATTCATAAGTAAGTACTTGACCAAGTGAGACAAACAACTTTGCTTGCAAGGAAGAAGTAGGCAGGTTCATTCCAGGTCCTTTAGTTACACAGAATTAATTATTGGGAGATTGTGTCTGGCCCTCATCTTTTCTTCGTAGATTTTTTCAGATAACTGTATATGTCAAGTATTTCATTGGAAAAACAAAGAGATCATGGTGATAGATATCTTGGAATTGTTCAAGTCCTTGGAGACTAGTAATTATTTCTTATCAGTTGTGCCAACAGATCAAACCTATGAGTATTTTAGGAAAGATCAACTATACAGGTTATTCGTATATGTGTATTCATGTCATATTTCATATATTAATGCTTTCTAAGATTTTATGCCATTTCTTGACACTTAAATTTTAGAGATGGTGTGTTCCTCAGAAAGTAATCTCTTTCTGGGTGTTTTAAAAGTTACACTGGTGAGATGTTGGAACAAGTGGATTACATGGCGTGGGCATGAGAACAAAAACTTTAGGGATTCCTCACTTGTACAGATTGGGAAATGTCACCCACTTGGGACATGCTATGGAAGGAGGGACATTTATTGAACACTTCCTATGTGCCAGAGCATATATCCTCTTAATGCTCATGATAGCCCTGTGAGATAGGTAGTAGTTACCTCATTCCTTGCATATAATAATGTGAGACTTGGAGGGAATGAGTAATTTCTCCATGATCTCATGGCTCATAAATAGTGGAACTGGAACTTGGAACCTGTCTTCTGATTTTAAAACTGAGGTACTGTCTCTCAGAATCAGGAAGTAAGTAATACCTCCAGAAAATTAAAATAAGTGTCTTAAAGGCCTTGTATGAAATATTTGATTCATAGACGAGCCCACAGACTCTCACGGTATTCATTTTGACCTAGGTCTCTGGGCATGTGATGACAATAAAGCCAACTTAGAATTTTTAGATTCAATCCCTGCCTCAGGTTCACCCAGAGCCTTTCACACACACAATCTGCTGAATAGGGTTCTATCTCTGGCATCTGAGCCTAAAGCAGAATAGAAGCAGTAATTTAAAAATTTGTGCAGCACCTCATAGGCAGTTGCTTTCTCAACAGTGGTAACAACCTGACAGCAAATCAAGAGACAGGAAAACTGTAAACTGACGCAACTCCAAAAGCCTAAGGCCAGTTAACCTAGAAACATCACTCATCAATAGACTCTGAAGGCATTACCTTATGGGACAGGGCATGAAAACTCAAATATCCCCCGGGGCCAGGCAAGTAACAGAAATGAGGAAACCAGGTGGGTGAGGACTGTAGCATACGAAAGCCCATCTTGCCCTGCAAGGGTAGCTACTGAGTTATTCAGCTTAAGCTGACTCTTGTTACATGAAATGATGACAGCTCATTGTTCTCAGATCTTCTGAGTTTTTTCAGAAGCCAGGAATCTGGGTTTTTATGTGAAACATGATTTTTAAGAATTCTGGCACAAAATTCGAAGGAAAAGGAGGAAGAAAGAGAAAGGAAAAAAGAGGGGGCAGAGGAAGAGAAAGACCATGTGAAAGAAAGCCTGCTTGCAAGCCGGATACTGCCACAGTGGAATGGTGGCTGCCAGTGTTGAGACTGTCCCTGGACACGGGGGATGGGTGTTTACAACGATAATGCTGCATCACTCTGGGGAGGCTCACCTGCATCCCTTGAAGCACTCTAGGAAGCAGAGGGGTGTAGTACATCAAGAAAGCCTTTATCCCAGTGGAAAAACAGTTCTTAACCGTATTTGGGTCTCGATTCCCTTTGAGAGTCTAATAAAAACTGGAAATTTCCTTCAGGAAAATGCTAATATTACACACTCATATGCACAATCTCAAGCTTGGCATATAATTTCATAATATGCATCGACCTCCTGAAGCACCTCTACAGACATCAGTTGAAGACCTAACTTTTTTTCAGAATTCACACAGTTTGCAGAGATTTTGCTGTACTCTTCAATTCTGTGGCATTCAGCCTATTGTTTTAAACTTGTCTCTGAAGTTTTGTGGACTCCCAAATTCAGGCATTCTTCACATTGGTTTTGAACTAGGTAATTAACATTTGTCATTTCATGGATGATTAAACATGTCAACTGATGGTCACTGAAGCCAATTCAACACCATGAGGAACCCCCAATTTGGTGGTGAAGAAGGAAATTTTATACAGTGCAAACAGCTCCATCGTGATACAGCACTGCTGTGTGAACAGCACGACTGTGGAAAAGCTCAGTAGTGTTACAGCTCAGTTATGAAGCAGCATGGCTGTGGAACAGCGCAGCTACACAGTTCTGCTCTGGTCTGGTTCAGTCCACTGTGCTCTGCATCAGTCTGCTCCATTCTGCTCTGGTGAGACCTTTTCAGTATTTCAGCTCCAGCCAGGGAAACAGTCTTTGGTGGAAAGAAAAAGTGCATTCTCTGAGCTGGAGGGTGGCTGACTTACATAGAAGTCTCTGCCCCCTGGTCCTTGATTGGTTCATCCTCATACAAATGAGGACTCCAAATCCTCACAGTTTGGTTGGTCCAAAAGGCACTGTCCTGATTGGTCAATGGAGCCACTGATTTGTCTGTGAAGATGCTGATAGGATTATAGCTGCACAGCCCCAATAGGATGGGGAACGTCTCAGTCCTATTGGTTGAAATAGGATCCCACTCGATAAAGGCTGGCTCAGGTGGCAGACACATACAAAAAGGTAGTTCAGTGCAGGAGGCAGGCAGCTTAGCACAGGCTTCTCCCTGAAGCGGTTTGCCTGAGAGGTCCCTGTATAAAAGTGGCTACTAGGCTATATTTTTAAAATTTCAGCCCCGTTAGCTACCAGGAGCCCTTCTTAGTAGGCATTTCCTTTCTCAGAGTACACAAACATAAACCAGAGTGTATCCATGTGAACAGAGCACTGGTGGTGAGAATGAAGTGACTCTCCTGGCCCTTATTTTGACCAAGTCCCCCTGCAGCCTTTCCTCAGGCTTTTGAGACAAAGGGAAAAGACCAGAAGGCTTCAGCAATATTCTAATGCCTGCTTACTTGTGAAGGAGGTCAGAGCCAACGGATCTTCTCATAGCTCCACATGCTGATGAGTGTGCCAGGTTTGTAGAGAACAGCTGTAAATATCCTCAGGAACACTGGGCCTTATCCTCAAAGAGGCCTTTAATCATTGCCAGTGCAGAAAGGTGTGCTTACCCAGGTCAGAACACCACAGCTTGAAACTTAAGTGTCTGAGCTAGATTTTATCACTGAAGAGGCAGTTGCATCTTCTAAAAGCACTGAGTTCTTTACTGGAAATAACCCAAATACATACAGACAAATAGCAGAAAAGATCAACTAAATTTAAGATATGTATTCTTTCCCTGTTAGCTTTCACATTTTGAATTTAGGGTAAAATAAAACTAGCAAAATTCCTAAGATGTAATCAAAGTCCATGCAGTTTCTGGTTTGTTAAAGACAATTATAAAACACAGTTAGTGGCCATCTCAGCTTTTCAAAATACAACTTATAAAATACACTTTTGATGTCAGTGTGTGGTTTGTCTTCTCTCATGATAAATAAGCTTTCAGATCCAGTAAGGCAGGAACTACTGGTGCATTCTGGTTTTATTGTTTTGTTGTTTTTTTTTTGGGGGGGGGGGTGGTATGTTCTCATTTTAAAAAGCTAATTTGTGAGAAATTAACTTTAATGTATATTATTGTTTCTCTACAAATGACTCTGAAATCTATAGACTTGGCTTCATTTTTAACTCCCATCTACAGCTTTGCATCTCCAGCTGGTCACCGGATAGTTGTACTTGGAAGTCTTGTCATCACCTCAAATTCAACTTTCCTAAAATTCAACTAACCTTTCAAGATTGTCTCCATTTGTTTACAGTGACCTATTTCTATCAGATGTATTGTTCTTGCCTAGTTCTGAAACCTAGTATTGTTCTTCTTCCCTAGTTCTGAAACCTAGCCAGCATCTCTGATCTTTCTTTTTCTCTAGTCACCAAAGCCCATAAATTATATTTTAAACATATCTTGGATTGCTTGATTGCTTTCTTTGTCAACTTTCATTTCTTTGCCATTTTCATTTTTGCCACCCTAGTCCCAGAGGGCATAACGCTCACTTATAACTTCTCCCAGCCTACGCCCTCCTTTTTGATGAGATTTATCATCCTCAAGCACAGATTTGCTGATCTCATTGCCTCTGAAACCTTTATGTGCTCCCATCAGCCCACTTGTCATTAACTAGGCACACAAGACCTATATCTCCTGTATCATTTACTGCTCCCCATGAAAACATTGAGAGCAGTGCCTAAGTGCCCGTCTTTTCTGACCCCTTACACAGCCCTCACTCCTCTGACACAATCAAGATGTGGTGATGAACATATCTAAAGGGCCTGCCCAGTGTCTAGGCTCATAGGGGATATTCAATAAATGCTAATTGTTCAGTTATTACTTCCTTGGATAATACTCTCCACATGGTAGTTGTTTAATCACTATTAGCCAAATAAAGGAATTTCTTTTTCAAAATGATTCCTTTTTCCAAAAATCTATATAACATCTCCCATTTCCTTAGCAATTTGAAGATACCGCTCAAAGGAAAGCACTTAGAAATTTTTTAAATGTTCTTAAACATACAAAAAATGAACAAATATGATTATAAGGAATAATTTAGAATTTGTCATTAAGAACATTTATTTAGAGTCCTTCTTCCAAAAAGTTTTTAATGGGCCTACAGAAGGTTGTTCCCCTCTTTATTATGATCTATTATTGTGAATAACTTTTAAATTTAAAATTTTTTAATTTTTGTTTAATCTTTTAAATTTATATTTATCTTTAGTTATCTTAGTACTGGATGAGGAATCTCTATTCCACTTTTATAATGACTTTAAAATTTAGTTGTGAATATTCTGAGTTGAAAATCTTCCATTGATGTTAGGCCAAAATGAATATGATATATTTTTTACAATTTTATATATGTATTTTACAATTATAATATACATTTTCCTTAAGAACAACTTGGTAAATACAGAAAACCACAACCAGAACAATCATGACCTTCACCGAACAACGCACCCACTACTAATACTTTACTGTATTTTCTTCGAGTCTTTGTTTATAGATTTGCTTGTTTAAAATATGGTGTTAACATGCGCTATGTAAAATTTTCACCCTATAAAAGGTGATAAAATTCTCTTATCAGTACATTTGCAAACCAGGTAATTGTTACCATTTATGGTTTACTTACCATATGCCAGGATCGGTACTAGGCACTTTGCTTGCATCCTTTTATTTCATTCTAAAAATCTCCCAATGGACACCTGAAGCAAATATAATATTGATATAACATTGAATATAATATTGAACAAACAAACAGACACACACACTGAGTTCTTCAATGGAAATAACCCAATAATCTATAATATATTATTAAAAAAATAGATTGAGTTAGTGATACAAATATGAAGAGTGACCCATATTTGGGGGTTAATATGAACTCTTCTCTTCAAGTGGTCATAAAAATTCTTGGAATCTTAAACAAAACCCTCGCAATTGAGGGAAATATTACCACCCCCATTTATACATGAGAAAGCTGAGACTCAAAAGAGATCTGGACTCCACAACTAGCAAAGGCCCGAGGTGGGGAAGAACCTAGGCAGCCCAGCCCTGAGACCAGTGTTCTTAACCACTGTGCCTGCAAAGCTAAACTGTTAGCTGTTCACTGTGTGACCAGCGTGGGTGATGGAGAGTGATTTACTTTCTTTCCCTTCACAATAGCAAGACTGAGAAACTCTTACCCACCAGTGCCTTTACTATGATCCTGGGAAAAGTATGAATAGTCATTTCTTAGCCCCTGTTTACACCGCACACCATCCTCACCACTTTACTTTCACTGTCTCTAATCCTCACAAGCAGCCTGGAAGGGTTTTATACTGTTATCACCATTTCACAGTTGAGGAAACAAGGCTCAGAGAGCTCAAGTAACTTATGAACAGTCACAGAACTAGTGAGTTGGGGAGTGGAGATTCGAACTCCATGGTATTTTCTATCATACTGCCTTGCAGTAAAGAAGTCCCTAAGGCCCAGATGAGAATAAGAAGAGAACAGCCCTTTGCCATTTGCGTATTAGTGACATTAGCATGTTTCTGCGGCACCAGAGGGCATGAGAAGCATGTCTGAGTTAATTTGGGAGACGGGAACACTGAGCACAGGGCACCTAGAAAACAAGGCTTCACTCACATCCTGGAACTGCTCCTGTGAGGACCTCTAAAATCAAATTTTTGTAAAATACCTAATGGGAAGGCAGATTTGTTTGGATAAAATGTGTTATTTCTTTGAAATACATCTGTTACTGTCAACTCCAAACATTTTACAGGAAGCTGGTATATTTAAAATCACATACATCAAAAGGATTTTAGAAATTCGAAGAAACTGAAGCTAGAGAAATTACATTTTCAAAAGAAGCTCATGAAAAAGATGTAGAATTCTCCACACTGTATCCCAAGTCTATTGAACTTTCCACTATACTATTTTGCTTTACCTAATTTTCAAAATATGACAAATAGTCCAGAAAGAAATTCAGTAATATTTATCTGGTTTTTGGAATGTGAATCTTTAGAAATCATATTTGTTACATTTAAAAATCAGCTTTAATAGAATGGCCGTAATCTCAAATACCTACTAAGCTATTTGTCTTATTTCTGTGCTTTCTCTTTTTTCTAGGTTTAATGATGCTTTACAGCAATTATCTAAGTCTGAAATTTTCTATGCCTGTGGATCCTAGAATTTGCTAACAGATGGAGGAGTCGCCACAAAATGATCCAAACACAATGACCCTTAAGAAAGATGACCCTCTCAAGAGCATCAGCCCTCAGATTTCTGTTAGCGAATTTTCTTGCCATTGCTGTTATGACATCCTGGTTAACCCCACCACCTTGAACTGTGGGCACAGCTTCTGCCGGCACTGCCTAGCTTTGTGGTGGACCTCTTCAAAGAAAACAGAGTGTCCAGAATGCAGAGAAAAGTGGGAAGGTTTCCCCAAAGTTAATATTCTCCTCAGGTAATGCTCAGTCTGTATTGGTAGCACATACAGCTTGTTCAGTGTGGTCCCTCTTAATGGTGCAGCCATGTTTGAAAGGCCGGAGGCTGGATCTGCTGGAATGTGAATCAGGGAGCTCAAGGACCTGAAAATCCAGACTCCCTTCCTCATAGGTGACTGTGATTTATTTATTGTTTATTATAAATGAATGAAAGAAATTACAGTTATCAGACCATTGCTTGTAATCCTTTGCCATAGAATAAACATTTTACTGATTTGTATCCACTGAGAACACTCCATGTCTAATAGAGAAAATGGTTTAACTGTACAATTCTTGATAGCTGATTTAATGCTGATTTTCATAACATTTGACTAAACTCTGTTCCAGTTATCACATTAATAGAGGTAGGTTCTTATGCAAGAAGTGGCAAGACCTTTCAGATAGCAAGTTATTCCATTCATAATATTCATAATGTTCAAAACTCTTCGGGGATGTTGCTTACTGTGAGGTTTTTAAAGCTAAATTCCTGATCTTCTGTTGTCTTGATATCAACAGGGTATCAGAAAGTTCCATGAAACATTAACCCAGCATTCTCCTTTCCACAGGAGATGTAAATACAAATGCTTTGCTCATACCTGTCAGTCTTGTTTTACCTGAAGGTTAATCTTAAGTTGAAGGTGGGTTCTCTGTGTGTAACTGAAAATGAAAAGAACCCTACCGTATGACCCGATGGTTAGTCTTTCTCTTACTACTGAACTCACTTTTTCATTTTTATGAATTTTTAATAATGTAAGCAATATACATATACATTCACTTGTTTACATTCTTTTTAAAATAGTAGAACATTACTGATAAACCTACAGACCCCTTTGACCCCTCCCCCATCTTAGAATCTTTCCTTTTCCCCACGGTAACTTCAGTTATGACTTTTTTTTCAGGTTTTTTTCAGTTGTGATTTTTTTTCAGATTAAAAAAATATATTTTTATACATGTAGGTCCCAGTAGGAAATGCAAACATGTTCTCACAGGCATGGTGTTCTACCTGTATGATTCTAAAGTTTACTATTTTCATTCAACAATATGTATGTCTTAAATTTACCCATTTTGATAGACAGTGATAGTAAATTCATGTTTAAAACTATGTGGTGTTTCATTGTATGAATATACCATTTTTTATTTAGCTGTTAACCTAACAGAGGACATGTAGGTTGTCTCTCACTTTTTTGCTGTTACCAATAGGGCCATAACCAATCCTCCTAGAGTACTTGTACATTATTAAATGTTGATTATTTGGTCCTTTAAACGTTGTAAGTGTATTCAGTCAAACAACTCTCTTGTGATTTTTTTCTGTTCTCTATAGGGATGCCATTGAAAAATTATTTCCTGATGCCATTAGAATGCGATTTGAAGACATTCAGCAGAATAATGACATAGTCCAGAGTCTTGCAGCCTTTCAGAAATATGGAAATGATCAGATTCCATTAGCTCCCAACACAGGCCGAGTGAATCAGCAGAGAGGAGGGGGATTTTTTTCCGGAGTGCTCACAGCTTTAACTGGTGTGGCAGTAAGTTTATTGCTGTTTCTCTCCCTCACACTCCCATGGTTTCCACTAAAGTCAGTTCTGTTGGAACACACCTAAATGACTGATGACATAACTGCGTGTGGTAATTCACTGCACACACTGAAATCTGCTGGGTTCTATGATTCTTTGGGATGTTAGTTACTCAAGTAGAGAACATAATATTCAGAGCCCTGTAAATGTTAGCTTTATCCCATTTCATCCTCTTCATAAGCTGTGCAATAGGCACCATTATTATTTCCATTTTAGAGATAAGGAAACATGTGCAAAAAAGTGTTAGAACTGGAATTTGGAACCATGTCTGCCTTGATGGCAGAGTCTTAAGCACAGCACTTTACTAACCTCCAATGTAGAGACTATTTCCTTTTTAAGTTCCACACTACAGGAATCTAAATGTTAAAAATTTTCCAATAGAAAACGGACATGAGATCTGTTGGCCAGGTTGCTGGGGTCAAGGGTGCAGTGCTCCTAGGTGTCTGGCAGTGAGTCTTGTCCCTGTCTCTGTTCCCTCAGGGCCCCGCAGTCAGCGGAGAAGAGCCTGCTCCCCAGCTCTCTGGTAGTGGCGTTGCCCTGCTTCCGTGTACAGACTTGGCTCCATTCCCTTCAAGCTCAGCCTCTTCCCTTCCCGCCCCCATTCACATATTTAGAAACTGGCATCTCTGACCTTTCTGTGTCTTTAAGGTCCCTGTCACTTTTTCCCCAGGTGGTCCTGCTCGTGTATCACTGGAGCAGCAGGGAATCTGAGCATGACCTCCTGGTCCACAAGGCTGTGGCCAAATGGACTGCGGAAGAAGTTGTCCTCTGGCTGGAGCAGCTGGGCCCTTGGGCCTCTCTCTACAGAGACAGGTTTTTATCTGAAAGAGTAAATGGAAGGTGAGGAGCAAAATCTTTGATACACCACAGACATTTTTTAAACAGTTTCATTGATATATAATCCACATGCCAGAAAATTCACCTTTGAAAGTGTGCAGTCACTGGTTTTTAATATGTGCAGTGTCACCACAATCTAGTTTTAGAACATTTTATCATCTCTGAAAAGAAAGCTCGTACTCTTTAGCAGTCAATCCTCATTTTTTCTCCTCTCTCAGCCTTGGGCACCACCATTCTACTTTCTGTCTCTATGAATTTGCCTATTCAGAGTATTTCAGATAAATGTGTGAGCTTGTGTGTCTGGCTTTTTCATTTAGCATCATGTTTTCAAGGTTCATTCAAGTTGTAGCATGTATCAGTGCTTCATTCATTTTAATGGCTGAATAATATTTTATTCTATGGCTATACCACATTTTAATTTTCCATTCTTCAGTTGATGGACATTTGGGTTAATTCCATTTGGGGGCTATTATGAGCAATGCTGCTATGATCATTTGTGTACCAAGTTTTTGTGTGGACATATATTTTCAATAATCCATTGGAGTGGAATTGCTGGGTCATGTAGTAACTCTATGTTTAACTTTCCAAAGAACTGTCAAACTATTTTCCAAAGAAGCCATACCATTTTATGTCAGTGACATTTTAATTTATTGCTTCCTGATTATAAAAGTAACATTTATTATTTATTTAAAAAGTAATATAGAACTAAAGGATATTAAAAGTGAAATACCCTGGTAATACTACTCTTCAGAGAAAACCAGTGTTATCATCTTGCTGGATACCTTCCCAGATTTTTTTCATTGTTTATACATACATACACATAGAAATGTGCATTATTTATTTAAACTGAAAATACGGTTGTACACAACAGATCTGTTTTATGTACATATGTATGTATACATGGTAAAGTCCATTTAATTGATCTCCGTGAATACGTATTCGGGTTGTTTCCTTTTTCCTATTCTAGACACAGTTCCATACAAAATTGCAGCAAGTGCCTGGAGGAACTCATTGGTATGAGGAACTCATTAATCCCTGGACTCCGGGGAGGCCTGCTTCAGCCCGTCACCAAGCCCCTGCAGCCTCCAGAGCACCTCCCGTCCTTGGAGGGACTGCAGGGATGTTACTTAGAACACCATGCAGTGCTGAGAGTACATTCTCTCCTCTCCGCTTGTTTCAGACTCAGAGCCCCCTCACTGCCAGTCTGCCTGGCTGCCGCACCTGCCACCCCAGTTGCTTTTCCCCCTGAAATGAGCTTTCAACATTTGACTCTCCTTTGGAGAAACAGAATGCTCCCACTTTAACTGTCTGTTTTTTGCAAGAATTAGCACATGTACACGTACACAGCCACTCATACACACCACCACTCACACACACCCCAGAATTGTGGTTTAAAAAAATTCTCTACCTAGTTAATACTGTATATCTTTGCATAACTGTCTTCCTTCCAGAGGACAGGAATTTCTGGGTAAAAGGGAATAATCCTTTACCACTGTAATAAATCTTACTAAATTATCCACAAAGGGACTTCAGTGTATACTCCTTCAGCCATGCTTGTGCGGTCTCTATCTGCCAGTGCACAGGGATGCTTTTAACAGTGAGTCGCTGTGGAAGTGGATTTGTGTTTTCTGATAGTTTTCTGATGAAAGGGAACAGAAGAGATCTACAATTATTTTTATTAAATCACTACCCCGAAACTGCTACTCTTAATGTCATAATGTTTTACTGGATTTCTTTCCAATTTTTTTTCTAGAAGCACACACTTAAAAAAAATAAAGTAATGTGTGAGAGGGCAGAGTGTATAGCTGAAATATCAAAGGTTAGGAGCAGGGCATACCTGGGTGTGCCTTGGGTGAGTCGCTTATTTTTCTCAGCCAGTTTTCTCATCCACAAAATGGGCATAAGGCCACCTATAGTATTGTTAAGTGGATCAGTGATGATTTATGATAGTATTTTCAGATAGTCACTGGCCAATAGTAAGTAGTCAATTGTTTGCTATTATTAATATTATTTCATATATGAAGTAACCTACCTCAAGACTATAAAGTATTTGTGTTATAAGATGGAATTCTAACTATAGAAAATTTGCTTCCAGTATATAATCTCAAAAGAAATCTTCTGTCCCCTCCTCAACCACAGATTGCTTTTAACTTTGACAGAGGAAGAATTTGCAAGGGCGCCATATACCATAGAAAATGGCAGCCACAGAAGAGCCATCCTCATGGAACTGGAGCGTGTCAAAGCACTAGGCGTGAAGCCCCCCCAAAATCTCTGGGAATATAAGGTGAACTCTTTAAGTTTTTAATTGAAAAAAGTATAGAAAACAATCTAGCAATCATCTGCATGCCCACTACCTAAGAACATCACAGACATGATTGAAGCCCCCGCCTCCCTACCCTGTCTGGAGGTCCACGCTCCTGCAGCCAGCCTGCGCATCCTTCCCGGACCTGTTTTCCTACTTGAATTACGGATACGTATCCGCAAGCACTAGGAGGATTGTTCTATAAGTTTTTAACCTTAACATAAGAGGCATGAACTGAGCCTATCCTTCTGCAGGTAGCCTTTATCTCTGCGAAACCATTCCACTCTTTCTCTTGTGTGCAGTATTCACATTGCACAGGGACATGGCAATTTATGCCTTTTCTTGTTGATGAACACTGAGGTTGTTTCCATTTTTGCTGTTAGAAATCGTGCTGCTGTGGACATTTTTTTTTTGGAAGTGCCTATGCTCACATACAAGAGTTTCTTGAATAGAGTTACGAGTCCTAAATAATGCACATCTTCGACTTGACTAGATATTGGTAAATTGCTCAACATGACTGCACCTATTGGTTCTCCTTCACAGAGAGGAATTTGCAAATACTATACTGTAAAACAAATACTCTACTTTTTATTTGTTATAGAATATCTGGAATATTCCAACTTATACCTAAAAAGACATCATGGAGAAAAATAAATAAATATAAATAACCAGTAAGTTTATGGTGGGGAATGCTCACTCAAAATTCAAGTAGCACAAATTAAAAAAATGAAATGGCATTTTTTCACTTATGATATTGTCAAGGATGAAAACACTTAAAATACGAGGAAATAGGCAGTTATGTTTTGCAGATCATACACTGGTACAGTCTCTGTGGAGAGCAATTTGTCAGTAACTATACAACTTTAAGCCCCACCTACTCTTCGTTCTGCATTTAGAGCACAGGCAGCATAGCACCGTGATCAAGAGCAGGGCCTGGGAGCCTGACTGCCGGGGCTCCTCCAGGACACGCTGGCTGTGGGAAGAGCAGCAAGTACCCAGGCTTCGCAGTGCCCATTTCCTCCTCAGTGAGTGACCTCACAGAGTTACAGTGAGAACTGAATGAGCCACAGACAGTCTTTGAACGAGGTGTTCACCACAGCATCGTTGGTAATAGCAGCACGTGGAAAACAACCTAAGTGCCCGTTATTAGGAACAGGTGAAATAAATATGGCATATCTATATGTATAAGCATTACAAAAGGAGGTGATTCTGGAGGTGCTAATAAGGAAGGATGCCCATGTTGTGTTGCCAACTGAAGATAAAGCATATTGGAAAATACACACATTCGTATGTACGTATGTATGTGCACGTTTGCAGATACATAGAAAATTTTTAGAAGGACACAAACTTAACAATGTTTTCATCTGGGGATTGAGAGTTGGATGGGAGGGAGAACTGTATATCACTTAACACATTTCTGTACCATTGGGAAAAAAATATGTTTACTATGTACTTGTATTACTTTAAAACTAAAGAAACACTGATCTCAAAAAATTTGAAGAATGAGTATGGAGTTCCTAAGTAGAAAGTATGCTGTTTTTCTTATTGTTTTTTAATTTTAAAAATCTCTACTTTTTTATATATATAAATTATTAGTTTTGTTAATAGAGTCAAACTCTTTTCATAGCCAATATTAATCCTATGGTGGGTTTTAATATCTGGGGGAACATTTTTGGGTCACATATCCAAACAATGACCCTCTATTTATAATATGTAATAGTATCTTAATATTAACCGGAGTGAATGGGAGGGAACTTGATTCTGGTCCTGGTGTAAAAGCAAGCAGAATCTTAGCCTGTTCCTTGAGATCTGTTACCAGCCCCTCTCAAGGGTGGCCATTTGACAATTAAGAGTCCCTTTCCATCCCTAGCGTAGTGCAGGGCCTCCTGGATGCCACTCTTCTCAGCAGACATGAGAAAGCTCCCCACTGTAGTGCTGTGGTCATAATCACCTCCCTGGGTGGTTGGTTTTTCCTCCTTATCTGATAGGAAGGAGCCAAGAGTTGGAATATTTTGATCCAGCTGACTCCAGACCTACAAATATGTAACTTGGTCATCTTCCTTTCTCATGGTTAGTACTAACTAACCATGATGTGGCTGGATGCAATCAGACTTTTTTTTGGACCTTTGTTCCTTTAGAATGTCATACTCAGTGGGAGCAGCATCACCACAAGGCCATTGGTTTTTGGGGGGGGTGAAAAAGTCTTAGCTATTATAAAGATTTGTGGCCCTCCAAAAGACCACAGTATATAAACAGACACACAGCATTATGTGTGGTATTAATATTTCATTGGGGTGGAGAGGAATTACGAAAAAATTTTTTTAAAAGGCTCCTTAAAGAGTGATAATGAAAAAAATTGGTAGACACTGCTTTAGAATGAATAGCTGCTCCCATATATGTCTGCCTCACCTAAGTTAGGACACAGAGATATTTTTAGAACTTAGATTTAAAAAAAAAAAAAAACTATTAGTTTGGAAAATTTCAAACAGATACAAAAGCAGGAAAAAATCTGCCATCTACCCATACCAGAGACAGCAACTTAGGGCCATGTTTATTTCAACAATACACCCACCTACTCCCTCCCTGATTATTTTGAAAATTTGAGATAACTAATTTTTCATAGTAAATATCTCAGGGTGAATCTTTAAAAAGTAAAGACTTTTTTGGAAAAGCAAAACACCCCCAAGTTAATAGTAATTCTCTGATATTATCAAATAATTTGTCAGTATTTAAAAATCCCCCATCCCTTTTTTTTTTTTTAGTTGATTTGTTCTAACCAGCATCCAAACAGGGTCCCCATTTGGTTGCTATGTCTCATAAGTGTTTTTTTTTAATTTTAATTTTTATTTTACTTTACTTTGTTTTATTATCCTAAGTCTCTTTTCATCTATAAATTCTCCCTCCCTCTTTTTGTTACCCTGCATTTATGGAAGAAACCAGATCATTTTTTGCTGTAGTTTACTCACATCTTGAATTTGCTGATTCTCTATGGTGTCACCCAGCAGGTCCCTTTGTCCCCTGCATATCCTGTAATCTAGTAGTTAGATCTAGAAGCTTGCTTTGGTTTCAGTGTGGTATGTTGGCAAGATTACCTCATGGGTGTTTTCTTTCATGAAGAGGCTCGTGATGTACACTTGTTGTCTTCTGGTGGTTGCAGCCGCTATGATCACTGATTATTTGGATCCATTAGTTCATCACGGGTTGCAAAATGGTGATACTGTAATTCTCTCATTTCTTCCTCATTCATTAGCTGAACTATATCTAAAAAAAAAAAAAAAGAAAAGAAAAGAAAAAGAAAATTTCCCTCAACAATCACTTTAATTACCCTAAATACAGTTTATACCAGAAAGGCAGGTTAAGTGCTTGATTTTTCCCTTTATTTACCAGATTCAGAATAATGATTTGGCTCCCTATTATCCTCCAAAGGTGACCAGTTTTTTTAGGATCATTATTAATTGAGGATTTTCACATTTGTGTTGTGTTTGAATACATTTCAGTAATTAATTTATTCTCAAATTATCCCATCTTTTTTGAGGAGACTCCTCATCTTCTGAGTCCATTTTTTAAATTTAACTTTTGAATTGTGTTATGACGTACTTGCTAGTGATTCCTTTTGACATGACCTCATTAGTCTTTGATACTTTCCTTTCTCACATGACAAAGTGTTCAAGTTACTCCTGTACCTTTCCTGCCCCAGACCTGGAATCACTCATTTCACAAGTTGGACCTTTTTAAAAAATCTTTTACTATAGAAAACTTCAGGTGTATACAAAAAGAGAGGGAAGAGTGTACTCATACCCAGCATCAATGAGCATCAATTCATGGGCATTCTTATTTCATCTGGACCCCTCCACCCACTCCCCATACCCCCTGTCCTGAGGTTCTATTAAAGCGCAACCAAACATCATATTATTTCACTGGTGTAATTTGCCTTTCTCTAAGGACTAACGGTATTGAGCATCTTTTCACAAGCTTATTTGCCATCCTTGTATTTTCTTTGGTGCAGTGTCCAGCCATCTTTTGCCCAGTTCATTTGATGCTTAGTAGCACCAAGTAAGTTGAATCATTTTACAGTTACTTTTATATTCAGGAAAAATATAAATACACATGCATTGTAGCAAAATTTAAAAAGTACAGAAAACAAAAATAAATTGCCCATAATCCCACCTAAGATTCAAAAATGCAATCTTAACATTGCATTTTGCTCTGTTTTCTTCTAGACAGTTTTCTATGCATAACTGAAATAGTCCTTTTGCTGATAGATTCATTCCACAAATGTTTACTGACATCTCGTGTGACCGACATGCTCCTCTAGGAAAGGGATATCAGCCCTGAACGAGGCCTTGCTTTCCTGGCACTGGACATTGTTGAGATCGGATTGCTACACATCTCTGAATCTTTTTCACCTAACATTTTATCACGAACATTATCAAAAATGTCTCATATTCATTTTTCGATAAATATCTACTGTAACTTCTTTACCTAGGTCATCGATTTTACTTTTTCTCTATTATATACAATGCAATGCTAAACATTTGTGCATAAAGCCTTATGCATTTCAGGTTATTTTTATTGAGTGGCACCCACTAATAGACTGGTTAAATTAAATGTTTTTAAGACTGATAAATTTTGCACAATTGCTTTCCAAGGTTGTGTTCTACTAGTAGTGCCTAGGAGTATGCTTCTCACCCATCTTCCCCTCCCCAGCCTTGGAGAGAGATTGGATCTTTATATAATGTAGCCCCAGGATTGGTTACTTAGCCTCTTCTTTTGTTTATTCCAACCACACAAAAAAAGGCTGATGGCCAAGGGCTTGAGGCTGTGGAAGGAGCATGGATGGGAACTGGCCACCTTGGTTGTAATGTGGCCTTGCACCCACTCACCCTCTGCAGGCTGTGAACCCGGGCAGGTCCCTGTTCCTGCTGTATGCCCTCAAGAGTTCCCCCAGACTTGGCCTGCTATACCTCTACCTGTTTGACTACACAGACACCTTCCTGCCTTTCATCCATACCATCTGCCCTCTGCAAGAAGACAGCTCTGAGGAAGACATCATCGCCAAGCTTCTGGTAGGTCTGCAGAGTGCCTTGAATAAATTATTCTACCATTTCTCAATGTGGTATGGAACTGAAGACATAGCTGTAACCTGTCATGGAAGAGCAAGCAACACCAGCTTTTCATTTGAATTTTGCAAGGAGAGCCCCTACAAAAAATAAAGCAGGAACCTCTCTGCTCCCAGAAACCTATTTTGTCTCCTGTATCGCATAGCAAGAAGTGCTGCCCTCTGGGCTTGAAATATTTAGGGGGAAAAAAAAGCCAGCATGTTTTTGTTATAAAAGTAGATAGCACAGGTCCAGATTGCCTGAAGGTTAGATTTATGGGCCTACCAGCTTGATAAGAAGTCTCTCAATAGGTTCCCCAAAGGATGATTACTTGTCTGATAGGCTGCGGTAGTATCCATCCTTGTTGGCCTCTGAACAGTAAGCCATCCTCCAGCTCACTGATGGGAGCTGTAATGCCACCTGTCCACAGGGCCCTTGGCAGGGATGATTACCTCGCCACTGCCCCCGACCCCCCCCACCCCCCGCCGTGCCTCTTATTTCTTCAGTTTGACCCATGGATTCCTTCAGAATTGTTGGTAGATCTCATTGACTCAGGGTGATTTCTGTGTCTAGTTGGTTTTTTGATGAGGGCACACTGTCCTTTCTATTGCTTTTCTCAGAGAAATCCCTCTGATCAGTTTATATCAAAAAGGCACATGGATATAGGAATTGCCATATATGATCCACATTCCACTGACCTTTCCACTTGAACAAGCCCCAACAACCCCTGCCTGCCCACCAGGCTGATGTGTTTCTTGGAAGATTCAGTATCTTTTCCATAGTGCACAGTCTTGCTGAGTTCCCATTAGCCTTCTGGGTGCCTGTGATGAGTTGTTTAAATACTGCTGTTAATCGTCTGTTACTATCTGTACTTAAAGTTCTTTTTTTTTAATTTTCCCAAAAAACTTATTTTTCAAGGTGTGTGTTTAATTTTCCCATTACCTACTGTCATTCTACCATAGCTTAGATGTTGAATTTAGGAAATTGAGCTACCTATGCAGTGATGAAGAAATTAAAAACTAGTTAATTTCAGTTCATTTCAATCTCATTATTTTTAACTCCTGCTTATTAGATTTTTCATTTCTGAGCTTCCACAATTACGGAACAAGAGTCTCAATTCTACCTCTTTATTAACATTTATCCAATGTAAGATTAATTAATCAAGGTGAGTTGATGGATGGAAATTTCACTTTAGATTGTTGTGTTTTTAATAAATGTAAAACTCACTGGGATAACCAAATATTTTGTCCAGAAGTCAATCCTCATAATTTTTCGTGTTCATTTTTATTTATTTTTATTTGTTTGTATGTTATTCTTAAAGGATCTTAGAGAGCCCACATGGAAGCAGTGGAGAGAATTCCTTGTCAAATACTCCTTCCTTCCGTACCAGCTGATTGCTGAATTTGCTTGGGACTGGCTGGAGGTACATTATTGGACGTCACGGTTTCTCATCGTCAATGCTATGTTACTCTCAGTTCTGGAATTATTCTCCTTTTGGAGGATCTGGTCAAGAAGTGAACTAAAGTAAGTATTTTTATATGGGAGATGGTTGGAGCAACAGGTCCTGGAAAAGGCATCCTCATGCTCTAGTTTAGAAATACCCACTTAAGCAGCAAATAGGAAAAAAATCTTTATGTTTGGAGCAGCGGGGGGGAGGTTTCCATGGTGCTCGTTGTTAAAGTGTTTCCCCACATATCTTATCCCCACATAATAATCTACCATATAATTCCTGGGGGTGGAGGGTGTGCATGAAGGATTTTAACAATTAAGGAATAAAACCAGAAAAAGAGGTTTCTTGACGGAAAACAGCATTCTGGTAGGGCATAAAGAGATGTGATGAGGAATTGTAGGCATGAGTTCTAATCCTCTGCCACCAAATTCAACAGTAGTAACTTTTCTGAATTAATGCATAAAATGGAGAGTTGGGCTAGAAGGTCACTGAGTCAGGACTTGTGGTTGCAAGGGACAGAAACCAACTCAAACTGGCTTCCCTTAAAAGGGAAATGCCCAGTTAAGGCTTCCTGCATGGCTGGACCCAGAGACCAAAATGCTGTCATTAGGACTGACTCTCCCCTCTCGCAGCTCTGTTCTTTGCCTTTTGTTTGACCTCAGGCAGCTGTCTTCGTGTGGGGGCGCTTGATCATTCCAGGCGCAGATCCGAGCAGCTGAGCAACCCTTGTGGAAGGAGAGCACTTCTGTCCCTGTAGAACTTGTGAAAGTTTTGGGGCTCACGCACCTTTGCCCTGGCCCCGACTTGGTCACGTACCCACCTGAACCCATCACACTGTGCAGGAGTATGCAGGGCTCTTCTTGTTCAGGTTCAAGGTGTGCACTCATCCCTCCAACAAAGGGCTGGCTTCAACCCCACCAAACCACATGGGAAAGAACAGGGAAAGGAAGTCCCCCAAAGGGAAACTCAGAAGGTATTTCCAGAAGAAAAGGAACCCACCAAACCACATGGGAAAGAACAGGGAAAGGAAGTCCCCCAAAGGGAAACTCAGAAGGTATTTCCAGAAGAAAAGGGGATGGCTGCTGGGCAGGCAGAAGTGACACATCACTGCACCAGCATCCCTGCAGCCTGAAACATCCAGTAACTCGATGGCTTCTTGGCCTCATCCATTAGGAGCACCCTTATAAATAGTGCTGAGAACCAAATAAGAATCTCCCTCATTTCCTTAACTTCAGTGAACTCATTCATTCATGCACAGTTAATTGAGCCCCGACTCTGCCCCTGGCTCTCTGCTGAGTACTGCAGGTCTTTCGGTAGACAGTCTGTACTCTGATGGCCAACAGCCTAGCAGAAAAAAATAAGTATGTTAATTATATCCAGATGTGACACAACAACGAAGCAGATGGGGTTGGGGCGGTAATGGGGATGTCTCACCTTGTGTAGGGACTGCCCTGAGGAAGCACCATCTAGGTTTCATCCTGGGAGCTGGTGATGGGTTGGTATGTCTCAGGCATGAGGACAGAAAACAAGGTCTTTGCAGAGCAGGAACTTGACTCTGCACTGGGAAATGGCCCAGGGTCTGAGCACTCTGGTGCCATTATTAGGATCGCCATCACAGTTCCAGCTCTCAAACGCTTCTCTTCTTTTTCAGGACTGTGCCTCAGAGGATGTGGAGCCATTTTTGGAAAGTATCAACACAGGGGCTTTTTGTGGCCATGTTTTGGCCCCTCATTCCTCAGTTTGTTTGCAACTGTTTGTTTTACTGGGCCCTGTACTTTAACCCAATTATTAACATTGATCTCGTGGTCAAGGAAGTCCGACGGCTGGAAACCCAAGTGTTGTGACTGGCACTGCCCAGGCTCTGAAGGACTCTTCCAGCCTCCCTGATGGCTGAGCTTCGATGCTTAAATGAAGCGGGGGAGGGAGTGGACTTCCTATTTTCTTCCCCTAGTAAACAAGGTGCTGCTTTGTCTGTCAAAGGCTACAACCAGGTCCTCTCTCCTTCTGCCTGTGGCATTGTGGCAGCAGGGACTGACATCCCAGAGCAGAGCAGACATAGAAGCAGCACCTCCCACCTGGCCACCTTGCTCACAGGAACTTGGGAGGCCCAGTCCATGACAGCTTGCAAGGACCCAGGGTCTTCAGAGGACATGGGATGGGCGATAACAGAAGGCTGCCATATCAGCAGTCCCTCTTGCCCTAACCTCTGACTGACAAAGGCTCCCAGGGCAAGTGAGAGCCCTGAGAAAGCCCAAAACCAGGCTCGTTGGGGCCTGCCCTACCTTCTAAGTCAAGTTTAGGAAAATGGGAGAAGGTTTCTGTCATAGGTATAGACAGTTACACACAAAAAATACAGAGGTAAAAACAGAATCCAATTGACAATTCTATCTTTTGAAGAGTTGCTAGGTTTTAGAGTTAAACATTAAAGGATTCAGTTGGAGATTAGAATGGTGGGTAGACTTGACAGTTTCCGACTTGTAATCACTGAAAGTTTGGATCTCTCTCTTCGAGTGGGGGGATTGAGTGGGATGTCAGGCAATAAATGGAAAGTAATTCACACCAGGCTGAGCTGCCTCAGTGCTACTTAAAATTGTTTTCTTTTGGGGTTTGCTTTGTTTTGTTTTTAAGAATTTGATCTATAAAATATAGGATAGTCCTTTTGTTCAACAAAACATTTTATACATTGACTTTACTGTATAATCTTTATTATCTTGTTCTGATGTATAAAACAGCAAGTATAGGGAGGTTTTGAGATCTTACCCCCAGCATATGTTGTTAGTTTGGCTCAAATAAACTCTTACCAAAAAAAAAAAAAAAAAGCATAATTACACCAAATGCTATAATTTTAAATATAAATGTGACAAACTACAGCCTCTTATTACCTTCTGGTGTGAAAATGGATGTGAACTGTGACCCATCTGAAGATGGGTCCCGCAGAGATAAGCTTGCATCCAAAGTGTTCTTTTATGACTCTGAAGCATTCATTAATCCTTTGTATCTTTAAAGATTTCACTCAAACTTTGCATCTGAAAGTTTGAAGAAATTACTTCAAATAAAAATATTTTTATAAAGATAAAACTATTATATAAACAAAATTGTGTAGAAAACATGAAGAAAATCTGCACTGCCCGATACAACCTACTAGTCATGCTTAAGTTCCCTGGCCTGATGGGAACACTGAGCCAAGGAACCACCCTAAGGTAACTTAAGTGAAAGAAGAGAGAACGTTTTTCTTCCTCCTGTGTTTGCTCATCAGGTCCCAGGGCTGCCTGACTTGACCTGCTAATCACTCATGACCTGCCAGGGACGTGGACAGCACTGCAGGTTTGAGGACACTGCAGTATTTGCGTACACCAGGTCTCTTGCCTTGGGGGGTTACTATTTTCCTTTCCAGATGAAGAGATAGAGGCTGGATGGTGTTTGTGGAGCTGGGCCAGAGCTGGACCACAGTTACCATACTTCCAGGTCCAGTGCCCCCAACCCACTCCCCACATCCTCCTCCAAAGATGAGTGAAACCCATATCTGCTCCGGTGAGGAGGGCAAAGGAGACTTGGCCTAAGCAAATGGGTTGGGCTGCGCTGATGGGAGAAGGGATGGACACTTCACAGAGCAAGAGCCACAGCTGCCTCTCTCCTCCCTCAGACTCTCCTAATCATAGGAAACTTAGGTGCATCAAAAGGGGGTGTCTTTAAAATATTCAGACCCTTTGATGTAAGAATTTTATTTCTGCAAATCTAGGTTAAGGAATAATAAAAAGGTGGGCAATGAGGGTGGCAAAGATTAATTCACAAGCATCCTCATCACATGAATAATTGATCAAAATAGGAAATATAACCAATAACCAAAAGTTAGCAATCTATAAAATGGTATCTAATACAGCTATTTAACATGGAGTTTCCAAAGAGTTTTTAGACATGAAGAAAAGCTTATGAAAATCATAAAATATAGTCTCAACTACATTTTTAAAAATTACAGAAAAGACAGCACACTAAGATGCTAAAGGAAGTTATTCTGGATTGTGGGAATTAAGAGTATGTTTTTTCCTCCTATATAATTCTCTTTATTTGCCTTTTAAGTAGTGAATACGTAATACTTTTGTAATCAGGAAATAAATCTTAACCATTCTAGGTGGAGTGGGATAGGAAAGAATATTCTTTCTTGAGCTAACTACTACTAGCCTTGAACTTCACAAGGGTGGCCATCTGTATATTGCCTCAACCCAGAACCTAGAAAAGGCCAGGTGCGTAGCCGATGTTTGTTCATATCTGATTGCTGCCATCGGGAGCAGGTCAGAAGATGAAGTTCAGCCTTTTCATAAAGGTTGTACCTCAAAAATGGTACCAAACCCAATATAGTCATAAATAGTTGTGGTTTTATAAAACAGGCATGGGGTTTTGACCTTATTCAAATGAAATCAAACAGGCTCCAGCCCCAAGCTGAGAGAAAGCAAACACAGGTTGCAGCTTTAACACGTGGCCTCAGTTCCCCCTTGAAAAGAACTAGATGTGGCTGTTAATTAGTGAAAAGGAGTTTTATTTCTTTGTGCAAAAGGAAATGTCAAGTCAAGCCAGTCAGTCGCACCTGAGCATGTCCTGCCCACATAAGAAACGGGGGTAGAAGAGGTACTTTAAATTGTATTTAGTTTGGGCTAAGCAGTAAGCAATCTCCTGGTCACACTTGCACAAGAGTTCTTGACATCTGTCCTCTGCTGGTCCTGGAAGAAATGGGGAAACGGGTTAGAGCAGCGATTTGCAGAGGCTGGAAGATAAACATGAGGGAAGCCAGTAACACTGTTGGCAGAAAGAGCCTAAGTTTCATGTGTGATGCTTGACAGTTCACGTGATCTCCATTGTCGTGGCAACTCCAGGAGGGAGGAGGGGATGTCAGCCCCGTTTTGCAGACAAGTGTTTTCAGATGCAGAGTCCAAAGTCCATACGACCTTTTGCCTTCTCTTTTGTATCAATATTACACTATTTCGTTTGAGGATCCATTTTGATAGGCAGTAGTTGCCTGGGAACCATCCAGGCCTTTTTTTTAAATGCCTGCTCTCCTACTTCCTAGCTATGTGGTCTTGCCTAAATGAGCCAAGTCCTCATTTAAAATGGGGCATTATCTACTTTGCCAGGTTATCAAGAAGTCTGGGCAATGAAACCTATATAAAGTGCCCAGGAGAGACTTGGCACTAGATATGCACGCACCAACAATGTTGGTTCCACCCGTGTTTCTCTGCCTTCAAGTAAAGCAGCTTGTTTTAGGTAACAATTGTGTATTCCATCTCTCCTCTCCCTCCTGCGCCTGCCTTATACAGAGATGTAAAAGTTGCTACCCAAAACAAGTCTCTCTCTACTACTAGAGGGAATTCCACTACTAGAGATTCATTACTTTGGGTTGGAAATACTTTGTGATCTTTAAGCTGTAGCTCATTAATGTAGAAAGTACAATGCCTCAGACAGCTGTGGATATGTCACCTAACCACGTCACCCACTGCCTTTTAGTGTGGGTTTTAATTATTCACATATATGGTGCGGGGGAAACCACTTACTATTAGATCCTTCCAAATCCCTTCCAGAGACACAGGGAAGCAAGAGCTTTGGCATTAGCCAGCTCGGTCATGGCTATAGTAGCTATGTGCCTTTAGACAGACACATCACTTCACCCTTTGCAGGCTATTCCTCAGGTGCTACATGAGGATACTAATAGCACTTACTTCTAAAGGCTGCTGGGAAAATGGATAGAGACCAAGTTGTTAGAATCCAGGGTGTACAGGAGGCACTGGGAAGGCTGGGGCTGCCCTCAAGCTGTTGGTTTATCTTCAAAGGTCCCCTCTCCAAATGCACAAGGGTTTTGGGGACTCTAGCAAAGGGAAGCATGAAAGTCAGGAAATTCATCAGCTTCTTTCCTGGGGCAGCACCAGGAGGCCACGTAGTGATGGGTGAAGGTGTCAAGCGAGAGGCGGGGGGCCCAGCACTCAGGCTTGTGACAGCTTCAAGATTATCGGTTTAAATCCCCTCGTTTTTAATAGTAAATCAATTATTAAATAAATTATATTAAATGGTATTAAATTTCATTAAATAAAGTCTATCACTGCCATAAATGGAAAACCAAAATTTTATACAATAAATATAAGAAATATTAAATTAAAAAGAAAAAAAAAAGAAGGAAAAACGACAGCCAGTGAGGGTAAAGTTCTAATAGCAAAGCCCAGTTAGATGCTGTTGCCTGCCTGAAGGCTCTAAGTCCCCAAACTAGAGTGTCTTGGTTAAAAAAAAAAAAAAAAAAAAAAAAGGGCGGAGATTAGCAAGCATAAGAGAAGTCTAACTTCTGTAGTAGTCATACCATAACACAATTGGCACTTCCTCTTTGCCTAATTGGAAAAATTAACAGAGACTGAAAAGAAAATTCTCACTAAGTTCATTTATTAAGCTCCCCACACTCTGAGAAACTACTGGGAAGAAGAGCAAAACACAAACACCCCCAACTTCAAAAGCCTGTGTTTAAACACTCTGTGAACTGCCTTGGTTATATAATTCATTAAGTGGATAACAAAAAATTGAAGACGATGGGAGCTAGGGTGTATAGTACAGTTAGGCACTAGGCAAAGTGTTCTGTTGTCCCCATTTCATCCAGTCCTCTCAGGGTGGTGCCACTGGTACCCCAACCTTACGGAACAGAAATCCCTCGTCTCCTTGCCCCAACTAGGGCCCCAAACCTTCCCTGCCCAATGCCTGGCCTCATGGCTTGTCCACAGGAAGGGATGTCAACTCAGGATGTGCCCACCCTTACAATTCATTACCAGAGGATTGTTTTATAGAGTTGTGATAATATGGGAAACAGCTTATACTTAAGAGAAAAATAAGGGGTACAATATAAAGACTGCTATGGATTAGAAATATATATGCAATAGAAAAAGACAGGAAAAATACCAGAAGGTTTATCAAGCAGCTGTCGGTATAGTGTCTATGAGAGTTTTATTTCCTATAAAACTTCTACATTTTTTAATTTCAGACTTCTCTACTTTGAGCCACGTGATGTTTTCAACATAGAAAAAGAATCTCAAGAAAATTCAAAGAGTAGCTATTTCAAAGTTTTATTTATTATATTTGTTATATCTAAAATATTTATGCCACTCAGTGGCAATGCCATAAGAAGGTGGCTCAGGGGGCTTAAGCGGCTTTCCTACTCTCTAATCTTTACCAGGTCTCCCTTTATCCCCTTCCCCACCTACAAATAAACACAATTTACATTTTTTAAATTGCCCTTGCCATTTAAATTCCCCTTTAAGACAGGTTCTCTAGCCCTCCTTTTAGGTTGCCACCCCCCCAGCTACATACAAATTCTAGAGTTGTCTCAAATATACCACGTGACCCATCCAGCTCACAAAGATTTATGAACAGACATGGTCTCTGTGGTCCTGTTCACCGGTTCATAGGGAAGTGGTCAAAACAAAATATGTTCATGACATAGACCAGTCGTTCTCAAACACAGGCAGTTGTGTCCTCCAGAGGGCACTTGGCATGTCTGGAGACATTTTTGGTTGTCACATATGAGGGGGAGGGGGTGGTGCTACTGGCATCTGGTTGGTAGAGGCCACAGAGGCTGCTACACATCCTATTGTGCACAGGACGGCCCCACAACAGAGCATTATCCAGCCCCAAATGTCAACAGTGTCAAGATTAAAAAATTCTGACATAGGTTTCTATCTAGCTTTAAAAGAATAAGGTTGGCCCACATGTTCCAATGTTAAGTGATAAAAATTATAAAATATATGTAGTGTGACCTGATTATTATTATTGTATATCTATGTATATACACACAGAAATCTGGAATAAGAGAAGCCAAACTTAACAGAAACTAGTTAAGTGTAATAGATGGAGTATAACTTTCTACATTACAATATTTCTGTAATGTTTTTTCACACCAAACATGAATAAGGTTTGCATCAGAAAAAGCATGTGGTTGGTGGGTGGGTGGATGGGTGGGTGGACAGACGGACAGACAGACGGATGGATGGATGGATGGATGGAGAGAGAGATAGACAGATAGACAGATAAACAGACAGACACAGATAAAAATAATGTGTAAAAAAGCGGTAATAGAACTAGCCAGTGCAGAGAGTGAGTCCTGCCTGTAAACTTTCCTCAGGCAGCTGCACAATGGAGACAAAGGCACCCTTGGAACGATGTGACCTGGTGGGGTAGGGACTCCTGAAGAAGAAGCCACTGAAGCTCCAGGGTGGCACTGTTCCCACAGAGCTGGCTAGAAGTCAGCTGTCTAAGGACCAGTGACAGGGACGAACGCCCCAGCCAGGTCCTCTTCCCTCACTCATCCATCAGCAAGTCTTGCAGCTCTACCTTCCAGCCAAATACGACCAGAAGCCAGGCCCCTCTCACCTCCACTGGCACCACTTGCCCTAGCCGCGGCTCACCAGATCACTGCAAAGCCTTATAACCAGTGCCTGGCTTCCACCTCTGCTCCCTCCAGGACATGGTCAGAATGGTGCAGTTAAAATGCAAATCAGATCATGTCCCTCCTCTGCCCAAAACCCTCCCTGGCTCCCAGCCTCTCAGAGGAAAGCCTCCAATGCCCTGTGGGATCTGGCCCCCACCACTCTGAAATCACCACCTATCTCTCTCACCCCAGGTGACTCTGCTCCAGCCTCGCTGTCCTTCTTGTGCTCCTCAGACCACCCCGACTTCATTCCCAGCACCTCTTCATGTGGCTCCACTCCTCCAGGACTCTGCTTCAATAGCATCTTATCAGTGAGAGCTTTTCCGACCATTCTATCTAAAAGAACATCCCTCACCCTTAACCCCTGCTTTTTTTATTAAGGAAAAATTCCCATAACAAACTTTAGCATTTTAACCATTTGAACGTGCACAGTTCAGTGGCATTTAGTATATTCACAATGTTGTGCAACCAACCACCTCTTTTTAGTTCCAAAACATTTCTATCACCCCAAAAGGAGTTACCTCCATTACCCCTCTCCTGAGTCCCTGGCAACCACTAATCTTTCTGTCTCCGCTGATTTGCCCATCCTGGATATTTCACACACTTGGAATCATACAATATGTGACCTTGTGTGTCTGGCTTCTTTCACTTAGCATCATGTTTCCCAAGTTCATCCTTGTTGTAGCAGGTATTGTACTTCACCTGCTTTGTTTTCCAACAGCACTTACAAAAGCACTTGGCACAGACACGACTTCCTGCCCTCCACCTTTTAGACCATAGAGCCTGGGTTTTCCCTCTTGCCTAAAACCTAGCATGGAGCCTGGCACAGAGTACATTCTCAATCATATTTGCTGGAAGAATATAGAAATGCCATACATCGTTTCCAATTCTCACACAAACGTAGCATCTATGTTTTATTATTCCCATTTTATAGGTGTGAAGTGAGGCTCAGGGGATTCAGTAACTTGTCCAAGGCCACAGAGCTGGGATGGGGTGGACCATGATTCCCTCCTAAGACCTCTTGTATCTCCCTTGTATTCCCACCCTCCTTACTGAGCAAGACAGAATCTTTCAAAGGCAAGACTTGGTCTCACTGCTCCATAGCCTCAGGAACCAAGGGCATCATGTTATTCAAGAATAATAAAAACTCAAAAGGAAAAATAGCTCCCAAGGGTTAAGTTTAAAATAAAGGCCTGCCAGTAAATATTAGTATAGGCTTAAAATTCTTTTTAATATATTTAAGCCAGGCCCATAAATGGAAAATGGGCCACCCTTGTAATTAAGTAAACAACTATGTTCAGAATACCTCCAAACAGAATAGGAGAATATTTTTAGCCAAAACGCATAATAGATATTTTGGTTCTTAGTTTAGTTCAGGGAGGGCAGTTCTGTAAACAGGCACAGACTCCACCAGAAGACACGCCAATAAATATTTTACAAACACTATTTTCATATGCTTATGGGCAAGTGGACCATGCAAGTTGAAAGTAGAAAGGAAAGACCTTCAACATATTTCCAGTTCAAGGCCCATTTCACCACCTCTGCACCCACACCGAAAGAGGGCGGTTTGGGTACAAGGAGCGTGCCCCAGGAGTGGGCACATCGGCACCACGTTAGGCAAGTCACTTCTTTTCCTGGGTTTCAGTTTCCCCAACTCTAAATAAGAGGGCTGGACAAGATGATGTCTAGGGCACTTTCAGTCCTAAATGTTCATATTATGTCTCCATAATAATTCGGCTTTACTCTTACACCGGCTCCTAAGTCACACTAAGGAGATAATGGCTGAGGATCTGTACATATCTAAGAACATCCTTCTAGTAACCCTTATGATTGACTCCTTCCCTCCAGAACAGACCAAGTTGCAGAAGCTGTGGTGTTAGTGGAAAGTCACACCAGAACCTCATTTTTCTGTAGTGGGAGATAGTGGGAACAGAGAGAGATTAAGCTCGGATGAGGGATGGAGGAGGGGGGATGGGAGAGAGTAATAATCCCTGTCCAATCTGTTTATGACATTATAAACCCTTTTTAAAAATTTTTTGCCACACTCATCTTCAAGGTAAGGAAACGGAAGACCAGTGAGGTCATCCACTAAGGTCAAGTGATTTTCAGCAAGGGTATCATGACTATTTAGTGGGGAAAGAAGAGTCTTTTCAACAAATGGTACTGGGACAACTGGATATCCACATGCAAAATAATGAAGTTAGACCCCTACCTCACACCATATACAAAAATTAACTCAATGTGGATCAATGACCTAAACATAAGAATTCAAATATACAACTTAGAAGGAAACAGGGGTAAACCTTCATGACATTGGATCTAGCAATGGATTCTTAGATAGGACATCAAAGATATGATCGACAAAAGACGAAATAGATAAACTGGCTTTATCAAAATTAAAACTTTTTTATGTCAAAAACATAATCGAGAAAATGAAAAGGTAATCTATAGAACGGGAGAAAATATTTGTAAATTACATATCTGATAAGGGTATAGTACAAAGAATATATAAAGAACTCTTACACTCAATTAAAAATGAGCAAAAGACTTGAATAGACATTTCTCCAAAGATATGGAAATGGCCAACAAGCATGTGAAAAGATGCTCAACATCATTATGGAAAGGCAAATCAAAACCATAATTAGATACACTAATCACCCCCACTAATAGATATCATCTATCAGAAAATAATCTGTCCATCCATCATCCATCTACCTTTTTATTTTTTTTTTTTTTGATGCAAAGTAATTTGCAGAGATTGGTGCACTTCACCCTTCAACACGTCAGGCTCTGTATTCCTTTTCTTTTTAACTTTTAATTCACAAGAAATTCATGAAGACATTCTCTTTGTAAAAAATGGAAACATTACAGAGAACATCACTCCCCTCAACCTGATCCTGTCCCTAGAGATGATGACAGCATCCTCAGTTTGGAGCATATTTTCACATAACTTTTTCTTAGCTTTGCCTATACATACGTGTAGCCATGGAAAGTAGTATGGTACTATTTGCAAGTTTCTTTCTTTCTTTCTTTTTAACACAAATGGTGTTTTACTGAATGTGTCTTTCAACGACTTACTTTTTCACTCACCATCTTTCCACGTCAGCACATGGTTCTACTTTATCCTTTCTCCAGGCTGCAGAGTCTTCCACAGTGAGGATACATCATGGATTTATATACCCAGGCCCCGTTTGATAGACATTAGGTTGTTTATATTTAGTGTCATTCCTATCTTTTTCAGTTTTTGTCCAGACAGCAAAGAAATAGGTTTCTTTGTTTATATTTTAAGTGCTCCGTATTAAAGGTCACTTATATTAGATAATCCAAAGGGAGGTCTATGGAGAGTTGGAAGCAGTGGTAAGTTATTATGACCAGGATGCCCCAGAGACTCTCGGGGAGGTTGATGTAGGTGTTGCTGGGGACTCACCACATACGATGCGCTTATCGACGCACTTCCAGAAGTAGGGCTCCACCTTGGTCTTGCAGCCAGCCTCCTCTTTTGCATGGTGGTAGCAGCAGTCGTGACGATGACAGCACCTGTGGATGGCAGACAGGCAGATCAGCAGGTGAGTGAAGGCCGGGCTGCTCTCCTGGACATCTTCCTATGCCAGGACTATGAGTGAATGAGGACCCACAGGGGAACAGCATCTTCTAGTCCAAACTTTGTCCCTAAGAATTCCTATCCCGGGAAAAAAATTCTGCTGAGCCAAGTGTGTCCTACACTGATTCCATCCCATGGGCATGCTCAAGCCTGGCCCCTGCCTGCTTCACTCTGAGTTTGAGCTCCAGCCATACCCATCTCCCGTTGCTGGAGTGAACCTGCCTCCTGTCTTTGCCCACGTCCTGCCTTCTGCCTGGGACAACTTCATGCTCACTCTTCCTTTTAGGTCTCAGTCCAAGTACCAGGCCCCACCCCCAGGATGTCATCAGGCCCCCTACCACCCCAGGTTACAAAGGTCTCTTAGTTACACGTTCTCATAAAACCAAGTTCCTTCCCTTCATAGCAGGTTTATAATGAGACCCTCATTAGTGAGATTGATTAATATCTGACCTCCTCAGTGAATAGAGCTCTGTGAAGGTGGGACCATTTCTGTCCTGTACCCCACAGTATCACTAGCATCCAGTCCAGGGCCTGACACATAATAATGATATTATTATTAGTGTAATTATTATTATTATTTACTGTTGAAAAATTCCCTGAGGAATACCCACAGATGTCCCTAAACCTACCCATCATTCATTCACTCACTATTACTGTGTCCATCTAGCCATCAGCCCTCCTCTGCTGGGTCTGGCAGGGAGAGGTGAGCCAGATTCTGCTCTGCCCTCAAGGAGTTCTCAGTCAGGTGGCGGAGGCAGACAAGCCACCAGACGCCCCATGCATAGTGAGAAGTGCTGAGATATGGAGTAAGGAGAGGGAATCTGGAAGCCAGAGGAGGTGCCATGCCCAGCCAGGATTCAGGGAAGCCTTCCTAGAAGAGGTGATACCTGGACTGCAACTGGAAAAATGTTCAGGAACCAGATAACCAGAATAGGAGGACTTAATGGCACAGGGCTAAGCAAGGACCTGTTAGTGACAATCGCATCCAAGCTAGGAAAGAGACAATCAAATTCTCTTGCCACTTACTAGCTGTGTGGATGAGTGACTGTACTTCTCTCAGCCTCAGGACCCTCATCCATAAAATGGGGATAGCCATCATGCCTGTCTCCAATGAAGGCCATGAGGGTAAGTGAGAGGAAGTCACAGAAAGATATAAGTCCACAGTCTTACATGGAACAGGCACTTCTCACACAGTAGCAGAGTGCAGTGATTAGGGGCATGAATCCATCCAGACTATCTAGGTTCAAATCCCAGCCCCCACCCCACCCTTACTCTCTATGTGGCCCCAGATAAGTTACTCAATCTTTCTGTGCCTCAGTTTCCTCATATCTGAAATGGAACTGTTGTGAGGACTCAAAGCGGTTCTCAGGATAGTTCCTGGTGCATTATGTCTGATCAACTTTATGTTATTTTATTCAGCCAAAGTAATCATCCCATGGCCAGGTTTGGGAGGGCAGCTGGCACCAAGGTGTGGCCTCATTGGCCATGTTATCTGGAGGCCTTCTGCCTACAAGGTAGTAGTACCATGTGCAATTTCATCATAGGCCTTAACTAACCTAGGGGATGGGAGACCTTCTAGCCTAGTCCAAGTGTGCACTCACCGGTCAATGGCATCCAGGGGTTGGCCACGGCCACCCAGGCCACAGTAGCAGCCGTAGCTAATATAGGCCAGGGGGCTGCGGGGGCCAACACAGTCTATGGCCTCTGCCAGTTCTATGAGCCCACGCCGGTGCACATGTGACTTCAAGGAGACTGGAGGAAGACAAAGGTGAGAGACTGAAGGTCAGGTCTGCCCTGAGGAAGGTCACTGGCCTAAGAAGGGCCTGGATGACTGCCTGGGTTTGAATCCAGTTCCTCTTCCTTCTTATCTGTGTTCCCTTAGGCAACTTATTCAGGCTCTCTGTGCCTTGGTTCCCTCATCTGTAAAATAGGGGGGTAAGGGGACCTTATTCCATGCAATGAAATGAGATCACGTATGTAAAGTACCTGGCACATAACAAGCTCTATTATCATCAATATCCTCAAGGCAGCCATGAAAGAAAAAACAAGACACAGAGCCACGTCATCTGAAGAATCACATCACTGGGCCTTTACACAGGCTTGCCCCTCTTCCTGGAATGCCCAGATTCCAATTCCCTGCCCTTGTCAATTCCAGATGCAGTCGGACGGCAAGTTGTGCAACAAACATCTACCCAATTGCCTGTGATAAGCACTGGACATCGGAGATGAACTAAACTGGGTCCCTGCCAAGGAGGGCTCCTCTGTGGGGGCTTCCCTGTCCTTAGATCTCCCCTGCCCCACCACCACTCCCCTCGAGTCTCTGGCTCAGGGCCCTTTACTTCTCCTCTCACTTTTACTGCCAAGGCACAGCTTCCTCCCACACAGGGAGACGCTGTGGCCAGAGCCCAGCCATGGCTCTGACACACAGCAGTGCCTAGTAGATACCAACGGAACCGCTGCATTTCACAGGTGAGAATGATGAGGCCCGGGCAGGAAGGATGACCTCCAGTCACATGGCCAACAAGAACCTGCCTGACTAGGAGCTCTGACCCAGGCTTCTGACTCCCAGTCCAGAGCTCATTCTTCCTCACAGGGGAAGGAGGCCTGCCAGGGTAACAGTGCTGAGAGGCATCAAGAAGGGGGGCCACTGCTCAGGGCCAAAGGCCCCAAACCCGCTGTGACATGGACTGGACATCAGAGAATCCCAGGGTGACCCCTCCTTCTGGTAAGGGCAATGAGTCTACTCTCTGGCCTTCGGTCAAAAAACAACAGTCAGAGCAACAGTAGGAGAGGCAATCTCTTGAACCTCACCTTGTACCAGGCACTGTGCTCACCAATTTATAGGCATCGCCTGCTGTCAAGGGCATAGCCTCCTCGTCTTGTGGGCATCTGTTATCCCATTTACAGACGGGGAGGCTGAGACTAGAGAGGTGAAAGGATCCATTCCAGGTCACAGGGCTGGTGAGCTGCAGAACAGAAGCTCACGCCCAGTCATGCCCGATTTCTGGAAGTCCACCCTCCACTAGTCTGGGACTGTGGATCCAGGGGTTCATGCACTGCATTTGGTCATCATGTCTCTTGCATGTCTTTTCATATAGAACAAGTTTTTAGCATAACACACTAACTTTTTTGAAGAATCCAGGCCAAAACTAAATCCGATTTTGTTTTTTCTCAGTGGAAAAACTAGCATATTCATGTGGGGGAATAGAGATGAATTAAAAAGAAACAAACAAACAAATAAACAAGCAATGAATGTAGCATTAGACCAGTCCTCACTCTCCCAGGACTTGCCGAGTGCTGCTCCCAGCTGCCCACATCTCTGCCTGAAACCTCCCGTGGCTTCTACCACCCTCCAGATAAAGCTCAGGGGCCTCACTGTGGCCCAGAGGCCGTGCCGGGGCCAGCCCCCTCCCTCCTCTCCAGTGTCCTCTCCCAGTGCTCCCCACATGGACCCTGCTTATCATCTTCTGTTTCTCCAGTTAAACTTCCCATCATGTATCCTGTGCTGCAAATGCCCTCACCTAGCTCACCTGTCACCACCTAGAATCTGCCTCACCTCAGGTAACCACGGGGGCCCTTGTAACCCAGTGCTGCTGTCTTTTTACGGGAGTGACCCTCTCACCTGGGAGCTCTCTGAGGGCAGATCTCTGCCATAGGCAGCCCCAGATCCTCTGGCATGCAGTGGACCCCTTGCAGGGAGCATCCAGACAAGGCCCCTTGACCTCTGGATCCACCAAACCCCAGTCTAAGCACATCTAACAGGGCCCAAGTCTTAACCCTATACTCCACAGCTGTTCCCAGAGACCCCCCCGCACCCAGACCTAACCATGCTCTGCCATCTCACAGGGTCCCGGGCACTGCCCTATGGAGAACCCAAGCATGGGGCAGACACCCAGCACTGGGTTTGGAACCAAAGTAAATAATCCCTCTGGGCCAGCTAAGGTGGGGCAGGTCACTCCGGGGTCTGTTTGCTCTGTCTGCCCACGGCAGCCTCTGCTGGGAATGCCAAAGCTGTCCAGGCTTCTTATCTTCCCATCTTCCCATGGGCCTGGGTGTGCATGGTGTGTGTGTGCGCATGTGTGTGTGTGTGTGTGTGTGTGCGCGCATGGGGTATCTTGGGGTATCTCTGTTTGTGAGGCTGGAGATGTGGATGTGTATAGTGTGGTGTCTGTGTACCCAGAAATGGGCAGTCACTGAGGGAACCTCTCCCAGGGTGATGACCAGGGGTGGGTGAGAAGGCAACCTTATGTTCTTCCCCAACCCAAGGCAGGGCTGGGCCCCTTCTTCCCCTGCTCCTCTGCCTCTGGTGTCCCCTGGCAGTCCAATCTCAGACTCCAGGGACAGGAGGAGGAACAGTCAGTTCACAGGACCCCAGGCCACAGGGACGGGGAGGGTCTGGTGTCTAGAGAGGATTACAGTGAGTGTAAGGGTGTCTGGGGAGGACATTGGTCCCCTGGAGAAGAGCTGGGCTAGTTTGGGGTTCCTGGGAGGTGTGAATGAGTGGGAGCTCTTGGGGAGGACTGGAGACAGGAGTCCTGGAAACCTGGAAAGGAATCTGTCAGTGAGCGAGAGAAAGGAAGGCGGGGGGCTGTAGGCCTGCAGAAACTTGGGGAGGGCTGGTGGGCTGGAGTCCTTGCAGAGGGGTGGGGAGCAGGGCTCCTGGGTCCCTAGAGAAGGCTAGCGGAGTACCGAGGACTCCTGGGTCCTCGGAGGAGCCCAGTCGTCACTCACCTGCGCTGGGCAGGAGTCCAGGGACAAGGAGCAGCAGCAGCGGCAGCATTACTGGCGGGCACAGAGGCAGTGGACACATCGGATGGTGGCAGGTGTGGGACGATCTGGCGGGCTAGTGTAGTCACCAAGCTGGGGCCAAACCCCCTCCCCCGTGCCCCGCCCGGTCCCGCCCCTGCCCTCACCTTCCCGCAGGGCCCGGGCGGAGCCCCACAAGGGCCGGCCCCTGGGGGCGGCAAGAAAAATCCCTCCCTGACCTATATGCATCTTGGTCATCGAATGGGTTTGCGGGGCCAAGAGAGAGGATTCAGCCAAGGATGTCTCAGATTAGGGTTCGGGGAGAATTATGAAGGAAAAGCGTTCAGCACAGGGCGAGTCGCCAAGTGGATGTGCAGAAAGGGTGCTCTGTTATTATTAGTACCCGCAGCCCCCTCCCGCGCTCACCAAAAGACGTCTTGGGGGGAGGGGGAGGGACTGAAGGTAATTTTAAACACTTTAAATGTAGGAAATTTGGCGTTCCTGATACCCCTTCAAATCAGCTCTCTGCATTGCCCCCTATCCCCACTAAAGTCAGGAAATTAGAGAGTCAAAGATTTGCCCAAGGTCACACAGTGGGTTCTGGTAAAAGAAAGCTGGAATAGTGGGAAGGAGAGCTAGCCCTAGGGCCCCACACCCTTCCCCCCTCAGGCTTCTCATCTGGTCCTGAATAATAAGGCCTTCTCCAAGGGACATACACAATAGGCACTCAGCATTGAAAAGAGATCAAAATTGTGGCACACATCTGTTCCCCATTGTCCTTACCCAATTACTTATCAATTTCTGTCGATTTCGAGTCATAACTACTTCTGAGAGTACAACCCTAGACCCTTCCCATGGCCACGGCCAAGCTCTAGTAAAAATAATGGCAACTAAGGTGATGTCATTTCCCATAGGCTATATATTGTTCTAAAGACACCAGATGCATGATCCTATAATTTCAGGCCCCTGGTGGCCCCTTTTCACAGGAAGAAACTCAGGCTCAGAGAAGCTGAGAACCAAGAATCAGGGGAGCCCAGATTTGAATTAATTTCTACATCAAACCTCTGTCTGCCTCTATCTATGAAAACCTAGGGCGTCAGGCCATCCGTCTGCCACTCTTTGAGTCATTGTCTCCCCACTGGGGTGAGTTTCTCAAAGTAACGCCTGGGTCTCTGATGGGCAATGGGAGATAAAATATCCCACTTAAATCTATGTAGAAAGACTTTTGTTTTCAAGGAATTTCCCACTTCCTTAAAATATGCACAGAAGGAAACTCGTTGACACTGGTAAGTCCATTATAATCAAGAAGTCAGGAAATCTATTCTTAATATTAGAACTTTTCACTAAAAACTTTACCACTTTAACTAGTTAGCCTCAATCATCTGCAAAGCTCATTCATATAGAATGATTTGATTATGTTAGATAACTGGGGCATTGGTTCCATCATCAAATACACTAAATGTCCTACTCCTCAATTAACATTACAAATAATGTAAATTATAAGTCATGTCCAAAAGTGCCTAGATTGATTGTGCTGAGATGAGGGGGTATGACAGAATGTGAACTGAGTCAGAAATCAGTTCACTTCTAATGGTGAGTTATGCATATCCGTAAACTATGCACTAGTGTTGGTCTCAATTTAACCATGCCTTCAGGTTTCATTCCGATCTATTGATAAACGATTACTACAAATGTCTGGTGAATAAAATGATATCTTCGTCTTTGTGACACAAGTGAGTACTCCTCTATGACTAGAAGGTAAAATAACTCTAAACATATGGTAAACATGTGGGGAGCATGTGAATCTGGGTGCTTTTTCCAGCTAATGAGACCATGAATAACAGAATGGTGAATCCAAACACAGACCAGCACACTCTTTGACCCAGAAACTCATTTCTAGAAATAGCTCTAAGAAAATACTCAGACAAGATTTATACACAAAGTTGATCCTTAACAAAGAGCAAAAACAACCTAGAAGCAACCTAAATATGCAACAATGAAAAGGTAAATTATGAGATCTTTATACGATAGAATATGCACTCATTCTAACATAGAGTGTTTTTGAGGAATATTTAATGGCCTTTTAAAAATACTTTAAAAAGCCGAAACTTATAGTATAATCCTACCTTTATAATTACAAACCATACAACTGAGAGAGAGCCACACATAAGCATATCTATATGAACATACCCACTAACATATATACGTGGGGCTCTCCGGAGGGAGCAGGGGGAGAGGGAAGAAGAAACGTAGGAAAAATCAATGGAATGTATCAAAATGTAATACTGGCTCTCTTCTGGTGGTAGAATTACATGATTTTTATTTATATCTTTGTATCTTTATTTTCCAAATTTCTATTAAAACCTAAACTTTTGAGATTCAGAGGAAAAAATAAAATTAAAAAAATAGACTCGTAAACGTTAATAAAGTTTGTCTATTGAAAAAGTTATCTCGATATTTTTATTCTAAAAACACAGAGACACGGGCATAAGGATAAAGATATTCATCAGTTTTTGGCTTCTGTTTTGTGGTTTTTAAAAAAATTTTGTATTCCTGTGGTTACCAGGACTATGGGGAAGGAGCAAGAGGGATGTCGTTGTTTAATAAATATAGAGTAAATACATAAGCATTTACCTTCTGACCCAGCAATACAATTCTAAGAATCTATCACAAACACATACTGGCAAAAATATGAAATGGCATATGCTCAAGGTTATTCATTTTGACACTTATAACAATCAAGTAATGAAAATAACACAAGTACCAACCAGTAGAGGAATAGTACGGCGTCACAATTTTAATCAGAAACTGTACAGTTTTAATGAGGAAGAACACTGCATATAGCTATGAGTGATCTCCAGGATAATTGTCAAGTTAAAAAAAGCAAGGTGTAAAATAGTATGTATAGTTGGCCCTGTTTTGTTTTTTAAAAGGAGGAAGAACATAAATGCATATACATATGACTTTTTCTATATATATAAGTAACAATGGAAAGATAAACCAAAAACTAATAAAAATGGTTACTTAGGTTACCTGTAGGAGTACGAGAACAGACTGAGGAAAAGATAGAAGATAGATTTCTCTAAAAGTATTTTATTTTATTAGTTTTGACTGTAGATTTGTGTAAAAGTTTTACATAATTTAGAAATAAAATTCAATTAAAAGGACAATATTTCTAAAAATACAAACTGAAATGAATGAATCTATATAATTAGTTGGTAGATAACCACAAGGAGAGGACTTATTTCAAGGAACTGAAATCCTAAAGACAAAGTACTTACAATAATCAATCCTAAACTGTGTTCAGAGAGCTTATTATTAGTGGTAATGATATATAAATATTAAAACAAAATGAATACAGAAAACTAGGAATAGAGGAAAATTCCTCATCTCGATAAAGAATATCTACAAAAAAATCTACAGCTAACATGATACTTAATAATGAGAAACCAGAATCTTTCCAGCTAACATCAAGAACAAGGCAAGGATGTCCCCTCTCACCACTCTTTTTCAACTTCATACTGCAAGTCCTAGCTAATTACTATAGACTGAAGGTTTGTGTCCTCCCAAAATTCATATGTTGAAACCTACCACCCAAGGTGATAATATTTGGAGGCGAGGCCTTTGGAAGGTGATTAAGCCATAAGAGTGGAGCCCTCATGAATGTGATTAGTGCCATTATAAAAGACCCCAGAGACCTCCCTCACCCCCTTCCTCTATATGAGGACATAGAGTGAAGATGGCTATCTATGAGCCAGGGTATGAGCCTCACCAGATACCAAATCTGCTGGCAACTTGATCTTGGACTTCCAAGCCTCCAGAACTGTGAGAAATGAATCTCTGTTGTTTATAAGCTACCCAGTCAATGGCAATTTTTTATTGTAGCCCAAAAGGACAAAGACAGTAATGCAATATGACAAGAAGAGAAAATAACAGGTTTACTGATTGGGAAGGAAGAAATAAAACTATCTTTTTTTTACAGATGACATGATTGTCAATGTAGAAATTCCTCAAATAAGCCATTTTAGCAAGGTTGCAGAATATTAAGTTAATATACAAAAGTCAACTGTTTTCCTGTGTACCAGCAAAAAACAAGTAGAATCTGAAGTTAAAAATGCAATACCATTTACATTAGCACTCCCAAAATTAAATACTTAGGTAATAATCTTACAATCTATACGTATAAGATCTATATGAGGAAAACTACAAAACTGATGAATGAATCTCCAAATACTAAATAAGTGGAGAGATATTCCATGTTCATGAATAAGAAGATTCAATATTACCAAGATGTCAATTCTTCCCAATTTGACATATAGAATCAATGCTATCCTAATCAAAATTTCAGAAAGTTATTTTGTGGCTATCGACAAACTGATTCTTATGTGGAAAGGCAAAAGATCCAAAATAGCCAAAAACATTATTGAAGGAGAAGAACAAAGAGGACTGACACTATCTAATTTCAAGACTTACTATAAAGCTACAGTAATCAAGACACTATTGTATTGGTGAAAGAATAGTCAAGTAAATCAATGGAGCAAAACTGAGAGCCTAGAAATAGACCCATACAGTTATAGTCGACTGATCTTGGGCAAGAAGAACAAATGCATTATAATGGAACAAAGAGTCTTTTCAACAAGTGATACTGGAACAGATGAACATGGATATGCAAAAAAAAAATGAATATAAGCACAGATTTTATGCCCTTCACAAAAAAATAACTGAAATGGATCAGAGACTTTAATGTAAAAAAAAAAAAAAAACTATAAAACTCCTAAAAGATAACATAGGAGAAAATCTAGATGACCTTGGGTATGGTGATGACGTTTTAGATAAACCATGACTCATGAATAAAATAATTGATAAACACCTTCTATGTGAAAGATACTATGAAGAAAATGAGAAAACAAGCCACAGACTGGGAGAAAATGTTTTCAAAAGACACATCTGATAGAGGGCTGCTACCCAAAATTGATAAAGAACTCTTAAAACTCAACAATAAGAAAACAAATAATCCGATTAAAAAAATAGGCCCAAGAGCTTTACAAACACCTTACCAAAGAAGATATACAGATGGCAAAGAAGCATATAAGAAGATGCTCTTCATCATTTGTCATTAGGGAAATGCAAATTAAAACAACAATGAGATAATGCTACACACACATTAGATTGTCCAAAACCCAGAACAGTGACAACACCAAATGCTGGTGAGGATGTTCAGTGACAGGGATTCTTATACATTGCGAGCAGGGATGCAAAATGGTACAGCCTCTTTGGCATTTTCTTACAAAACAAAACATACTTTTACTGTACGATGTGGCAATTGCTCTTGGTATTTACCCAAAGGAGTTGAAAGCTTCTCTGCACACAAAAACCTCCACATGATGTTTATAGCAGTTTTAACTGTAACTACCAAAACTTGGAGGCAACCAAAAAGTCCTTCAGAAGGTGAATGGATAAATAAACTGTGGTACATCCAGACAATGAATATCAGTCAGTGCTAAAATGAAATGAGCTATCAAGCCATGAAAGACATAGAGGAACCATAAATGAGTATTACTAGGTGAAAGAAGGTAATACTATATGATCCAACAATATCATATTTTGAAAAAGGCAAAATTATGGAAATAACAAAATGATCCACAGTTGTGGAGGATGGAGAGAGATGAATAGACAGGTACAGAGAACTTTTAGGGCAGTGAAAATACTCTACATGATATTATAATGATAGGTACATATCATTATACTTTTGTCCAAACCCACAGAATGCACAACACCAAGAGTGAACAATAACACAAACTGTGGACTTTGAATAATTATGACCTATCAGCGTAAGTTCATCCTTGGGGATACCACCCTGGTGAGTGATATTAACAATAGAGGAGGCTATTCGTGTGCAGGGGCAGGAGGTTTATGGGAAATCTCAGTACCATCCTTTCAATTTTGTTGTAAGCCTAAATCAGCTTTAAAAAAATAAAGTCTTTTAAAAAATTCCACTCTGGTTTTAAAACTCTGCCCTCACAAAGGGTGTACGGTTCTTCCTGCTACCCATGTTGCGGTCAGACCTGAAGTGGAGGGAGCAGGATATTGTCTACTTCTTCATTCCCTCTCCTTCCCTTTTCTAAGCCAGCGGTCTTCACGGAGAGATGTGTGAACTATAGGGAATAAACAAAATCCACTAGGGTGTGTGAGAGAAAAGAATAAAACTTCTACTTACATTTATTTTTATCAAAAAATAAAAAGAAAGAAATTAAGCTTTCTGATAATTTAATGTAGACTGATGAGCGATGTCACGCACACATATTCTGCTAACAGAAGAGTAGAAGGACCACAATACAAAAGGGTCAAGAGTGGCACCCTCTCCCACTTTTTCACTTCCAGTATTTTCTGTGTATTCCTATGTCCAGTTATTGGATTTATGAACTATATTATAGTTGTAAATAAACTAATCTTCAGAAAATGGGCAGAAACAAGAAAATAGTAGAGCTGATGTTTCTTTGACTCTCCAGGAGATTTCCCCAGCTACTTTTGAGGTAAAATCTAATCATACTTGGAAAAAAATCAGTTAAGAAAATGGAAAATTTTCGAGAAGGCTTCTTGTATTAAATATTTATATTTCTCTGGTTGACAGTTAATCTTATCCTAAGTAGTCATTGCCTTGTAGTTTTAATGATAGTGTAAAGCCATTGTGGCTGCAAGATATTTTAAAATATTATTTACTTCATCTTTACCTCAATCTATCAAAATGTATACTTTTGCATTTTCTGTTGCAAACCTTCTATCACAAGGAAGACTCCCACATCCTTGCTACGCCTTGGAGTGGAGCTGCTGGCTGCTCCAGCACCAGCACTCTGCCTTGCCACCTCCCCAGTCCTTCTCTCCCTGCCTTAGCACACACCCACCCACCCAGCCCCCTCCTTCTAGTCCTTCCATAAGTAGTTACTTGGGGCTTCCTTCATGGCACTGTCTGTCATAAGGCTCCCATGCCTTTTATCTCTTCTTTATAGGTCCGTCTATATAGACTGGGGAATGATAGCCAGAGTAGTGGCTGAAGGTCTCATCCTCTGAGAAGGGCTCTGGCCCTAGCTGGCAGAACCCTAGTCATCAACGCTGGAATATCAAGGAGAGTCCTGCTTAACATCCTGTTAAACCAGTAGGGCTGCATTTAAGGAGAATGCCCTTTGAACCAGCAATGCCTCTTCAAAAGACTAGAAATTTACCCTAAGGAAATAATCATATATATATGACCCATATCCAAGGATATTCTGCATCCACAACAGGAAAAACTAGGAATACTAAATATTTAACAATAGGGGGTTAAATTATTATATAGCCATCCCTATAAGTAATCATCACAATAGCCAAGACATGGAAATAACCGCATTGTCCTTTGACCAATGATTGGATAAAGAAAGTGTGGTACATGTATATGATGGAATAATACTCAGCCATAAAAAGTGATGAAATATTGACATTTGCAACAATCTGAGAGTACCATGCTAAATGAAGTCAGATGGAAAAGGACAAGGACCATATCATTTCACTTATATATGCTGTATAAAACAGAAAGCAACAAACGAACAAATGAAACAATCTTGTAGACAGAGACAACAGTATGGTGGTTCTCAGAGTGGGGAGGATAAAGAGGTTAAGGGGGTCAAATAGATGGAAGGAGACTAGACTTCAGTACACGATGGAATATATAGATGATGTATTATGGAATTTTATACCTGAAACTTATATAATGTTATAAACCAATGTTACCCCAATACATTTAACTTAAAAAATTATGTGGAAAAAAAATCCAATGATCTGAGAAAAGAGTAAAATGTGTTTTTGAGGCAAAAACTAGGTTATAAAAGGCTAAGTGCAGTAATATATGCCATAATTGTTACATGTATGTACAATATTGAAAGAAGTCATAAGGCTATCCACAAATGTTTACTATTTTCTCCATTGTTATTCTTTGTGTTTTTCTATAATTTTCTAATTTTTCTACAAAGAATAAGTATTACTTTTTTAATCAGAAAAATGTTTTAAGAAAGAAGATAGTTCTTTTAACTAAATCATTATCTTGATCATTCTTAGAATAAGGGTTACATACGTTTTTAAAATGTTTTTAAAATTCTGAGAGACAGGCACAATTCCTCCCACCTCTAAACTCCACATTTAGCCTCCCTTCCCTACCTACCAGCACCTTCCCCTGCACAAATTCTCCAGTGAGAGGTGGAAACTAATCAAAATAGACAGATATCAGAAGTTTACTATCCACCTATTTCTCTACAAATTTTTCAAATAGGCAATACCTTGATTTTTTTTCTTTTTTTTTCTTTTTTTTTAATCAGCTGTAAACCTTTGCATTTAGTTTTGCCATCACTGAAATGAGAGTACTTCCTCTAAACTCAAACTGTTCTGAATTATTCAGAATTCAAGTCTATAAGTAAATGATACCATTCTGTCACAATACCATTCTGTCAAGCATAAACACTGTGAACATTGTGGTTTATTTTTTCACACTGCATTTTCAGTGAATGGAATGTTTTTTTTTTCTTTCAACTTAGTTACTTTTTTTTTTTAATTTTCTTAATGAAATTAACTTTATAAAGAAAAAAGCATTTATTCTAAAAAGGAGACACTCATCTTGTTCTTACAGGTCTAAAATTAAAAGCTATGGGGTAGGGGGGTCGCGTAATTTAAATGCCAGATTTAGGAAATAGAAATGCAGTATACCTACTTAAAAATGAATTTGAGGTAAACGATTATTATTTTTTTTTTAGTACAAGTATGTCTTAGGCAATACTTGGAATAAAATCATACTAAAAAATTATTCAGTGTTTATCTGAAATTCATATTTAACTAGATAACCTGCATCTAACCTGGCAGCCCTAAATTTAAAGTAGTACAATAGCTCAGCAGCTCCTAAAACTCAGGTGCTTATTAAAACGATGATTGCTAGGTCCTACCCCCAGATTCAGAGAGTCTAGGCAGGGCCTGATAATTTACATTTCTAACAAGTTCCCTGGTGATGGTGATGCTACTGGTCCAAGGACTACACTTGGGGAACCAAGGCAGTAATAGCTTAGAAGTAGCCTTCATTTAGAAGTCACACCTGTATCAAAACAGCATCATGCAAAACCAAATGAGAAAGCAATCATAGTTTCTAATTAAAACAGAGGGTAGAATAAAATCAATGTATTGTTTTCTAATTTTATATGTAACCACCTTTGAATTTCTTAGTTTACAATAATATTTTGACCCTTGATGAGATTTAGAATAACCTGGGAGCTTTTAATTTCTCCTGATACAGGACCTCACTCCCCGAAATTTTCATCCAGATGTTTTCGAACAGGGCAAAGGCACCTGTATTTTTTAAAAAATATTTATTAATTCATTTTAAAGTTGCCATATTACATATTAACATAAATGACTATATTTTCCAGAACAACAACAACAAAAAGATATAGTGAGAAGGTAGCACTGTTCTTCAGGAGGCATCTGCATTTTAAAAGCTCCTTAGGTGGTTGATTCTTCTGGCCCTCAGGCTGAGAACCATTGCCCGATAGTAGCAACTATTGCTCACAGCCGCTATTAATGAGCTCCTTCACTGTTTACAGAAGAGCACTGAAACCACAGCCTTAATTGAGGAAGGGGGGGGGGGATACTTATCTGAGTTATAAAAATGGATCCCTCTGAAAATCCATGTTGTTGTAATTAATCACAATCCATTCCATCCCATATATTTAAAAAGATGGGAGGTAGAGAAAAGGTGGGTATTTCATTTCTTCTCTGAATAGGTGGTCTCTGAAGGAAAAAGGATAGCTGTCTGTTTCTTGAAATGTCTTCTAATTTGTTGCCTAAGAGCTACTTTTTTTTAATAGGTAAGTGAAATAGAAATTTCATATAAAATGTCTTGGTGTTATTCAACAAGGTTTTTTACTTTTCTTTTGAAATTAAGAAACTTAAAGATTCCTTCTGCTTAGCAAGCACTGTAATGACTGCTAGTCCTCAGAATATTCTTTAAGTCTATTAGAGAAATATAGTACCTTAACTGGTCAGAGTCTTTTTTTTTTTTTTTAGAAATTTTAGAAATGATGTTTGAATTTAGCTTCTATCGCTATAATGATGACTCAGAAGAAAGGTTATCAGAGATTTAAAGATACATGTGTTATGAGTTTATCAGAAAGGAAAGATGCCCCAAGCGCTCTATTCCTGAGCCCTCCTGATATGAGGAGGTTGTCGGGGGAGGAAGGCACTTTCCTCTAAGCTTCTAGGTTCTTTAGGCTGGTCTAATAAATCTACATGGGAAAGATTAACAAGAAAAAAATAACTGAATTTAATGACATTCATACATATGGGAACCCCACACACATGAGACTCAGAGAACCCAGATACACGAGAGGTTTAGAGACAGAAAAGGAAAATGAGGTATACAAGACCTCCTGAGCTAAGGATGAAGTAAGGCACTTTCAAGCTTCAGAGGGGACAGTTGTTTGCAGACAATAAGAAGAGAAAGTGTTCAGTAATTACAACTTTGTTCTGCCCTGTAGTTGGGTCATAAAGTTATAGTCTAAAGGAAATGTTATTTATGTACTAATGTTATTTATGCACTAAGTGTATACTTAAATGTATGTTACTGCCATTTAGTTTTGTAATGATTTTTACACTATATTCCTGCCACCAAGGCCTTTTTAAATAAGTTTAAAAAAAAGTTATTTCTCGTGATACTGTTATTATGGGCAAGGCTCCTAATTTAAATTCTCCTAGGTAGTTAATTGGATGGGGCAGATGTTTCTCTAGAGCCCTTAGGGTCTCAGTTGCCTTTAGCTCAAAATAGTCCACATACCACAGAGGCACATGTTGGGGTGACTCATTCTGAAGCCCTTCAAGGTTGAAGGTTATCACTATAACAGAAATATCAGGAAAATTTTCTCCACCATTGGATCACCAGACAATCCTCCCTTGATCTTTCTGAAAGGCAATTTCTTGGCATTGTTTTTAAGTATCAACAAATAGCCTTCAGTGCTTTAATTTTTTTCCATCAGTGAAATGGAGGTAATTCCAGAAAGTAACAAAGTATTCTAAACTCTTCCTACTTAAATATTTATAAAAAAGATAGTGTAATTCATGCTTTTTGGGTGCCTCTACAAAAGTCATTGCTATGAACACTTTGGTGTCTATTCTTCTAACCTTGGTTATGCATGTTTTCCTCTATTATTTCACTTGTTCTTTATTTTCCAAGTTTTCTCTCATGAAACATCTTTTTTTTTAATAATAAAAATAAACATCTATTTTCTAAAAGTGCACATTCTTGTCTTAATGACTAAAATTAAGCATTTTGTAGGGAGATTTAAATTATGAGGTTGTTTATAATTCTTCCCTTAGCTAGTGTCTTAATAGTAGCAAATTTGGTGCAGGTGAAACCAATTGAAAACAATCAGTTAAGAGTATATGTTTTCTTATACTATGAATATTTATTTTCAGATTACTTATTCAGTAGCTTATTAGTATTCATTCGCAGCTTTTGAAAATGATTTCCAAATCAAGCTTGTAGATGGATAACTATTATCATGCATTTAAGTAGTAAAAACACTATCTGAGGTGCAATAATGGGTTTCTCTTGGAAATCCCTGCTTCATGAGCTATTCCTTATAACATAAAGAAAAAAGGTGTCATTTTTCTCTGATGATTTTGGTTCGTTTCTTTTGAAGGATACCTGTTCATGAAACTGTTTATATTTGCTTGAAAACCTCTTTTTATACCAGGCAAAAAAAACTTGGAGTTTTTTTTTAAATGACTATGTGATTTTTCTGAAAGTTTGTTCTTTTCTGAAAGTTTGCACAGGGTTCTTGAAAATGCAGATTCCCTTCATTATTTCACTTATCTCTTTCTCTGCTTAATCTATAGAATAATGCCTGTTATTCTCAGAAAATGTTTGCTAATTTCCTAATCCATTTTAAATGAAACTATTTGACCAGAACTCTCCTCACCTTTCAAAATGACTGCTGTTAGAATGCTACAATAATTAATAAACATAAACTACAAATTAACTTAAGGGAAATAACTAACATTTGCTGAGCACTTGTGATGTGCTGAGTAATGTAACTCTCATGGGGTAATACTGTTATCATTCCTCCTTTACAGCTGGAGAGATGTGAGCAGTATTAAGCAACTTGCCCAAGGGTCACCTAGTTAGAAAGTGGCAGAAGCAAGACTTGAAGTACAGCAGCTCCAGTGCCCATACTTTGTCACTGTCCTCTGCTCTAGATCTGCCCAATGCCAAAATTCTTTCACTACAAACTCAGTTTTACACCTGGTTTATAAAACCTTCCATGTTTTCCTTAATTATATCAGAGGAAACCATTGATCCACCAGATAGGAAAGCTTGCTCTGTTTCTATTCATTTGTTTTGGTGTCAAAGAATGATCTTATAAATTAGTGCCCACACTGTGGAAAACATTTGGAGTGTTCAAACTTGGTATAAAGAAGAAGTGTTCCCAAGGGCATGAGTTCTGCAAGATTTTAAAAGGTCTTTGGTGGAAAGTGGTTCAATGGCCCAGTGATTTGGGGGAACACTGCATTTAACAAGCAAAAGTCTTCATCGCAAAATTTCCTAGAGCCTTTTGAGAATTATGGAACTCTAAACTCATTTAATAGAGAAGCTCTCTGGGGATAAGTGTTCTGAAGAAATACTTGAAATGCCAGCAATAATTAAGTTAGAAGTAACTGAGAGCATCCTTATCTATTGTAAAAGATTTACCAGGTCTATAAGGTAGTATGGTCCTTCTGGTTTGTGCATGTCTTTCTGTCATCCAACACCCAACTTCTCAATCTTTGTGATTGTTTCCAGCTAACAATTGTACTTATAACTTAAATGAGTGATATTTTTCTCATCTAATTATAGAAATTCAACTCTGCTGGCCAAAAAACAATTTATTTTCTCTGTGATACTTGCTATTCTTAATCAGTTTCAGAATTACTCTATTAAAGAAGTATTTGAGTAGCTGCTATGTGACGGGCTTTACAGCTGCAATAAACAATAGACAAGGTTTCTGTTCTCTTGGAGTAGAGCCTGATGACCTAAAATAAGGAGTACACCTCTGGCCTTCATAGGTGGGGAGAAATTTAGTAGAGAATAGCCACTATGGCCCTTTGCCTTACAAACGACTTGGGGCTTAAACAATCACCCAGTGTGCCACTGAGACCTGTACTTGACTCTCTTTTCATTGCTCTCTGCATTTTCTTCCAGATATCTTGCCTATCCATAGACTAAACTACTTTCTGTGTGCTGGCAGCCCTTATATCCATCTCAGGTTCGAGATGTTTCCCACTAGACTCATCCACCTAGATCTTGCACAAGCATTTCAGTCCTGACATGTCTACAACAGAATTCTTTTTCCTAGAAACTGTTTTTTCCCCTGTGCATCCAATCTTAGAAAACGTAGCTATGATAAACCCAGTTATCCACGCCAGCTGACCCCAACCTCCACATACCATGAGTCATCAAAACTGTCCATTCATCTTCGTCAGTACTTCTCTCAGCCTCTACTAATATGTGCATCTCCTTTTTGGACGTTCTAATAGTCCCCTCACATCCATCATTCTCATGACCAAATGAGTGTTCATTCTTAAATGTTAAATGCAAATGTTTCTTTTTATATATTGTGTGGGGGAGTCCCCATGACCATCCTCAATGTCACAATTCACTAGAAGGACTCATAGAATTCAGGGAAGCTATTATGGTTACAGAGAAAGGATACACATTAAAATCGACAAAGGAAAAAGGCACATAAGACTGAGTCCAGGATATACCAGGCTCAAACTTTCAACTGTCTTCTCCCAGTGGAGTTGCATGGACAGCACTGAATTCTTCCAGCAATTCTACAAACTGTGAGAAATGTTGCCAACCAGGAAAGCTCACCCAAGTCTTGGTGTCAAGGCTTTTTGTTTTGTTTTGTTTTTTTCCAACTTATTTAATCTGGAAAAAAAAACAAACTCATTTCTCCTACCTCTTGCAACCACCAATCTGCTCTCTGTACCTATGAGCTTCGTTTTTCATTTGTTTCTCAGATTCCATACATAAGAGAAACCATATGGTATGTGTCTTTCTTTGACTGATTTATTTCATTTAGCATAACACCCTTGAGGTCCACCCATGTTGTCGCAAATGGCGAGATTTCATTCTTCTTTTATGGCTGATAATATTGTAATGTGTGTGTGTGTGTGTGTGTGTGTGTGTGTGTGTGTGTGTGTGTGTGTGTAGATATATGTGTGTGTCTGTGTATATACACACACACATATATATATATCTCACAATGTATGCATTCACCCATCAATGGACACTTAACATTGTTTCTGTATCTTGGCTATTGAAATAATGCCACAATAAACATGAGGATGCATATATCTTTTCAAATTACAGTTTTTGTTTTCTTTGGACAAATACCCAGAACTGGAATCGTTAGATCATATGGTAATTCCACTTTTAATTGTTCTAGGAACTTCCGTACAGTTTTCTATAGTGGCTGCACCAATTTATGATCCTACTAACAGTGTAAAAGGGTTCTCTTTTCTCTTCATCCTCAGCAACACTTGTTATTTGTCTTTTTGATAACAGCCATCTAACAGGTGATATCTCATTGTGGTTTTGATTTGCATTTCCCTGATGATTAATGTTGAGTCAACATTTTCATTGACTTGTTGGCCATATGTATATCTTCCTTGGAAAAAGTATCTATTCAGATCTTCTGCCCATTTTTTAATTGGATCATTTTGTTTTGTTTTGTTTTGTTTTTTGTGTGTTTTCATTTTTTTTTGCTATTGAGTTATATGAGTTCTTTATACATTTTGGATATTTACCCATTACCAGATATATGATTTGCATTTACATTCTCCCATTCAATAGGTTGCCTTTTCATTTTGTTGATAGTTTCCTTCACTGTGTAGAAGCTTTTTAGTTTAATGAAGTCCTATTTACTTTTGCTTTTGTTTCCCTTGCCTTTGGAATCAGAGCCACAAAAATATTGCTAAAACTCATTTTGAGGAGCTTACTGCCTATGTTTTCTTCTAGAAATTTTATGGTTTCAGGTCTTACATTAAAGTCTTCAATCAATTTTGAGTTAAGTTTTGTGTATGGTGTAAGATAGTGGTCTAGTTTCTTTGTGTGTGTGTGTTTGTTTTTGTTTTTTGCATGTGGCTAACCATTTATTGAAGAGACTCTTCTTTCTCCACTGTCCGTTCTTGGCTCCTTTGTTGTAATTTAATTGTCCATGTACGTGTGGGTTTATTTTTGGGGTCTCAGTCCTGTTTCATTAACCTATGTGTACATTTTTATGCTAATACCATACTGTTTTAATTATGATAGCTTTGTAATATAGCTTGAAATTAGAGAATGTGATGCCTCCTGTTTTGTTCTTCTTAAGGTTGCTTTGGCTATTCAAGATCTTTAGTAGTTCCATACAAATTTCAGAATTTTTTGTTCTATTTCTGTGAAAAATACCATTGGACTTTTTATAGGGATTGCATTGAATTTGTATACTGCTTTAGATAGTATGGACAATTTAACAATATTAATTCTTCCAATTAATGAGCATGGGATATTTTTTCATTTACTTGTGTCTTCTTCAATTTATTTCAATAATGTCTTGTAGTTTTCAATATACAGTTCTTTACTTTCTTGGTTAAATTTATTCCTAGATATTTTTTTTTTTGGTGCAATTGTAAATGGGATTGTTTTCTTAAATTCTCTGATAGTATTATTAAAGAAATACAACGATTTTTACGTATTTTATATCCTGCAACTTTACTGAATTTTTTATTAGTTCTAACAGTTTTTGATGGAGTCTTTAGGATTTTCTATATATAATATCATATTATCTGCAAATAGTAACAGTTTTACTTCTTGCCCAGTTTGGATGCCTCTTCTATCTTTTTCTCATCTAAGTGCTCTGGCTTAGACTTCCAATACTATGTCAAATAAAACTGGTGAGAGAAGACATCCTTGCCTTGCTCCTGATCTTAAAGGAAAAGCTTTCAGCTTTTCAGTGTTGAGTATGATGTTAGCTGTGAGCTTATCATATATGGCCTTTATTATGTTGAAGCATGTTCCCTCTATACTTACTTCGTTGAGAGGGTTTTTTTTAATCAGAAATGGATGTTAAATTTTTTCAAATGTGTTTTCTGCATCTATTGAGATGATAGTATGATTTTTATTCTTCATTTTGTTAATGTGGTATATCACATGACTGGCTTGTGGATGTTGAACCATTCTTGCATCCCTGGAATAAATCCCAATTGATCATGGTGTATAATACTCTTAATGTATTGTGGAATTCAGTTTGCAAATATTTTGTGAGGATTTTTGCATCTTTATTTTGCAAAATAGGGATATTGGCCTGTAATTTTCTTTTGTGTGTGTGGCATTCTTATCTGGTTTTGTTATCAGGGTAATAATGCTGGCCTTGTAAAATGGGTTTGGCAGAGCTCCCCTCTCTTCTATTTTTGGAAAAGTTTGAGGAGGATTGCTATTAATTCTTCTTTCGATGTTCGGTAGAATTCACTAATGAAGTCGTATGGTCCTGGACTTCTGTTTGTTGGAAAGTTTTTGATTACTGATTCAGTCTCTTTCATCACAACTCAGTCCTGATAGGTTGTGTATTTGTAGAAATTTATACATTTCTTCCGGTTGTCCAATTTGTTAGTGTATAACTGTTTCTAGTAGTCTCACGATCCTTTGTATTTCCGTGGTATCAGTTATAATAGCTCCTCTTTCATTTCTTTGCTTGAGTCTGCTCTTTTTTTCTTGATGAGTATAGCTTAAATATTTGTCAATTTTGTTTATCTCTTCAAATAACCTGCTCTTAGCTTCATTGATCTTTTCTATTGTCTTTTTAGTCTCTAGTTTGTTTATGTCCTTACTTTTACTACCTTTGGGCTTCATTTGCTCTTTTTCTAGTTCCTTGAGGTATAAAGTTAGGTTGTTTGAGACTTCTTATTTCTTCAGGTAGGCATTTATCCCTATGAACTTTCCTCTTTGAACTGCTTTTGCTGCATCCTATGAAATTTGGTATGTTACATTTCCATTTTTGTCTCAAGGTATTTTTTTTTCTTTTGATTTCTTTGACCCATTGGTCAGTAGCATGTTGTTTAAGCTCCACATATTTCTGAATTTTCCAGTTTTCTCCATGTAATTAATCTCATTCACACTATTGTATTTGGAAAAGACATTAGATAGGATTTCAATTCTCTTAAATTTATTAGGACCTATTTCGCGGCCTAACATATGATCTATCTTGTAAAATGTTTCATGTGCACTAGAGAAGAATGTATACTCTGTTGCTTTTGGATGGAATGTTCTGCAAATATCTGTTAATCCATCTGGTCTAACATGTCATTTAAGGCTGATGTTTCCTTACTCATTTTCTGTCTGGATGATTATCTATTAGGGTACTGAATTCTTCTACTATTATTGTATTGCTATTTCTCCCTTTAGGTCTGTTAATATTGCTGTATATATTTAAGTGCTCCTCCAGGGTTCTTACTGGAGGTCAGTCATGCAAAGAACATGACTGACCTTAGCTACTCAGTCTTTAGCCCCCCAACTAAGGTCAAATTGATACAGTATAGTCTAAAGCCCCTAAGTATACAAAAATAGGCACTCACCAAAAATAACATTATTAGCATAAACTATCTGGTATGGCCCAAAGCCAAGGTCTATAAAAATTTTTTCTTATTAGGCAACATATTCTAACGGCTCAAAAGTTATCTCCCAAGAGTTGTCAAGGGCCAGTCCTGATGACTTAAATTTTTAGCATACATTTTTTTTCTTTTCTTTTTTTTTTTTTTACATAAATTAACCCTATTATTATTGGCTAGCAATATTTCAAATTGTGGAGCTTCTACTGCTCTTTCAATTCCTTCAGTCTTCTGATGGCAGACTTTATAGTGATGGCAGAAGTGGTGTTGTAGATCCAGGCACCACCAGCTACTGTTTTCATGCAGGAACCACAGTGCCAGATCCCTACAGATCCTTTCTTCATCTTGGTTTTGCCACAGAAGGAGCAAGTATACTTGGCGTGCTGGCTGATTTCAATTTTCTTCACCATTTTCCTGAGGGAGGCGCCATAACAGGTCCCATATTTACCAACGATTCTGACCTTCTTGGTGCATTTAGCTGTGTCGCCACCAACTAGGTCAGAACCCACAGAGGAACCATTTCTTTAACTTAAAATTCTTGAAGATTTGTTCTGCTGCTCTCAGGATCAACCCACAAATCATAAGCCTATTATATAAAGTTGTATATAATCTGGACCCTGCCTCCCTCTTCAGCTTCTTCCTTTCTAGCCTCTCTCCTATTGACAGAACTCAGCTTTCATCATGGCCATACTAAATTCCTTGCCATTGCCCATGTATGATTTTGCATCATTCCATGATGCCTTGATGTTTACTACTATTTTGTCAAGCTAGAATATGCCTCTCACTTCTGCCTAGCATATACCAGTCATATCTTAGAACTAAGCCCACATGTTGCTAGGAGGCCATTCCTATTTATTCCCTGTCATCTCTCCATCCATTCTCTAACATTGTCACCTGTGTCTACCTGTATAGTCACAGCAATAAAACTTTATTGTATAGATTTAATTAAATAATTGTCATCCTCTACCAGATTAAGCTGTTTGAAGGAGGGCCTGACATGTCTGATTCTCAGTACATAGGTATTTGAAAACTTTGAAGCTTGTTCTCAGATTCCTAATCTTATGCATGTCCCACAACTCTAGACTGCATTATGAAGTTGTCTTAAACTTTAAAAGCACTGTTTAAAGCATCCTATTGTGTAAAAGGCATCTACAAACTTTCTGGACATGCATGATTTTATAGAATTTAATAAGTTTCCCATTAAGTTATAAGCTTATCCAAGGGCCTGTTTGGGGGCATTTCTCTGTACTGAGAGTTTATTGAAAAGTAAAATGAACAAGTGCAATCATCCAATGACAAATTTAAAGGATAACTGTAGGCCTGTAAGTCTTGGGGAAGAGAATACATGAGTGTTCTGATCATCCTTCTGGGGAAACTGAAATAAGAGAAGATATGATAGCTCATACCACAAAAGAAATGTCTACTAGAGACAGCCTTGAGTTTCCATTTCTCTATCTTTCCACTGAACCATAGGGGTTGAAGACCTGTAACTTGGAAGTCAAAAATCAAATTTTAAGTGTTCCAGGCCTGATATCTGAGTTGTGCTTATATTTCTGAACTTACATGTATTCTGGCTTTAGAATAAGTCCACCTAAATGTCCTTAGATAAGGTCTCAAACTTCTTCCCTGGCACCTGTTCCTCAGCGAAGAATATGACTTCTTCAGAAAAATGGTAAATGAGGAGAGATTTCATTTCTCTACTCAGGTGGCTGTGAATTCTGGCCCTATGGGGTACAGGCCTGAAACAGCTTAATAGACATTAGCTGTTATGCCACATCTTGTACTAAGGCTGTTAATTTAATCCTCTCAGCTGCCGAATGGGGTGGGTATCCTTACTAATGATGAAACTGAGGTTAGAGAGGTAATTTGCCCAAGGGGGTGAGGTTGCTCTGTTGTGTCAAATCTCCATGGCATGCTGTGTAAGTATGGCACCAAGGAACTTTTTCCTTGTTCCTGAGTCACAAAAAGCCTAGGCTATCTTGGCTTCCTGACGGATTATTTAACAGCTGATACCATCTAACACTGAGACCTTAAGAAATGTTTGTATTTAAAGCAAGTTCAGAATGTCCACTCATATAGACACTTCATTCACATGAAGTAATTCAGATCACTACCTAGATAACCAATGATTGTGGCTCAAACTGCTGATTCTTATGTTCATAAGGATTTTATTTTCTATTGCTATGTTTATAAAATATAAAATGACTTGCCATGTAGTGAAAATTATGTTTGAGAAAAATATACAAAGCTTACTCTTGTTTCATGTACTCCTTAGCATGCCTCAGGAAAATAGAATATATATATCCTAGTTTCAAAAGAAGTTCACTGGGATTTGTTGAATAAATTCACGACAGGTTGCTTCCTGAAGTTGCCTAACGCCATACAGAACTGAAGCTAGGAATTCTCTTCTCTTGAAGATCTTTCATTGAAGATATTCTAGATTATCTTTTTAATACTATTTCCAGGAAGCCAGATGGGGTAGAACCCTAGTCTGACCTGTGATGTTAATTATGAGTACAATATGAATGTATTGAAAACAATGTCCTTTCAAAATGAGAAGTTCTTGAGTAAGCCTTTAAATTGTATTTGTAATTCCTTCTCTCTTTTTCCTGCCACCAGCAAAACTTCACCATACCTAGGATCCTACGTGCTCTTAACTTGAACACCATGTTGCAAGAGATTCAGCATGCAGGGAATTTCTTGATTCAGCACCATGAATTCCTCATTCTCCTTACATTAGGATATTCACTGTTCACTATTGGAATGGCTTTGTCAAATGATGACTGGATAACTTTTATTCTTGGACTAGTTCTTCTTTGGGTACTGATACTCAACATATGAACATTATAGTACAATGGAGAAGGTGAGTTAAAGGTAGGTGAAGCATTACAATGTCTAACTACAGAATGACCCTCCAACCTAATGTAGGCTGCAAGAGTCATGATGAGCCTATCATCTACTTTTGGATGCAGAGTCAGGCCTCAGATGTATCTTAATATTATTAACTCTTCTTAAACCTGAAATTTTAGCCTTTAAGCTACAGCAACAAAAATTTTGCTTCTATTCAGCTTTTCTTATATCATGTTTGAGGCAGAGGGAAAATTCTTCATCTTGATAATTACAAGTTCTCTCCAAATGTTAGTAAGTGGTACAATAAAGTAATCGATGAGAGAGGTGGGTATAGGGGGAATTTCTTCAGAGCCAGTTTACAAAACCTTTCCTGGGTTCTGGAGTCAGTGCCTTCTAGAATAAAAAAGGGCAAAATCACTGTGCCTATGTGCCTATGTAACTTTAAACCAACCCATCACTTAAAAGTCAAGGGTGACCCAACTTTTATAGCCTTTGCTACTTATAGAGAGCACAAATTAGGTGGGCCCAAGAAAACAGGAACAAAACCAATACAATGATCCATGTTTATTAAACAGAAACTACTTGGGCAGTGCCTTTTGTCCATTCTCAGGATTCTGATACTGCTGATAATATGTATCTGTGCCGAGACCTAAGGTCATTGCCTTTTTTTCCCAGAATATTTTCTCTTCTCTTACAGCCCACTCCAATGAAGAAAAGAGCAGCAGAACCAGGACCCATTAGAACCAGATAGACATCTTGGTGGTTCTCATCTGGGGCAATTTTGTTTCCTGGAGAACACTTGGCAATTTCTGAAATCACTTCTGGTTATCACACCCTGGAGAGTGTGGTGGCAGGAGGGAGGTTCTACTGGCATTATGGATGGATAGAGCCCAGAGTGCTACTCAGTGTCCAGTACAAAGGATAGCCCTCTCACACCAAGGAATTATCTAGGACTGTACTGATCCAAAAAAGAAAAAAGGGTCTACAGCCATGCTACCCTGAATAAGCTCGATCCTATCTGATCTCAGAAGCAAAGCAGGGTTGGGCCTGGTTAGTACCTGAATAGGAGACCACCTAGGAAGACCAGGTGCTACAGGCATGAAAAATAAAAAAATAAGGGATTGTAAACTGACAAAGTCCTTGCAATCTGTGAGGTCAACCAACAGTTGCCTCGCCTAAAAAATAAAAAGAAAAAAAAGAAAAAAGAAAAAAAAGGAATAAGGCTAGAAGGAACAAAAAGAACTGCAAGATGATCACTGTTCTAATACATACTCTATTTGTTCTTATCAAAACGTGAATCATATTGGTTCTCACAGGATCACAAAACAGGATGATGGGAGGACACACTATCAATACTCCTCTATAGTAATGTGTAGCTGGGATTGAAAACTATGGACAACACTGCAACTTAATTTCACACTGTAGTTTAATAACTCACAAAAATGCTAGATCCCTGACACAAGCACAAAGTGATTAAAAAGTTATTTAATATTAAAAGGAAATAAGACTTCTTAGAGAGTAATTGTAAAGAATAACCATTCGCACATTATTTGAGGTTTTCTTTTTTTCCCCCCCCCCACCAAGATTTCTTTTTATTCATAATATAAAAGTTTCCTGATTAATCATTTAATACTTTATCCCAAATTCCACTGTCTAATCCTAATGAAAATCTATTCAGCCTCTGGTACTAGCTACAAATTTGAGGGCTTGCAAGTAGGAATTCAGAAGTGAGAAATCTCAAATATAAAAGCCATCAGGCCTTGATGAAGGTTTCACAGGCCTGGCTATTACCTCACAAGACACACTCCTTCTTCCCAACTGCTCTTCAGGGTTCCATATGCCCAAAAAACAAGTGGGGGGAGAAAAAAGAATACATATTTGATTACATATTTGATTCCACTATCTACATCATCCCATGTAAAAACAACTACCAAGTCCTATTATTTCTTCCTTCATTCAAAAAAACTTTATTAAGAGACTAAATGCCAAGTTCTATGCTAGGCTGTGAGAACATCAAGATAAATAAACATAGTTCTTGCCCACAAGAAGCATATAGCTTGCAATGTAGAGAAAGACAAGTGACCAAATAAGTAAAATAAGATTCGATTTTTAAATCTGGATGGTCAGTCTGCTCTTCCAAACTACTCCCAACTGAAGAATGTGAGGCCATGGTTTAAAGCAATGGTTTTCAACTCTTTGGTTACATATTAGATTCACCTAAGAAGATTAAAAAAAAAAAAAATACTGATGCCTGGGCCCTCTGCAAGACCAATTAAATAGACTCTCTGCGGATGAGGCCCAGACATCAGTCAGTTTTTGCTATAAATTCTGCGATTGTAATGTGTAGGCAGAGCTAAGAATCACTGGCTTAAAGTATGTCCCATCACTTAGTCATAGTACATTAACAGTAGGTAAAACAAATAGAGATCAATGGCTCCCAACTAAAGGGCATTATCAATGTAAAATAAATCTATTATTTCCAAAATTTAAACACAGGTACTATTACAGACAGTTATCAAGTAGTTGCTCATATTTCTTCTAGTTAATAAACTCCTCCTTGGCCAATAAATGAATAATTAAATTATTGACTTAAGGGGAAAAAAACTAATCTGAAAATAGCTTCCTCTGAGAAAATAGGTTGTTATAATTATCTAACCAAACTTTCACCTCACATAAAAGAGCTGACATGTTATTGCTCTTTAACGTGCCACTGCTGGTTGTGCTATTTGGCTTGAAAGGCTTTGATCTATGTTCTTGTATGGGAACTATTTTTTTACTATCAGGTAAATAAAGCAAGCACTTCTTTCACAAAAATAACTTTTATGAGTACTTACTAAAAAATATTATGTGGCTAAAAAACACTGGAAAACACAGGTATAATTTCTTCTAAGCCTTGTCCAACTTAAAGAATTAATTCAATAATCTTCTCATATAGTGTTAAACATTAGCAGCTCTTCATAAAATTTTTGATATGGTATTCTTTTAACATTTTAAATCTTAAAAAGTTTTGCCTGTATCAGGCAAGGTAACTTGAATTTTCTTCTCATATCTGATGACAGAATTTTATTAGTTAAAGGCATACTGTTTAATTTTTGGTTTGTAATAGCTATTTTAAAATCTGTTTTAGGATCCTTCAGCAGGAATACAATGGTGAACAAGATAGATATTGGTCCCCAACTTAGAAAGATTTCAAGCTTGTACTTTAAAGGACATACTGTAAACCTTCAGACAATAAAACCCATTGGGCTAGAGAGGACTTCAGAACAGTGTTTTTATTAAACCCACATGGTGTGACCCATTAACAGAAGCTCTCTCAGATGTCCCTGTCAATTCTACCTTCTTAACAATTTTTTTTTGTTAGGCACTAATTCTACATCTTACTACTGATGCTTCAGTTCGTGTTCTTAACACCCCTCTCCTGAACTACTGCATGAATCTTAATTAACTGGTATCCCTGGTGACAGGTTTGCTGTCTTCAATCTCCCTTTCATACTACCTAACAGGGCACTCTCTAAAACTGTAAATCTGATCATATCATTCCCTGGCTTAGGGCCTGTCTGTAGTTTCCCCTATGCACAAAAGTCTAACCTCTATATCAGGTCATAAACCCCTTGACAATCAAACCCATTCTGGCCTCATCTCACCACTTGTCTCTCCACTCCATTTCTCTAGCACTCTCCCCAAATTCAGTGGCATCCACATCAACTAAACTGATACACTGGCAGTTTCCTTAATATGCCAGTATTTTCCCTCTTCTTTGCTCACACAATTGTCCTACCTTGCTGAAAGACCCATTACCCATGCAGGCCTCTCTTTCCCTCGGTATTTATGCTTAGAACTTAAAAGTTCCACTTCTCTGCACTTTACTACCAATTTGCTCCACTGTCCCTTGTATGTACCTCTATTCTAGCCCCTATAAGACGAATTTGATGCCTTGTGTCTCTCATCGTCTTAGGCTGTAAGCCATTTCTATGCATTTGGAGTCACAGCATTCAGCACACAGTAAGTCTTAAAGCCATATCTCCTTACTTCCAGTCCACTACACTATTCTGTGTTGCGTACTGACTTGAGATCTAGTGGCCGTATGACTTTGAACAAGTTGGTCTTCGTAATTTCTTCAACCATAAAACACAGATAATAGAACAGAGTTCATAGGACTGTTGTGAGAATTGAATGACGATGCAAATAAAGGGATTACTGAGTATAGTACCTGACACACTGAAAGCAACTCAAGTGAAGCTATTACTATTACCAAAAACCTTTTAGTGATATAAGAAAATTTATCTTAGTGTATAAAGAGCTTATGGAAACTTCCAAGAACTACAAAAGATATTATGAAGATGCAGACTGACAAATTTAGTTTAAAAAGAAGGGGTACAATCTTGGGATAGATTATTACTATTATTATTACTGAGAACTTCATTGTAATACAAATGGAGAACATGACTGTACCATGCCTAAACTAAAAATGGACAAACAGAAGAGGAAACACTCTGGAAAATAGAACAGTGTTTTCCTTCTAGACAACTGACTCCTTTCTTGAAAAATCTGGTTGTTTCAGTACACAAAAGATGGCCAGTGGCGAGTCTTCCACTTATAGAGTTCTTCCACTGAACCACCAAAGTTGAAGAATTGTAATTTTACTAGACCCATAATTTTTAGACTCCAAAATTACAAAGGTTTTCTGACACTGTTAACTCATCCTACTGTTGTTTTGTTTAAAAAATAGCATGTTTGTCACAGGAAAGTATGTAATACAAACTAAAATGTACTTTCTTAAAATGCCTACATTATATATTTTGGTGTTAAAAAAACATGTTAAGTGTATACTTATCTATTGTATATTATAAAATGGCTTTTTTGATCTATGTCCTACAATGGTTCTCTAAAAAGCTGGTCATTCTAGACTAGGAATAGATTTACATTTTTTTAAAAAAGACATTTCACATGATGGCTGAACATTTTTTAAAGACTAGTTTTATAAAAATATATATATTCTAAAGGCAAGTTGATTCATTTTTACTGGCTCTCTTATCCCCCCAAAATCTTTGATTTTATTTTGATACCATGTGTATTTGGGGGACGGGAGGTGAGAGGGCAGTAATTCAACAGAATCAAATATTTGAAAGTAAAAAATATTCAAAGATTGGAAGAATGTAAACAGAATTTGTGACCGTAAAGTGGCAATATTTTATTATGATGTTTTTCTAAAACAAAAAGTTTTAAAAATATTCAAACTGATAGTTGACTAGATGATGCCTAGCAGAGAGCGATGAAATCAGAGAATTAAAAAGGCAGAATACTTTGCCAGTGATTTTAGATACTGTTGTTTCATATGAAAAAATATACCCCTTAGAGGATCACAAAAAACACTGGAAGCCTAGATCCTAGAATCTTTCTAGATCTAGATGAATTTATAGTTTATAATGATGTTGATGTAGCTAATGATAGACAGGGATCTATGCCTTATTTCTGTAATAGAATTTAAAAGGAATTTATGTTGCTAGTAGGAAATCTCATTAGACTTGAAATATCATTGAGAATATAAGAAGAAAAACACTCTTCCTTTTGATTGTAAAACAGATGTAACCCATCATAAACAAATGTGTCAGATTATAAGTATGTTCACATTAAGAGTATTGTCAAAACAACAGAATAAAGATATATTGACCTTATTGAAGTAAAACAATATTTTCCATATGAATAAGCTTAGGAAATTATCAGCTGGAAAAAAGATGATATTGATATACAGACGCTCATGGCCAGAAAAAATGGCAGGTGTATAAAAGGGTAGAAGCCATCATCTCATCCCCTCAAATGATTATGCCACATTTGTGCCTTGCCCTGCTCATAATTTTATGTGCAAAACTTCTGTGTCTGAATTCAAATATGATAACCATTTTTAAGCATTTTATAAAGAACTTAAAGAATGTTTTTGCACATTCAATGACCAGCTGGGCTATTCTTATATCTGTTCTAAAAACCTTTTAGACACATAAGGATACTCAATGGACATCAAGACCAGATGCAATCAGGGCATTTCCCACACAAATTAATATTCACCCAATACTAATATATGTAATATCAAATGAGGAAATACACTATGATGAAATCAAAAGCATCTTGGTGCAAATAGACCACACATTTTCGTGCAAGTTATCTGTGTGGGTTATTTTGAATCAAGTGTTAAAAGATAATAAAATCTTCCAATGAGAAAACCTGATGATATATAAAGCTTCATACTTATTTGAAGGCCTATCCCTTGATTACAACAAAGGAAAGTAATTTTGCAAGTATCTTGATGCATATAAAACTTCAGCAACACATGTGAATATACTCTCTGAATTAGAAAACAAACAAAAGAAACTGGAAATGTATGAAGCACTGGATTAAACTACCAATTATTATAAGAGGCATACTTAAAACTATTAGGATATTATAGACATTCTCATTTCACTTTTGAAATGGAAATATAAAAAAATTTAACTGTCTTCAGATTTTAATTGGTGAAATATTAATTTTCAATGAATACATCTGATTTATAACAAACAATCACTGACTTAGCTCTCAAATATTCTGCTGACTTGTCTAAAATTTTATATTCAATTATTTTAAGCAGCATACAATATCAACAATTTGCATTTAAAAAATCACCATCATGTTTTGATCCTCTAAAATTGATTCACAAATTTTGCTTAGCGTAATCTTATCTAAATTTGGAAATGGACTTCATGTGTTTTTTTAATGTTGGGGTACTGTGAAAGATGTTTCAGTAAGCTTAAAGTAATTAAAAATTAAAATTATAAAACATGGCAATTCTGTTCATTTAAAAGAAGATACACTAAGAAGTATATTTTTAACATATTATTCATGTTTGCTTCTATTAAGGCCAGGAATGTAAAATTGTAATAAATTTTGGTTTTGGTATATTATATTTAAACTTAAAATAATGTTTTAATATACCTACTTTTCAGTATTTTTTCAACTACTTTAACATTGTAGGAAAATTAACAATTTAAAAACTAATAGGAGTTATGTATGTACTGACATGCACTTTTTCTTTCACTTCTGGATTCAGTATGACCTGGCTGGGCACTGGCCATATCCCCTACTTACTTTCCTGGAAGGTTCCAACACTTTGTATATTCATTTCCTGACTGGATGTTATTTCCTTTTCTAAATTTGTAGCAGGATTTCTCTCCAGCAACAATCCTGAGCCTGTAAACAACAACAACAACAAAAAACTATAGCTTGCTAAATTTGGAGTTATCAAATCTCTCTATAAATGGATTCTTTTGTAAACTAAATCTTGCTAAAATATTATATGAGAAAGCAAAGAATAAAACTCGTGGGAACAGCCCAGAAAAATGAAAGGGTCAGTGCTTGCTAATTGAGAAATGTGTCTCCACAGAAGGTTCCACAAAGCAGTCAGAGCTACAAGAAAGCTTTTAAGTCACTATTGACGGGGCACCAAGTTGGTCCCAAAATCAAGAGGTACCTCTTTCAGGAGGCATGTCCTAGTACCACTAAGGTAACAAAGATTTCATGCTACAGGTGTATAGGCCTAAAATGCTTACTCAATGAGAAGAGTGTTCTCTCCCTCTTTTATATTGGTATAAAGGAGTCTTTTGCTGGCAGAATTGTTTGATTTCCCCAACCAAATGAAGGAGTCTTTCTCAACACAAATTTTCTAATAAAGTATCCCTAATGTCAAAAGAAAGTAAGCCCCGATCCTGGAGATACAACTCAAAAGCTGTGTCTTTTATTATGTTAAATATTTATGGATTTTCTATTCTTCTCGATGTCCTCATGTTTATTTTGATATATTAAAACAGAGTAGGGGTGGCTCCACAGTGCAGTGGTTAGCATGTCTGCTTTACATGCAGAAGGTCCTCAGTTGGCGCCCCAGGTGGAGCCACAGGCCATACCTCGGGCCGTATCTCAGGTGTACTCTCCTGAGCACGTAGGAGGAGACGCCCTGCCTTCAGAGACCCAGTTCTTAAGGGGAAACAGCAACATCCATAGGTCAGGGGTGGAAGCGGGGGCTATTTAAGAGGTGGGGAAAAAAATAAAAGAGTAAAAAAATATAAAATTAAATATTACATATGAAAATTTCTCAAGTTTCTTACCAATAGAAACTGAGGTTCCTGGGAGATGCATCATGTTCACATACACTGAAACTGTGTAGACTGTGGCACATTAACTAATATTCCTGGCTAGTCCACAGTGAATAAACTTGTATCTTGGATACTGAGCCCCAAATTTCCGCTTACTCATTTTATAAACCATAATCCATAGTTTGATTTATAATATTGTTTTAAAGTACTTACTATCAAGGACAATCGACATTGTAGGAAGATGGACCGTGTTTTGTGACATCAGGTACTCCTTAGCATACTTTAGGGGTACCCAGGTTCAGGAGCGGTCTGATTGGTTCAAGTTCATGAACCACTGCTTCCTAAACTTGTAGAAACACCTATAAAAAGAAGGAGCTTTGTAATGCATTTAAAAAAACAAAGGACTGATACTGGGTGTTTGGGGGGTATAGAGGAACCCTCTATGCTACCTTTACAACTTTCCTGTAAGTCTAAGTCTATTCTAAAATTAAAAAGGTATTTTTTTTAATTCCACCTTTTTGAGGAACCAAGGCCTATATGACTTTTCATTTATATTATAACCTGTATAACAGCAGGTCTTAAACTTGTTTTAATTTTCCTATGCTCTAGTCTCCTTTGAAATGAGCTTATTTTTGAGCTACTGTAGTTTTTAGGCTCCGATTTTTCTATTTTTGACAGTTTTCCTATCTTACTATGTTGGGAATAGTGGGAAAAGTAACCGTTTTAAGTATTACCCAGAGTCTGGGGGACAAACTGGTCAACGAAAGTGATAACAATCTAAGGGAAGAAATTGGACAGGTAAACCCTCAGAGAATTCGCCTCTAGCTCGGCTATTAAGTAGAAGTATGTGAGGGTCCAGTCACTGCTGGGCAAATAGATAAAAACTGGAATTAATATCTTCTAAAACAGATCCTAATCTAGCCACTTATTAACCAAAACAAAGGAAAACCATTAACTCCTCAGAGTCCCAGCACCCGAGGGCAAGCGGTACTCTACGCTCACGGGGAAATTACTACAAGAGTCCTTGCCCTGGGCTCTCCTCAGGATCTCGCACTCCTTGTGGAAGGCCGGGTGCGGGCAGAAAAGCGTTGGCGGGTACACCCGCCAAAGATCCGAGAGTTAAATTCTTTACACGCAGCACCTGAGGAGCACCGGCCGCATGCCCGGGGAGAAACCGGGAGCGACACATGAAGACGGCTCACTGCGCATGCGGAGGAGCCGGCCGCGCGGGCGGCAGGGCGCACCGCGCACGCGCCGTTCTCCCGGGCGCATCGCGCACGCGCTGTTCTCCTGGGTGGCGCCCTTTTTCCTTAGGGCAGGTGAAAGGCGGTTACGCTTTCTCGCCCTCCGGCCCCGCCCTCTGCGCGGCTCAGCTGCCAGGCGTTGCCATGGGGACCCAAGGACCACAGCAGGCCTTTGGCTGCGCGGGCTGCCTGGAGTCCTCTGCAAAACTGCCTTCGGCGACAGTGGGAGGTCATGGAGCTTTCAAGAAACTCCGTCGACGAGACGAAGAGGAGGACAGGCCTGGGCCATTGTCGGCATTTCTTCTGGCTGGGCGTCATCTTCGACATGGTGGGCGCGACGGCGATGTTCACCGGGGCCTTTGTAGACCTGCCCCACTGCGACCTGCTGCTCTACCTGGGTTTCATGATCGTCTTCCTTAGCCTCCTCTGGTGGGTCTTCTGGTACACCGGCAACATCGAACTGACTCCCGAAGAAGCCTGGAAGAGGTCCTTACAGGATCCCTCCATCACAGTGCTGTACACGCTAAGGCAGAACGTCAGACACAGCTTCTCTATGAGCTTCTGCGACGTTTCCACCACCTTTAAGCGGATCCGGCAGCTGCGGTCCCACAGGAGCCTCTTCCAAAGAACTGGTCCTCTCATTATGACCGTCACAGGCCAGACAGCGGAACGGATAGAAGAGGAAGACAAGGACAAAGACGGAATGAAAAATATCAGGAAGAGCAGCGATGCTGAAGACTGTGGCAGAGAGGATGTGGGCCCGGAACCAGAAGCTGTCCAAAGTTCAGAAGGAGTTTGCGCCCCCAGGTCCTGATGCTGGTCCTCTGGGCCCCGAAGCTGGTTGGTCCAAGTTTGTTGAACGACTGTGGACCCAGGAGGTGGAGTCAGAATTCACTCCATCTCTTCTGAACCAGCCTCTGCCTCCAGCCATCCTCACCTCAGTGGTCCCCTTGTCCTCTACAAGCCAGCTTCCAGTCATTCATGCCTCTACAAGCCTTCCTGCTGTCCGTTGTCCTTTTCAGGTCAGCCTCTGGATACCCTAGCTTCGAAGAACCTGACTATACCTCAAATGGTCTCACAGAGCCACCCCTTGGTATCTGTAGCCCCACAGAACAATTTCCAGAATCTTTCTCTGGCCCCTCAAACTCAGCCTCAACCTGCTCAGGCTTCCTAAGACCAGTCTCTGGCCACCCCAGTCTCTCTGATCCAGTTTGTGCCTGCCCCGTCTTTTAAAGACCAACCGGTGGACCTGAGAGTCATCCCTGCTATCCAGGACTTTCCAGTCTTGTATGAAAACCAACAGGCCCCCCAGAGCAGTGCTTTAGTCTGAGAGATTGCTCTCAGCCAGTCTTCACTTGCCCGGGGGATTCCTAAAAAGCCAGTTGCTCAAGCTTTGAAGACTGCACCACCAGCTAGCCAGGAACTAAGTCAGGAAGTCTCTGACACTATGTCTCTGCTCCCCAAATCCCCAGCTCCAGCTTCTCAGGACCAACAGTCAGTGCCCCCTGAGAGTGCATCTGTCCCCGCCTGGGAGAAGAACAGTCACCCTCTCTAGTACAGAACTAATCCCCAGCCATCCAAGTGGCCTCTGAGGCCTCTGCCAAGTAAGTGAGTGCCATGGAAGGAATCTTTACCCACAGTATTGCTTGATTGCTCCTGGGACTGTGTTCCAGTCATTTCCTCAACCCCTTCTGTTTGTAAAAAGTTAGTGGAGGTGAAGTGGCCTTTTCCTTCAGGGGTTAGATCTTTGGAACTTTGGTAGGTTTTTGAAACCTAGGACATTGAGCTATAAGGGTTTACCTACTCCACCAGATACTAATGTGATCAGTTGCTTTTATTTAGGCATAGTCTGGACAAGGAGGTAATTAACACTTCTTGGAGCCCTAAAATGGGGGGAGTGAGAAGGGACTGCAGTGTTTCTGAAACAAGATGATTTTAGGTGGTACAGGGACATAGCATTAAATAGCAGTAAGTCCTCCAGTAGGAATGTTATTCTCTTTCAATTCTAGTTTGAGGGTTAGTGATCTCTAACACCTCCTAATGTTTTAGTAGGCAGCAAGTGCACTCAGGATTTAATACCATTCATGTTAATAAAGTTATTTCAGTGGATAACATCTATTTATGCCAAGTGTTCTTCTATTTATAATAGTGATGGTTGTTTTTTTAAATACATTTAAGTGAAAAAACACTTTGCATGAATCAACTTAAAGGTTAAAAAGTTAATTGTAGATGAAATTTGATTCTGAAGTTTGGAAAACATTCGATTATTTGTACGAAATCACATGAGCTTTCTACTAAATCACAAGACCCTTTGTGCTAACCTGTTTGATGAACTTTATGGTTAAAGCTTTGAAGGTGAATTCCACTTAACTCCCCAAGCCCCTGGCAATTAGAAAGGTAGAAAAGACCATGTGAACATCAGAATTGGTGCCCCTGCTTCTTTGTGGATTAAGTGCTGTCATAATAGTATACCTCACTGAGTGTCAATTTTCTGGTCTTTCTCTCTAATCCTGTTCCATAAATTACTTGCTCTTTAATGGGGAGGGCGGAAGAGTATGGGGCATAGCAATCTTCTGGAGATTTTGCTATGCTCCTTGTTGCTTAAATGTACCAACATATTATCCAAGATGTTCATGCTTATTTCATATTGGTTGATCATTCCCAACATATGCTAAAACTGAATATTAAGTGGAATTCAAACTTCAAATTCTTAAAATATTTTCTATTCTCTTTGAAGAGAATGTATACATTCTCTCTCTAGGTGTGTACACATATATGTCGGAGCCTGCCGACAGTCGAATCAGGGCCTCCTGTAACAGTCGAATCAGGGCCTCCTGTAACGAAGGACGGGAAAAGAAAAGAAGAAGGGAAACACACAGATGGGGTCGAGAGGGATGAGCTCAGAGACTTGACCCTGAGTTTATTTTTTCACATGCTTATATACACTGTTATAACAGGAACAAGGATGTTTGTTAGCTACAAAAGTATACACCAAGTCAGCACATCCTGTAACTTCCCCCTCAGCCCGGGGCCCGTGTTCTCAAGATTTAGCTTGTTCTACCAAAACAAGTTCCTTCTTAAAGAACAACAACAACTGGCTTGGGCCAAATGGCCTGCCACACATATATATATTCCAAAGATAATCTGTAGAGGCAAAGCATTTTGGCTTTTTTGGTTTTGTATAATTTGCAGACTTGGATTCTAAAATGAAATACATTCAGTGATTTAGTTCTATTAAAAAAAAAAAAACAGCAAAATGCTAACAAACAATAATTCCAAAAGGATTTAGTATTACTGAAAAAGATGATTAATTTTTTTCCATTCTATTCAGGTAATTTATATGATTGAAATAATTCTCTTTGTAATTCTTGAAGGAGACCTGAGCACTTACTAAGTGACAGGAATAGAGATGAAACGATGCAGACCTTTCATTTAACTCAAAGGAGTGACTATAATGAGAACATTTTAAACAAGGAAGGAGAAAGTGTAGGCTGGCGCCTACTAATCCTACTAATAATTCTTAATGGAAGAATTATTTTTTGACAGAAAGAGCCTTTCAAATAATTCATTAACCAGACATTTATTTAATTTCTAACAAGTGCCAGGCATTATATTAGGCACTGAGGATCTAAAGCTAAAATGCCCCTGCTCTCCAAATGTTCACTGTTTATCAAAGGAAACTAAGATAGTAATAACGAACACAGGCTGATATAACAGAAGTCTAGTCAAAGTGCTTTCAGAATACAGATGTGGGATGGGTGAGGGATTTTTGAGTTGGATCCTAAAGTAGGTGTTTTTTGAGTGAAGAAGATGGGAAGATCATTGCACATGAAGGGAAAAGCATCATCAGAAGGGACAGAGATGGAACAATTGTGGTTTGTTGGGGACATATTTGGGAAAGGATAGCTATAGGCAAGGGTGCTTGGGATGCAGAAGTGGGAGAGCGACAGACAGCCAGACAGACAGACACACCAACCTCTGAAGGCTTTTTAAGCAGGGTATTTTGTGTTCTTAATTCTACCTGTGGGCTCTGTTATAAAGTAATGGCAGTAGGCCAGTAATTTGAGAATTGCCAAGGTCTCTTCCTGTTCTAAGCCGAAAACAGATTTCTTAGACATTAGCAACAGTTTCTAACCAAAGCGTAGGCTCCATGAGTATTTATTTAGGAAAACACTTTCATGTGTTTATTTACTTGTACCTAACATGGTTTTTGTTTTTTGTTTTTTGTTTTTTTTGCTACAAAGATGACATCAGGTAGAATAAACATCAAATGTTATGACATTTCTCTATGTGGTGGTAAAATAAGTAGTTTCTAACATAGGGGTTGACCGATTTTCTATTAAGGCCCAAATGGCAAATTGTAGGCTCTGGCCAAAAAGCAAAATCAAGGATATTATGTAGCTCTTTATATATAACAAAAGAGAAAACTCCTTCTCCCACTGTTTGCCTGGTGTAGGCAGTGCAGTTGCTTTGACCCAAGTTGCATCAGCTGAAGTCATGTACCTGACCAAGAGCAACTGGCCTGAGCGGGAGGCGCCTGGCTGGTCAGGCCCGCAGCCAACACAGTGTATTTCACTGTGCCCCAGTGGCATCCAGATCCGAGGGTGCCATTCTCTCAGAGAACCTGGCCATCTCATCTTGGCCTGCTGGCCTGAGGAGAGGTGATTTGCCATGTCTCTGACTCCCAGATTGAGATGCTACTGTCTCGTGCTAGGCATTTGCCAACAGCAGAGTCTACAGGGTATATATAGGTGGTGATGCTTAGGCCCTGAGCAGTCTGCTGGCCAGACAAGCGGGCAACTGGGTGCTCTAGGGGGAGCAGGGGTGGAAACTGATTGGACTTGGAGGCTCACGGCAATAGCCCGCAGCAATACAAACAGAGTGGAGAGGGTGCATCTAGTGTGTAGAGGACAGAGGTGCTACAAAACACTCTCAAATGCACAGGCTAGCCCCTCACAACATGGAATTCTCCAGCTCAAACATCTTGTGTGAGGTCAAGAAGCCCTGATTTGGAATAATAAAAGATTGCTCTGTAGTTCATGATTTTGATCCTCAGATGAATCATTCATTGCCTCTTATATAGTAATCTACTAGATCATGAAGATCTTATTCATCTTTGTTTTACTTACCTTTGTATTCCCATTTTGTGTCATCTTTGAATCTACAGTCTTATAGGGAATTTACTAACAATAATAGCTGACATTTATTGGGTGTTTATAATACACTACACACTATAGTGATTTTCTGATATTATCTCATCCCTCACAACAATCAGAGGTAGACATCATTGTTATATTTACTTCAAGGAAGTTAGATTTGGTATTGAGAGGTTAAGTAATTTTCTCAATGTCACATAAATGGATGAGCTGGAAATGATGTATAATTGATGTATAATTTGTTAAAAGGTGTGTATTATAAGCTTTCCTTCTAAATTCAAGGTATTAAGAGCCTATTTCTTAATCCCGTTAATTATAACTTGAGCTGTAATACTCTAGTTTAGTCACTTGGTTTCTTCTCTTGTTAAAGCCTCACTTTCAGAGAGAGAATGAAAATCAGCAACTCTTTAATTTTTTGTTATATTCTATGTTTATAAATGTCATCTCAAATAAGAATTGCTTTTTTCTTTTCAGAACTCACCAATGTTTCTACAGATTTAAGTGCCAACTTCATAGAAGCACAGATACTTACATTAATCTATTTTGGAAACTGCCATCTGGAATCCTGGCCAGCTCAGACCAGCAAACTTACTAGACACCTCCGTCAAATATACATGTTTCAGTATTGAGGAGAGTTTTCTAGTTCAGAAAATAGAGTTATTCATTGCTGGGATTTTAAGCCATAATAAACTATGCCATCCAAGTGAACTTTGTTTTAAATTAAGTTGTTTTTTTTTTAGATAGACTTCGCTCTTGTGAAAGCCTTCCAGTGTTCCAAATGGAAAATAATGTCTCATGTACTCTGGGTGAAGATGTAAGTAAGTATAATTCCTAAGGAAATGAACATTGAAAATGCAACTCCTTGCATTTAAGGATATTTTGTGACCTGATTAGCTATCAGAAAGGTTAACAAAATCAATGCATGATAGCATTCTACAACTTATATTTATATGTTCATTTGATTTAAGTGACATCTGAATTTCCCTTTTTCCCAAGGATTTAAAATCTGCTGATTTGATTGCATATTTTAATGCTAATAAAATAAAATTCATTTGTGACTGCCCTCCTTTTATGATCTTTCTTTGAACTGGTGGATTATTTATATAAGAATGTTCTAATACAGGAGTAGTTTCCTTTTGAAATTTCCAGCCACAGGCAAAGATACCTTTTTTAGGCATTACAATACTTCGGATCAAAACTTGCAAAATTTTAGCTGTTTTTATATGTCTTCTCCTTTTCTGTCCTATGCGTCAGAATTTCTATATTTATAAATTTCAAGAATTAACTCAGGCTGAAAGACTTTGCATTACAGATACTTGGAGAAAGAATAATTGGAAGGACATTAGCTAAGTGAAATAAGTCACAACAGGGCACACACCATATGATTCCATTTAGATTTCTAGAAAATCAGATTCACAGTGACAAAGTGTCATGATGGCTGCAATGGCCTGGGGAGAGTGGGTAATGGGAGTTGTTTAATGGTATGGTTTCAAATGAAAAGAGTTCTGAAGATTGGTTGCACAACAGCGTGAATGTACTTGGCACTGTTGAATAGTACACTTAAAAATGGTTAAAATGCTAAATTTTATGTGTATTTTACCACAATTTTTAAAAAATAATAATTGGATTAATCCGCAATGTATAAACCATATGACATTTATGCATTTTTAAGTAATAAATATATGCAAAATTGAGCTTCTACGTATAAAATGCAGTAGGTTAGCACAGTTGTTTTAGAACTCCAGAACTACAGTTAGGAACTTAGAGAAAAATCATCATTAATGTATGTGCTACAGAACAAAGGACTTGATAAGTGCAAAGGACATTGTAGAGGGGTGTGTGTGTGTGTGTGTGTGTGTGTGTGTGCGCGTGCACGCACATGCCCCTTGTATTTGTAGGGACTACAGGAAAGCCTTTTATCTTGCCATGGCTAATCATTACTAATATGATTGAATTTTATCTTAGGTAAATAGAGGTGGCTCTTAAGAACTGTAGTTAGTGAACGTCAGGTGCTATCCACAGTTCCTAGAAGTAGAAGATGGTCACCCAGAAAGAAAAACAGAAACAGCTTTAATCATCTTAATGAATATATATGCTTATGTATTTTAAAAACAGTAACCTTTTCTGGTTTATTTTTTCACATTTTAAAAGAAATATTTTTATAGGATGGATAGGTTTTTAAAACTTAAATCTTTGGCTAGGAAATATATTTCCATATTACAAAATTTTAAAAGCATAAATGGCACATACTGAAATCTCATTACAATTCAGCACAGTGCTACTGATAGACATTAAAGATGTTATATTAATTTCTTATAAATCCTTTCATTTATATAGATTATATTCATTGTATATATCATTCATTTATATATATAAAGCACTTATATATTCCAGTGTTTATATACTGCTTAGCACTTTGCTTTTTTCACTTAACGTATATTGTAGATCTTTTCATTTTGAGAGTTAAATAGCTTTCTTATTTTTTTTTTTATGAACATAGTACTCCATTTAGTGGCTGTTATCTTAATTTGTTTCTTGTTGATGGACATTTTGGTTGTTTCTAATCTAATAAATGTTTTTAAGCAATAATAAATTTAGACCTAATAAATAGATATGGACCAATCAACTACTAATGATTGACCACTGACTTTAAGAATTCCAAAGGCCATTTAGTCTACTTCTTTTCCTCTCCTCTCCAAAACTAACAAAAATCATAGTGACCTGCCTAAGATTGCATAGCTAGTTAATGGCAGAGACTGGACTAAAATATGACAGCCCTGAGTTTGAGCCCTCTTTCCAATAAATCAGTATAATTACAATCTCACTGAATTTTAATTAGTCTCCTTATCTTAGAGATTTGAAATTTAGCTCAGAAAAGATAATGAAGCATTTTACATTTCCCTTACCACCAGAACATACTAATTTTTTAAGAGATAGTACAGGAACATGGTTTTTCTTTTCTTTTCTTTTTTTTTTTTAAAGCGAAGTAGTTCTAAAAGCTGTACAGTGAAAAGTAAATCTTTCTCCAGCCGCTGATACCACTCCCATTCCCTCAGTCCTCTACGGCCATTTTCCAGAAGCAGTCATTGGTCATTGTTATTAGCATCTGGTGTACCTATCTAGAATCTGTACAAAACTCTGTGTGTGTGTGTGTGTGTATGTGTGTGTGTGTGTGTATGCTTTCTCATACTATTGTTCTGTACCTTTCCTTTATTTCCCCCTTTATTAAAGTTTCTCTAATGTTGTTAATGTGCAAGTTAAATCTGATTTTACAGGTTTGTAAACTCCTTGAAGCCTGCAATATCTGTCTGTCTGTCTGTCGGTCTATCTTTCTCTCCTTTGTATCTCCCACAGGACATGTTAAATATACTGAAGTATTTTGAACTTTGTTTTATTGTTAGTAATTAAGGTCATACATGATATCATCCTGAATAAGAATTAATGTGTATTCTATTCAATACTCTTCTAAGCATTTGATTTAATATCTCTGGCATAGTGAAGACTCAGTTGTGAAAAGGCTAGAGATAATGACAGTAAAAACAAAATAACAAAATTCAAAGCCTCATTTTGACCTTTGGTCTTACCCAAGATTTCAAAAGCTGGAGTTACTAAAATGTGATTAAATTTATTTTATTTAGTTCATATTAAGTGCTAGGTACTACATGGAACACCAAGATGATTCTGTTTCTGCAGAAATCATTTCCTTTCTGAGCACAACTTTAGACTCTGTCTGGTATAACTAAGGCTTCCAATACCACACAGTCCACAAACCCAATGTGAATTCCCCATCATCTTAAAATCTCCCACGGCTTGACTTTGCTGGACAAAACGGCATGGGGCCATTCATTATGATTAACAAAGTGTTGCAGTACTTTTGGAAAAATAGAAATAGGCAGTAATTAAGAACTTAACTCATTTCAGCAATAGTCTGGTTTGATCAGCCTGAGAAAGAACATTTTTCTGGTTCTTGTTTCTGAGCTGGACTGAAGAGGGTAAGCTGCTAGTTTAACCCTGTGAGCTAGGTCAAGGCATGCTGCTCTAGGTCTAACGCTCCTTCTACTGTGCCATTCTTCCTCCTTAACATGCTTTTATATCACACAATATGTATCTGCCATACTATTTTTATACATGGAGAAATGGGTCATATAACAATACAGTTCTAAAGCTTTCTTTATCCTCTGTTATAGAAGTAAATTTTTCATTAAATGATTTAGTATGGAGAAGACTTTCCAGTACAATTATCAGATTATACCATGGTGAATTGCTGTTAAAAATATATTTGTCTGAAATTTAACATCCATTAAGCTTAGATTGCTGTATCTTTTTGTCTTGCTCTGCAAAAGGTCTACTATAGAGTAATCTGACTGTAAAGAAGAAGAAAAAATGAGTATTGGCATTACTAAAGGATTCTCAAACAGTTATTCATTTATTTCAGGAATCCAATTTGGCTGTTTTCTCATTGATCCACTTCATCTCAGCCACCACAACCATCCTCCGAAAGAATATCACCTCAACTCTGGACTGTTAACTAAAATCCTGAGAGATATCCCTTTTTCTGCTCTTGCTATGGGATCTTGCACCTACTTTTCTCCCTGCCCTCGAAGCACTCTCCCCTCACAGCCTCCTGGCCCTTTCACCCATAGTGATTCTTAGATTTCAACTCAATTATCACTTGTTCAAGGAAACCTCCCTGAGCTCCTTGTAGAGGTTAATTCTGCCCATTATAGAACCACACAGCATCATGTGTTCTCCTTCAAAGGACTTTGTTAAATTTATCTTTGATCAGTATTTGTTTCTCTCATTAGATAGCTAGCTCCATGAGGGCATTATTATTTGCTAATCTTGTATCCCCAGTGCCTAGCACAGAGCCTGGTACCTAGGTGTTCAATAGATATTTGTTGAATAGATGAATGTAGATGTTAACTACTGTTAGATTGAAAGTCTGTAGACAAAGATAAAGCTGAGGTTAGGTGGTCCCACCAGACCCAATTAGAAAGACAGATAAAACTAATTTCTGAAATCATGCCAATAAAACAATAGAAAACGTTATTGATTCACAACTGAAGTCAGATACACTTGCCTTATGAGGAATTGTGGGGAGAAAGTAAGGTACTTTTCTCTGTAGCATCCTCTTGGGAATAATCTGAAAAACATTTCAAATCGGCATTAAGCGTCATGAGGTTCTTGTATGTTACCACCATTGTTTTCCAATGGAATATGATAGTGATTTTTTTTCATGTTCCCCAAGAAAAAGATAAAAGTGGAAATGTTATGACGTTTACAATATAATTTTGTATATTATGTTTTATTTCTTTGATTTCTAATTGTTTCAAATATGTTTTGTGTCATCAATTGGACTAAAAGTTTACTAAGTCTATACTTTATACCACTGGTTCTTAATTTTGGCAGATAAATGCCCCTCGGGGGACATTTATCAATGTCTGGAGACACTTTTGCTTGTCACAATGGGGAGGAGGGTAACAGTACTATCTGGTGGGTAGAGGCCAGAGATGTTGCTAAATACCCCAAAATATACAAGACAGCCTCTTTCCCTTATAAAGCATTACATTGTCTGGCCTAAAATATCAGTAGTGCCAAAGCTGAGAAATTCTGCTTTATACTTCTCTATAGTACTGGGACAAAGAAGGGTCTAAATTGTCTTTAGAGAAGATACACACACACACACACACACACACACACACACACACACACATATACATACAGACATACATACACACACAATTGAGATCTTTTATTAATGAATGGAGTTTTTATCATAATTGGCTCATGAAATAATCATTGACTCTTTGGAAAGAAGAAAGGAACAAATGGAATATCTACTGTTGATTTTCCTATTTAGAAATTATTGATCTAGATCTTCCCTACATTAAACCATTTGAAAAACATTTGTTGAGCAGTTATAGTGACTCTTATCCACAGGAAAGGTTAATTTGAGGCCATTTTGTCCAATATGAGCTCACCTCTCTAGACGGGGTTAGAGAAAGGCACATGACCCAAACTTGGCCAATGAGTTCTTTTCTGGTGCCTTATGGTATCCTTGTATCCTTAGAACAGATTTTCCTTTTCTGCTTAAGCTAGCTTGAGATAGCGTCTGTTACTTTCAAGCCAAGAGTCTATAACCAACAGAACTACCCTAGGGGTGATTGTAAAATTCATCTATAGGGGAAAGCTGCTCTTTAAAAAAAAAAAAAAAAAGTTTAATGAGTCTTCTGGGTATATGAAAGTAAAGCAAAAACTCATTCTAGAATGAAGAAGCTCAGAACAATTATAAACAACTGTAATGCACAGTGAGGCAAAAGGATGACTACGTCGTGGACCAGGCTGGGTGTTTGCAGGCAGCACGTTAATGCTTGTTTGCCTTATTGTTTTTGTTTTTGGAGGGTGGTCTTTATTTTCTTTGATTTGAACTGGAGACAAAAAGAATTAGACTCTGGGAAAGGCAAGACTGGATAAAGGAGGCTTTCATCCTGTTAAGATGAGTTGGCCTGTGGAACTGGGGGACCGAGTAGAGAATCCCCAATGAAGAGACATGATCAAAGAATTTCAACAGTGAATTATGCTATTTAGTTTTAAGATTTTTCTTGGAAGCCAAGCTTCCATTGAAAAAAAATTTAAACATGGCAACCTAGTCTTAGCTGTGCTTTAGAAAAAGAAGGACCTGCATTCAAGCTTAAGGAGAATATATTGCTGAGAATGTATATTGGCACAACTTTGAAAGCTCTTGGTTTCTTGTATACCCTCCAAGCCAGCAATTCTACCCTAAAAATATTCTCACACACATGGTTCTGGAGACTATTCATAGCAATGCACATAATAATGTGTATGTGGGTGGGGCGGGGGAGAGACAATCAAAATGTAGGAAAAATGGATATGTAAATCACAGTATAGTCATATAATGGAATGTTATATGACAGAATAAAATACAGCTACATACAACAGGGATAGATAGTAGAAACAAAACTGAAAACTAGCAGCAGTATAATACAGCATGGGCATGATTTTATCTAATTAAAAGACTAGCAAAAATAAGTAGTATATTGTTCAGCGCTATATGATAATCACATAAAAACATGTTTAAACTTTAAAAAAAATCAGGGTAGTGATTACTCTTGGGAAGAAGCAAGGAGAAGGGATCTGGGAGGAGCACACAGGAAGCTTAGTACAAGTTAATGTTTCATAAATTGGGTGGTACATTAATAGGTGTTAATTTTATTATGTTCTCAATGTATATTAATATATTTTATACATGACAGACTTAAAATGAAAGAATAAAGTAATTGCCAAATTGCTTGATAGTACAGAGTTCTACTGACAGTGTATGAGATGAACTGTGATTAAAATTTTTTTCCCCTTTGGGGGTGGAGGGGAAGAGAGTCCCCCTTGAACAGTTGTCTTGAAGCATCTTTGTGAGCTAGGGCACAATTTCCTCTACACTTGAGACATTGATGATTTCTACCCAGCGTTTCACAGGAACTCTAAAGCAGCGAGGAAAGAAATAGTGAGACCGTATGAAGACAGCAGAAAGACCGTTACTGATTTTACACTGTTGCAAAACAGAAGTGTATTTTATATTTAACTAGTTGTTGTAGCTGGTATAATATATTTTTGACAGTTCTATAGTTTGCAAAGGTAGCACCATTTTCCCCTTAGAAACTGAGGGGAGGGTCAATCCCTCTTTTTCCTCTGCTCCCCAGCCCCCAAGCCGCGCCACCTTATGTTCCCTATACCTGGAAGACCCTTCGCTGCTTTGTTGGTCAGCCTTCTGCACCTTCTTCAAAATTTTAAGTTCAAGGGTTAACGCCTCTTGGAAACTGTCTCCTCTTCGATTTCTCATGCCAGCAACACTACAGCTCTGAAATTTGGGGGTAAGTCGTTTGGTCAAGCCTGTTTCCGTGAGGATAAAATAATCTTGGGTGTCTGTGAACATATAGCAAGTGGGCACAGAGCCCCGGATCCTGGGTCAAGCAGCTTAGTTCGAATCCCCAGCCCGCCCCATCTGAGGGTTTGGGTTAATCACAGGGTCTCAGTTTGTTCAGTTTGACGGAGGGATGCTTTGACTCCAACACGTTAATACTCGAGGAACCCAGCCACCTCTTAACACCTCCCGGGTGTCCGGCCTTTACTTTGAGATCCTCAGGGCTGGACAGAGCCCGCTTTATGGGTCTCACTTCTCCGGGAGCGTATTAGACCCCACTTTCCGCCCCACATTTCACTGGGTGGAGAACGTCTAAGTAGAAGGGGCGCGGGGAGGAGAAAGTGTTTGCGGCGCTCTAGCCCGCGAGCTAGCTGCTCTCTCTCATGTGGGGCTTCTGATTGGCTGTGGCCCACTTCCGGGGCAGAGGCGGCACTAGAACGGGCACGACTTCCGGCGCGAAGCGCAATCGTCGCACTTATCCGGCCCAATGGCGGCTCCGGTGCTTCACACGCGGTTTCCAGGAGCTGAGGCCGCTTCGGCCTCTACAGTCCAGACGCTGGGTGCGTCGAGGACTGGGTAAGAATCCGGGCCGCTTCTTACGACTGGTACCAAAGCCCAGGGTCGGGATTAAGGAAGCGGATCTGAGAGGGCCTGGGACAGAGCTAATGGAGTGGAGTGGGAGCAGAGAGTATAGGGTCATTTTAGGTTCTGAAGAGTACGCCCATACCCCTTAAGTGGATGCTAAAGGTGGGAGAAGGTCTGGAAAAATGAATCCAATCTCTGTTCCAGAGTCCCCTTTTTTCCTCACTGGGCTCCTTCGTAACGTCCACTCTTCCCTCCTGCTTTTTGATCTAGGCTTGGAAAGGGTTCCCTGGGCTATTCGGATTATCAGCCGAATGCTGTCACTGATAGCAAATTGAATCTTAATTGTTTTGTTTGAAATTTGCTTCGACACACATGTTTAACGGTCTTTATCTTGCTCAACTTTTAAAGTCCCAACACCCCCATAAAACACTTTGGGTTTAATTTTGAGAGTCATTAGTGAGATGGTATGTTTTTTCACTAATCTGCTCTGTTTAAAAGAAGCAAACTTTGTAAAACACGTAACATAATATCATTAATATTTATTATTATTTATTAAGCGCCTACCTAATCTTTTAGACATGGGACACAGTAGTCTGTCAAAAGAGACATCCTTATTGTCAACAGAACTTACAGTCTAGGGAGGGAAGACAGTAAATACACGAACAGGATGATTTCATATAGTGGTAACTGCCGTGAAGAAATGAAACAGGATGATGTGAGGAGAGGATGGATATTTCGGATGGGAAGGCCTCTCTGACATTTGAGCTTCATTTTGGATGAAGACGAGAATCCAACCATGTGTGTACATATATATACACAAATAAATCTGGGGAATAAGTGTTTTGGACAGAGAGAACAGCAAGTGAAAAGGGAACCAGCTTGGCAAATTTAAAGACCAGAAAGGTCACTATGGCTGCAGTTTAGTAAGTAGTGGAGATGAAGTCAGAGAGGAAGGCAGGGGGTAAGTTAATGAGGACCTGAAGACCACAGTACAGAATTTAGATTTGTATGCAGAGTGAAGTGGGAAACTTTGGAGATTTTAAGCAGGAGAGTAGAGTAACATGATCTATTTTAGTTTTTGAAAGATCATTAGATCTTTAAGTGAAGAATGGATTGTTGGAGGATCAGAGTAGGAGCTGGGAGGCCAGTTAAGAAGCTTTAGGAGTTTTCCCACTGAATGATGGTAGTTCAAAACATGTTGACTCAACAATTTTCATCATTCTCTGTCATAACACTTAATAGCTTGATAATCTTGGTTGTACAGGATTTCCGATATGCTTGCGTTAGAGAATGATTTCTTCAACTCTCCCCCAAGAAAAACTGTTCGGTTTGGTGGAACTGTGACAGAAGTCTTGCTGAAGTACAAAAAGGTAAGAGTAGATAACGTGAGGTTTGATGGTCCTCCTATCTCCAGCTTTACTGAGATATAATTGATATACTGAGGTTTTGTTTTGGTTTGTCAGAATACAATTAAAGCTGTTATACTAAAGACCATTTGTAACGGTATGATGCTGTTAATTCAAAATTAGAGTAATCTCTTTGCTGAGGTTTCACCTTTTCAGCTTCTTTATTTACGTGGTATCTTTAAAAAATTTCAGCAAGTGCTAGAGTAAAAAAACAGATCACAGCATTTTAGTTTTTAAGGGATTACTTAAGCGTTAATTAATTTAAGTTTATTGGGGTAACATTAGTTAATACAGTTATATAATTTTCAGGTGTACATTATCACTTGACGTCTGTATATTCTGTTGTGAGTTTACCACCCAAAGTCCAGTTTTCTTCAGCTACCATGTATTTGATCCCCTTTTCCCACTTCACCCTCTTCCTCCCCTCCTAGATTTGATCCCTTTACCCCATCTACTTCCCTGCTCCTCCCCCACCCCACTACTAACCACTACTCTATAGTCCTCTGGTAACCACTAGTCTATAGTCCGTGTCCATGAGTCTCTGTTTATTTGCCTTGCTCATTTGTTGTTAAGCATTACTTTAAAACAGCTCTGTTAATAGGGTCATTTTGGTTTGTTTTTGTGTTTAATGATTCTGCTAAATCTCAGCAATGGAGGGAAAATATGACATTTTTTTAAAAATTGAAGTAAAATTGATATATAATGACTATCCATTTTATACTCCATATGCATTTTTATCCATATATGTGAATGGATAATATTTTGGAATATCAACTATCATATTCAAATGTTAGTACACAAGTATACCTAAATATATAAATGGCTTTTGAACTGTCGTCTTATTTTTTTCTTTCTAAGCCCACTAGCTCCATTAATGCGAGTTTTTAAATATTGTAGTCATGATTTTATAATCCATAATTGATGTGTGAAAGTTAGTGTTCCTTTTATAATTTCATCAGATGTTAAGGTATGGTTAAAAGTCCTGCTGTTGATCTTTTAACAGGAAACTAAAGCAAGTAAAACTTCATTTCCCCCCTCCCCTTTCTTGTTAAGGGTGAAACAAATGATTATGAGTTGTTGAAGAACCAGCTGTCAGATCCAGACATAAAGGTAATTAATTTTGTGTTTGATCATTAGCAAAGTTGTTGCCACTTTGAACAGATATTAATTTGCACTTTTGTTTGGTCCTCTTCCATCCTTTAGAACCTCCTCTCTCTGTTATCCCATCTAACTTTAATCCAGTGGTTCGCAACTGGAGCAGTTTTGCCCCCTTCTTTTATTTGGTGTTAAGCTGAAGACATTTTTGATTGTCAGAATAGGAGGAAAGGAGGGGTGCTACTGACATCTAACAAGTGGATGACAAGGGTGCTGTTAAACATTCTAAAATGCACAGGGCAGCCCTCCACAACAGAATTACCAGGTCCAAAATATCAGTAGTCCCAAGGTTGAGAAACTCTGGTTGAGGTATTCCTTTGTAATACCTCTTTTTCTCTGTGCTGCAGGCAACTCTCATGTCTCTCCAATGCTAAGACAAAATAAAACAAAGAAACAACAAAAGATATTTTATCTCTCAAGGGACTACTCCTTCAGTGTTTGAGAGAGTTCAAGATACAGTGTATACCTGTCAAATAGTAACAGCTCAATACATTTTGATTCCCTTTTCTTCCTTTATTGCCCTATTTTGGAAGGAATAGTCCATTATCATGGCAGTGGTAATCAGATTGCCTGGGATAAAAATCCCAACTTTATTGTTGACCCAGTGTATGATCTTGGGCAAGTCGTTTAATCTGTCTGCCTCTGTTTTCTCTTTGTAAAACCAGAAAAGCAATAAGAGGTTTTTTTTAAACATGGAGATTTTAATAGGATCTAGTGAGTTCATAGATGAGAAGCACATAGAACAGCCCCTCGCTTGAAGTAAGGGCTTTGTAATTGCTAGATGTTGTTCCTGCTCACGGTCTGCGCTGTCTCCTTTCCCTTTCATGGTGAAGTCCACTGGTGTAATTACTATGAGAAAATTACCAATGATTTCTTACATGCTGATTCCAAGGGGCTTTTTTTTTCAAGCCTCATACTTATTCTTTGTAGCAGCTGACACTATTGACCACCCATTTATTGAAACCTTAGTTTCTCTGATTTTTCTGTCTTCCTACCACTTATCTCTAATCATTCTGATAGGTTCTTCTTACTTTTTGGTGTTGACTGGGCTACCGAACTAGACACCTTTCTCACCCTACAGATTCTTCTTGCATGATGTCCTTTATACTCTCGTAGCTTTGAAATCTGCCTATGTCCTGATAACTCCCAAATTTGTATTTATAGCTCAGATTGCTCTTGTGGGCTCCAGACTATTCTTAACTGCCAGCCCACAAGTGTTAAGTGTTACGGGTGCCTAAACTTAACGTTCTGTCTCTCCCACACCTACTCCTTCTGCAGCCTTCTGTATGTGCTTAACTGATTTATTGCTTACCTGATTCTTGAGCTAGGAACCTTGGAGTCTTTCTGAACTTTCTCATCTCTCATATCCATTGATTTACCAAGTCCTTTGCGGGGTGGGGCACTTTGAAGTCTTGATTTGTGGATGTTCATTGTCTGGATTCTTCCAGTAACCTCTTTAGTGGTATTAAGGTTCGAGTACACACACATAAACACACACATTTTATCCTCAGTAGTGCAGCCTAAATCACCTCTAAAGCACATGCTAAACATGCCATTGCCCTACTGAAAAACTTCATGCCCACTGAAGAATAAGAGACCAGCTTCTTTGCATAGCTCATAACATTTTTTCTTATGTTCAGTCTCACTAGATACTTTATTCCATGAATTTGCCACTTTTTTTCTCTATGCTTTTGCAAATGCCTTTTCTTTCTGGCTGCAGAGGTCTTCTGTATCTAGCTACGTGGCCTTCCTTCCTTATGAGCTTTGTGGCTGAAGGCAAATTACCACACTTTGTGCTTCACTGTCTCTGTTTATAAAATGGGAGCCAATGGTAGTACCTACCTCATTCAGTGGTTGTAAGGATTAAATGAGTTAATGAATGTTAAAGTCTTAGAACAGTGCCTGGCACAAAGGAAGTACTATATTAACGTTTACTATTACGGGTGCTCCTGGACTTAAAGATGAGGTTAAGTCCTGATAAACCCATTATAAGTTGAAAATACTGTAAGTCAAAAATGGATTTAATACAGCTAACCTACCAAACACTGGAGCTTAGCCTAGCCTACTTTAAATGTGCTCAGAACACTTACAGTATCCTATTTTCCCCAACTATAGGGCAAAATCATCTCGCTACCATTGTCCAGCTTAATGAGAGCATTGTGCCATATATCGCTAGCCTGGGAAAAGATAAAAATTCAATATTTGAAGTACTGTTTCTGCTGAATGTATGTCTTTCTCACCACTGGAAAGTCATGAAATTATAAGTCAAACCATAAGTCAGACCATCTGATTTTTATTGTAATCTACAAAACTTCTAGTCTTTGATGTCTAGCTGAAATGTCATCTTCTCTAATGGAACTTTTCCTGGTTCTCTCTTTGCACATGGTAGTCCATTCAGTTCATTCTCCACACTTCCAGCAGATCTTTCTAACTGCAGATATGGCTTGCAAGGACTTCAGTGACTTATCTGGCTCCACAGTGCTCCCCAAATTTATCTGTTGGTTTGCTCATTATTTACTCTAGCCATACTGAACTACTTTTGGTCGTTCGAAAACGTGATTTTCTCTCTGTAAAGATTATAGCCCCCAGAGAATACTCACTTTGTTTAAAGACAGTAGAAGCATCACTTCCTGCTTAAAGTTATCCCTGACCCTTGCTTTCTTCCACTGTTACAAAGGACCATTTTCTCTGTGTTCCACTGTATTTTATATCAGTACTTCCCATTTGGGCATCTTGACATACTGATATCACATGAGTCATGTCCATGTTAGTTCAGAGGGGTGTTGTAAGAAATTTTCTTCTGATAATAGTACAGTACTAAAGCAACAAAGTCTGTGACTGGTTTACTTTAAAACATGGAGCAGTTTAAATGCTATCCTTATAATTTTGTTGCACCTTTTTTTTTTTTAATGGAAAAGAGATAGGATCAAGCTAACTCCTTTTTATTTGCACTAACTTAGCTCATCTTCTCTGCCACAGGTGGTGGTGAGCCACCATTAATGCTACTCTTAATGGTTGTGGACATGAAATTACCGTAGTGCAAATGAGTTGTGCTTTAATTTTACTGCCAGCTTACTTGGTGTTTCAGCAGAAAATGCTCAATTCCATTGAAGTTTGAAGTTTGTCACATAGCTCATAGAACGGACTCAGTGGTTGAATGAAGGTTGAGAACAGGAGGATCAGGGCATTGTGGGAGAGTAGGCGGGGCATAGGCTTTGATACAGACAGACCCACTTAAACCTGATTCATTATTGGCTTCTTGTTAGGTTTCTTATTAATTTCTCTTTGCTCATTTTCCTCAACTATAAAATTGAATAACAGTAATCCTTTTGCAGTATTGTTAGGATTAGGAAAAAATATACATGTATGTCATTGAGCACAATGCGTGGCACATGGTGTGTTCTCACTAAATGCTACTCTCTATAAATAGTCTATGACTGTAGGTACAACTCTGTCTGTTAATAGTCTATTCCTATAGGTACCACACTGTATTGCTTTTGTTTATATTTCCTTCCTCTGCTGAGTCTTAATTAGCATTAACCATTTTCTTTCAAAGATAGGGGCTTTTAGTTTATTCTTATGTATGTTATATATATGCATGAATACAAACAGTATCTTTATTTTATGTAACTGGTATTATATTTTATTCATGGCTTTTTTTTTTATTTTTATTTAGCAGTTTTTTCCATGTCACTAAAAGTTGTGAAGAGTAATTTTATTGCCTGAAAAATATTTCAAGGAGTAGTGGAACCATTGTTTATATTATTATACATCTTAATACATTCAAGCTCAGTTACAGGTTGGGTTGAGAAGAACTTACATTCATTAACAACTAGTTAATTAGCTGAGATGGAATGTTATCAACATGCTTGCACATCAGCACAACTGTTGAAGAGATGGGATACCTGTGGGGTCTTGTAGTCTCATAATACCTGAATCTGCTATAATTTTGCAGTTTTAAAAAATCCCAGGTATCAACATTTGAGGTTTTTTCACTTTTTTAAGGCAAACAATGAGATTGAAGTATTGCATCTAATTATTTTTCTTGTATGTAAGAGTCATTACATTTTATTTTTCTAAAATGGGAAAATTTATTGTAATACCTTTTTGAGTTTGATGCAAACTAAGAAATTATCTCAATTTTGGTCTAAATCCAAGTGTGTTTTTTTATCTAATTTAAGTATTATAGATAGATGATTTATACAAGATAGATATCATCTTTCTCTGTTATTTTCAAAGATTTGTGATTTTCAGAGTACTTTTCTTTGTTTAACTTAAGGATGACCAGATCATTAACTGGCTGTTGGAATTCCGTTCCTCCATCATGTACTTGACCAAAGACTTTGAGCAGCTTATCAGTATTCTCTTGGTAAGTTTGCCATTTATTTCTCTGACGAATATGTGATTTAGTACTTTGAAAACAGTATATATTGTGGCAGTAAAATGTTTCTTTTATCTTTCTCTTCCTTCTGTCTCTAGAGATTACAGTGGTTGAATAGAAGTCAGACAGTGGTGGAAGAGTATTTGGCTTTTCTTGGTAATCTTGTATCAGCACAGACTGTCTTCCTTAGACCATGTCTAAGCATGATTGCTTCTCATTTTGTACCTCGTAAGTGGCTCCTCTTTGCTTGCTTTTTGTTTTGTACTTTTTAAATACCTCTTTATTAAAGTGTACTTCCCAGTACACTTTGGAGTTTGTGCCGCCATGGAGTATTCCAGGATGCATGTTGGTAGTAGTTCTGGTCCATGTCCGCTCCCTATAATGACCTCTGTGGAAGTATCTGGATTTCTTGCTGTGATTTTTGTGGATTGCAATTTTTTTTTAGTAAGCTTCTGACAAAGTCTTGGAACTTAGGAATTTTTAGCTGTTTCAAAACTGTAAAGTTATTTGACTCCCCTCCACATCTCTTGATTGTAAATTTAATCATTGTACTAGTTTGGACAATGGACAAATCATTTTTTTTGTGTAGCTGTTGATTGCTTATGACAATGACAGAATAGTAACTAACATTTTGTTTTTCCCTCAAAAGCCCGAGTGGTCATTAAGGAAGGTGACATAGATGTTTCAGATTCTGATGACGAAGATGATAGTAAGTATCAAGCAAATGTAAGCAAATGACGCCTGCTGTTTCTTAGAGAATGCATGCTGAATGATCAAGTTTACTGGCAACTCCAGTACCTATTCTAATAGTTGGACTGCAGCAAGAGGCAACCTTTCATGGAATCTTTTTGTTATTTTGAGCACTAACATGCAGTCAATTGCCTTTAATGCATTACTTAAATAATTAGGTTATTTAGTTTTCATTGATAGTTGTCTATGGAGAAGAGTTTCAAAATTATTTTTCTCCTGATAAGTAATTCAGTTTGGTTAGCAGGTAGTTTTAGCTTCTAGTACATAATTTTTTAGTTTTCAATTTTATTTTGTTGCTCATACTCTCACTTTTCATCTTACAGATCTTCCTGCAAATTTTGACACATGTCACAGGGCCTTGCAAATAATAGCAAGATATGTCCCTTCGTGAGTATACTTTTGTTACTAAGTTTGAATAATTAATGATGTTTAAATCTCAAGAAAATTGTAATCAATTAGTAGAAAATTACAGAATGTTCACAGTATTCAAACTCAAGTTGTATGCTGCATGTTTTTGTAGCCTGTCAATGTAACTTCTCAGTCTCCAAAAAAAAAAAAAAATGGCATTTTGCTTCTCTATTTGTTGTCTTTATTTTTTAAAACTTATATGCAAATTCTCCCCCAAATTTTGTATAGTGTTGGAATTTGCTTTTATTGTCAATAGATAAGATATCCAAAATTTTTCAGTGAGAAGCTGCTGTTTGTGTCACGCCATGTAAATAAAAATTGCAGTTTTAAGAAAAGCTTTTAGGTGTGGGGGTAGACCTGAGTGCCTTCTGTAAGTTTATTGCTAACTTTAAAAAAAAGCCCAAGTTGATCATTTTTCTTCTTTCTAAAATAATATCTCTGTGTAGTAGGAAGTGTTTAGATTTTGAACTAATGCTGTTTACTGCTTTTGTAGAAGAACAAATTCCCTTTTAATGTGCTGTTTATACCAAAGTTAGTAGCAGCTTATTTTTTCCTAAGTTATTACAGATTTTCTCCAGAGCTATTTATTTTAAGTTCCAGTTGCTTGAGGCAGGAGTTACCATTTGCCTCTTGTATTTATATTTGCTCTTAGAATGGAAATGTTGCCTTCTAAAAAACTCAGTCAACATGAATTCATTGATTTTTTTTTTTTTTTTAAACTAGGACACCATGGTTTCTTATGCCAATCCTGGTGGAAAAATTTCCATTTGTTCGAAAATCAGAGAGAACATTGGTAAGAAATCTTTTCATGAGGAAAATAGTGCAAAGGTCATTTTGTGTGATTTAGTTTTAAATGATGTTAGGTTTGAGAATTTTGACTTATATTCCTTCCTTAGCAAGTGATTAAGGATCCCCAGTGCTGCTGCTGCTGCTTATTTCTATGTGCAAACAAGGCCAGAGGCCATTTCAGTAATATCTAAAAGGCCTTGATTATACAGATAAAGATTACTAGAAGATACTAATTCATATATTCCTAATTGTAAACATGCCTTATTTAAGTATGAAGGCCTTTTATAGATGAATTCTTTTTAAGTTTTACTTTTTTTTTTTCAAGTTTTAGATCATTTGTTTAATTTTCAATAAATAATAGTGGTTCCCTCCTAAGCATAGATTATTTTTTCCTAAGGAAGGTATTGTAAGTATTAAATAAAGAGTTGATAAATTTTGCTAATGTTTATGATAGTCTACTTCAAGTGGAATATTATAAACCTTGTATCTTTTACAAGCATAGATGCAGAAATTCTCAGCAAAATACTAGAAAACTGAATCTAGCAACATATAAAAAGAATTATGCACCATGACCAAGTAAAGTTTATTTTGGGAATACAAGGTTGATTTAATACCCCCAGATCAATTAATATTACATACCATGTCGATAGAATAAGTGGCAAAACTACGTGATCATTTCAATAGATGCAGAAAAAGCATTTGACAAAACCAAAACCCTTTCGTGATAAAAACAGAAGGGAACTTTTCAATCTGGTAAAGGGCATCTGTTAAAAACACACAGCTGACATCCTACTCAGAGGTGAAAGACCAAAGACCAAAAGCTTTCCCCTAAGATGAGGAATGAAACAAGGCTGCCTACTTTTCTGCTTTTGTTCAGTATTCTATTAGAGGTTCTAGCCACAGCAGTTATGCAAGAAAAGAAAAAGGTATCCAGATTGGAATGGAAGAAGTTGTACTTTTTTTTGCAGGTGACATAATCTTAATGTAGAAAAATCCCAAGGAATCAACAAAAACACTATTCAGACAAATAAATGAGTTCAGCATGGTTACAGGATATAAGGTCAACATACAAAAACCAGTTGTAAAAGATAATTGGGAAAAGAATAGTCTTTTTAACAAATGGTTCTGGGACTAGTGGATATACATGTAAAAAATGAAGTGGGACTTCTCCTTATATGCAGAAATGAACTCAAAATGGATAAAAGACCTAAATATAAAAGCTAAAAAAAACTTAGAAGAAAACATGACTTAAAATTTTTGTGACCTTGGATTAGACAACAATTTCTAGATATGACACCTGAAGCACAAACAACCAGAGAAAAAATAGATAAATTAGACTTTATCAGAATTAAGAACCGTTGTGCTTCATAGGATACCCTTAAGAAAGTTAAAAGACAACCGAAATAATAGGAGTGAATATTTGCAAATTATATATTCATAAAGGTTATATCTAGAATAAAGTACTCTTATTCACTCGATAATAAAAAAGCAAATAACCCAATTTAAAAATGGGCAAAGGATCTGAATAGATGTTTCTCCAAAACAGACATACAAATGGCCACTGAGCGTAGGAAAAGCTCTGTGCTTTTAGACATAGGGGAATGCAAGTCAGACCACAATGAGATATGTCACTTTGTACCTACTAGATGGCTATCTTCAAAATCAGGGGTTCCCCTGGTACTGGTCTGTGGCCTGTTAGGAACTGGGATACACGGCAGGAGGCGAGCAAACAAAGCTTCATCTGTGTTTGCAGCCACTTCCCAGTGCTAGCATCACTGCCTCAGCTCCACCTCAGATTGTCAGGCATTAGATTCTCATAGTAGCACCAGCCCCTGGTGCCAAAAAGGTTGGGGACCGCAGCTCTAAATGACGGACAATAACAGGTGGTGTTGTGGATGTGGAGACATCAGAACCCTCAGGCGTTGCCGGTGAGAATGTAAAATGGGAAGTGGTGCAGCTGCTTGGATTGTGACTGTCTGACAGGTCCTCAAAAAGGTTAAACAACTGCCGTATTACCCAGCATTTCCTCTGATGGGTGTCTACCCAAGAGAAATGAAAACATGTCCCCACAAAATTTACATGAAAGTTCAAACAGCATTATTCATGGTAGCCAAAATGCGGAAACTACCCAGTGTTTATCAGCTGATGAAATTGTATAGACATGGTATGTCTATACAATGGAATATTATTTGGCAATTAAAAGGAATGGTTTACTTTCTATAACATGAATTGACTTTGAAAACATTATACTAAAACACATTTTAATATTCCACTTAGAGGAGGGGTGTTGTGGGCAGGGAGAAAGGAATGAAGGGTTAAAAAAGTACAAATTAGTAGTTGATAGATGGTCACAGGGATGGAGAGCACAGCATAGGGAATGCAGTCAACAGTAATATAATGACTAGGTGGAGAGCCAGAGGAGAGAGAGAGTAATCGGGATCATTGTATAAATTATATAAATGTCTAACCAATGTACTGTATACTTGAAACTAATAATAATAATTTTTTTTTAATTAGAAAAAGATTCCACTTATGTGAAATGTATAGAATAGACAAATTCATAGAGACAGAAAGTAACTAGTAATCACTTAGAACTGTGGGTTCAGGGGGTATTTTACTAAAAATATATTTTCTTTTTATGGAAATATATATGATGAAAATGTTTTAATCTTGATTGTGGTGATGGTTGCATAACTCTGAATATACTAGAAACCATTGACTTATACACTCTAAATGGGTGAATTGTAGATGAATTATATCTCAACAAACCTGTTTTTAAAAACACTAGAAATATACAAATTACAAATTTAGTTTAGTGGGTGTAATTAGGTTAATGATACTGGACTGCATTTTTCCCTCGCCATCCACACAGCAACAGACGGGAAACCGTGTATGTACATAGTATGGTTTCTGTGTTACTGAGTAGTCTTTTTCTTCTATTTAAATAATTGGAACTAAAGATTGTATAATTGACGTTTTACTTACACAGCTATGAAACATTTATTCTGTGTTGAAATGTTTATCCTTTTATGTTTTAGGAATGTTATGTTCATAACTTACTAAGAATTAGTGTGTATTTTCCAACCTTGAGGCATGAAATTCTGGAGCTTGTTATTGAAAAGCTACTCAAGTTGGATGTAAGTATTTAATAATCTTGATTTTCATTTGTTAAATATATTTGTTATAAACAGTACGTGAAACTATAGTAGCAGTGGAAAAGAATCCACAGTTTCACTTTTGATTTCATTTCTGTACATTTCTTGAAATTCATTGATGTGCTAGGAGTTATAAACAGTCCTGTCTCATCATTGGGAAACAAGGCACTAATTAGATAGTCATACCAATGTTAGAGCACAGTTGTGGTAAATGTTGTGAATGGAACACATGCATTACGAGCAGGAAAGCACTCCCATGGAGGTGATGTTGAAGTTCCTTATAGAGGCCTACAGTCAGATTCAGTAGGAATGAAGGAGGGTGGTGGATTCCAGTGACATTGTGGAGGAGAGGTAAACTGGTCCTTGGGACCAGGTTGGAAGTAGAGAAGGAGGGGCTGGGGAAAGGAAGCCTTCAGAGGCAGCTTCCTGTGGAACAGAATCTTGATGTTGCCATTAACAGTAATAAGAAAAGTCAGGAGGAAGGTGGAAGATGAGTTCCATTTTGGGGGGATTGAGGTGTAGGCAGGCAAGCTAGATGGTGAATACTCAACAGGCAGTTGTAGCGCCTGTGGATGAGGACTGAGTACAAACCTGTGGAATGGCGCGAGTTAGGACAGGACAGAGAGGAAGTGTGATTGGACGTGCGGGGGGAAGTCGAGTGTGGACGTGCAGGAAGGATGTGAAAGAAGGAAGGGTTTGGTCAGCAGCATGAGATATTGTTGACATTTTTAAAGAGAAAGGAAAGCAAAAGTTGTTGGGTTTGGTGATATGGAGGTCGTCTGTTGCCTTGTCAGAGTGGAAGGGGACACTGCATTTCAGGAGAGAGCGTGGATGGAAAGGAAATGGGGCTGTTAGAGACCTTGGTGAGGGTTTAAGGTGTAAAGAGGGATTGAGGCATGTGTTAGGGTTGGGAGAGACGAGGTGTGTGGACTGAGGAGATGAGTTGATGGGGGAGACCATCGATACTGTGGGGGAGAAGGATGAGGTACTGAGGCAAGCATAGGAAGAGCTGGAGGTTGGGCAGGCTGCCGCGTTGCTGATTTGGAGTTAAACCTCTTCGGCCAGCTACATACATAATCTTTGTGAGGTCTTTCTCTGATCTGTACTGAAGGAACGTTTTAGAGTACATTTAGAGTTGGAGTAAATGTTGAGTGTGTTGAAGCTGTCTGATTTAAACTAATACCACAGTTCATATTGACTTTCAGTATGTAGTAGAGGGGCTTGATTTCTAATCTTTAAAATTCCTGCATGATCCAGACAAATGGGTAGTTTTGCACCTTAATTGTGTAATGACTTATGTGCTAAGCTGAACACCTTTAAAGTACGTGTATCTGACGAATTTCTAGTTCCTCCAAAAATGTAATTATATTTTAAATATTTTTTTTTTCTTTGTTAAAACATAGGTGAATGCATCCCGGCAGGATATTGAAGATGCTGAGGAAATAGCAACTCAAACTAGTAGTGGAACAGATGCCACAGAAGGACTGTTTAATATGGTCAGCATTTATTAATGAAAGCAGATGTGCATTGCTCATAATTCCAGAGGGTGGGCAGACAGCTAGTGGTGTTGCATCTTCTTCAAAGCTTTAGTAGTCCATCAAACTTGAAAGCAGTTTCTTAAATGAAGTTGTTTGCTGCCATGTTGCTTTTTGCGACGTTTGGTCTCTTTCCAAGGCTTTGAATTTGGGTTTGGTAAAGTATGTTGCACTTTTATTCCGTTTGTTCTTTCTGTTTGTTTTTGTAAACCATATATTGTTTGTGAGGAAGTGATAGAGCATTCTAGTTTAATTTCTGTATTTCACAAGCTGTATAGCTTAACACAGAACTTTTCTACCTGGGGCGATATCTTAAGTTGGGTTCACAATGGGTGCCAGGAGCTGGAGAAATCTGTGACGTTTGCATGGCCACCCTCTATGTGAGTCTTCTAGATGAGAATCAGAGGCTGGGGCTCTGGACCTGTTATTTTATTTTGAATTCCATGGGTGGTTCTGATTCACATCTCTGGTTCAGAGCCCTTACCTGGAATGGTGTATATATTTCTTCTTTGTTTTACCCTTTAAAGGAATAATTACTTCTAAGAGTTTTCCCACTAGACTACTTTTGCTGAATTTTTTAATATCAGTTTTTACATTATCTTCAAAGGATGAAGACGTAGAAACTGAACATGAAACAAAGGCTGATCCCGAAAGGCTTGATCAGATGGTACATCCTGTCGCTGAACGCCTGGACATCCTGCTGTCTTTACTTTTGTCCTACGTTAAAGATGTCTGCTATGTAGATGGTAACTACCTGTAATAGTCTAATTGCTACTGTTGTCGAATACCTACTGTGTACCTCGCTCTGTGCTGGGTGTTTTTCGTACATTATCTAGTACTGATAGAAATCCTATAAAAATCACTATTTTGAGTATGAGGAAAAGAAGGCTTAGAGAGATTAAATTACTTGCCAGTGTGACACAGCTTGAAAATGGTGGCACTGGGAATCATGCTGATGTATTTGTCTTTAAAGCCCCTGATCTTTTCACTGACTGTTGTTTTAAAAGATTATATATGGAATCTGGTCTGTTTTAGGTGGAGATCATATTACACTTAAGTCATTCAGGATATTTAAGAACGGTGTAGTAGATGATATATACTGAGTTTTGAGCATCTTAGTACTGTGGTTGTGTTGGTACCAGAGTGAGCAGATCAGTTTGCTTAAGCCAGAGGCCCTCATTGCAACTTTTAGTCTAGAGGCTTTGCCATGAAAAAAACAGAAAAATTTCCATTCACATTGCTTAGATTTAAGAATGAGATTCAGCCATTCAGAATAAGATTTGAATCTGAGTTGACTGTGTTACTATTTTTTTGCTTTTGAAATAATAATGTTGACCAGAGAAATTTGGAAACTGCAGGAAAAGATTAAAAAAGGCATTCTAAAGGACCACATTTCTGCTAGTCAGAGAACCATTATTAGCATTTTGATATTTTTTCCTTTTCTGTTAGCAAGTGTATTAGTATGATTTTCGGTGGATTTGGGGGTCACACTATATGTAGTGTTTCATAATCTACCCTTTTCACCAGTTGAACATTTTCTCATACTGTTCACTGTCCTTAAATAGTTTTTGTTGAGCATGTGGATTTAACTGGTCTCTTTTATTCCTCCCCTCCCTTTTTTGACGTTATAAATAACAGTGTAATGAATATCCTTGTACATATATTTTCAGTTTTTTGCTTGGATAAATTTCTAGCAGTAGAATTACTGGATCAAAGGACTTCTGCCTTATGAATTATCAAATTATCCTTATAGATGGGTTTTACATTTATGGCATTATAGCTGTGTGTTTGTGAGGTGAGGGCCTGCTTCCTTGCCAATGCTGGATTTTTTTTTTTTTTTTTTTTTTTTTTAGAAAAAGTAAGATTTATTGGAAGTACATCTTAGAGTGGGATGAGCTGTGCTAAGGAAGGCCTCAGCCCTGTGGAATTTGGGAGGTGAAGAGATAAGATAGTATGGGTTTTCAGCAAAGAGAGCTGTAACAGAATTATTATACTTAAAAAGGGATTCTGCAAAATAAAAATGGCATTTTGTTTTTATTGTAGCCTAATGGATGAGGATGTATTTCTTATTGTATTGTGTTTTTTTTTTAATTTGGTAAATGAAACTAGTGGCTTGAAAATAATTTATAAAACTGAAATGCCATATTTTCTCTGTAGGTAAGATTGATATCAACAAAACAAAGGATTTATATCGAGATCTCATAACTATCTTTGACAAACTCCTGTTGCCCACCCATGCCTCCTGCCACGTACAGTTTTTCATGTTTTATCTCTGCAGCTTTAAATTGGTGAGTATGTTCTTATCATTATCTTATTTTATTCTCGGCCACGATTTGCCCTTAAAAATTGTTGGAAAGAGCAGAGGGCACTGCAGATTCCTGCCAGATCAGTTGAGTACTGTGAAATTGTCATCCTGCATTTGGTCCACTAGGTGGTACCCTGCCCTTTAATTCAAGCCTTTCTTTATTAAAATCTCATTTAGGATATTTAACTGTTTATTTCTTTTATTCTCTCTCAGTTGAGCCTAGGTAGCCCAAATCAACTTTTTAATCCAGAATTTTAAAACTTTCGGTTTTGCTTTCTATTTTGGAAAAAAAAATAAAGACTTTCTTCTCCTTTGCAACTATTTTGTAGTTTCCTGGAACAGTCAGGGGAGTATTAGGGATAAGAAGGTTAAACTCAGTCTGCACCAAAGTATGTGTTAATAGTTTTTGGAAAGAACTATTTGGGAGAAATTGGAGGTACATCTATTATCTCAAGGTATTTAAAAATAAGAACCGTGATACCTGTATTCATTATTTAACAATATAACAGAGACATTTTCCCACATTGTTGTGTTAAAATCTTAGGGTTCGTTTAGCATTAAATAAGATGAGACCAACACCTTTTCTTGTTACAGGGATTTGCAGAAGCGTTTCTGGAACATCTCTGGAAAAAATTGCAGGATCCAAATAATCCTGCCATCATCAGGCAAGCTGCTGGAAATTATATTGGAAGCCTTTTGGCAAGAGCTAAATTTATTCCTCTTATGTAAGTAACCTGATTTTCCAAGTGCTTTTTCATATTATTCTTTAAAAAGATTATATAGCATTGTCTTAAGTCAGAGAAATATCTGCCTTATGTTTTGGTCAGTCTTTGAAGTGAAAAAATCTTTCCCTACTCTCTGCAAGGTGTTTATATTTCCAAGAGGCAATTTCAGAATAAAACATCTCCTTTTTTATATATAAAACCTTATGCACAAAGCTTTTGTCATCTGTCCTGTATGGTTACACTTGAATATGAAGGTCCAGTTGTCACCATAGGTGGTATGCAGTGTTTTGTACTGTTTTGATTGTATTTGTAGGTTTGGGTTTTTTTATTTGCATTCTGAATCAATTGTATCTTAAAGCTGAAGAAAAATCCTTTTAAAGGTCATAGATCTATGTAGGAGGTCAGTCTGGGCCTGTTTCTTCCAGTGATGCATGAAGATACCTTTGGGCAGGGAGGCTGTTAACCCTTCCCCAACAATGAAAAGCTGTCTGGCCGTTCTGTCCTAGATTGTAGACGTAGGACTTCATTAGGGTGTAGAGAATGAAGTCAACCAGACTATCTTTCCCTTGTATGCTGTTGGGAAATGCTCCCTTATCTTTGGCCATATCCCCCTGAGAGGTCCGGGAGACCATCTGAGTTGATAAGAAGAACCTGTTCTCTGTCCCTCGAGACTGCAGGCATTCTTAGGGCCTGACCATTGTTCCTAGGGCTTGTTTGTGTGCTCTACTTTGTAATTGGAAGGCTGCCTTTCCCATCCACCCAATCCTCCTCCTTCCTTTGCTTCTTCTTGTGCCCATGGGTAATGCATAAAGAAACCTGTGGACTGACTTTCCTCAGTTTATAATGAGAGGCAATTGTGTGTTTTTATGTCACTGTATGAACCAGTGGAGCTGACTTGAATTTTTCTTTTCTCTAGTACTGTAAAATCATGCCTAGATCTTTTGGTTAACTGGCTACACGTATACCTTAATAACCAGGATTCTGGAACAAAGTTGTTTTGTGATGTTGCTCTCCATGGACCATTTTACTCAGCCTGCCAAGCTGTGTTCTACACGTTTGTTTTTAGACACAAACAGCTTTTAAGTGGAAACCTGAAGGAAGGTCAGTGATTTGGGTTTGGTGGGTGTGAACTGGGTTTTCCTTGTGTACTGACCAGTCACCCTTTAGAATGGAGATTCGTTACTCTTTTGAGAATTTGATGAAAACTGTAGAGTCAGAAAACCACACATTAACTCAAACTTTTATAATTTCAAACAGCTTATAGGCCCCTAAAAACACCTTAAGCCTCCTCTCAACAGCTGATGGATTTGAGGTTGCGAACCTCCGCTTTAGAGGGTGGTGTCTAGAGTGATTGTAAGATGTGAAGATGCTCTTCTTCAGAGGTGAGGCCGACACTTGCGCTGTGCCAGCGCCATGCTCAGAGCTACGTCCCCGCCCTGTCCTCATGACGGCCCATGGAGGGTGGGCATCATTCCCACTTAACCCAGGAGACCAGAGCACAGGGAAATAATTTATTGGCAGGACTAGAAGTTGAAAAGGGTGAGAGTGAAGATGGCTGTAAAGCTGTGGTCATAACGATTATTCACCTTTATCTAAAGATTTGAATCTGTAGCTAAAGATTGTTTATTGCATTAGTATATTTTAGTTGTGGTCCCCAAGAACAGCGTACAGTTAAGTCAGTTTAAATTGTTTTGTTTACTGTCATGAATAATTCAAATGGCTTAATAGGCTCTTTCCTCTAAACCAGAGTTTCTCAATCTCTCTACCACTGACATTTGGACTGGATAATCCTTTGTCGTGGGAGTCACCTTTGCATTATAAAGTGGTGAGCAGCAGCACTCACCCTCTACCTACTAGAGGCCACTTGCACCCGCCCCCCCACCAGCAGTTGTGACAACTAAAACTGTCTCTAGACACTGCCATCTCAGGGCTACAGTTACCAAAGTTGAGAACCACAGCTCTAAACTGAAACTCATATGTGTTGCATTATATATATTTACTTACGTCATATATACTTCTAAAAAAATAGGGGTTAAAAATAGTTTTATGATCTAGTAGCAGGAGAGGGTTTTATCACAAGGTAAGTAAAATCTCTGCTTTTTAAAATATCTATAAATGGTAAAAGAGTCTGGTTAAATAGGATATATTTCATAAAAGTCATTGACATCTCATTTTTAGTCATTTTATCAAAATATACATCAAAGAATCTCTTAACAAAACATACTTAAGCACAAGTTGGTTTGCTTGCCTATTAAAATAAATATGGTGTCTTTCTTTTACTAAATAGGAGAGGATTCTATTTATTAGTTCCAAGACAGTGGAAATGGTCTCATTTTTCATTCTATATCCGTAGTTTCCTTGTAAAAAAAATATGAAATACCACAACTAATCACATTTAAAAACATGTTAAATCTTAGTACTAATTTAAGAACTGCAAGTCTTGCTGGGTTTTTTGGCTTGCTTGTCAGATTCTTAATGTTCATGACTGTTAGCTGAAATCAAATCACGTGGTCTTTTTTTTCTCTCTAAATTCAGTATATGCTAAGATTTATATATCTGAATTTCAAATTGTCATACAAGCTTGTAGGCCACTAAGAATGTGTGTTTACTTCTTGGGTCTTTAAAAGAAGACACTGGGGTGGTTCCATAGAGTAGTGGTTAGCACGTCTGCTTTACACACAGAAGGTCCTGGGTTCAAGCCCCAGCAGAGTCACAGCCCATACCCTGGGCGCGCCAGGCCTCGGGTGCGCCAGGCCCTGGGTGCATGCCGTGAGGTCATGGGAGGAGACATCCCACCTTCAGAGATCCAGTTCTTAAGGGGAGCCAGCAACATCTGTAGGTCAGGGGAGGAAATGGAGGGGGGAGGCAGAATTAGGAAAAACATATGTAAAAAAATATAAAAATAAAAGAAGACACTGTCTTCTTTAGAAAAGTTGGTTTAGTCCTCAAGGAGTGTGGTTCATCCTCGTGATGTTCTCATGGGCTCCACATTGCTGGCTGCCTACAGTGACCCTTATTTAAAGCATTTCTGCAAATAACATTTTAAAAAATCATTTTTATAATGTGAAATAATCTGTGCCACTTGAAGACTTATCTTTGTACCTTCTTAAAATCTTTTGTTTTTTAATCATAGGTTTACGGTACCTTCAAAGTCTAAATTTTGAACGTATAGTGATGAGTCAGCTGAATCCTCTGAAGATTTGCTTGCCATCGGTAGTTAACTTTTTTGCTGCAATTACCAGGTGGGTTACTTGTACCTTATTGGTGGAAGTTACTTAAAAGTACATTTATGTTAGTATTGGTATTGCAAAATTTCATTAAGTTGCTGTGAAATTATTTAGTAAAATGATTTTATAACAGACATTTAAAAATTAATAACCCGGTACTTGCAGGAAACACTGCAGTGTGGATCTTGTTTTTATATTGTTTTGGTGGCATTGGAAATTGGCATTAATTTTTATCCAGGGAGGATAATTCAACAGAAGTATAGACACTTAGAAATAAGTAAGACATTTAACTAAGCTAAGAGGAACAAATCAAGGGTGTCATTAGAGTGACTCCTATATTATAATAAAAATAGACTGAGCATGAGAAATCCACAATAGGAGATTGGTTTACTGAGGGACTGCATTATCTCAGGCCTTGGAGCTACAACTAATGCATAGTTTTACTGTGTGCCTGGCACAGTTCTAAGTACTTTACATAGAACCCACTGAAATTTCACATAATCCTATGACTGTGTTATTAACCCCTGTTTATAAATAGGAAGCTGGAGGCACAGAGAGATTAAATGACTTCTGTGCAGTCATAACTTGACTCGGGGCAGAGCCAGGATTGGAACACAGGCAGTCTTACTCCTTCATAAGCAGTCAGAGAATTATTCTGCTACATGTGGAAAGTGAATTGAAGACCTTGGGCATTTGATCAGAATATTTAGGACAGGATCAGAGCTGAAAATCTTCAACAGATAAAAGTGTTCTACTCTAAGATAAAAGTGATTCTTTCAACCCTCAACCTCCTTAGACAGCTTGGTGCTCTCATTCTGGTGCAGCCTTATTTTTCCTTTGCTAGAGTTCAAGGTGTTCTCCATCTCCTGAGATTTCAAAAATGATAAAGAATTAAAAAGAATAAAACCAACAAGTATTAGTGTTCAGCGGGTGAAAGGTTCCAGTGCATTGTGGGAAGACGAGAATCAGCTGGAAGAGTAAGGATAGATGAAGCAAAATGGAGACAGCTGCACGCAGAATATTCTCGGGGTGGGAGTAGAGGACACAGTTGAGGACAGGTGAGCAGACCAGTCAGAGAGGTTCTAGATTGGGAGTTGAGGTTAGGAGTGAAATGTGAGAGCAAGAGATTGAAGTAAAAGTCTGTGTCGGAATTTATGTATCATTCTGTAGCTGCTGCTTTTGCTTACTTAATGGTTTTGAGATTCATAATGACCCATATAGCTGTATTTTGATTTTAACTGATGTGTAATGTTCTATTAATTTTTTAAAACAGTCTCTTGTTGGGATTTCAGTATTTGGAACAGCAGCTTAGGGACATGGTTGTTTGTTATGTATGTCCTGGTGCACAGGCACACACTAATGTCACCAGAGGCGCAGCTGCTGGGTTGTTGGAGACGCACTTCGCCAACTTGACCAGATATTATGAAATGTTCTCCAGCATGGTTTTGCCAATTTACCCTCCCACTAGGAGTATGGAGTCAAATCTGATTCTTGGCTACTGGAATGGAAATAGACATATGTGTTTAAAATTACAAGAGCGACCTGAGAACTTGAGCAGATATACCTGAATAAATACTGTGGGAAGGAGAGTGGGAGGTAGAGAGTGGCAGAAGTGAACTAAATCCTCATCTTAGAGAAGCTGTCCAATAATGATTAAAGTTGCCAAGTCATATGGCAGCTACCACCAGAGGAGTTGACAATATAGAGTCCTTATGTTTTTATCATGCTTTCTCCATTATAGTTAACTGTTTTCACTCACTTAAGCCTGTTCCTTTCTTTATCTTGTTCGGAGATCATGGCTCAATCATCCCATGTTCCTCTCTCAGTACTGTTCTGATTTCTTCAACAGTTAAGTCTCTCCATCATCAGCCACTGTCTCCCAGTAAATCTTGAATCCCTTTTTCACTCACCTTGTAATTCTTTTACAGATAGTAAAAATAAGCACAGCTATATACTTTTGCAAACTTAAAAGCATTTTACTGTGAACACATTTTTAATGAGTCATACATATTAATCTAAGCCCACTTCATTTTCTTAAAATGATAGCCACATTTTCTTTCTCCTTAGCAACCTTGTAAATAGGCCCAGAGAACTGTACCCTAAAAGCATTATTTTTTTTTTGCTTTATTATGTTCTTTTTTCTTGTGCTTGTTATGTTTGTCATAACAAGATAGTTGTCACACATGACCAGGCATGTCCATGCAGAGTGACTCCTTCATGCTCATGCCTCCATCTTGTTGTTTGTTTCACAGTAAGTACCAGCTAGTCTTCTGCTACACTATCATTGAGAGGAACAATCGCCAGATGCTTCCAGTTATTAGAAATACAGCTGGAGGAGACTCAGTGCAAACCTGCACAAACCCACTTGATACCTTCTTCCCCTTCGATCCATGTGTGCTGAAGAGGTAGGTACTCTTAGACAGCCTGTCAGTGGTATACTTGCTTTTCCCAAGATTGGGATTTAGGATTTCTTTGCCATAAGCGGCCATTCCTAGCCGTTTATTTGTGTCGTGATCTCCTTGTACATATTTCACAGGCCCAGAGTAGACAGTGCCTGTTAGAGGCTGCAGGCTGTCATAGGCACACCAGAATTTGCAGATCTTTACCCCAGTAGGAATCCAGATTGACACCGAGGATTTTTTTTTTTCTTTAAATCTGTTGATTTAAACATATAAGCATATAAGGGAGTGGAGATAAAGGTGCCTGGCAAGGGAGGATACTGTCCTTTCATGGTTCATAATTTTCTGCCAGGTGACCTCTTTTTTCCTCTAAACACCACATCCCATACCTTTGCACAGGATAAACAAAAGCCAAAAGGTTTATCTTGATGAAAAATTCTGAAAAACCACCAAACCGAACTTAACTTTGACTTTGTATAAGGAAGCAGAATTTTTGCTTAATTATTTTCTAACTAACAGCACAACAAGTTGGGATTATCTGTTTCTCCAAGGCTTGGTTGACTGCCACCAGATAGGTCTTTTTCCTAGACTTTTAATAAATTACTATGGGAATATAAGAGGAAGTTCCAGAGTAATTCAGTCGTTTTCATTTGGACACATTGTAACTCACTGTCAGTCTCTGCAAAGTTGAGAAACAATTACACTTAAAAGAGATGAGAAACAGTGTAATTAAGTGTAATACTTAATCTATACAAAGAAAGAGCCACATTAATCATAAATTACAGTACTTAATATTTTTTGACACTTACTATTTGAGCCATAGTTTTCACTTCCTTTTCTGTAATAGGTCTTGTAAGAAAAGAGATAAATATATTGTGACCTTCACTATAGTGTTTAACTTGAAATGTGATGCTTGTTGACAGGTCAAAGAAATTTATCGATCCCATTTATCAGATATGGGAAGACATGAGTGCAGAAGAGCTTCAGGAGTTTAAGAAACCCATTAAAAAGGTAAATTTGTGACTCAGCACACTTTCTGAGAATCTCCTATGTGGTTACAGATCACAAGCAAATAGTAAATAACAATGTTAAATTAAAAACATACATTTCATTCTTTTTGCCTTTAAAAAATTCCAAGCTCAGGATATGTTCTGATGAAAAGAGTTTTCTGGGTTTTTTGATGAATTGTTTAAACCAGACACTTCACATGCTGACTTTGGGAAGCGAAGGTTAATTAAAAATCAGATCAACAAATTTAGATCTTACTTCTTGACCATTACCACCAGGTAACAATCTCAAATTTGCTTATGTTGACATTGTAAGTAACATTGTAATTTCGTAGAGGTTAACATTAATTTTATAGATCTTCATGGATAGGTGGTAAAGATGCACATCAGGAGGAGGCCTGGCAGTTATTGCCAAAGAAGAAAATTAGAATCCAATAATAAAAAATATCACTGTTCGTTTCTTTGTTGGCACATTTATTTCCATATTAAAAGTCAACTTTAATGTGCCTCTTTTTTCACAAGTAATCATTGGAAACTCATTATCTTTATTTGAGGAGGTCATTCATTCATTCTTTCATTCAAATTGTGTTAGATACAGAGTTATAATAGTGAGCAAGAATGACATATTATGTATTACCTGCCCTCATTGAGCTTAAAATCTGTTAAAAAATCAGACTTTAAACAAATAGTGATAATATGTGATGATCAGTTGTGTGGGTGGTTTCTAATAAAGAAGTGTGCATCACAGGACACTTTTGAAATTGTGATATATTCACATTTTCAGAAGTAGCACATTCCTGAGGAAAGGAATTCTTAGAAGCTTTTCAAACTACCACTTGTGATTTTACTGATAATCTGTTCTTTTGACAGGAGGTGGTGGAAGATGAAGATGATGACTTTTTAAAAGGCGAGGTTGGAACCACACCAGGCTCCTTTGACACGCATTTCCGAAGTCCTTCAAGTAGCATGGGCTCCCCGCCTGTGTTATACCTACCAGGCCAATCCCCTCTGATGGCAAGGATTTGTGATTGAGACGACATCCTGCCCCGTTGTGCCCTCAGTACCAGGGCTCATGCTGTTTGAGCATCTCATCGCACCAGAGCAAGTACCTGCTTCTGCAGCTTACTTGGCAGTTACACCCACTCTAGTGTCTGAGCAGATGTGGTTTCTTTTCGTTCCCATACAGACAGAAGGAGAAGACTATCATGTGCAATATTTTACAATGGAGTTGATGATAAATGTCGAAGGCTGGGGTGGTTTATACTTTTTTTGTGTTATAGCTTTTGACATAATTGTGAAATTTCTATGATCAGCAAGAGCCTATTTTAACACATTGCATTTTTAACACAGGTTTTGGTCAGAACCATTGTCATAGAACTTTGTTGATCTTCTTTTCAGTGAAAATCCTCTAGGACACTCTTTAAAGTCTTAAGAATGAATTTATTTTGAATATGTTGTTTGCCTTCTGCTAAAACTGTGATTGTTGGGATTTCAGTGAGGTGCAAGGAAAAGTGGGGGAGATGGCCAGAGCTGGTCCCAGCTGCTGGAAGTTGGAGCTGGCACTGATGGAGATGTCCAGGGATGCCAGAGACCAATAACAGCTTGGAAGGAAGAGAGAGAGGGTTTAGGGAAACAGAATCAGAGATCAGACACTTGTGAGTGGAAAAATGGATTTAAAAGAAAACTGGAGTTCCAGGTAAATGTAATTCACACTGGCTGAAAGTTGGGTCGGACTTTTATAAAACACAGCACAGAGTATTCACCCTGAGGCTCCTAAGAGTGCTGTTAAAACTGGAACTACTCGTTTATAGTGGAATGTTACATTGATTTTTTTTTTTTTTTACTATGATAATCAGTTGACCAGTTCTCATTTTGAGAATTTCTTGGGGAGGGCAGGGCAGGTTTTAGGTTATTTGATGCAATGGTTTTGCTAGTAACGATAGGCCAGGGTTACAGCTACATCCTCTGTCTACTGGCTATTTGTATCATGGATTCAGCTCAGTGTAATCCTCTGGCCAGGTTCTTTTTGTATTTTTATAACTAAATACCAAGAGAGAAGAGTCTAAACAACCTTGCTTTATAACAAATTTGTATAAACACTGCTAGAATCATTTTGAAGCTCATCCATATTTTAGCTTCATTCCTTATTTGTGTACTTTTTTGTTACTTACGAAAATGGACATCTTTAAACATATTTATTTTTCTGCTACTTTTCCTATTCTTAATTTAAAGGCAAGTAATATTTTCTTGATCACAGATATTTTGTAATGAAATACTTTGTCTTTCCTAGGGCTTTGTGTGCTCTTGTATAGTTATATTGATGGCAATCTAGAATTTGAATTTTAGTCTGTAAATACTTTTTTGGAAAATAGGAATTTTTATTGGTTTAAAAAGTTTTGGATATTGGTGATTTTATTTTGGTGATTTGGTGGAAAGTCATTTGATAACCTTTAGGTTCTTTGTTTTTTAACTGCTGACAGAAAGGTGGGATTTTTGTATACTGGATAAAATGAGTAAATAGTTGGCAATAAATGAGGTCTTTGGGATTGGGAAGTAGTTTTAATGTAGAGGGATATATTTATAAATAAATCTATTTAATTCCAAAGGAGCCTGAGAAAAAAATTCATTGTTAAAATATAACAATGGCATCGTTAATCTGGAACTTTTGTTCTTATACCAATTAAGGGAGGTACCCCAATAAAGAAGCTTCTCATACAAAAGTCCTTTTGATTTCTTTATGTGTATTTTACCGATCTGCAGTAAAGCACTGTTTTACAGTGGAAAACTGCAACTGAGATTTCACTATTGAAGAGGTGAAAATATTGCCAGTGTGATTGTGAGTGCTCAAAAATAAATTGCATGTTGGTGATAACAGAATCATGAGACTGGCCTCCAGGTGCTTCCAGTTGCATCTGAAGTATCGACCACTCTCAATGGTCACACCCAGGCGAGAGTGACTGAGGCTTGAACTGGTCCAAGGAAAATGAACACTTCAAAAAATTTACATGCTTTGGAGGAACATCTCTGGGGGAAAAATTCTGAAATCTCTTGTGAATTATATGAAAACAAAGGATTTTCCATCTCTCTTACTGAAGAGTAGATATTCATTTGGGGTAGGAGAATCTGGGTCTGTCCTCTTGTTTGTCTGCTATGGTTGGGTCTTCTTTAACCCATTTCCCATTTGTGCAGGAATACTTGCTGGTGGCACTTGTGGCTGCAGTGTTTAGCCCAAGATAACTCATGGATAACAGTTCTTACCTTACCCCCAAGGTTTGCCACAAGATATCTCGCTGTATTCTTTTCGCATTGCTCTAGTATATCAAGTCTTTGGAAACAAATTACATCATTCTTTCGATAGCATTCTGTCTTTGTAGTGGTATTTCCATTTAAAAATATAGTGATTCTCGATCATGAAAATGTCAAGTCCTAGAAAACAGCATTTCTATTCATGATATTAACATCATTCTCAAACAGTTGTTAGCCAAAGATTCATTTGATGAATCCGATTTATGTGTACATTTCTGTTACATTAGGATTAGAGAAAATTTTGTTTAGAAATAACTCTAAGAACAATTTTTATATTTTATTTTCCTTTGAAAACCAGTCAGATTTGCTTCAGCCTCAAAGAGCGTGTCTATGTAAAAATAAATTAATGCCGACCGTGAGCCGTACCTTTTTTTCCTAAATGGGAAATGGGTTAATCAGACTCAGACGAGATGTCTCCAACCAGGTGTGTGACTATACTCTCAGAGCTCTGCTTTTATTAAGCTGTAAAGTGGAAATAACTAATACCTACTCTAGGGCTGTGAGGGTTTGATGAAAATGCATGTAAAGTCAGTTACTAGCTGTTTGACTACTGGCTGAGAAAGCCTAGTTAAGCAGGAAGCACTTTCACAGAAAGATCTTGAAAGAAAAGATAACTTCCATTTCATCCACATTACCTTCTTGGGACCAGCTTAAGATTTCAACTGGAGAGGGAGGGCCAGAGTGCTTATGTACTGTACCAGGCACTGGTTGTTATGGTGGTTCTTGACTCTGATTTCCCTAAAATCCCCTTTGGAGCTTCAAAAAATTAAGAGGTGGAATATAGATGATGACATCCTAATAGTTTTGCGTGAGGCTTCTTCTAAACCTCACCACTGTCTTTTTTAAAATTACTTTTTTTAAAAAAAATGTGGAGTTGGATCTATTCGAGTACTATTTCCAAGTTTTAAAATAGAGAACCCCAGCCTCGCACTAGGGTACCTATCTTCAGTAGGGACCGTTCAACATCTTGCTGATCCTTACTCTCAGGGCTTTTAGCCAAGCACCATATGTTATTACTGATGATTTCTAAATGTGTGGCGCTATTTTCCCACTTTAAGACGATTTTTACGTTCGTTCACTAAATGCAATCCTATGGATTAGGTTCCCAAACTTGGATAACATGCTCAAGGTCACAGTGGTCTGAACCGAGGTAGTCAGCCCCTAAGCCCCGCACTCAGGCCAGGTTGGCTGATCTGCGAACTGAGCTGCCACACTGAGCGCAAACCGTCTGGTGGTAAGCGGGACATCCCTCCCTTACTCCCCACGCGTTCAGGACTACATTTCCCAGTGCCCCTTGCGGAGGAGGCCGGCCGCGGGCCTCTCCCTCGTGTTCGGACTACATTTCCCATGGCGCCTTGCGGCCCCGCTTAAATTTCCTCAACCTCTGGGGCTGCGCAGGCTCCTCGGACTGCACTTCCCGGCGGCGACCGCGGCGGGGCGGGGCGCGGCGGGGCGGCCCGAGGGCGGGGGCGGCGAGCGGCCCGCTGCACGGGAGGCCGCCGCCTCCCTGGGCCTGCCCGGGCGGCCGCCTCCGCGATGCCGCTGCTGGTCGAGGGGCGGCGAGTGCGGCTGCCGCAGTCCGCCGGGGACCTCGTCCGAGCCCACCCGCTTCTGGAGGTGAGCAGGGCCCGGGTGGGGGGCTTCGACGCTGACGCGAGGGAGACCTGTCAGGCGAGCCCGAGCCCTCGTCACCCCACAGCCTCCATCCGCTGTCCCCCGAGACAGACTTTAAACTTGGCGCAGCTGAGGTGCTGACGGCACATCGGGAGCCCAGGCCGCCGGCAGCCGACTTTCTGCCTTCGCTGGAGGCATCTGTGGAGCCTTTACCTTCTTTGGACCTTAGAGGGCATCTGCCGAGGCCCCTTTCTTCCAGAGGAGGGACGGGGGCCCAGAGAGGTTAGGTTACTTGCCCAGTGTCGCACAGCATCGCGGCTTGAGGACACCCCTCGACTCTCTGTTCCCAGACAGGGCGGTCCCAACCCCCCATCCGGACTTGGCCCGTTTCGCCAAATCCGGGCAGCCGCCCGTGCTCCCTTGCACTCGCAGGGGTCCCCACGCCGTGTGAGCGCTGCAGCGTCGTTGGGTCCTCAGGAAGCAGGAGGTTATTCCTGGGTGGTCTTGGGACAGCGTCTGTGCCGGGGTATCCTGGCGGGCCACCTCTTCTACCTCCGCCTTCCGGGGGGCATAGGGCTCCGGTTAATTTTAGCCAGAAGAAAGGGCCGGCTTTTACCCCGCTGGGCCGAGTTGAGGACCACGCCCTGATGGCAGGGTTTTGTTTTGTTTCCTGCTTTTGTCCTCAAATAGATCTCTGAACCCCTTAGTCTATGCTTCTGCAGAAACCGTTTGGAAAGCCATTCTTACCGTAAAAAGAAAAAAAAAAAAGATGAGGGACCAAACCTCCCACTTGCCCCAGATCTAGTTAAAGGGGAATCAGTCAATTGATTTAAGTGATATTTATTGAGCCCTAGTTTATGTTGGGTACCGCGCTCACCTCTATCCCTGCAATCAGGCCAGTTAGGGGGAATGTTTTTTAATCACAGAATCACTCATACCAGAAACTGTCAAGTGTCATGAAGAAATAATGTCCCTCTGAGATGTGAAGCACAGAAACGTGACCTTAGGGGAGATCTTCTGCGGTTTCCTCTGTTGCACAGTCTCTAATTATTTTGTCTGTGTACTTTTCTTTATTCTCCTTTGATCTGTCCCCCAGAATGTAAGCTTCCTGAAGGCAGATAGGGGTATGTGTCTTTTGTATCCTCAGAACCTAGGGCAATGGAAGGTGAGCCTGGAAATGAATCTGCACTCTGTAAATATTTGTTACATAAATGAGAGAACAAAATGGCCCCTGAAAATGACCCGAAGCATAAGGAGGAGTTACTGACAGGGAAAATGGGGACAGCCCTGTGTAAATCTTAACTTGCATTTCAAGAAAACAATCGTAATATTACTCAACACATACTAGGCACCATAGCAGACACTAGGCATTGTGCTAAGCACTTTCCTTGTGCTATGTCACTGTCACACTAGGGAAGTCAGGAGTCAGATTCACCAAGGGGAAAAATTTCAGCTGTCTAAAGAATTCAGGTGACAATATTTTTATGTTTTAAAATTTCTACGATAAAAAAGATCAGTGTCCAAGGCAGCACACTAATGTGGAGAGAGAGGGGATGTGGGGTTATACCAGAACAGCGGCCCCTCTTGAAAGGAGATTTGGCCTATTTAGGGAGACATGGCCTAGAAAGGCTATGTAGTGAGGACCAATTCGTGCTATATGAACATGGAGGTGGGAGGGTCACTTTGATTTGCAGCAGTCTAAAGGAAGGAGGATGGAGGCACAAGAGAGATTTGAAAAGGAGAAGAAGGGGGAGGGCATTCTAGCTGGACAAGGTAGATTGCTCGGATGGGCAGGAGCAGAAGGGCCCTGAGGACAAGTGGACTACTGGCCAGTCTCCCTGGCGCAGAGAGGGTAAGAAGGGAGAGAGAAGATAGAGGGGTTTGAATGAATCTTGCAATGGATAAGCAGTGTGTGTTGGGGGGATTGAAAGGTTTAACTGTTTTACTATAACAAGTAGTGTGTCCTCTTTGTAAAAAAAATAAGTCAGAAAGAAGAAAATAATTTATGATCACAGCCATTCTTCACATTTTGGTAAATGTCCTTACAGAGGTTTTGCTTCATGTATGATATACTTTTTAAAAATGAGAGTATGCTGTATATTCTTTTTTATGTCTTTTTCATGTAATAATATGTTGTGAGTATGCAGTAACATAGAGTAATAATAACATCAGTAACAGTAAAACAGCCGAACACCACTGCCCAGTGAAGCAGGTGCTGGTGTCATTCCCATTTTACAGGTGATGACTCTGAGGCACAGACAGGTTGAGTGAGTTGTCCCACATCCTGTAAATGATGTAGCCTGGATTGGAACCTTTGCAATCTGCCTTTGTCTCTAGAACTGCCCTGCCCGGTGCAGTAGCCACCAGCCACATGTGGCTGTTTACATTTAAACTAATTGATAGTAAATAAACTTTAAAAATCAGTTCCTCAGTTGAACCAGTCACATTTCAGGTGCTCCACAGCCACGTGTTATCTAGTGGCTACTGTGTGAGACAGCGCAGGTATAGATTGTGGCCGTCACTGCAGAAAGTTCATTTGGATGGTGTAGTCTAGAGCCTGTCCTCTTAACCAGTTACTGGCTGCTCAGAAACCAGTCCTGCAGCATCTTGTTAAATGGCTCTGTGGAATTCCACAATCTGAATGCACCATAACTTTGTTCCTGCTTTTAAGCTACTAAGATATTATAACCTTTCCCCATTATGGACACTCACAGCTAAATCTTTATAAACCCTGTGATTATTCCTACAAGCAAAGTTGCTGGACTCAGAAAGGTTTTTGGAGCAGAAAAGTGATGTATCAAAATTAGTGTTTTGAAGCAATGATGCTGGCAGCCATCGGGGAAGACCTTGGGGGTCAAAGAAATGGGTGGAGAATGGTGACAGCTACCTCCTACTAACCTGCTCTCAGTTAATCCTCACAAAGCCTGAGGAGTGGCCACCAGCATCCCCATTTCCAAAGTGGGGAGATGGGAGCATGTCCAAGGTCACTCAGTGAAAGGCAGCGGACTCCAAGGCCAGCATTGTCTTGCCCCCTATCTTCCACTTGTAAATTCTGTGGCAGGAACTGAGATGTGAGATTAAGAAGTATGGAAATAAGGCAGCACATGTGGGAGTAGAAAAGAAGGGTCAGTTTGAGAGCCATACCTGTTAATAGTAATGTTTCACATGGCACTGTGCGGTTCATGAAGCACTGCGACACCTGTGCTCCCGTTTTTGAAGGAAGAACTGACAGAAAGTAGCAGCAGAACTAAGGGATCTGTGATCTATCATGGTCCTCAAGGACACCACTAAGTGATTGGCTGACACTGGGGGCAACAGACTACAGCCACAGGCCAAATCCTGTTTGTGAATGGCCTATGAAGTGAGAATGGTATTTACATTTTTAAATGCTGAGAGAAAGATCAAAAGAGTAATATTCTGTGACATGAAATTACATGAAATGCAGATTTTGGTATCACCCGTAAATAACGTTTTTGGGGACACAAACAGCCATTTGTTTACATGGTCTGTGTTGCTTTCATGCTACAATGCCCAATGCCTATAATGCCCAAAATATTTACTATCTGGCCCCTTCCTGAAAAACGTTCGCTGACCCCTGGGTTAAGAGAACAGTGCCATTGAATAGGAATTAGGAAATGAAGGTGAGGGGAGACACTGATGGAAAAGAGATTTTTCAGTGAGTTTTAGTGGCCAGAGAATATCAAAAGTTGAGAAGGCTGGGGCTATTTTCATTTCAGAAAGGATGCAAGTTTACAAAGTAGGACTATGTGTTTTCTCACAGGAGCACTTTGGCTAAACTTTTTTCATTTCTGAAAGTGGGAGACCAGAGTGACATACCATTCTCACTTTGTGGCATTATCTCTTCTGATAATTTATTCTTCTGTTTTCTCTGGGAACTAGTAGAAGTTGTCTCAAAAAAAGATGTGATTTTTGATCTTGGGTATGAAGTGATAGTCATCTCTCACAAGTAGCTTTGCTTTTGGGTGGTGACCCAGTAGTGAAAATGAGCAGTAAAAATTTGCCTTTACACCCTCCCTCTCCCACCCCCAAAAGAACAGAGTAACTGGTAAGTATTAAAGGAATAATAAAAAGGAAATTCTGAATTCTTAATGTTATTTTGAATTGAGGTGAGGTGAGAAGTGGCATGAGTGGAGAGTGCTCACAGACGAGAGCTGTTCTGCGAGTTGGAACGATCAGCCACCTCCCTCTCTCACTGTCTCCTGCAGCGGGCAGAGCTGCCAGACCCATCTAACTTCACGGCAGCTCGCTGAACCCTTCCTTTCTTAAACTGCAGGCCTTATCTATTCTAATTGCTGCTTTGCTTCCAATTAATGGAAGTTTTTAAAAAGAAAATTCTATGTTACTCATAAAGCTGATGATTATGTTTTCTTACAACGGTTTCAATTTAAGCACTAACCTAAGTTTGCTCCAATTATGAGAAATGGGGAGAGGCCTGTGTAAGAATATAAAAACATTACCCCGACAAGACAGTGCATGTATACTCTATATTTACATGTTTGGATAAGATTTTGTTCATTGAGTTCATTTGTTGCAAGTAAGAAGGAAATTATGATACATTTTAGGGTTGTATCAACTTGATATTTTGAAAAAAAAAAGTGTAATTCAGTTTTCCTTCAAGAATTTAACCACCTGAGTTATTTTCTTCCCCAGGCTTACTTCATAAGAATTTATTAAAATATTCAATTAGACAAAATGTTTACACCTAATATTAACATATCCTTTTTATAGATTTGCTTCTTTTTGGTTTTCTACTTTAATAATAACATTACTATATCACAGAAGATTTAGAGAGTAGACACCAGTTAAATCACTCGTGTTCTAATACGACTATGCGCATATTGGTGAATTTCCTTTCAGCATTTTTCCCTAGGACTAGCAACATTTCAGCATTGTTGTATTAACAGTATATTTATAGCATACTTTTTTTTTTTTTTTTTTTACTTTTTATTTTGCTTTTCAGTTTACATTTCAAAGCCATTTTTCATAGTCTTCATTTTCTATGGCCGTACAGTTAGTAGTTGTGAATTGGTTCTGCATAATTTACTTTTTTGTTGCCATTCCCAGCTTTTTGCTATCCTACACAACACAGGGTTTGTTGCATTTTGGGTTATTTCCTCCTTACAGAATTCCAGAAGTGGGCTTACTAGATTACTAGGGGATAGAAAAAGCCTTAACCCCTTTTCTTTAAAGAAAGTAAAGAAGGGAAGTGGTTTCTGAGCCACCAAACCACGAGTCCATATAATCTGATTCTCTTTACAATTGTAAAATCGTGACGCATCTCCTACTCTTTAGTAAAGAACTGTGAAAAAGGATTTTTGTATATTCTTTCAAAGGCACTAAAATCTTGTTTTATAGGTTAAAAAAATAGAATTTCATTGTTTTCTTTGCATTGTTTTACATGGTAGTTACTGCTGCCTTTTTATTTTAGCCTTTCTGTCAAATAATACACGCATCTCAGACCTACAAGCGTGTATTTCCCAATTAGGACACACTTTGGCTCTCTCCACCTCTAGTTACTCAATCCTCACTAATTTCCATCACTATTTTATTTTTTTTTTAATTAAACAGGAAAGAGCCAGACTTCTCAGAGGTCAGTCTGTTCAACAAGTGGGACCCCAGGGCCTTCTGTATGTTCAGCAAAGAGAGCTTGCAGTGACCTCCCCAAAGGATGGTAGGTTAGGAAGCAGTGAATTGGGCATTATCCCAAAAGGCTATTGGATATTTTATTTTATTTCTTTTTTAAACAGGCTCCATCTCCATTCTGGGTTCTGATGATGCCACTACTTGTCACATTGTGGTCCTGAGGCACACAGGTATGGTGAGAGAGATGAAGGAAAACATTACTTAAATTGACCCAACATCTGGAACCATTAATTTCTCGATTTGAGTGTCCTGGTGGCCACTTTGAAACCTGACTCCGCTTACCTTTTCTCTGGTCTGCATGGTACCTCCCTGTTGCCCTGATCAGAATGGGTTGGCCGGGGAGCACAGACGGTTCTATTCTTTCTGCTTACAGGATATTCAAAGACGAGGCGATCCTCTAATTGGACAGGAGCAGACGTGGCTTTTACTTGCTGAGTTCTCATTGGGAGTAACACAAGTCATTTCACCCTTGTTCCTCAGGTAATGGAGCTACCTGCCTGACACATTGTGATGGAACTGACACCAAAGCTGAGGTCCCCTTGATCATGAACTCCATAAAATCCTTTTCCGACCAAGCTCAATGTGGAAGGTGAGCTCCACGCTACTCTTTTTTGATCAGGAACTTTGCTCCCTTGCGTAGAGGAAATGGCTGTGGAAGCTGTTATAGCAACATAGAATGTCACCACCCCACAGTGGCTGTCTTGTTCCCCTGGAGCAGAACTTGACACAGCATGACTCCTTCGCAGTAGCTGCTGAGTGAATGAATGAGTGACCCATACAGGCAGGGAAATAGTGCTGGATTTTAAATGGCAGGTTTGACCTTGAACCTCGAGCTTTATTTTCAGTAATGTACTTTTAGATGTTCATGTGTTGGACATTGCCTTATTATACCCCAGATGTGGTATCTTCATTCATTCATTCCTTTAGCAGTTATTTATCGAAAGCTTCCTATGAGCAAGAACTTGCTGTAGGTGCCAAGGACATAGCAAACAGAGTAGACACAAACCTGCCCCCGAGCCATTCATTTAGTAAACAAAGCAGGAAGTTAAGTGGTGGATGGGACTATGGAGGGGTGGCTGAGGGGCCCAAGGGTGCAGGTTTCAGTGTTAGCACATCAGCGGTTTCACCGTGGCTTCTTACTATCTCACCAGATACAGGATGTGCAGCCCTCCGTTTCACAGCTGTGGCAAACTCAGCTGACCCACAGTCACACACAGCTAGTTGGTGGTAGGCCTATGACAGTGGCCTGACCCATGCTCACACTCCAACCCTCTCCTTTCTCATGAGGCACACTTTGTAGCCTTTGCTGTCACTTTATCTGAAGTCTGAGGTTGCCACTGAATGTACTACTAGTCCAGCTATGTACAGGATCTTAGAGCGCCAGGGATTCAAAAAAAGGCTCTGTCAAGAATTTCACTAGTGTAACACAGATCATTTTAAAATCTGATTCTGCTTCTGCCTGCGTCAGTGACACAGACTAGGCCAGCTTCATGAGCGTGTGACCTGTGCGGCCTTTTCATTTTGCTCTGGGCCCCACAGAGTGCATAGCTGGACCCGGCCACGGCCCCACTCCGTGGTTCTTGGAACGTGGTTGTGGGACAGTCCTGTTTGCAGAACTGATTTGGTCACTCTGGAGAGTTTGTTAGAACAAGGATTCAGAAGGCGAACCTGTAGTAGCCCAGTGTTGAGCAAAGCCACAGTGATCATGGCTCCCTCTACCTTTTAATGTTCACTCGAGGCCACTGGATGCTTCGTGGTGTGCTGTTTCCAAAGAAGATTCCAGTTCATTCCTCAGGAACATTTTGTCTGTCAATAGAAGGTAGCATGAAATATGGCCACACTTTCCCAAGCACTGGTCCCCAGGTTGTTACAGTCTGTGGACAGGCGGTTAGGAGACTCATGAGCATGGGTAACACAGGACTAAACAAAGTTAGTTTGAGTTTTCAGTTGTAGGACGTCTTAGAGCTTTTCTGTGCTGATGTGCATCTTAGCTCTTTGAGGAAGAGCTCGCTCACATGAGCAGGTTTCCCAAACTCATCAAGCTCTAGGAACACTGTTTTCTGTCTTGGGTGGCCAAAGTTCCGGGGAGCACAGTGGATAAGGACGTGCCTTAGAAAGAGACCCAGTTTCATTCTCTGCCGGGTGGAGATGATAATCCTCCCTCAGGAAAGGTGGCAATAGCAGAGACAATGCCACCCGTGGAGCGTTCAACTCAGCCCCCCACAGAACGGGTCTGGACTCAGGGCACCCTTGTCACCCTCCCACTCCTATACCCTTGTCCTTCTTAGGCAGAGACATTTAGGAAGTTTTGGAGGTACCTGCTTTGGGTGAGTAAATGGTGTGATAGAGCCATATTCTTCCAGAGCGGTCTCCCACCCTCTGCATCATATTTGTGTTAAGGTGCAGATCCGCTCAGCCATCCTGGGCAGGGTCCCCAGAAGCTTGCCCGGCCTCAGCAGCCTCACCGTTTACCCCTGGGTGCCACACGGGTGTGTTCTGTGTGTGCCATGGCACAAACAAGGCCCAGAATCCCTGCCACAGAGTGAGGGTTCACAAAAGCTGAGAACTACGACTCAAAGCTAAACCAGTGCCCACTGTCACCGTGTTGTGCTGGCCTCTGACCACCATCCGTCTCTTTGCCAGGCTGGAAGTGCACCTCGTGGGCGGCTTCAGTGACGATAGGCAGTTGTCACAAAAACTTACTCATCAACTTCTTAGTAAGTTCACTGTTTTTTCCCCAAACTTGATAAAAATTTGTGCCTATTTTTGCTTGGATAAAAGTCCCAGTTAGGACACAACCAAAGAGGGGCACACCTGCCTGGAGCGACGTAAACCGTTCAGCTTGGAATCGTATATAAAGATTGAACAGCGTAAATTACAGAAAGATTGAACAGCTAAATTTTTAGGGGCTAATGGGATGGGGACAAGATTTTCTTTTATAATAGCCGTTTATGCATTCCATGCTCTGAATTGTGCAAAAATAGAACCACTTTCTGGGCAGAAATGTCCATTTTAATAGTAGAGAATAAAAACACTGATGCCATTTTTTCTCTATTCAATTAACAAGTATTTAAAAAAGAAGACATTTTGTGTTAATCACGAGGCAGTGAGGTGGACGGGTGGTCACAGGGTACTGGGATATACATTGGTGTTACCTATTGGGAAAGCGATTTGGCATCATGGCGAAGTCTGAAAAAGATTCATCTCCTTTGACCCAGTAATTCCCCTTCAGGGAATCTGTTCTAAGAAAATAATCTGAAATATGCACAGAGATTTATGCCTAAAGATTGGAAATAATTGAATGTCTGTTAGTAGAATAGTTATGCAGCCGTTAAAAAATAATTCTTATGAAGAGGTTTGAATTCCATGGGAAAATACATATGCACAAAAATTGGGATATAAAATTGCATACATGGTATGAGCTTAGCTGTGCACAGAAAAATATGAAGAAAATACATTGCATGTCAACTGCTAGGATTATGGTCATTAAAAGCCCTTATAGTTCTACCATTAAAAATCTATTACTCCTTATATTTGGAAAAAATTTTCCAAAGTTTTTACAATGATCAAATTTTTTTTTGACTCTGATAATCTGGAAAAAAATTACTTAGAAAAAGAAGAGTAAAACTCTTATGAGTCAGTTTGCCCTCCCAGACTTCTCAGAATGGAGAGAAAAATGGAAAGCCTTGGTCGCAGTTTCCTTGAGGTTGGGAACATGGCTGTCGTGTGGCAGGCAGGGCGTGGTTCTGTGATGTCCGTGATAGACGGGCCTGGTTGTGGCCAAAAGGGTAGTGGAACAGAGAGGGCTCAGCTGGCTTCTGTCCCTCCGTCCCCTTCTTGACTCACTCAGCATATGTTCTGCTAATTAAAGGAAGTTTCTTGACATCCAGTTTTAAAATTCTAATTGTAGGTGAATTTGACAGACAAGATGATGACATTCATTTAGTGACATTATGTGTGACAGGTAAGTTCTGCCATCTTTCCCCAAACCAAGCAGTAGATTTCAGGAACGTTTCGCCCTTCTCCCTAAAGCAAGACGTAGCATCAGTTACCTGTCATAGAAGACGCAGCTTGTCAATGCTTCACTGACTTTTGTTCTGGCTTTTCCCCTCTGCTAGAATGGCCTTCTGCTCCTTCCCTGTTCAGCCTCAGCTGATATGCTAACCCACTTCAGTGCAATGCATCTTTCCTTCCTTGGGACTTTTAAAAGCCTTCTCTATACTCCCAGGCAGGAGAAGGGCCCAGACCCCAGAGAGGACCTGCCACCTTGTGTGGCAGACTGCCAAGTGTGTAGATGGCTGGGAGGCACTAACTCGAAGCGATAGGTTGTTCAGTATAAACTCAAGTGCTCTGGGACTCAGTGGGTAAACAGGAAAACTGTCCCTTTCATTGCGTGTGGGTGTTTTGTTTGTGTGTGTGTGTGTGTGTGTGTATGAGGTTCCTTCTTGGCCTCTGTTAATACAAAATGAAAACATTTAGTATTTCTTAAAAATTGGATCTTAAAAAAGTTTTTTTTATTTGTTAGAATTAAATGACCGGGAAGAAAATGAAAACCACTTTCCAATAATTTATGGCATTGGTAAGTAATGTGTTTATTTGAGGGCTGGGGGCTGGTCATGAGCTGATAAGGCAGGCTCCAGTTAAAGGCCAATTCTGCGAACTAGTGGGCCCGCTGCCGTCAGTATGTCACAGCCTTAGGTTCAAATCCTGGCTCCTGTCTGTGTTTGCTGGAGAATCCTGGGCAAGAAGCTTACCTTCTTTAACCACTATCTACAAAATAGAGAAACTGTCCACATCCTGAGACTGGGAAGAGAAAACAAGGTAGTGAATATCAAGTATAGACAGTGCTAAGTTGTGCTCTGCTCTCCCAAGGTGGCCAGCTGGGATGGGCGGGCATTTGAATCTTATACATAGGGAGCCAAGTAAGGTTTTGATTGAGAACAAAGATCCTACAAAGAAAAAGTGTAAAACTATCAGGCTTAAGAAAACCCAGAACCACCTTCCCTCCTGTGACGGCCCCCGAGGATATAGTAGGATGAAATTGGCTGTATTTGCAGAGGGCTTCTACCATGTCTGTAATATTTTATTTAGCTGGGTGGTGGGTACAAAGGTATATGTTATTTTATTCTCTATACCTTTGTATATATCTGAAGTACTTTGTAGAAATGAGAACAAACAAAAACACCTGATTTGGCCATGATCACAGCCTACAGCCTCCTTTTTCCCCGCAGCAACTTGCAGATGCGTTTGGTCACAGGGCTGGCCAGGGAGCCTTGCCACATGCTTGCCTGGAGAGAGGGCACACTTCCCACACGGGGCCAGTTCTCAAAGTCTTACCTAGTGCAGCTTGGACCTCAGCTCTATTTTCAGTGGGATGTTTGGCTAAAGGACTGAGTCTTCCCTTTCCAGGAAGGGGGCAAGCTATAGCACTTAGGAGTATTTTGTTTAATTTCCATTCTATTGTGTCTCTGAGATAGACTTACCCATGTTTTGTTACGTGTGGTGGTAGAAATGTAGGACTGCACACTTTCCATGTTTGTCTTTTGTCAACTCAAAGTCACCCCGTCATCTCTCACAGCTGTCAATGTTAGAACCGCAGAGGTGTACCGGGCCTCCTTCTCAGACCGTGGTCCAGAGGAGGAGCTGCGAGCTGCTCGAGCTTTAACAGGAGGGCCGGTGAGTCTGGAGTCATCTTTGTGATAACGGATTAAGGGGTAAAAAGGCATCAAACTCCAAAGCCTCAAGCGTTATAGACCTTAGAAATGGAAAGTTCATGTCAGCTGCTTTGAACTGTAAATCACCAGGGACCACCACATACCCCTGTCTGTCTCCCTGTTCCTCTCATGCTCCCTCACACACTCCCTCCCTCCCTTCCATCCTCCGCTCCCTGACCCAAATAACAAATGCTTTTAGGTTATAAGCTCAAGACCCCAGTTCTCTGACTGGAAGGTGTAGGAGGAAGTAATGTGAACCACCAGCATCTGATCCGTAGAGAATGAGCCCTTTATTTTGTAAAAAGTTTTCTTATAAAGTTCCTACAAAGAAGGGAGACCCTGGCAGGGGAGAGAGGTTTCTCCCCCTGCACCTTGGACAGTACACTCCTCTGGACCCAGTCACTGAAGAGCAACCTGCTGGAACCCAAAAGAATAATCAAATCAATTTGAAAGTCTCATTGCCTTAGGTGCTTTTTAATTACATAACACTTTAATTTTAAAAGTTAGAAAAAAGACCTAAGACTTACGTGGCTATTTGAGGAATGGGTGAAAGAATCTTTTAAAAAGGCTTTCAGTATAAAAAATAGAAATTGCTTTCAGAGCACGCAAAAGAAATCTCATGAAATTCTGACATTTTCATTGGAAAATGTTTGGTTTCAGAGTGTTTTGCCAATCCTTTAACATTTTTAGGATTCCTTTTGCTGTTCTTCAGTAGTAGCACAATAGCCTTGACTTAGCTAATATTCAGAACATCTTTCAATCTCAGTTACCAAAATAGAATGTTGCTGCTGGTTAAGCCGAGAATGGCCATTGGCAAATTTGGGAATTTGGGGAATTGATCGTTTGGTAAATTAGCATTTTTACAAGTTGTTGTTCCTTTGTTTTGATGGGGAAACAGGCATGGTATACTTTTGTAGTTGTAAGGTAATTAATTATCCATTAGTATAAGGAGGCACATGGGTTTCAGTCAAACACACCTGGGTGTGAGGCCAGCTCTGCCGCTCACTGGAATTGTGACTGTGGGCATCATGCTCCGTCTCTCTGAGACTCAGGCTTTCACACAAAGTGGGAAAAATGCCATCTTCCAGTATTGTCAGGACTAAACAAAATAATTTATGTCACCCACAAAGTACAGTACCAGACAATTGGAAATATTCAGTAAGTATATTGAATATACTAGGAGCTTAGTTATTAGATAAAATTTTAAAGCAGCTTATCATTTAGATAAATGCCTTAACTGCTAGACTACACCGGTGCCTGCTTTAATGGGAGGGTTCGAGAAACTGATAGCATTCCTTAAATTCTATCCTTGAAATGTTCTTTTTCAGATGATTAGTATTTACGATGCAAAGACAGAACAACTTCGTATAGGACCGTATTCCTGGACACCATTTCCACATGTGGATTTCTGGTTGCAGCAAGATGATAAGGAAATACTAGAGGTGAGAATTTACAGGTTGAGCAAATCTTAAATCTCTGGACCCTGGTCTCCACATCTGTAAGAAAAAGAAAGGTTTAGACTAAATAAGAGCTACTTTTCCTTCAGTGAGTAGTATTCATTTTTAGGATGCCACTGACAGGTCCCATTTAACTCCTGTGTCAACTGGGAATGAGTAATGTCCTGGATAGACACCTGCATATAGATGAAGCAGTAAGCAACCAACTGCTTTTTTCTCATTCACCCAGTATACCTCAGTTCTTATATGTTTCAATTCATAACATCCCGATTAATATTTAAGGAGCACAAGAGTACTTCCTTCATTTGGCATCTTTATCAAAGTAGGGAAAGGGGCAAGGTTATTCTCTCATGCCCCAAATCTTGTTTTTCCAGAATCTTTCCACTTCACCTCTGGCCGAGCCCCCCCACTTTGTTGAACATATTAGATCTACCTTGATGTTTTTAAAAAAATACCCATCTCCAACAAACATGCTGTTTCCTGGAAATAAAGCTCTACTCTACAAAAAAAATGAAGATGGCTTATGGGAAAAGATCTCTCCTCCGGGAAGCTAAAAATAGGAATTACCAAAGCAAGCAACTTTTTGGCAAGACAGAGACCACTGGTGGGGGTTGGACAGAACACAAATTTGGAATCTACATCCATTGAGTCTTAGGTCTCCTTCCTTGCTCAGTGTCTTTCAAGTGACTTTCAAAATAAAACCTTATTTTGGCAAAGGCACTGGTTTATTTTTTGCTTTTCTAAAAAGTTGACATCTAGCTTTTCTTTTTTGGTCAGTGATAAGGGACAGAGGAGAAGCCACCTGCCTTCACTATCCTATAACAGCTGTTCCAGTTACTTAGGTATTTCTAGTTCTGTAAGTTAGTGAATAAAGGAAAAATGATGGTAATTTTGTTTAAAAAACATTTAAGATGCACTAAAGTTCACTGAGAATTTATACATCTCACAGAGGGTTTTTTTGGCCCCCAAATATTTTAGAAGCATGAAATCCAAAACTGATATGTATACTTCTAGATATGAATGAGATCAAAGGTTCAGAAAGACAAACGGGGTTTGATCTCACAGTTATATAATTACTTCTAAAATAATCTCTCGAGACTAAATTTAATCTGAGTTATACGAAGGTGTAAGGTCATTAAAACGCCCAAATTGTGATTATCATGCAAGTTATATTTTTAGAAACCTTTATTTTTTTGAAGTTGCTATCCAAAAGGATGTCACCATGCCTGATAAATAGTAATATTTATAAACTGAAGTCACTGGTAACAATTTCAAGAACCTTTATTGAAACCAACATTCAAATAGTATCTCAAGGGTGAAATTCTGTTTCAGCAAAACCAATTTAACAATTTATATGTAAAAACATTTAAAAATTAATCTTGTTAAAGGTGATAATTTCCCCTCCCCCCATCTGCTGTACTTCATCGCACCAAATAAACAAGGAAGACTTTGTTTAATCATCTGCACCAGAAAGAAAATGAAAAAGGAAAATACATTTTGACAAGAGCCAAAAGTCAGAAATCACATCAAATCAGAGTGTAATTATTGGCTTAACGTGGTATAACTAAGGCTTCCAGTCCTTCAGTCCCCAGTCCACAAACCCCGTGTGAACTCCCGCCATTTCAAGGTCCCTCAGGCTCAGCTCTGCTGGCCTGGCAGGCACTGGGCATCGCCTGCGGTGAGGGAAGGGCAGCCGGACTTCTGGAAGTGCAGACTCGGGCCGTCATTAAGGGCCAGCTTCCAGTGGCTTCAGCAGTAGTCTGGCGTGATTGGCCTAACGAAGATTACTTTTCTGGTTCTCGTTTTTGAGTTGGGCCCGAAGGGGTGAGTTGCATTGGAACAGAAGCTATGAAGCTCCCATGTGAAACAGGTCAAAGGTGTACTCACTTTAGAATTTAACTGCGTCCTACAGCATATTTAACATTATATTAAGAGCAGTATCCACTGGGTTTTCAGATATTAAACATAGAAATAAGCACAATCTCTTCTTGTGTGCCAATTTAAAAGCTTTACCAATATTTAAAAATATACATATATATATATGGTCAATGAGAGTCTTTAGTTACTCTTAATAGATGAGTCCTTTACTTTGTTTACAAATAGTATATAAAGGGAGAAATGGATTTGGGGCAGAGGGTGGCCACCGACATATTGCCCGGTCTGACTTGCTTGCCAGCCTGCCACAGCGTGAGTGGACACAGTCCTTCCTCACGTCTCGAGGGAAAGCAGCCGTTGGGGATGGTGGGAGAGGGCTTCTGACACTTGTGTACAATCCCACTGAAACTCCTCCTTCAAGTCCACACAGTCCAGTTGTATACCGCAACCTGATCAAACTAAACAACTAAAACGGATGGCAAACGATGTCATCTGTCTTGTCTGCAGCAGTCCAACAGAACCCGGAGAGGTCTAAAGAAAGCTGTCTTACCGAAAAGTTACCGTGTGCAACCTAGCAACTTCTTACACTTACATTTACACAGATAAAGAGCAAGTGTTTCAAGTGGCGGGCACTTGAAATTCTGAGTGTTCTTTGTGAATAAAAAGTGTTTATGGTAACTTGGGGGGGAATGTATTACTACAGTTGGGTAGACAGAAACAGTTGCTGTTGTTCTCTATACCCATATAATTAGACAAGTCAATTACCCTCCAAGAAAGCCTGGTTTTCAGGCGCATATTTGTGCAAAAATCCCAGCTAAGCACAAATAACAGTAATTTCTCTTGTATCAGCATGTGGCACAGTTCACATTTTCAGTATAACTTCATCTTCCCTGAAACAATACTCAGTACAGTCTCAAACCAAACACTGAATTTTATCTTAAGCTTTCTGGTTCTTCCACCTGTGAATGGTCATCTTCTGGGCGCTGGGCCCTGTTCTGGAAGGCTCCAGTCTGCTCGGCTTCCTGAGGGGTGGGAGCCCCTGGGTGCTGCTCAGGGCTGTTAGCCTCCAGGGCCTCCTGCTCCGGCCCCCCAGATAGGTGCTCCATCTTTTCTAAGTCTTCAATGTGACTGATGGAGCTTGTCTCACTTACAGCATCTGAACCTCTTAGGGACCTTTTAAAAGGCTTCTGGCCTAGAGAGAGATGGAACGAAAAAGCTTAGTAAAGGGCACTTCCACAGCAAAGCTCTCTGTATGACAAGAGATCACTTTTTAAAATTCCAACTGCTTCAGCCAAATCCCAGAATTACTGGCTCTGAGGCACTCAGTGCAGAGGCAAGAAATGAGAGTTGATATGACACTAACATGCTCCCAGGGCTGGGAACTTTCGAGGTCATCTTAATCAGGAGAGTAAACACCAGGTCAATTGTGATGCCAGCTTGCAAGACCCTGACTTCCCCTCTGGAGTGCTCCAGAGGTATTCCTCCAAGGCCACCGGAATGGTTATTTAAAGGGACAGCTGGGCTTATCTGAAGAGAAATAGGACTTTTGAGTTAAAGAACCAAGAAAACAAGGAATGCAAGTGATACCAAATGGGAAAACGTTACATGAGGCCAAGGTCTATCTTTCCAGGAGAAAACACAACCGGTTTCCTTTCGTTTAGTAACTCAAACACGGCGATGTACTGTACCTGGAAGTCTCTGTTTCGTGCGACTGCCTGAGGGGGTCTGAGGTGGTGTTACTCCTGTCCCTTGTACTTTGTAGACATACGTGTGTTCTGTGGACTC
>CM053501.1:3527067-3568261 GCA_028627145.1 Eidolon dupreanum | reverse complement strand
ATAAGCAGGACTATTAGTCTGCTTGCTATCAGATGGGAAATACAGACAACAAGATACTGGATGGAGAATAAATCCACAAAGTATTTTTCTGACTCTGCTTTGGCGATGGAGTATTAGTGACTCATTTAAACTTTAGGTTACTACTCACCAGTTGGCAGGCATGCTTAATCCTCTCCACAATCCCATCAAGTCCCAAGTATTGTAAGGACAACCACAGTGGCAGGGCACGGAGTTTGTCGGCTGGCTTATTTGACGTAAGACCAGCAACTAATGTCTAAAAAAGCCAATATGGGTTTATTAACCAAAGCCAATGAGATCACATAGCAGAATTAACTAGTTACCATTTACCAGGCACTTAGTAGGTGTCAGACGCTATGCCAGGCACTTGGCTTGCCTTATTCATTTGCAAATCCAACAAATCCATGAAGTAGGTATTCTAGGCAACTTAGCTCAGAGACCTTGCTTTGTCCAAGGGCTCATGTCTGAGATGTGGCAGAGCCAGGATGAGAATCCAGATCGGTCACATCCCAGAGCCAGAGCTCTCAGCCACTCAGGAGGCAGCCACTTCCAAGGCAGTTCTGAGCGTCCTCAAATACTTAGTCATTATTAACTGTTGTAGCAAGGGTCACTTAAAGCTTATTTGCATGAGCCTACCACCAACTGATCCACTATCAAGAACCATCGCTGTACCTTTTAAAAAATATCATGTTACGACCTTCTAGACAACGTGGACCAAGTGCTTTAAGTACTCCGCCGGGAATGCTACGTCTTGGGAACCTATTCTACGGAAATAATTTGAACCATAGAAAGATGCTCACTGTTTCAGTAACAAAAATTTGAAAGCATCCAGTTCACAAATGGAGAACGATTGAGTGAGGTACTGGAATAACAGAATATTATGCTTTCATAAAAAGTTCTTCATACACACATCTATGGGGAGAATACACATGGTGAAGTTTCACTTCTGTTACTGACAGTTTTTTAAAAATAAAGTCATAAAAGTGGCATTAATTTTTCAGTTTTTCTGCATTTTGCCCCCAGTGCCAATAAGGATTAGCCGCTCCCACTCCCTGCCAGTGAGAGAGTAAGCTTACCAATGCAGGATCGTCATGTTTATAAAGGGTGACTGCAGGGACAGCCGGCAAACCCAGCCATGGGCCTGGGGTCAGTGTCATGCTATCGCACTTGGTTGCAGCCTACCAAAGAGAGGACAACTTCTTGTTAGACTATCACAGTACATGAAACCCAACACCCTCCTCCATTCATAAGAACTGGGAAGAGCTATCAGGGATTAAGTGATTTTAAATGCTTTCTTAGAAACATAATATTTAGTAAATCAACAACATACCAGCACTGATGAGGAGACATAACCTAGAGCCAATGTTGCCAGATTCACACTGGAAGAAAAAACACCGATCTAAGAGTCATTTACTGCTGCTTATTCACTAAGTGTGTACTTTACAAATAAAGAGGCTGTGTCATTCTGAGATGACATTTAAATGTGTTTCAGCTGTGTTATTAGTTTTTATAACAGTAACAGAAAATGTAGTACTTACAAATTTCAGGAAAACCTTGAAAGTGCATTTTAATCAAAACGTATTTCCAGAGATTATCTCCTATTTACTTAGTGTAATGGGTCTTCTACCTTTCATGGCTATTATTTTCCAGTCATCATTCTTTCTCAGACGGATAAAATCAGAAAGCAGCCTACCTTGCATGTGCCACGTGTGCCCTGCTCTGGCCGCCCTGCATCCCCCTCGCCCACACTTCTCTCAGCAGCCCTCCAACGGCCTTCCAGGAAAAGTCCCAGTCTCTTCCATCGACAACTTTGGGTGGAGGGGACACCACCACCTGCTCCAGAGGTGGGCAAATAACCTAAGCTATCAGAGTATTACACTTCCCTGACCACACTGATTGGGTCAGATGAGACTCAGTATTGGAAATTCTGACCCAAAGGACACAAACCTGAAAAGAAGGCTGGAGCTGCTGCAGCTACTTTGCACCATAACAGGAAAGTCTATCTATAGATGAAGCCAACACAGAGGAAATCAAGCCTAGTGATGGGGTGGGGAGTGGGAAGGCACAATACAAGGACATTAAGTCCTGACTGATGTTGTGCCTGAAGCCAATCCTAACACTGCTCTTTTTTGTTACGTGAGCCAATAAAATCTCTTCTCACTTAGGCCAATTTGGGTTGTTTTGTCGGCAAGTGAAGAGCCCTTAGTGATAAATGTCACAACAAAGTGAGAGCCTGGATGTCTGCTCCTCATGAGCACTGTATGCAGGCCAACCCTGGAGCCAAACTCACCCTCCACTTACCCCTCCACGTGAAGCCACATGCCATACTGCTCACAGAGTTCTCTCAAACGCCCAATCTTATCTGTGTGCCCTACCGCTGCAGTTCCTAGGATAAAACAGACAAAAGGAAACTAAAAGGAACAAATATTTTCTAAGTCTTTACAGCATGGTTAAAGTTTTTATATACTGTATCTCCCTGTGAGAGAAGTAACATCATATCTCTGTTTTATTAAGATTTTCTTGGTAGACTGGCTTAAAATCAACCTTTTCAAGTTAATTATTCAAGTTTTGAAGACTGTGTTATTTGTATCTATAACACAAGCCTGTTAACTGTGTTATTTAAGTTCTCTATATACTCATTTTCTATCTACTTGATCTGTTTTATAAGAAATATATTCAAGTCTCCCACCAAAATTATGGATTTGTCAATTTATACCTGTATTCTATCAATTTTTCCTTTACATATTTCAGTCATATTCATAAGCATTCATATCGGTTCACTTTCAGATCATGTGAATTATAATAAACATGACATCTACTTTATCTCACACTAACACTGCTACAGTATTTCATTTGCCCAAAATATCCTTTTCCACTCTGACTTGTCATTTTCCGTGCCATTTTTATTTAGGTGTGTCCTTTATTAAAAATATAGATGAATTTGAGGTGTTTTTAACCCAGTTTGGAGGTTCTTTGTGTTAATATAGAACATGTATTCTGAAGTCAGTTTGAACATATTAATTCGTTTACACTCCAGGTTTTCCTGGGCAGACCCGTACCCACAAGCACAATAATATATGGAATCATGTATTCTTACAACCATCCTAAATTTCCAGCTAGCAGAATCTCCTTTAGTTAAGATTTCAAATCCTCAACAAACACAACTGATACAAGTGGTTCTTTTGCAAGGTTTATGGGCTGAAAACTCTTTTCCCCACACAAGTCTGTCTCATATTTTTACAAAATCTTAACTGACACATTTGGTTCCATTGAAACAAGGTCAAAGGCCAATGCACAGAATATGTCACATGGCCCATGAAAACATAAACCACAGTGCCATGTTTTAGTGACTGGACCACATTTGGATTCTTTCAAGTTTTTTGGCATGTCTGCTGGTTAACTCCTGGGATGTGTACTCTGGCGACGGCAATGGAGACACACTGGTAAGTCACTCAGTCACGTTTAAATTGCAGCCTCTCTCATCTTTCAAATGATTGAATATGGGTGGGTTTGTTTCTTTTTAAACATATACTAAATCAGGCAGGAAGTGGAAGCAATAAGGTGGCTATTGTTCTGTTTATTATTATTTTTAAAGTACAGTTGGCTCTCTGTAGCCAGAGGTTTCAAATCCACAGATTCAACGAGTTGTGGATTAATATTTGGGAAAAAATCTCAGAAAGTTCCAAAAGCAAAACTTGAATTTTCCACATTCTGAGCACTGTGCTGAATCTACACAAATGAAGTGACGTCAAGGCATATCCTGCTGTAGCCTAGATGCAAATGCAGGTTATATGCAAATACAACACCATCTACGTTGGGGCTTGAGCACCTGTGGATTTTGGTATCCAAAGGGGAGGAGAAGGGTCCTGGAACCAACCCCTGTGGATACCCAGAGACAACTGTAATCAGCTTTATTGATTAAAGTTTAATTTATATGCAATAAACCCATTCATTTAAGTAATATGGTTTAATGAGTTTTGCCAAATGTATACAGCATATAACTACCAACAGTCAAGGTAGAGAGTATTTCCATCACCCCAAAAGTTTCCCCATCACCCTGAGGTTTCACTCTTCTTTCCACTCCCCACTGGCTCCAGACAATCCTGATCTATTTTTTGTCACTATAGTTTTAACTTTTTTAGAATTTCATATAAATGGAATCATATACTATATAACTTCTGTGTCTAGCTTTCTGCAGCTAGTATGCTTGTGAAAATCATCTCTGTTGGTATGTATATCAGTAACTATTTCTATTTATTGATAAGTAGCCCACGAGATGGGTATAACACAACTGGTTAATCCATTCACAAGATAAAGAACACCTGGGTTGTTTCCGATTATGAGTATTACATACAATTCTTTATGCAGACTTGTTTTCATTTCTCTTTGAAAAACACCTACAAGTGGGACTAATGGGTTATATGGTAATTCTAAGTTTAACCTTTTGAGGAATTGCCAAACTATTTCTAGAGTAGCTGTAACATTATGCACGCCCCTACCAGCAGTGTATGAGAGTTTCCCTTGCTCTGCATCCTCGCCAGCGTTTAGCATTGTGTTTTTTTTATTTTCTGCATTCTAATAGGTGATAGTAGCCCATTGTGCTTTAATTTGCATTTCTCTAATGAGTAATGACATCAGGCATTTTTTAAAGTGTACATACATTCATATTATTTTCTTTTGTGAAGCATCTATTCAAATCTCTACTTCATTTAAAAAATTGTATTGTCTCTTTAATGTTGAATTGTAAAACTTCTTTACACATTTTCATACAGTATTTGTCAGAAAAATGTTTCCCAAATATTTTCTCCCAGTCTGTAACTTGCCTTTTCATTTCTTAACAGGGTCTTTTGAACAACAAAAACTTAAAAAAATTTTTTTTTCCGATTTTGGTTTTTTTTTTAGGCAAGGCAATCCTTGGTTGACCTCAGAGACTGCAAGGGCCTTGTCGGCTTACAATCCCTGATTTTTTATTTTTTACACCTACAGCACCTGGTCTTCCTAGGTGGTCTCCCATCCAAGTACTAACCAGGCCCGACCCTGCTTAGCTTCCAAGATCAGATGGGATCGGGCTTGTTCAGGGTGGCATGGACGAAAACTAAAACTTTTAATTTCTGATAAAGTTCAACTTATAATTCATGCTTTCTGTGTCCTAAGAAGTCTTTGCTTAACACAAGGTCACAAAGATCTTCTGTATTTTCTTCTAGAAGTGTTACTGTTTTGGCTCATATGTTTAGGTCTATGAACCATTTATAATTTTTGTATTTAGAGTGAGTTGAGATAAAGGTCAAGGTTCAATTTCTTTTAAGTGTTCCAAGTGTTCCAAGTGTTCCAAAATCACTGATGGAAAAGATTATCCTTTCTCCCTTGAATTACATTGAGATTTTTGTAGGAAATCAAGTGACCATATGCATGTGGGTCTATTTCTGAACTCCCTATTCTCTTCAATTAATCTCACACTCTCTTATTTGTAGCATTACAGTAAGTCTAAAAGTCAGATAGGATATATCTTCCAATTTTGTTCTTTTTCAAAGTTATTTTGGCTATTTTTAGATCCTTTGTAAATTGCATATTAATTTTAAAATCAGCTTAGCAATTTCTACAAGAAATTGTAGCCTGTTGAGATTTTGATATGGACTGAGTTGAATCTATAGATAAATTGGGGGAGATTTGGCTTAATGAGTCTTTCAACCATGCATATGGCACATCATTCATTCCATTTATTTGAGTCTTTCTGAATTTCTCTTGGCAATATTTTATAATTTTCGGTGTACTGATCTGGTATATATTTTATATTAAATTTATCCATAAAATTTTGAATGACATTTTAAATTCAATTTCAACTGTTCATTGCTAGTATACAGAAATCCTGCGACCTTAATAGATTCGTTTATTAGTTCCAATAGCTTTCTTTGGTTTCCTTAGGACTTAACTATTTGTACAATCATGCCATCTGCAGATAAAGACAGTTTATTCTTCCTTTTCAATCTGTATGTCATTTAACTATTTTTCTTGCCTTTTTGCACTGTCTACTTCAAGTACAACGTTAAATACACTGTGGCAGGCAGAACAGAAAGTGAGAATTGACCTTGTCTACAAGGTGGACATTTAAGTATGATGTTTTAAAATCCAGTTTAGAAAGGAAGCACATGAAAGAGTAGAGAAGCACTTACAACCTAAATGAAAAAGTATACACACACAAAGCAACTCCCCAAACAAACCAACAATTAAAGGAATCTAATGCACCAACTTTAGTATTATAACTCACCACAATGCTGATACAGATCATCTTAAGCATGTGGCAAACAAACATTTCTTAAGATTTGGTCTTTTTTAAGCTAACTACCTAGCTTCTCTCTTATATGTTCAAAACGGAAGATTCAGGTTCATGACACCTACCAGCATTTGCAACAAGCAATAGGGGCAGTTTTCCTCGTTCTATATCATCTTTAATCAGTTTCTCCAGGAGGGCAACATCCTGGGATTAAAAGACAAAACATAAGAGCACGAGGCAAACAGCATAAAAGCTATACAATGAAAAAGTATAACTTCCAAATTAATCACGCAAGTCAATTCTTATTCTTGACAATTCTTCTATTTCTCTAATCATAAACATGAAAATCAAAGTTTTTCCTAAAGACTAACTAGAAAAAATTAGAAAAGTGTGATTAAAGTTAAAATCTGCATATACAGAACCCATTTCTCTAGTTTAAAACATTTATGTTTAAAGGAAATGTTCTCTCAACCCCCCAAAAAAGCCAAAAATGTACCTCTACTATTACTCAGTAATGAATCTGAATTAATTACAAAAAACTACCTTGAAAAAAAAACTAAAGAACCCTAAAATCTATCCCTTTTGCTTCTAGCTTCAGTATGAAGTCTTATGACTTGCATGTCTAAAAATAGAATCCAATCCCAAGATTACAAATGAAGAAGCTCATTTTCAAAATCATCCCATTCATAAATCCAGGCAATAGTGATAACCATTTCAAAGGATGAGCTATAGAAGGAATTACTGGGGCTTAACTGGACTCCATGTTTCCTCTTAAAGCAGGTGATACAGTAATTACCAGATCTTAAGATCCAGGTACTCCTGACCTACATGCCAGCCAACCTTCATGGTCATTCAAACCTGAAGCATGTATTACGCAATGGGAAGATTTAAGCGATAAACAAATAAGCTAATAATTATCTGGAGACGAGCAAACAGAACTTCACCTGATAGGAAGACACAGTTTCAAAACACAATTCCATATTATTTTATAAACCAAAAGAAGAACTCACCATCTGATGCTGGGATCCAAACATAGTGTTACAGGGTACACGAGACAAGCAGGGGAAGGGCAAGCCAAGCTGTAAGAAGAAACAAACAATTTTACAAGGAAGCTCTGTCATCTTTCACTTATGTCCTCAAAAAACTATGGCTCTAAGACAAGTCATAATTATGCTTTTTAAACAATTTATCTCCTTAGAAATTCTTAATATTTTAAGAGGGCAGAGACAATGCAAAATTTTCTAAATGCATCAACTATCAACTCATTTTCTAAATGAGTAAATATCTCTGGTATATTCTATATACCAAAAAAGTAACACACTTTTTCCAAACTGGAGAACAACCAAGCCCTGAGCATTTTGGGGATAATTTAGGATCTTTCCTCCAAGCATTAGTAGTAAATGACACCAGCACTCAAAGAACTATATCTTATTTATGGGTCCATCTACTCCTAAAAAGCCCTAAATAAGGACCAGCAGATGCACATTTCTTAACAGTAATAAAATCAGTGTTATGACGATGGTAACTGTCATAGTTTATACTCATCATTTTTAGCTTCCAAGCCTTTGAGTTTATAGTTTTAGAAATTTTTAAACAGTTGCAGCCTATTGTACTATATAACTAAGACTTGGTAGAATTGAAAGACCGAAAATTTAGTGAGTATTTTAGCCACACTTTTTCCCCTTAACGGATTTTTCTTTTAAATTACGAGAGTGAAGACCAAATAAAACACACAATGAAAAATATAGAAATTAAAAGTGAAATTGCCCCCACATAAGCCACCAATCCCCTACTATTAAACAAGTTAGTATGGAACCTGCCATTTTTTAGGTATAAATATATTTATATATTTTTCTAGGTATAAAAAATACGCATGTAAACACTTTTAAAAACATGAACATGAACATCTTATACACAAAGTTGTGTCAACTGCCTTTCTCACGTAACAGGATACCCTCAAACATCTTTGAAGGTTGGACTGCTGTCCCAAGACAGCTTTGGGTCCATAAGAGTCTGGCCCGTAGTAGGTACTCAATAAGTAATTTGTTTCATGCTTCTACAGGGCTACTACAAAACTCCCCATTTTGTGCATCCTCAAGAGGACATAATTTCTTGCCGCCAGTGACCACAGCCCAGAACCAACTTAAATCCTTGAATTTCCCCCATATATCTTCTAGGGCTCCTTTATCTTACAAAAGACAAATCCTCCTCCTAACGGTTGTCTTAAAACATTCTTGGCCAAGAAGCTTAACAATTTCTGTCCCAAGGTAACCTCCTAATTGGGCTACATGCACTGTGAACTTTAAAAATGGTGATGCTCTTTGATCTAGTGATTCCAAATTACTCTGACAATCAATCTGAGGAATATAATCCTAAACATAGAAAAAGCTTCATGTATAGATGTCCATAACAGCACTATACAAAAAGTGTTACCTGAAAATGGTCATAGGAAGCAAAAGAATGCAAACACTCTAATTGTCCAAAAGGCAAACAATTAGTTAAAATACTATATACTCACTTGAAGGAATATTATGAAAATATTAAAAATAATTTTTATTTTGAAGAACTGTTAAAAGATGTGCACCTGTTATAACAATAAGTGAAAAAGGCCACATATAATCATGTAAAGACACACATGTACTCTTTGATTACAGTCTGGGAAGAAATAAAGTAAAATGCTGACTGTGGCTGCCTTTGGGCAACTAAAAAAGGTAATTATCTAAATTCATTAATATACATTTATATGTGTGTGTGCGCGCGCGCATGTGCACATTTTTTTTTTAGGTGAGGCAACTCTTGGTTGACCTCACAGATTGCAAGAACCTTGTCAGCTTACAATGCCTGATTTTTTATTTTTCACACCTACAGCACCTGGTCTTCCTAGGTGATCTCCTATCCAAGTACTAACCAGGCCCGACCCTGCTTAGCTTCTGAGATCAGACAGGATCGGGCTTGTTCAGGGTGGCATGGCCAAAGACGTATATATTTTTATAATGACAAAACAAACAAAAAAAATCTTCTTACTTGAAAAGAACAGCAGCTAAAGAAATGAGTTTACACACTTTGAAAAGTTCCAGGACAGAACAAAACATCGAATCTTTAAAAATCCGCCTTACATCCCATTACCTGATTACAAAGGTACTGGCCCAGGCCAGGCCTAGCAGCAGCACTAAGATATACAACAGGCTTCTTGTTGTACAACACATTGAATCCATCCACTACAAAGTCTTCATAACGAGAATGAATGGCGAGCCTGCAGACCTTTGCAAGTCCTTCTCTTTCTTCTTCGTGGAAATAAGCGCAGCCGTTTTCATACCTGTTACGAGATACCCATGTATCAATATGTTCTTATCTCTGGTTAACTCTTAGTTTATATCCCAATCTTATAATCATGAAGTGATTCTTTTCTCAGCCTAGAAACTGCCACCTAGATAAGTCAAAGGGACAGGAATCACCATCATTTCAGGTGGCTAATATCTATCTCCTTATAGATGGAGGTTTGCAAGGAACAGAGGTAATGCCCTTTTGTCCATACCTAACTCTATAAAAAAGCAGAAACTATGAAAACCAGTAAAGAACAAGTCCCTCTGATATAAAAAGGCTGAAAATCACAGTTTTGGCTTATTCTACAAGAAGGCCAGTGCTGGATAACATGGACAAGGTTCTTAGCAGAGTTTCAGCTCTAAATCATCTGAAGTAAATAAAATCGTCGAAAATGCTAGTCAGGCTATCTTTTCTGCTTTTCTAACTTTTTTACTATTCTTAATCTCTTAGAGAAGAAGAATAATTTTAATTATAGGTGTTGAATTTTGTTAGGAGAAAATTTCTCCTTTGTGATACAGCTAGGCAAAACATATTCTCACCAGGACAACCTCTGAAAAGTGAGTCTCCCAAATCAAATGTTCCAGGGTCAGGCAAACATAAAAACATACTACCTTTTCCATAAAAGTAACAACGAACACAAAAAAAACTACTAGTCTTGTGTCTTCCACTGAATCCTTAATCTGCTATCATTCTTTAATAATGCCAACATTATTATGGTACCAAGCAAATTTCAATTTCATAACATATTCTTCTTCCTTATGACATTTCTTTTCTACTAAAGCACAAGCCAATACTTTAAAATAACTGAATCTACTTCACTATCTTCTATCAACATGTGCCAATTAACAATCCCCAAAATAAACTGCTGACATCATCCAACACCTACGTGCTTAGATTCTTAGCTCTTTACATGTATTAATTCATTAGCTCTTTTAATCCTCACAACAATGCCATGAAAAAGGTATTAATGCTATCCCCATTTAGATGAGAAAACTAAGGCATGGAGAGGTTAAACAACCCTTCCAAGAGGAAGGGGAAGAGGCAGGTTTAAAATCAGAGAGCATAGCCCCAGAAAAGATCTCTCACCATCTATCTACAACTCATAAATATCTTTATCAGAAAGTAAAAACTTGTAATTTTTTTACCTGAAAATTCTGCATAGCCATAAGGTAGTGTCTGAAAGTATCCTAGTTGTAAGTTTTCTCAGCTTCTCTTTGTCCAGCGTTGAAATATAAGCTCCCAGACTATGCCCCAGCAAAGCTATATGACCTTGTTCTCCAATATTCTGGATTCTGTTAATCAAAATTTGTTAGACTAAAATAAGTAGTATTAAAAACATAAAGAATTAAAACTTTGAAAGACAGTATTCCACAGAAATTTCTGTCAGATTAGAAATCCACTTAATGGCCTGGAATGCAGAAATTCAGATAAATTTAGACAATTCAATGCCTTTAAGGTATTGACTGTCTAGAAAGAAAAATATTTTTTAAATTCCTAGGAGATAAATATCTTTCTTTTTATTGATTAATATACAAACTGTTTTTGAATAATTTTCCCTAAAAGTTTTTAAATTGATAGCTATATAAGAACTAAAGGAAGAGCTTAAACATGCAGAACACAATTTTTTAAAGAATCATTAAGTGAAGATCAATTTACTCTATTAACTATTTAGCTATTTATAACCATAATACAGCAAATTCAAAGGGAACTAGGCACTGTTTTATATATAATTTAAATGAATAGACTAATATCCCTTATAAAGTCAATAGAAAAAAGACAGGATATTAGACAAAAGAGATAGTACACAGAAAAGGAAGTATAAATGGGTCTTAAAACATACAAAAAGAACACAACTTGGTTCACAAGAAAAATGCAAATTAAAATTATGCTGAAATATCATTTCTCATCTATCAGACTGGCAATGACTCTTAAGTTGGCTAACAGCCTCATAGGCAAAGAGAAAAGAGGTCTCTCATACACTGCTGGTAGAACTATAAACTGGCATAATTCCATGAAGCAAAATTTAGCGTTATCTATCAAAATCGCAAATGCACCAACTATTTGACCCAGCAATTTCACTTCTAGGCCCTTTATTTGCCAGAAACAGCTTTTAAAGGAAAAAGGTCCTTTATGCAACGAATTCTAAGACATATGTGGAAAAAGCAAGGTACAGAAAAATGTGCACAGTATTTATGCATTGGAGGGGGTGAGTAAAGACAATTTGCTTGTGTATACATACATACACACAAAATATCTCTCAGAATACACAAGGAACCTGACAGTACTATCTCTAACAAGAAAAGGAGGCAAAGGTAAGAAGAAAAATTGCCTTTGTATATACTCTTTATCTTTTAAAATTTGAACCAGAATGCATTACTTATTCCAAAAAATTAAATTTAAAATAATTAAAGAGTCTACGGCCATGCTACCCTGAACACACCCGATCTCAGCTGATCTCGGAAGCTAAGCAGGGTTGGGCCAGGTTACTACCTGGATGGGAGACCACCTAAGAAGACCAGGTGCTGTAGGCGTAAAACAAACAAACAAACGAACAAATAAAATAAAATAATTAGAGAGAAAATGAAATTGGCTAAATAGATGAATAAAAATGAAGCAAATGGATGATTCACAATGTGGCCTACCACCAATCAATTCAGCTGCAATTCTTAGCAATCAGAAGCAGAAAATCACACAGCAGTTATTTTTATTTTTATTTTTTTAGGCGAGGCAACCCTTGGTTGACCTCACAGATTGCAAGGACCTTGTCAGCTTACAATCCCTTATTTTTTTATTTTTTACACCTACAGCACCTAGTCTTCCTAGGTGGTCTCCCATCCAAGTACTAATCAGGTCCAACCCTACTTAGCTTCTGAGATCAGACGGGACTGAGCTGTTCAGGGTGGCATGGCCGTAGACAGGAGTTTTTTTTGGTCCCTTTGCCAGGCCCTCCTTTGAGACAAGATACCATACAAATGACAGGATTTAGTTTTGAAATGTCTTCTTTTTATAAAATGTATTATCTAAAATACATGTCTCCCTGAAAAGAAAAAAAATAAACATCATTTTGTATCATAAGTAACTCTGAATGAAACAGCTTATTATTTCAGCAACTTGTAAGAATACAATCACTATAGAAATTGAGAACACATATACTGTCAAAGAGAGGCTGCCAACCGTTCTCCATTACCGGGCACACTGGGGTTCCTCATCTTCATCCCCATGCATCAAATTTTGAACCAACTGGAGGATGCTCACCATATCTTGTCCACTGCAGAATAAAAAAGAGTTAGCCACTATTGCTGTCATCCAAACTAGTTTTTTTAATTGAGTAGCTACAAGAAAGAAAATGTTTGACATTTAGTGTACATCTTTTAAAAACAAATTTCAACTGAATTCTGAATATAAACTTACTTGTAATGAATGAAATCTTCTACCTAAATCTGAGACTGATTTTTTAAAATTTCACCAGTATTGTTTCAGCAATACTTCTCTACCTGTTCATTTAAATCCTGAGGAATAAGCATGTCACAGAAGCCAAAATGTTCTCATAAGATGCTGACAGATCACGGAAGTAGCAAGGATACTTCAATGCCACTATTATATCTAGTTTCCCTCCAAGTGGGCGTCTTGTCTGTTTGTTCTAATAGACTTGAAGATGGAATGCAATCATCATTTATTACCACTTTTCCCCCAACCTGGGAACTGGATATCTGCTTGGAGTATAAACAGATTTACTTCTATCCAAGATAAGTTACTAAGTGCTCATCATGTGAAAAGGTGAAAATTTCAGGGAGGAATATGAATGGCTAAAGTAGTAAACGAAGTCAAAGCAACTTGTAACACATGTAATGTGAAAATATTATTGCTCCATTAATGAGAATACAACTAATAAAATGTCTCTTTTGAAAAGGAGACACTGTCAAAACAATGCCCCAATACCCATCCTCCCCAGAGTGCTGACCTTTACGTGAGGAGGGCTCTGGTTCTTGGACACTACGCAGACATTAGGCCAAATGTGCCTAACTGCATGACCTTAAAGCTGCTGAAGCTCCCTAAGCCTCTACATTACAGAACTGTGAGGATGCAATCAGACAGTGCATGTAAAGCATTAACGCTGTGCCTGGCATAGTACTATCTCAGATACTGGCTATCAGCATTATTAAGTATGAATACTCCTGACCAGTGGCTTTAAGGCCTTTCCATTCTAAGAATCAGAGATGGTCTTGGTGGTATCTGTTCTAGGAAAATGTCTGTGGGATCAGTAGAACCCTTTAATTCCCCTTGGCAGGCCTAGGATGGGGAGATTTATAGGATTTGGTTCCTGTTCTGACCTGCAGAACACAATTAACATCTAGAAGGCTTCAAATCAGCACCATTCAAGCTATAAGAAGGAGTGCCTATTTTAAAATATTAGTATCTGGGTGTGCTGGATGTGGCGTTTACTGGCATGCTGTGATACTTCCTCCACACTTTTCTTTTTCAACGTTGCACATATTTATATTCAGGTCAAAGGACAACTTAAGGGAGTTGTAAAGTTTGCCTATGTGCAGTTTCCTGGTTATAAAAAAAATAAGCTTGTATAAGGCAAGCTGAGATTTTAATTCTGAACTGAGGGCTAATATCTTGTGAAAACTTCAGTCAGATAGCTGCTTACTTTTCTGATAATTTCCCTGCTGATCAACCACAAACACTTGAGAGATCTGCTTTAGTTGCCAAAAATAAATCATTCTGTCAATACATGATTAAAGTTAACTTTCATTTTATATTATAAAAATGATAAATCTTATATTAAAATCTCTCACAATAAGCTCTGTCTATGATATAGATTACAGACAGGTTTCAAGGATGAGCTGAGTATGATAGTCAAACTATAAATTTGCACATTGCTTGCGGGTCATGATGTATTAAATTCTGAACGGGAAAGAGGGAGAACCAGGCAGGCTCGGCATCATCACCAACCAGCCAACAGCATGTCAGGTTTCTAATGGCACACTGCTCAGCTCTAAATTTGCTCTGTGCTCATTAAAACTAAAATTGTAAATCCATGATGGTAAAATCTTGGTTTAAAGAGAATGTACATCCTAACTAAAGATGCTTATCTTTGTTGCCACCTACCTGCCCTGGAGAGGCCCTGGAATATCCCCTGACATGAGCTTCTTTCCATTTTCCTCCTCTGTTCTTCTAATTTAAAGGAAACAAAAAACTATTTTATCATATCAAGTTTTTAACATTTGAGCATGCAAACATGTGACAATGTTGCCTATAATCTTTTAGTAACTGACGTAGGATTTAAATGCACTTATCACATCTCTCTCCCGCCCCACCCTCGCCCAGCACTCAATGCAGGCTATAGTTTGTTTCAGGAAAAGAACATGAAAAAATAATACTTCAACCCATTTCTTGGATGTTGATGCCCTACATGACCTTAATATATAGTAAGAAGTATTTACAGATTCAAATCAATACATTAAGTAAATGAAATTCTTAATAGGCAGAACTGAAAATTATAAGTCCTGCCCTCAATTTCAAAATCCTTTAATTACAATGCATCTTCTACCCAAGACAAACACCCACTTTAAAGTCAGCGGAAGCTAAGTGTTACATTCTGAAACCCAGAGGTATTTTTAACAGCAGGAAACCAGTGCCACCAGTTTCCCAACAGGCTGAACATATTTCATAGGGTCACTTCTGTTCCACAGGCTCACCTCTGACTGTCCTCTAGCATCTTCATGGCCTCCTTCAAGTTTTTTCCCATTTCAATTAAGGTGGGGTCTGCTACCTAGGAAATACATTTTTAAAAGGTTCAGTTTTGATAACCCCTATTACTTCTACAACATAATTCATCCAGAAAAATAAAACATATAAATTTATTATAAAGTACATGTTTGATTTAAAGAATTCCAACAGTAAAAACATATAACATAAAAAAGTCCACCAGTTCCACTCCCCAGGGGAAGCGACTATTTTTTTAGACTTAGCTTATTTTTTTAAATTAATTTATTTTAATTAGTTTCAAGTATACAGTACATTGGTTAGACAGCTATATAGTTCATAAAACGATCCCAATTGCTCCTTCTCTCCTCTGGTTTTCCACCTAGCCAACATATTAATGTTGACTGCATTCCCTATACTGTGCTCCCCATCCCCATGACCATCTATCAACTACTAATTTGTACTCCCAGGGGAAGCCACTTTTAAGTGTGACATATATCCTTCTAAATTTTCACTTTAATCATATGCACCTCTGCAACTTGCTTTTTACTACTTTAGAGTGAATATGGTTCAATGTCAATAGGTCCACTTCACTCTTCTGAGTGGTGACACCTTATCCCATTCTACGGATGTACCACTGTTTAGCCAGTCCTGAATTAATGGATCCTTAGGTTATTACAGTTTTTCACTATTAAATACAAGGCTCAGAAAAGCATGCACAGTATGCTGTTTTACTGTTGCAGCAGGCTGAAAAATGGCTCCCAAAAGATATTCACACCCTAATCCTTGAGACTTGTGAATGTTATCTCCTATGGCAAAGTCTTTGCAGATGTGATTAGGTTAAGGATGAGATGGCAAGGTTGCCCAGGGGGCCCTAAATGCAATCTCAGGCCCATATAAGATGCAGAGACTAAACAACACACACACACACACACACACACACACTCCTCTCTCTCTCTCCCCCCCCCCCACCTCTCCTCTCCCTTCTCCCCCTTTCCCCTCTCCTTTTCCTTTCTTCTTAAATCTCCATAGCAATTTTTAGGCAATTTTGTTGCCTTGAATCTGTATATAGTATGCCTTGGATTCTAAACAGTTACAGAAGCTCTCTTTTGTCCCCTCTTAGTCTTGACATGTATTTATCTTCTTCTCTCTTCATACTGCTTCTTGTACTTAGTAAGATCTTATTCCAAGGAGATATGCAGTAAGTTCTGTTACACTTAGGTAATACATTACCTCTTCAAAATGGTTTTTAAGAACTTCTACTCAGTTTATATATGTAAGAATCAGGAAGTATTAATTTTAAAAGGGATCTTAAGGATCTAGTCCAGGGAATAATTCTCAGTTTCTCAAAAGAGCTAGTAGAAAATTATAAATTCGTCTGGAAAAAGGTTGCATAGTTTAATGAAAAAAATCACTTATTTTGGCTAGAGTTATGCCACCTCAGTATGAGGAAACTCTGGTACTATTCCTACCCTTATTATTTGGAATGTATGCTATTTATTATTTTGTTCTATTTCATTTGTTTTTGTCCTATTTCATTTTTCAAAAACTGCTGGTCATGACCTGCTAAATTCATTTGACATCCATATACAAGACGTAACCTGCAGTTTAAAAAAAACAGAAAAACAATGTAAAAGATGTTGGCAGTTATTAATAATGAGATAAATAAGCATTTGTTAATAAAGTTTACCCACTAAGTATTTGTTTATAACAACCTTTCAAAAGTGAAACTGCAGTAGAAAAATAATAATCTTCCAGCATGAGATTTGGGAACTACTGCTCTATAATCACTTTTAAAATTTTCTCAAGCTTTCAAGCATGCTTAATCAAGTTCTTGTATACATTTTACTCAGTAAAACCAGTTTACCGAAGTGTGAGAACAAAAATTACATATTTACTTATTAGGGAAAAAATACCTCAAATCCTGAATTCATAGACATTATTATTTAGCAAAATCTTAGTTAAAAAGAAAAAAAGGGGCCAGAGGGTAGGAGTAGGGGGGTGGCTAGATGCAACGACAGAAAGCAGATCTAGGACCCACTGTCATGTGGCACAAGGGCACTTTTGCTCCTTATCTTCACTATGCTGGTGGTTATATGACTGTACACACCTGCCAAAACTCACACTGTATAATTAAAATGTGCATTTTTATTGTATAGAAATTGTCCCTCAATTTAAAAAAAAAAAGGGCGTATTGATTTAAAGTCAATTTAAAAGAAATATTAAGCAAACAACAGTACAAGCGGTACACTGATGTAACAAAATTCACAAAGAAGGTATATGAATAACTGCTATTTGGGAAATATAGAGCGAAACCTTTAAAGAGAAGCAGCCTCCAGAAAAAAGGAAGAAAGGAAGTCTAAAATGTAATTTTAAATGAATAAATTATTACCATTAATAATAGAAGTATATAATACTATGATTTAAATAACCCTTTTTCAGGGTTGGGATATTCATAATTGGGGGGGTTCTAGGGCTACTGACGGAAGGAAAAACTACAGTGTGTGAGAATAACAGCTGTCTCAGAAGACCTTCCTTGGTGTTATTAAATGCTAGTTTACAGCGCATGTATTAGATGTATAAAAAATCACTACCCTTCTTCAACTGATCCAAGTAATCTAATAAAGCTCTGAAGTGCTGTGTTTCTAACAGCTTTCTAAACAAGGTTAAACCTGGATAGTGATAATTATGTAACTAATTTGGAGAGTTGATAGTCTCCAAAAATCCTATATTCCCCCCAGGTGAAAACATAAACAAGCGCCTACTATCTAGCACTACTACCCCCGATACAACTCACCTCTTGAAGCAACAAGAGTATTGAAGCAGCTGCCCTAGGAAAGGAGCCATTTCTTATGGGTCAGAGATGAGGGAAAACAACAGGAATTCTCGGGAAAGTTGATATAGTGCCTTGCTAACCAGCTTACCTTATTGGAGGCTCAATTTCTACATCTGTAAATATTTTTGCCTGTTTTCAACAGAAAAGTACTTAAGAACTGGGCACTTTTGTCTCTGTCTTCTAAGAACTGGATATTCTTAGGAAATATTATTTTTAACTATTATGGATTCTGTGCTTCAGTGTGTCTGTGAGAACATGAAGACACTGTAATTACTGGCTCATTGAGCATAATATTCCTAGCTGAAAAAGGATATGCAAATGCTGCATATGGTGTTAGTATTGAACCTTACAAATTCCTCAAGAAGAGAGGCAAAAAAGAACACGGAAAAAAGATTGGGCAAAAATACACTAAGAGAGTGGTAAAAATCTGGTAGAAATAAGGAGGCAGCAAAGTTAGTAACATCAATTAAACCTGTCAAAGAAGTGTGTGGAGGGAAAAAAAAGGCAATCAAATAATTCTCTTTAAGATAAATGCTGGGAATGCCAGAAATCCCAGTTTAAGTTTCAAAAAATGTATTCTTAGGGACCACTACTTCTGGAGAATTAATTTACTTAGACATCATGAATAAATGCTTCCCGATAACCACAGAGAAGGAAAAATATCACACACCAGGCAAGTTCTATTTCTAAAAGTTTACAAGGTTATCTGGAATCACATGTTTATTCTGGAACAAAAAGGAAATTGCTGAAAATTGCTGTAGTCACCGGAAAAAATAAGTCTTTCACTGAGATATGCTTCTTATACAGATCTGTTTCCTACGACTTGTTGGGGGATCGAATCAGAAATATGAAGATATCCATTATCCTTATCAATATCATTTCCTAAATTGAATTAGAATTATGTAAGATTAGTGCTGCCAGCCTTATCTTGAATATAGTAAGAATTCTGAGGAAAGGAACTCATCAATTCTTGACGCCTCTGTATATCTATAAATCTTCAGACCTTTAAAGTTGAATTGTGTTAAACTTGCCAATATTCAACTGTTTTTAATGCAAAAAAAAAAAAAAAACAATTTCACATGTTCTGCATACATCCTAACACAATGTCCAGTCCAATAAGTAATCCAGCTTCACTAGGATGCTGAAAGGTTCATTACAGCTAAACAGTCAATGTTACCGAGTTGCACTTTCAAAGTGAAGGCTTTATTTTGCTATTTCTGGCTTTTCTGCAAATAGGAAAAAAGTATATTAGAAAAGTTTGTTCCTTTCTCAGTTATTTGAAATTCAGAATGCCTTTTCCATAGAAATAAAAAGTGGATAGGGCTCCAGGCTAGACCTCAAGTACTATCCACCTTAACGTGGTTAAATATTTAAGCAAAAAAATATTTAGCAAAAAACATTTGCAATAATAAACCAAATAAATTTGAAATAATTGTATGGCCCTTGAATACTGCTTGGAAAGAATGGATTAAATTTAAGCTAAATTTCTTTTTTTTTCCCAAAAAAAAGATTTTTATTTTTAGTTTTGATAAATTAGATTTCCGAAAGGAGTTTTTGGACATTTTCAAAGTGACTGGAGGTGTCTTTTTAAAATATCTGATTTAACTTCAAAAGATGTCATGGCTTTCCTTTCCCTTAATATATATTCTACCAGCAACAACATGAGACACAATATTACAAAGCAAAAATCTATATTATACTTACATTAGAAACGTCATGACTGAACTTTTCTATCTAAAAAATCTCTTCCACAAACTCTTTCCTGGTCACTCACTCTATGCACTGCCTTCATTTGTTTCCTATTTCCTGTGATACTTCTTACCCCTCCTTGCTATACAAGGATTTGCCTAAACACAGTCAGCCCCTTACCAAAACCTAACCTCCTGCAGAGATGACGTTTCTTCACCTTGTGTCTCTCTCAGCATTCAATACTGGGCTTAGACCAAAGTTGGCTTCTATAAAAATTATATATCAAACAATGCTTCTGCTTTAGGTGAAAACTGATGACAATAAGCTCAAGCAACTCATAAACCTACATACTGGAGAACACATGGGACTGACGACCATCAATAGCTCTGTTACTGACTACCTCTCCCATCTTAAATCAGGAATCACCGAGGCCATAAATTTTTAGAATCAAGAACTTTGTACCTACTACGTTTTCCCTGACACCCAGTATTTGATAATCATTTACCACCTTAGCCACCATGCACCTGTATGCAAAACCCTCCCATCAGGATGACATAGGGGTCAGCTTTAAAGGAACACTACAGGCTAATATCTCCTCACATAAGTCCCTCTATTCTACGTTAAGAGTAGAATCTACAAAGGCAAATCACAGAAATGGGTCATTTCAAATGTAGCTATTAAGGGTTCTTTTTGTGAACATTTAAAGCAAAAAGCAGGAATAGAAATTCTGGTAGTCCTTATCAGTAATGATCAGGAATGTTCCATTCATGCTCCTACTGCCCCTTATAAACTTATAAACAGTAAGGTGAATTAGATACACAACACATAAACTGGCCTCACTCTCTAGCATTATCCACAGAACATTCTGTGGTGATGGAAAGTTCCTTATCTGTGCTGTCCAGCAGCCACACTGTGACTGTTGAGCACTTGAAATGTGGCTAGTGTGACTGAGAAACTGAATTTTTAATTTTCTTTAATTTTAATTATCTAAATTTAAATAGCCAAATGTGGCTAGTGGTTACCATACTGGACAGTGCATCTCCAGGTTCTCTAAGTTGTTCTCAACCAGGAGCCATTTCCCCTACCCCCAGGGAACAACTGATTCCCCTGGGGGCCATTATTTTGATTGCCACACTGTGGGGAGAGGGTGCTAATGGCATCTAGTGGGTAGAGGCCAGCCGTACTACCAGACATTCTACAATGCACAGGACAGCACCACAAAAGAGAATGATCCAGCCTCAAATGTCAGCAGTGCTAGTTTGAAACACCCTGTTCTAAGTTTACTCAAGGTTGGAATTAAGTAAATGTAAAATGAATTGCAATACACCTTGTCTAAACATACTATCCAGGAAGAATGAGATTTTCCAAGCCACAGGACAATGTCTGGGCTGTCCTACAAGTTGAAATTAGCAGGTTTTCACTAAGAAGTGTATTCGGTGTGTTGAACAACTTATTAAGAACTTCAGCATCAGAGTAATTACTTTCTGTGGCATTTTTTAACTCAAATATTAACACAAGTAAGCATTGTGAGACTCTGCTATAGGATCTCATTCCTTTTAAATTGGACATACAGTATCAGGGGGCTGAGGCCTACTCTTCTACTTTGAATTCCTGGCCCCTTAAGTTAACCTATCTGGTTTCTTAAGACATCACTAATTTCAGATACAAGAAATAATAGATACTATTGTGAAAATCAAAAAACAAGAAAATGGCTATCATCACAGGTCTGCGCATCTACATATTACCTAAAAAAAGAAGCAAGAACACGGAATTATACTTGAACAAAGGAAATGTACTGAATGATCCTACTAAATGATGAGAGCATACATTTTAGAGTGAGAGATTACTTGAAATTTTAGACGATGGATATCAAATAACATTGTGGTTTCTGTAGCTAGTATAAATTATGCAAGGATTCGTTTAAATGGAATCATTCTAAACTGCTCAAATAGTTCTCAAATTTATATTAGCAATGTAGAATTTAGCCCAGGATAGTCTAGTCCTCAAAGTAACAGGAGTAATAAGCACAATTCAGTGTTTAACTTAAACTATTTTTCAGAACATAAAATCTTCGATATTCATATTATAGCAACCTTTTTTCTTCTTTGGCCACTTAGCACTGAGAAGTTGTTCATTACAAGTAAGGCCCTCTACTGCTTCAGGAAATGAAAAAAGACAATCCCAGTTCTGAAAAACTTACTCAGAATTCCCACACTGGCATAACGCAGAAACTTCCGGCCCACACATTCTGAATTCCTAAAAGATCATTGCCATTTCTGTGAATGCTCCAGCCTTAAGCACTTTGGAGTTTCAGTGCCTCTTCAGATCTTCATCTGGAGAGTTTAAGATCTTTTATCATCATTAACATTTAGGGGGCAACCACTGTAATCTACTAATCAAATGTCAGAAAAGTAATATTTAAAGCTGGATTCCGACCCACTCTGTTTTGCAGATTTGCCTATAAAGAACTATTCTTGTAGAAAAGATCATCTGAGTTCTTTAGGTTTCTAACTGAAATGACAAAAGCTCATCCCATCTTCTTATGACACTGAAAGGGAAACAGTGAAGGGACATTTTTAGCATCATTTTGTATTCAACTATTGGTGTGGCATACATGATCTAGACCAGGGCGCTCTCAGCTTCAGCACCACTGACATTCTGAGCAGGTAATTCTTCGATATGGGGACCCATCCTGTGCAACGCAGGATGTTCAGCAGCAGCCCTGGCCTCCACTCACGAGGTGCCGACAGCCTCTCCCTAACCTGTAGTTAGGGCAATCAAAAATATCTCCAGACTTTGCCAAATGTCCCCTGGGGAACAAAACTGTCCTGTGATTAAGAATCACCGCTCTAAACTGAACCTCCAAGTCCCCAAATGTAGACACTGTAAAGACCTGGAAAGACTTTATTCCTAGCAGGTAAGACATGTAACATTCACTGGAGAGACGGTGAAAGAACATTATTTTTTCTTTTCTTGACTGCATTCTCCCAATTTATGAGAAACAGCCATGGGCTATACAGCGTGGGCTATGCCACTGTATGCTTATGAAGACATCTGACTGAACTTGTACAATGACTCTAGTGATAAGAGAACAAATCTACAGCAGCTAGCTGCTGCACTGGCAAATGACAAAGTATGATATTTCTGCCTGTTCGAAATTAACATAAAGCAGTCCTAAAACACTGGTATTGCTCCTGAATTCTACATGTATGAAAAACTGAGTCTGGATAAGCAGGCTCCCAAGCTTGAACATAAAGACTGAAGGGAGGGAGAACGTCGGGTTCTGAAGGTAGGTATCCGTACAGAGATCAAAGCACTGGTTCTCATTTACCAGCCCTAAATCCGGGACGATTAGAATCCCATTTCACATACCACAGCAGTCAGCCGGGTACATCACGCTGCAGTTCCCCTAAGGGGAAACCAGAGTAAAGCGTTGCAATCCTCAAAATGAAATTCACAATACAGTCGATCCACTCTTTCTTGACCTCAGGAGTCTCAGCCGGTGGCCACAAACGACAGCATCAGAATCACGTGGAGAGCTTGTTAAACACGCAGAACCCGCCCCCAAATGGTTCGGACCCGAGGGCTGAAAAATCTGGATTTTACCTAAAGGGCCTCAGGTGATTCCTACGCAAACTGAAGTTGGAAAACCACTGCTTTAATATTTTTCCTTCCTAACCTGGAACGCCCAGAAAACCCACAGCTTTGCATCTGGCTTCTTAACAACTGGGGCTTCTTTCCTGGTGCTTCTGGGGCCGTAAGTTGTTAGCTCTGTCATCCGAAGGGGCTCAGGGAGGCCCCAAGGTCGGCCCCGCGGCCCCCGCTCGCAGCCCGCAGTAGAACGCAGCCCAGCCTCTCTCGGCCCACGGGGACCTTAAAAGACTCACGTCCCCATGACATCACCAGGCCCCAGCCGCGAGCTCCAGGCCAGACGGCCTCCTCAGGCGGGACCCGTTAGCCCCCCAGCCCCGTCCCCCGCCACAATGACAGCACGCAACAGGGAAACAGTCGCCCCGGAGGCGGGGGCCCCGGGCCGCAGCGCCGCCCACAACCCCGGTACGAACCTTCTCCAGGGACACGTCCATGGCGGAGCCCGATGGAGGTCCGGCGGTCCGGGATGCTACTTCCGCCTCCCGTTCCCCGCCGCCGTTTCCACGCTGGCAGCGCTGACGTCCCCGCGCCCGCGGCCGGCGGGGCGGAGCAGCCAGGCAGCGCCGCTGGGCGGAGAGTATGCGGGCGTCCGGGAGGCGGGGCGCAGCGGGGCGGGTCCCCTGACGTGGGTGGGCACCTCTGGGCTTCCGTACCTGGGCGTCACGCCGGCCATCCGTAATGTTTCCAGGCGAGAGGGGGAAGATGGACGGTGGAACCGTCCCAAACTCTTTTTGGAAACCTGTCACAGGCGTCAGAGTGAAAAGATAATAATCACAAACAATTGTTCATGCAGCAAAGCCTGGAATTACTAGTAACTCACCTGTACTTCCAGGCCTAGGTTTCCAAATGCTCTCTAGAACCACCCCTCAGAATGGAATAGTCCATCATGACAGAAGGGCGGGGCGCGAGAGCACCCCTGCGCATGCGCAGGCTAGACAACATCCTGGGTGCTCTGGGATCTGAGGGTTTCCAGAATTGAGCTCCCTAGTGGGCTCTGAGAAGGTACTGGTCAGAGTTGAAGTATTTGTCTCAGCCCTTGCCGCAGAATTCTAGACGGAAAAGACTTTGAGACAACTGGCCCAGCCTTCTCCTTTGTGTCAAGCCGCAATTATGACTTGTCAGGTAATGATAATAGTGATAGATCACCTGCTGCTCTTCCTTTTCACATACAACAGCCCTATGATGTAGAGGTCATTATTATCTCCATTTCACAGTGCTAATCTAGGTAGGATTCAGACCCGAGTACCCTGACTGCAGCGTCTGCACACTACACAAGACTGCCTCCATAACCGCTCCCATCCTTGCTATATAATCATGGGGTTCTAAGGAATGGGGGGGAGGGGAGAACATAAATTTGCTCATTGTAGCCTTCTAAAAGAGGAAAACCGAAATAGACTAGTCTACCACGGTTGCATTTAGTAAAGCAGTTCACCAGTAGAAGACCGCTCGCATTACAACCACAAAACCATTCCTTTTCTCTCCTGTTTTGTGCGTATCTCTTTCGAAACCTCCGTGAATGACTGGGTCACATTTTCGAATGTAGTAATTACATATTTTTAGCTATATAACTTGTATTTGGTAAATTGTCCAGTTATTTCAATAAAATTTTCCACCCTAAAAAGCCTTGTGTGCTGGTTTGGAGTGTACCTGAGAACTATTCAGGTTCTCCAAAGAGCTCCACAAACAGAAGGAATGATATTTGTCTTCCAAGATCTGAAAATGGAATGTACCTCTGACAGAGCAAAACAAGTCATTTTTCCAATTGCTATTATGAAAATTTTCAAACATTTAGAAAAGTTACGAGAATTGTACAGTTGAAACCCGTGTGCCCACTGTCTAGGTTCCCCTGTGAACATTTCCCTATGTATTTTTTTCTTTGTCACATACATATCCGTCAATCCAGTAACGCATCTTCTGTTTCGATACATTTGGAAGTTGCAGACATAAATACTTTTCACCCCTGGACACCTCGGCCTGGGTATTATTAAAAACTCATAATTTTTAAAGCCACCTCCAAGTAATTGTGGATTACATTACAAAGTAGAATCTACAAAATAAAAACTAGAGAAGTTAAATTTAACTTTTCTATTTTAAAAATAGACTTTAAAACCCAACAAAAAAGTGGGACGAATTCGTTTATTTAACATTTACCCAAATATTTGACTACCATCTTGGACTGTTAGGGTCTAGAAATACGAGAATAAGACAAGATTCTGCTCTTAAGAAAGCATTGTTTATGGCAGACATTTTTACTTTGGGGCTCAGGGGGAGATCTGTAAAACTCCTGAAAGTATACTCAAAATTTTCTGTGTGAGCTGTGGAAAGTGTCCACAGCTTTCATTTTACACTCATTTTACTCTCTCTCTCTCTCTTTCTCTCTCCCCGCCCTCTCCCCTCCTCCCCCTACCCCAGGCAAAGAATATTATACCATTTCACTCGTAGATAGATATGTGAGCTGATAAATTATAATGCAGCATTCTATGGGCTAGTACAGAGATGAGAAAAATATAGGAAGCCAGAGCATGAAGCCACTCATTGTGGGGATATTCAGCTTATGTGTGCTAATACAGGCCTTTCTTGATTACTAAGCAAAAAGCAAATCAAATAAAGGAAGTTTGTGAGTTTTTTTCCCCTTTGGATCCATTTACATGATTTGTTGTGTCCTGAATAATATTTATATAATCATATTGCAGATGTTGGTGGGTTTTTTTTAGAGTGTTTTTCCCCTCATCTTTATTGAAATATAGACAATTAGTTGCTTGTATTTACATTGTACAATTCAATGAGTGTTTTTCTAATTATAGTTAGCATACAATAATATACCAGTTTCAATTATATAGCATAGTGATCAGAGACCTACATAACTCGCAAAGTGATCACTCAACTAAATCTAGTACCCTTCTTTTCCCTTATATATTTATTACATTATTAACCATCTTCCCCATGCTACACTCTGCATCTCTATGTCTTATTCTGCGACTATCCCTTTGTACCTTTTAATCCCTTTACCTTTATTTTGTCCCCAACCCCCCCCCATCTAGTGTCCCTCTAAATATGCTCTGTATCTATGAGTTTATTTCTGCTTTTGTTGTTGTTATTGATTTTGTTCTTTAAATGCCACATGTATATGAAATCGTGCGATATTTGTCTTTCTCTATTCGACACATTTCATTCAGCACAATATCCTCTAGATCCATCAAGGCAATATCTTTTTCCATCCCCTTCCTTTTAGTCTGTGTGTCTTTTAATCTGAAGTCTTTTGTAGGCAGTATATGTAGGGGTCTTGTTTTCTTATCCATTCAGCCACTCTGTCTTTTGTTGGAGCACTTAATTCTTTTCTATTTGAGGTATTTGTTAATAGGAATGTATCATTCTTTATTCCTGTTTTTGATACATGTTTTTTCTTCTTAAAGAAGTCCCTCCAACAATTCCTGTAATACTGGCTTGGTGTTAATTCCTTTATCTTATTTTTGTCTGAGAAGCTCTTTATCTGTCCTTCAACTCTAAATGATAGCTATGGTGGATAAAGTATTTTTGGTAGATCCCGGGTTTTCATCACGTTGAATATTTTGTGCCAAGTCCTGTCCTACATAGTTTCTTTTGAGAAATCAGCTACCAGTCTTATGGATGTTCCCTTGTAGGTAAGTAACAGCTTTTCTCTTACTGCTTTTAAGATTCTCTTTGTATTTAACCTTTGGCATTTTAATTATGATATCTCTTGGTGTGGGCCTCTTTGGGTTTCTAGTTTTTGGGACTCTCTGAGCTTCCTGGGGTTTTATGTCCATTTCCTTCACCCAGTTAGGGAAGTTTTTCATTATTATTTCTTCAAATAGCTCTTCAACATCTTGTTTTCCTTCTGGTACCCCTATGACACAGATATTTTTACCTTTAATAGTGTCCCATAGGCTCCTTAAATTATTATTATAGTCTTGGCTTTTTTTTTCTTGCTATCCTGATTTAGTGTCCTTGGCTTTCCCTTCCTCTAGATAGGACATTTGATCCTCTTCTTTATTCACTTTGTTTATTCCATTTAATATACTTCTCATCTCAAATAATGTGTTCTTCATTTCTGACTGGTTCTCTTTTATAATTTCAATTTCAATTTTTATGTTTTTTATCTCTTTGTTGAAGTTCTCACTGAATTCATCTACACTTCCCATAAGTTAATTGAGTATCTTTCTAACGAGTGTTTTGAACTCTGCATCTGTTAGATTACCTGACTCCATTATTTCTGGGTCTCTTTTTCTGTTTTCTCTTATGGTTTCTGCTTGTTTGTTTTACCATTTTGGCTGCCTTTCCATGTCTGTTTCTGTGTACTAAACAAAGCTCTTAAGTCTCCCGGTCTTATCAGTGTGGATTTGTGAAGTAGGTGTCCAGAGGCACAGTTCTGAGAGGGGTTCAGCTGCAGACCAAATTTAGCCCAAGCCTCTACCCTTCCAGGAGCCACCTGTTAAGATTCAGCAAGCAATCCACAGATGCCGTGCTTACAGTTGCCTCAAAAGGCCACACCAGAAACCAAGGCCAGCTGCAACCAGTGTGAGTGTAGGTGCTGCTCAGCAAGGGGCACCTGCCTAAGTGGGGACACACCTGGATGTGGCTTGGGTGGGGCCACGAGTTGGAGGAAGTGGAGTTTCAGGGACTCCTCTGGGCGGAGAGACCTCTGTTATCCAGTTTGATGATGTCATGGCTATGGCTGCTCTGTGTCCGCACCCTGGGAGTGGGGAGGGCTCAACAGGAAACAATGGGTACCACCGGCAGTTCTGTACCCAGCAAATCTTGCCTGAGCCCTCACTCCGACAATGTCTCCCTATAAGTCTTTGGTGCCCCCTGCACGCAGCCGAATGGGCACCGGTGCTCAGGGTGAGCAGGTCCGTCACCTAGAAAATTTACTCTCGGTCGCGGCCCCTTAAGAGGCGTCTACCTCTTTCACAGCCTATGTCTCACTCAGCCGCTCGGGATGGGACAGTCCTGCTTCCTCGCCCCGTCCTACCTTCTGCCGTTGCAGGGTGAGTTCTTAGATGTCTCCCTAGTTGTATGTCTTGTTCATCTAGATCCCAGGCGATTTTCCTTGCTCTTTGCTCCTTGTTTCTGTCACAACCTTAGTCGCCAGAGGGGTGACCAAAGCCTCTATCATCTACACCATTTTTTTCTCTCCAGATGTTGGTTTTTAGTCTTTAGTACTTAGAACCAACCAAGTAGCACATATGGAAGATATAGTTATTATTCGCCATGGCAATGTAAAAATAATAAATTACAAAAAATGGGAGGGAAGAGGCAAGCTCGTTCCAGGGAGTAAGCAGATATTCTCTAAAAGGCTAACTCCAGACTCAAAGTTTTAAGTGTACTAGTTTTAAAGATGTAAAGGAAACCTCTAGAAGAAATAAAATTAACAAATATCAAAGAGTTGGCAAGGATAGGAGAACTGGTGCAAACCGCAATAAATTTCTTTTTTATAGTAAAGATTAAATAGAGTCTTTCTAAATTAAAAAACAAATATAAGGATTTTTTTTTTTTACAAAGTAGTAAGCAATTTTACCCCGCTCCCCGGCCCCAGGTCTAGCTACACAGTGTCTAGGATGCAGTGGGGAATTCAGTGAATAATTATTGAACATATTGATTCAACACATATTTTTGGAGTCCAAATATATGCCAGACAGTATTCTAGGAATTAGGGATACAATAATTAAGAGATTAAGTCTCTGACAAATTGATGGTCCTTAGATGGGAGGGGTATTAGGAGGATATTGGGAGGATATTGGGAAGGAAGGGATTAAGACGTACATATTGCCAGCTATAAAAACAACCACAGGGATGTAAAGTACAGTGTAGGGAATATAGTCAATAAGATTGTAATAACTATGTATGATGGACTTATCCGGCTGACCACTTTACAAATTGTATAAACAATCACTATGTTGTGCACCCAAAACTAATATAATATTGTATATCAACCATAATTGAACAATAAGTTTTTTTTAAAAGAAATTAAGCCTCAGTGTTTGCAGATCTTACACACAATTGGAATGGAGTCGTAACCAATAGCTACATAATACAATATTAAGTAGTGGTAAGCACCATATGGAAAATAGAGCAAGATCAAAGAATAGACAGTAAATTATGAATGAATCCATCCCTCAGACTGTAAATTTGAAATCTCTGTTCTAAAACAGTGAAAATTTTTGTTCGGTAATACTTAGCTGAAAACTAGAAGAAAATTAAACAAAACCAACAACTACCATCATTGATTTATTATTAAGCAAGACCTGAGGGAACCCCTCCTGTTGACTTTTCTCTTACCTAGAAGACCTTTCCTTGACATTAGAGCAGTTCCGGTCATTCACAGATTGTACCATCATCTAATTACCATCTGAGCTGAGTCAAGCAGTCTTGGAAAATCTGAAACAGATACGTTAAGACCAGTAAGGTCGTACGAAAACAAATTTTATTAACATTTTAAACTATGATTTATGTGTAAGACTCTTTCTTACCCTAAGAAGAATTTTAGAGGGTATTTGTTTCAGATTGATTTATTTTATGAAACAATCCAGGCTTCTCTAAAACTGTGTGCCCCAAAAGGAAAATGAATGAAGATGTTAAAAGACAATATAAAAAAGAAAAATGTGCGAATGGTCATAAACATGAAAAAAAGTCATCAAAAATGCAAAAACCAAGTGAGATAGCATTTTTGCCTATCCAATTAACAAAGTTTTTTTGCTTTTAATAATAACACCCACTGTTAATTAGAGAGAATAAAATAAATACTCTCATGCATTACTGGCAGAATTTCAAATAATTATGAAACCTTTTATAGGTTTCAATTGATGCAGTTTGGCATTCTGTAACAGTAAAAACAATATATACATGTTTTTCATCCCTCAAATTCTACTCTCAGAAATTTAAGAAGTAATTAAGTTAAAGATTTAACTATAGGAATGTCAATAACAGCATTGTTTGTAATGGTGAAAAAATTTTAAACAACCTATATATCCAACTATGTAATAAATTGGTTAAATTATGGTAAAATTGGATAAGACATACCTTTAAAAATAGTGATGTCGATGCCTACTTATTGATATGGAAAGATATGTCGTAAACTCAAAAATGTAGGTAATAAAATACCTTGTGTAATATAAGCCTAATTTTTTTTAGGAAAAGGTATATGAAGAGATGGAAAAGAGTATTAAAAATTAACCAAAAATGGTAACTGGCTAACTGTAGAAATGTTCATCTTTTTAATTCTTTTTTCGTCTTCCATACTTGCTGTAGAATAATTTTTTTAAAAGAACATTTAGAGTGACGTCAGAAACATGGCAGAGTGAGAGATGTCCCCAGATCTCTCCCCTTGAAACAACAATAAGCTGAACATCTAAAACTCAACAAAATACACCCAAACTGCACACCAGCACTTCTGAGCATGGGATCTGCGTTTAAGAACTACCACAGCAGGGATCCAAGAGGCTTAGACGCCACCTACTGGAAACCAAAAGAAAAACGCCTTCTTTGCAACAGGCTGAAGAGAGACCTTTATGTAATAAATCTTCCTTCTGGAAAAAAAGCAGGAAACACTTCCATTAATGCCCAGGTGGAGATATAGGCCATTAAACACCATGAACAAAGGTGACAAGGCAGCTCAGAAAGAGGAAAATCTCCAGGAAATAAGCTTACAGACATAGAAATATGTGACTTAAATGACAGAGAATTCAGGATGGTACTTCTGAAAAATTCAGTGAGTTCCAAAACAAGTCATAGCAACAATTTCAGGAATTGAAAAAACAACTAAATGAGCAGAACAAGGAGATTGAAACCCTCAAAAAGAATCAAATAGAACTTCTGGAGATTAAAAAAACACACTGCACGAGTTGAAAAATGAAATAGCAAGCTTGGGAAATGGAGTTGACCAAAAGGAGGAAAAGATCAGTGATATCAAAGACAGAAATCTAGAAATAAATCAGGAGGAAGAAGAGAGAAACCAAAGAATGAAAATAATGAAAAAGAGATACAAGAACTAGCTGATTCCACCAGGAGAAGACACATAGGAATAATGGGGATTAGAAAGCATTTTCAGACAAATAGTTGACAAGAATTTCCCAAATCTAAGGAATGAGCTAGAGCTTGGAATTCAAGAAGTCAACAGAACACCCAATTATCTCAACCCAAAAAGGCCTTCTCAAAGATACATGGTATTAAAATTATCAAAAATCAATGACAGAATTCTCAGGGCAGCCAGGGAAAAGAAGACTACGTAACCTATAAAGGAAAACCCATTAGATTATCGTCGGACTTCTTGGTCTGGTAATGTCGACATGTATTCTTATAGCACAGACACAGGTTCATCGCATAATAAACATAATGCTTTGCCATCTAATTTGATAAAATAATTCACACTTCATTGTACCTTAAAAATGGAATATTCTAAGTCCACTTTTTTTTTTTATTTCACAGGTATATCCTGGTAATAAAAGAATAAAATGTCAAATAAACGAACATTTAGTAGTACTTGTGCTAGTTATTTATCCTCTCCTGGCTCCAAAACCATTCTTTTTGCCTGCACTGTGAAAATGGATCTGAGCCTTTTAAATATTTTTCCGTTGTCAGGTAATGACAATGTTTCGTCAGTACAGGGCGCCAGAGAGATTTCAGAAAGGATTTTGCTTCCAGCTTCTTGCTGGTGGATTTCTCAAGTGCCTAGCTCCTGAAGCTTCCCCAGGATGTAAAGAAAAACTCACATTTCCTATGTGTTTCTACTACCACACTATTTCACTCTGACACCAGATGTGTGGGTTTTCCACTCATCAAGCAATTCTGTGGCACTTGGGATACCATGATAACAAAACCTAGATTGAATACCTGACCTAATTGCTGTTTCCACCTCTCCCAGAAACATAATTTTAATCAACCAGTCTGGAATTTTATGGTCAAGCACCAGTAAAGTAATCTGGGCCCTTTCCATTCACCCCCGCCCCGCCCCCGTAGAAGAAGGGGCAATTTGCATGACAGAAACTCTTGCCATTCCCTTCCCTCCAAAACAAGATTTCCTGGTCTGAAAATAATTCTTTTCTTTTAATACCTTCCACACCCCACCTTTCTTCCTATAATACCTTACATTTGGTGCAGACCCTGGGAGGGCCCTTATAGTTGCTGGATGGGATGCTGCCCTATTCATGATCACTTAATAAACCCAATTCGATCTTCAAATTTCCTCAGTTGAATTTTTTTTTAACACACCCAACTTACATGTTCCCATCTGCAGAGGGACAAGGCAACATTCTGCCCTCTTGTTCCAGCTTTCATATTGTAAACAAGTAAGTGTCTTTTTCACAATATATGTGCTGCCCCCATTTTCCACATTTTTGTGCTTTTTTTTTTTTTTTAGTGATATCGCCGTTCAAAATGGCCCTCAAGCATCATCCTGTAGTGCTGCCTACATGCACGAAGATTGTGATGTGCCCTATGTGGAAAATACCTGTGTTGGATAAGCTTTGTTTGGGCGTTAAGTTACAATGTTGTTGGCTGAGAATGTGGTACTAGAGCAAAGGAGTCCATCGGCCCACATGCCTCTCCTCTGTGCATGCTTCAGCGGCATGAGCTATGTACAGGTTTTGCAGCGAAGGAAGTAAACGTTTTATTTTAGAGAGCTGCAAGTCCCGGAGACACAGGTGAGATACTGCTCAATGGTATAGATCATACAAAGAAAAATCATTAGCCATGGAAACTAAGGGATTTGGAGTCATGGGTGCCGCTGATTGGACGGGGCTGGGGCACTTGGTCATTGGGTCCAGTTCTGGAGTCAGCCATGGCCAGTATCGCGTCTGGTCCTGTGGTCCGACAGGCTGTTCAGGCTGTTCTGCCTCGATGGGGCTGAGGCTGAAACACATAAAAGCCAAGATGTTGTCCTTAGTGTAACTGAAAACTTGTTGTCCTCGTGACTGATAGCCCTGAGGCTTTATTCTTGAAAGAGTTGATACTGGCTGGAACCTTATGTCCTAAGGCTTAATGATTAAGAGGTGTAGGCATACAAAAGTGGAAGGATAAGGCCAAAAAAAGCAAGTGAGTCACAATGCCATTATGTGAGGCAAAGTTGACTTGAATCAGAGAAAAACCTGTCTTGACGAAGTCTGTGTGTAGTCACAAATGAAATGTTAATGAAATCAACAGTATATATTTAATAAGGTATCCTTCTTTCAGTAAACCAAAGTCTGTGTGCTTGACATTTCAGAAGGCCAAAACTCAAAAGAGCAGAGTTTGGAGTAAGGGAAGGTTTATCGGTCAAGAAGGTGTCAACTGAGAAGATGGGAGACCTAATGGTGCCTCAAATCCATCTTGCTCTCCGGGCTAGGTGAAGGGTTTTTAAGGGATTGAGGTGATACGCATGCCAAAGTGCCACTGGGACACGTTTTAATTGTAGGGCTTTGGAACTCGGCCATTTGTGGTAAAGGGGGATCAACTCTGGATCTTCCTGGACATTGGACCCTTGGCTTCTGAAAGGGTTGCAGTGTTCACATCCTGGTATTTGGTTCTTTGGGAGTGGGGAGGGGGTGGATTTTGGTTCCTGCTACAGCTGGAGGCCAAAGTTCTCTCCTGCGCATGCTTCAGCGGCATGACCCACAGCCCTGGTTTGCTATCTTTGAAAAAATGCTCAGTACCTCGTCAAGCAGGATAGAACCATTTTGAGCTGGCTCCACGGTTACACTTCACCAGACACATCAAATAAGCTTATGCATTGAACAGTTGATGAAAGTGTTGTGACCAAAAGCTCACAGGAATTTTACCCTGAATTTCTCCTAAAAGTAATGGTTCAATATCTGCTAATTGAGTGTGCACAGTGACTATAGAACAGGACTATTCAGAATAATAAGAATTGATTGTATTAAAACTTAGCCTGTTTCAAAGAAGCATAAATGGGAAAAAAAAAAAAAACCTCTGTAATTAATTCACTTTTTTACGTGGAAGTGTTCTTCACATTTGCATGTTTGAATATGCACTATCTTTAAAGCTACTGCTAATGTTGGGTTTTTCATAACTTTGGATTTAAAAATTTTATATCTTCTTTAAGCATTTTAGGAGAATTTACAAAGGTGTTTCTTTTTCCAAAGCTTAACAATAGAAAATGAATGAAATGAATTTATCTGACCACTCTATTATCCCACAGCAATTGTGAGCAGGCTAGTTACTTAAAGTTGGTGAAAACAGAGTTCCTGAACCAGAGAAAAACTCTATTTCACATATTTCTTTCCAATGACATAATTTTAAAATACCACATTGCAGGTAGAGTTTAAAGGTCCCCTATTCCTGTTAAGAAATCTGTTGCCACATTTTAATATTCTCTTGGGGGGCAACATGGAAGTATAGGGAATTCTTTCAAACCGCTAACAAGAGTGAAGAACAGATAAAATGTTAGCCTCAGTACTTTATTTTGGCCCCAGCCAGCATTAAAATGGTCTGAAAATGATCATAGGGATCCAAGCACCTTAAGTTTGGTGTTGATGCCAAGGGTTTAAGAAATGCCTGGGTCCTAGAGGACCCAGACTTCTTGGGCATGATTTTTTCACATCAGAGCTGATTAATAGCATTTTTGCTCAAAGAAGAAATGAAGGTTCCGGTGGGAAGCAGGCTTATATCCCTCTTCCTTTTAACCTGCCCTTCTGACCATCTTCCCCAGCTACAGTGCCTGTTTTCTCTCCATGTGCACATTCAGATAGGGAGCAAGCAGTGGTGGGATCCCATACTCCTATCCCAACCACCCACAGCCATCCAAATAAAAATAAAAATAATAAAATCATATCAACATCTACACAAAGCATAGCTGTTTTTTATTGATATGTGTGCACAGTTGAAGCCAAGGCCTTCTGCTTCCCCAGCATGCACCAGCTTCAAATCAAAGCATTCCCTTCCATTAGATCACTGCTGGAGAAATTAAGAATGGAGAGCCCTGGCATGCAGGCATCGATGGGTGAGGATATCATGAAAGAGAGAGGATTAGACAAGATTTCTTTGCCAGCCTCCCTCGAGCCTCATTTCAGGTGACAAGGAAGAAGACAGTTGCTTTGCATTCTTCCTCTGTGTCCACACCCACAAATCCAACCCATGTCTCTGAAGTGATATTGGAGAGGTTTGAAGAGCCTCAATGACCTTTTTTGAGGTGGTGGCCTTAGCTGATCCACTTCATCCATTCATTGGAAAACACACCTGTTGGTCCTGGAGCTTTGAAGCATAGTGGCCTTTTGTTTGTCAGTTGAAATTTCAGGATTAGCAAGAGAAGTTAGAAGGTTTTAGACACTGCGGCCCCCTTGGTGGTTCTTAAGCCCCAATTCATTTAAATAAGATGAAATAATAACAGTTACAATAATCTTCATTGTAATCATCTTAATGTATTTTTAATGTGATCCTTCACTGTAAATTGAAGCTCAGTGCCCACATCAGTACTTATACCCTGCAGAGAGAGAGTTTCTAACAAAACTCCTATTTTATGATTTAACACAGTGTTCAGTTCTCTAGTTGTACCCCACTGTTCAAGGATATTAATGTCACACGCATGTGTTGCCTCATTATTGCTGGGGGCCTCTAAATCACAGCTTGCACAGATGATGAAGCATCCATGTAATGAATTCATTTATCTCAGAGCATCTCCTCTTGTTTGAAGGCCATGTGGGTTCTTACATTTGCTTGAGTAATAGATTGGTTTTTTTGTTTGTTTTTGTTCTTTTTATTACTTTTAAGAAGAGACCAGTATACAATGTTAAATAGAAACTTTCATTGCCAGAAGCATGTCTGACAGAAAGAGTTTATTGAGCCATGTGCTAGCCAGCAAAGGACCAGGTCCTGGGACCTGCAGCCTGAACCTCCAGCAGCAGGGCTGGGCGGAGGAGACAACAGGTCTGCTGTCTTGGAGCTGACAGCCTCTTTTGTGCATTATGTTTGGGGAAGAAAGATGAAAATTGTTCTGAAAGAATTCACACTGGCTACAGACAAGGGGAAGGTGAAGGGAGGGCAGTTCTAGGATAGGGACACAGTCTGTAAGGGAGAAATATTTACTACTTTTGACCAGTTGCGGGTGACAGTCCTGAAAGTTCATGTGTAAGCAGGATGCGGTGGCCTCTGGTGGTCACAACAGAAGTTGCTTTGAAGCTCCAACATAACGTTCAGGAATGTGAGCATTCTAGTTGGCCCACAGCTATTATTAAATGGTTAATTACTCTCATCTCTCTCCTCCTCCACCTGCTGTAATTTAATTTAGGACATCTTGCAATTTTCTCTTGTCAACAGCAATACATATAAATCCATTCAACCTTCCTAAGTATTTGTTTCTCTTTCTTTCAACTCCCATTAATAGATCCAGTTGCTTGGTAAAGATTACTGTAGATTCTGGAGAATATATGCCTCTACAGGTTAGTACCAATCCTTCGGCTTCTTGGGTTTCTGTGAAGAGTATATGGGTTAGAGTGCATAGGAGAGAACTGATACATGCAGTGGGTTCTCCGTGAATGCCAGTCCCATCCCTTTGGGGTTGCCAGGGTTAGCAAAATAAATGTTAAAAATACAAGGTGTCCAGTTAACTTTGAATTTCAGATGAACAGTGAAAGGTTTTTAGTATAAGCATGTCCCAAACATTGCATGAGACATACGCTAAAAACATATTCATCATTCATCCGAATGATCAATCGAATGAATGAATGATTGAGTGCCTGGACAAACAGTTCTAATCTGTGTTGCCGGAGAGAAAATATTTTCTTCTACATTTCTAAGTTCTCCTGGCCGGTCTAATAATCAAATTGACATGAGACAGATTAGCAAGAGAAAAACAAATGAAAATTTATTAGCATGTGTACCCCCTGTATACATGGAGAGACCCAGGAAAATGGGCAGAAGCTATCACTTTAAATACCACCTTCGGCTAAGGACAGAAGAAGATGCTGGGGGGTAAGGAGAGCCATTTATGGGAGGTTACCAGGAGAAGCACAGCAAACAAGGCTAAGGTAGTAATGGCAGATTTGTCCTTGTCTTCTCTTTGGTAGTGTTGGCAGGCTGGGTACAGAGAGGGAAACACGCTTAGGGATGGACATTTTCCTTACAAACGTAAATGTCCTTTTACACAGGGTAACTTCTACTTGGATTTCACAGCTTCTCCCATGTCTCCAGTTTCTTAAAATTAACCAACCTAAAATAATCAGTGTCCCCAGAGAGGCACATTTTGGGTGGCAAACTCAGCTCCCCTTCAAGGTGTTGAGAAATGGGTAGTTTGATTTCAGTTAACATATTCAATTGCAGTTAGAGGAGATCAAAAGGATTACAGAGAAGGAAGACACAGAAGGAGGTGGTATAGTAGGCTGAGTAATGGCCCTCTGAAGATGTCCACATCTTAATGACTAGAACTCATGACTATGTTACTTTACATAGCAAAGGGGGTTCTGTAGATGATAAAAGAGACTTTGTAGATGACCCTAAAGGTAAGGACCTTGATATGTGGACATTATCCTGGATTATCCAGGTAGGCCAAATTGGGTCCTTCTAAGAGGGACACAATAGGGTCAGAGTCTGAAAAAACTTTGCGACAATGGAATGACAGAGAGAGAGATTGCAAGATGCTATGCTGCTGACTTTGAAGATGGAGAAAGGGGTGAGACATACGTATGCTAAAAAGCTATTCATTGTTCTTTTTTCGTACAGATTATGACTGAGACTTTAAGGTACAGGTCCACAGGTCCATGGGAGGAGCCAGGGCTTATGGGAGGAGTTCTCACATCCTATGTCATTATACAGGAAGAACTCTACACTTACAGTAAAGCTCTATGGTTGTAACTGTCCCTCCCCTTAACTTCCTTTTCTCCTGTATATACTTTATCTTGGCACACTGATGTGTGTGCAGATGGCTCACCATGTTTGCATGCACTGGGTTGCAACTTTATCCTTTTCCTGAACAAATCCTTTTGAGGACAAAACACCTAGTCAATATTTTTCGGTTGACAGGGATCATCACGGGATTCAGGGAGCCTCTAGAAGCTGGAAAAGACAAGGAATTAGATTCTGTTCTAGGGCTTCTAGAGAGAATCCCTACCCAATTAGTAGTCACTTTGCAATTAGCAGCCCTACAGACTCATTTTAGATTTCTGACCTCTGAAAGTCTAAGAAAACAAATTAATGTTGTTTTAAGTCACTAAATTTGTGGTAAGTGGTTACAGCAGCAATAGGAAAATAATAAGGGGGTTATAAATAATAAACAAAGATGTTTCAGTGAGCTAGCAGCCTGCCTAGCTGGGAGAAGTCTGATAGATTTGCATGGAACCAGAAACAAGGACAAGGAGAGGAGAGGGATAGAAATAAAAAGAGTCAAAGAACACAGAAATTGGTGGATTCTCAAGAATTGAAGAGAATGGGTGTGTTAGTTGGCTACAGCTGCCAGAACAAAATACCACAGAGTAGGTGGGTTAAAAAACATTTATTTTCTCACAGTTCTGGAGGCTAGAAGTCCAAGGTCAAGATGTCACCTGGGTTGGTTTCTTCAGAGGCCTCTCTCCTTGGCTTGCAGATGGCCACCTTCTCACTGTGTCCTCCCATGACCTTTTCTCTGTGCATGCTTTGTCCAGGTGTCTGTGTCCAAATTTCCTCTGTTAAAAGGATCCCAGTCAGGTTGGATTAGGGTCCATCCTAAAGGGTTACTTTTTAATTTAGTCACCTCTTTAAAGGTCCCATCTCCAAATAGACACATTCTGAGGTACCAGGGATTAGGGCTTCAGTATAGGAATTTTGTGGGGACAATTCAGCCCACAACAATGGGATTGACAAATGGAGAAACATTCTACAAAATAACTGGTTAGTGAGTGACCCAGATTGGAGATTAAGGCAATATATGACAATTCAGTGCAATAAAAAGTGATTCAGAATTGGATGCAAAATTGGAAAAAAGACTTTAGTGGGACAATTGGCAATAATTTGAATAAGGTATATAGGTTAGGCAATAGTGTTGCATCAGTGCTTATTTCTTTGTTTTGATAATTGTACTATGGTTATGTAAGATGTCAGTACTTGAGGACGCTTGGGTAAAGAGTATTTAAGAACTCTGTACTATTTTTGCAACTTTTTTCTAAGTCTGGAATTACTTCAAAATGAAAAGTTAAAAATTAAAAAATTAGGTAAAATAGGGAAACAAATAGGAGAGACAGAATGAGAATGAAATTGGAAGTTACAGTGAGAGAAGGAGAACAAGCAAGGAGAAACTGAGTTCCATGAGGTCAGAAGTCTGCTGTGTGGATCCCCAGTGACCTGCCTCGGCGACACTGCCTGGGAGCTTGGCACAAGCTCTGGAGAGAAGGCACTAGGCCCATTGAGTCCCTGTTCCCATTCATGAAAATTTAAAAATGTGAATTTGTACCTAAAGTTAATAGTCAGTGCACTGTGTGTGTCGAAAGTGTGAATTCCCTGCATGTACCCATTTAAAATACACTGCCATCTTGGTAAAATACACTCCCCTACCCCCCACACCCACCCCCCATTCCCCGCGCCGTAACCGCCCTCCCCCTTAACCTTTTTTAGGAGATATAACTTAGGTACCATAAAAGTCGCCGTTTGAAAGTCTATTTAATGGTTTCCGGCACAACCATCACCACTATCTAATTACAGAACATTTTCTTCGCCTCCCCCGCGCCCCCCCCCCCCACCCCGCGAAAAAGAAAGAATCCCTACCGAGTTAGCAGTCACTCTGTATCCCTCCCCCCAGCCCCACCCCCTTCCCATCGCCCAGCCTCTGGCAACCACTAGTCTGCTTTCCATCTCCACGGCTTTTTCTATGTACGACGTTGCTTGTAAGTGGATAATGCAATCTGGAGACCAGCCACATTTCAAATGCTCAGCCCGCACAGTGGTTGGTGGCTACAGGATTGGCCCGCGCGGCTTGGGTGTGCAAGAGGCGCCCAATCGCTCTGGAGCATTTGGAGAAAGCAGGTGCAGGTGTAAGGAGGGGGCGCCGGGAGCGCCGGGCATTGTGCGGTTGCAGACTGGTGCGCACCGCGCGGCATGGCCGGCTGGTGGCGGGCGCTGGTGCGCACGGCCCAACGCCACCCATGGCCCACAAACGTGGTAGTCTACACTACGTTCTTCTCTGCGGGTGACGCGCTGCAACAGCGGCTGCGGGATGGCCCGGCTGACTGGCGGCAGACGAGGCAGGTGGCCACCGTGGCCGTGACCTTCCACGCCAACTTCAACTACATGTGGCTGCGCCTGCTGGAGCGCGCGCTGCCTGGCCGCACGCCGCGCACCATCCTGGCCAAGGTGGTGTGCGACCAGGTGGTCGGCGGGCCCGTGGCTATCTCGGCCTTCTACATCGGTAAGGGGCCCGGGCAGGGGCCGGGGGCCAGGGGTGGAGGCCCGGGGCGGGACACGGTGAGGAGGCCAGGGTTCAAGATTGGGGGACTGCAGGCAGGAGCCGGGGAGTGGGCTTGGTATTCATGGGGGGAGGGGCGGGATTCAGGGCTGGAGAGGGCGCTGCAGGTGCAAGGGCCGAGAAGTCTGGGGACCTGGGATTAAGGGAGTTGGGGGAGGGAAGTTGAGGGGCGGTAGCTGGAGAGTCCAGGGATTAGGGGGCCAAAGTCAAGCAGGTCATAGATCTGGGGGGTGGGGGCAGAATCGGAGTTGAGACTCTGGGGCTAGTGATTAGTGATTTGGGGGGGGCGGTGATGCGGTGTGGGGCATATGCCAGAACT
>CM053501.1:3502807-3526567 GCA_028627145.1 Eidolon dupreanum | reverse complement strand
GGTGTTTACATATTGAAAGAGAAAACTTGAACATGAACCGTTATACACTATTTTTCTTACTGAATCTTTTAAAATTGTTTTGGTATGTGTTTTTGCAAATAGGTATGAGTATTCTCCAGGGAAGGGATGACATATTTGGGGACCTGAAAAAGAAATTCTGGAATACATACATGGTAAGACAGACTTTTGCAAATGCAACCAAGATCTTTTTGTACATTTTTAACATAAAAACATTTTAATAAAAATATTTTCAAATTGGGCTTCAGGTGGTTGGCACAAGGGAACAATATTTTGATAGAGAGATCTTAAATTTGTTTTGATAGATGAATGAAAAGAAGCTTTAGAGTGTCTATATATGTCTCTGAATTTTAGTGTCACAGTGATTTTTGCAATATGGCAACTCAGATATATTATTTCTTAGAAATATATCTAATATTCATCCTTCTCTTTTATATAGTTTTTAAAAACTTTAATATGGAAATAATTTCAAACTTACAGAAAAATAACATTTCAAAAATACCCTTATACCCTTTGCCCAAGTTCACTTATTAACATTTTGCCCTATTTGTTTTATTATTTGCTTGCTCTACATGTCATCCCTCCATCTTTCTAATGTTTTTCTAAATCATTTGAGTTATTTACACACAGAATTATGCTTTACGCTTAGATACTTAGAGATCTCTTTTTTTAAGAATAAAGATGTTCTCATATAACCAGAGAATAGTTATTAACTTCGAAAAATTTAACAGTGATGATAATCCTTTTTTCTCATCTGCTACCAATATTTCATTTTTGTCATTTGACCATCTCATGGCCTTTATAGCATTTCTTTCCCTTCCAGTATAAGACCCAGTTCAGGATCAGGCAGTGCATGTAGTTCTCATGTCTCTTTAGTCCCCATTAAGTGGGAACATTTTCTTAGCCCTTTTAAAAAATCTATTGCACACTGATATTTTTGAGAAACATAGTCCTCCCTTTAAAAAAAAACAACAGCAAAGCATTCTCTTTTTTGCGGGGTGGGGTGGGGGTGGGGGGTGGTGCAGTTTGTTGTTTCCTCATGATTAGATGCAGGTTATACTTTCCTGGCTAGAACACACCATCTGTGGCAGTGAGTCCTCCTCAGGGTCATCACAGCAGAGGGGCTGGTGCAGGATATCCTTCTGCCTCTCATGGGTGACGTCAATTTTCACCACCTGGTCAAGGTGTCTGATTTTTTCCACTATGTGGTTACTATTTTTTTCTCTTGAAACTAACTAATAAGCCGTCTGTAGGGAGGCTCTTTAAGACCAGGCAAATAAATATCCTGCTCCCCATCAGAATATCTCCCCCCACCCTGGATTTGGCACTCACCGACAATTCTACCTGAACCAGCTTTTGCTCTTGCAATGGTTGCCAAAAGACGGATTTTCAGCTCCAGCCCTAGTGCCACATTTATTGGATGGCTCTCAGTGTTTTCCTGTAAACAAGAGCCCTCTCTTCTCTCCCAGTTATTTATTTACTTATTTCTTTTTTTATTATCCATATGGACTCAGAGATTCCCACGTTTTTCAATGGTTTACCATTCATTACTGTGGATAATTATTTTTGCTGCTTAAGTGTCCTAGATTGAGCCAGTGGAGGGTCCCTTCGAGCGAGCTCCCATGTCCTTGTGACATCCCCCATTATTTTAAAAATCACTCTTTCAAAACAAGATGTTCCGGGCTCATCTTATACCTTGTATTTGCCCTTCCCCAGGGCTGGAATCAGCCATTACTCCAAGGAGTCCTTTTTCCTTTTAGTGGGGAGTAGTAGAGGAGACCAGGACCTGTGCATGATGTAATGGTGTGTTTTGAAAGAAAAAAATTGCCATGAGAAGGAAAGCCACGTTTGCGTGAGCTTACTCTCCTAATTGTTTTTGCTGAAGTGGTAATTTCTTAAATGAGTATATACTTTAAATAGCTTTTATTGCAACAGTTTATTGTAGAAACTTTAGAAAATAAAGATTAGTAAAAAAAAAAAAAAGGGGGGGAAATAATACCACCTTTATATTACCAGTGTAATACTTTTAAGGACTATTTTGAAATGGTCCTCAATGAAGACATACAGGCTACATTTTTTGGGTGTTCAGGACAAAACTGCCAGGTTTTTTGGGGGGTGGGGGTTATAATTTACATTCCAAGACCCCTATCTTTGAGGGAAAAAATCCATAATGACAACCTTTTTTGTCAGAATGTACAGGTTAAATCCTGTTAAAATAAATCTATCTTGAAATATTTTGTAATACACCAAAATGCCAGCTAAACTTAATTCTATAGCATGAAATAGTAGACTATATTATTAGCAAGCAAGTCATTCCGCAAGGAATGGTTTAGTATATAGTTTCCAATTTTTACTGAGATACACCAGGATTTGGTTAGTGGCTGCATCTATCTCCTGCCAGGTTGGGACGGTGCCGGCTCCCCACCCACCTCGACACGGGTGCTGTCGGCCAGCATCTGCCCCGCAGTAACCACGTGCCACCAAGAAGCCGTGATCAAAAATACCCGGATGTCGGAGAAGCAGCAACAGGACCCAGGGGCGGGGGCTGGCTGCTCAGGCGTTGGGGAAATATAACAGAGAGGGACATTGGGTCCCATTCTTAAGAAGGAATTTGACAAGAAGTACACCTGACGCTGCTTCGTGGGGAGGAACTTCAATAGTTAGTTATGTGACACGTGAAAGGGAACGCTTCATCTACTTCTACCTGGGCCAAATGGCCTTCCTTCTGTTCAAATCTAGTTAAAAACAGTTTTGTGATCTATCCAAAAAGAAGGACTGCAGCCTAAATTCCAAATATCAGAGACCGAAATCTTCAACCTCGCCTGAAGGGAACACCTTGATCTTGAACCTCTGTGTTGTTTTGTACAGGGCATTCTCTGTACTCATTTGTTGTGGATGTTAAACAAGTAGCAAAACCAAAAAAATTTATTGATGGTCCTTTTATCAGTATGTTCCCATATCATTTGCTTGGGGTAAATAGGAAAATTGCGATTGATATATGAATGCAAAGTCTGGATCTGTGAATATAACTACTAAAAAATGTCTTGAACCTAAAAGGTTTTGTCACAACTCCCCACCCTCTTCTCAAGAGACCTTAAGTGGTCTAATTTAATCGGCTTAGTCTGAAATATCATACCACATCCGCATTCCTTCTGCATGGTATTTTGCAATCTTTTATAGAATAAACCATAGGCTTATGTTGTGTGATTAAAAAGACATTCTAATAAAGCTTTCATGTTTTTTCTAATTCCAGGTTGCTCTGACATACTGGCCTTTTGTACAGGTGAGTTTCAAACAACTCGGAATGCTCACTCCTGGCTTTGGTTTACGTGGAGCCCTAACGTATTCTCTTTCCATTACAGCTGGTCAACTTTATCCTTGTTCCTATTCAGTGGAGAACGGCTTGCTCTGGACTCTGTAGTTTTCTGTGGGCCACCTTCCTTTGTTATTTACAACAGAGTGATGATGGTACACTGAAGTCAGTTTTCACCTTTCCTCATTTAAAAAAGGCCGATGCAGTTGAAAGGCCCCGGGAGAAGTGAGACGTCAAGGACTCCCTGAAAGTGACAATTTTTTTTCTTAAATGCAGTTATGTGCTCCACTTGAGAGAATTACTATTCCATACTCATTTGTTTCTTAATTATCAATAAGTGGAATAAGAGGAAAGTATTACCTCTCTAATATTTTCACTTCTTTAATACTTTGATGAATACCAATAACAGTGCCAAAATGGTATTTTATGATTATTACTATTTCTATCCTAATATTTTAATGCCATTGAATTATATTTAATGCATTTAAATATTAATGCCATTTAAGTAACCTGTTTTGATTGTATACATCTCTCTTCTAATATCTCAGATGATTCCAAAACACTTTTGAAACAGATTACTTTTCATACCAAAAATAGTTCTTATAGTGAATTTCTGTTTACTCAATCAAGGACAAGATTGAATAACCAGATTCCCCCACACACACACCAAAAAAAAATTCTATATAATCATTTTATGCTGATATTAAAGTTCTGTAAGTATAATTTATATTAAAAAATGGTGTGCAATTGGTGTGTATAGAATATATTTTATCGATGTCTTCTATTTTCATAGTTTCTAAGTTAGTACTTTTTTATATTTTTTAGCTTTAGGCATATTCATTACCCCATTTCCTAGACATAGGAAATATACAAAGTATTTGACTTCTTAAAGGAATATATTGAGTGAAGTTTTGGGGGAAAAAAAGAACAATTTCTTTGGAAGAAAGAACTCTATTCCACAGGTTTGCAGGGAAAATAGTTACCTCAAATTTCACACTGATGTCATATTTTTAAAAATCAATGCTTTAAACTAAGTTTTTTATTTTTTATTTTTTTATAGTAACATTGGTTAATGAAATCCAATAAATTTTAGCTGTACACTTTAACAGTAAAGCATATATATGTTTACACTGTGTGTTCACTTCCCATAGTTAGAATTCTTTCTGTCACCACGTATTTGACCCCCTTTACCCTGTCCTCTCACCCCCTACGCCCTACCCTCTGGTAACCGCTAGTGTATAGTCCACGTCCATGAGTCTCTGTTTATCCTGTTCATTTGTTGCTTTTAGGTTTATATCCCACATATAAGTGATATCACGTGATTTTTCAACTTCTTTCTGTCTGGCTTATTTCGCTTAGCATGATTATCTCGAGGTCCATCCATGTTTAACCTAAATTTTTATAGGTAGTCTTTAAGGTAAACATGAGAAACTTGATCCAGGCTTTCCCATTTATTCGGTTTGTCTCAAAGTCAGTGGGTTTAAAAATTATATGACCCAAGAAGTTTCAGCAAATTTCACCTAAGAATTTTACCACAATTCTGTTGCTTCCAATGGAGTATTGCACAAATTTAAAGATGCGAAGCACTGAAACGTTAATAAATTTATATTGAGAATTTATATTTAAGATTAAGAATTTATTCTTTAAAATTTTGAAGCATATACTTTATATAATTTGAAATATAAATTTATATAATTCATAGTATATAATTTCTAAGTATACAATTTGAATTTTATTTTACATTATTGGGACAATGGTAAGGAAATTTCTAGATAGTTTAATTCTAAAATAATGTGTTATAGTAGGATCAGATCAGATGAGATGAGATCTTGAGAAGAGAGCAAAGAGAAAAGAAAGGCATTTAAGTTTTCACATAAGGGGGAATTTGTATAGCCCATTCCTCAACTTTAAATAATGGAAATGCTTCTGTTCAGCTTAGTTGTAATTAAAAATGCATAATTTGCAACTTATCTGTCTTTTTCACTTGTAGGAAAATTAATAAGAACTATTCTCTTTTATCTATATCATAGTTGGTTTGGTAAGAGAATTAAAACAATGTGAGAGTTTGCATGTGTTTAAAATTTTCTCATACCATCTTTGAGAGTGGCATGTGAAAATATTGTCATCAAAATTTGTTCAGTGAGGTGATTCAGTGTACAGAGTAATCGATTATTTGCCCACTATGCAGTCAGTGAAATTTGGCATTTAGGGGTTCCTACAAATGAAGGATGATTTAGGAAAACTTTATCTTATAAAGTATTGGTGTTCCGTGGGCCAGAATAAGAAAACTAATGAATGAAAGTAATTTCAACTACTAAAAGGTATAGTTAACAGAGGAAAACGTTTTTACATTCTAGTACTTCATTAACAGTTGTAATTTTGGTTTGTAATGCTTTGAAGAAAAATTTGTTTTATTATTTCACAATAAAATCTATAAAGAGATTTAATTTTGGTATTTCAGGTTGTATCTAAACAGGGCCTCCAGATCAACTAAATTAAATGCAGATAATCTCTTCAATTGAGGTAAATGACAGAACCACAATTTCTAACTCATCCATCATTACTATATACTTTCTTAGTACTGTTTTTCTTCCGAGGAGTGTCATTGTTTAGGATTTGAAGCTATTGAAAATATTTTATGCTCGGTGGGCAATTTACTTTTAGTTCAGTGGAATTTTGTGTGAATTTTTACAGCGTGTTTGCCAAAACAGATTGTATCCAGAACATGCTTAATATATTCTGCAGGCAGCTTTCATTTGAAATTAAGTTTATCTTCTGAAAATATTAGAAAGTTAATGGATTTTTGTGCCTGAAGATTTTAACCTTGCATTGGCTACATTTAATCCAGTTTTACCCATAATGTTTAGATTTAAAGAAACCAAATCACTCAAAATGCAGTTAAACAATTGAAAAAATTTTCTTTTAATACTCTCAATGGCCAATAATAGAAAGGAGAAATCCAGAGTTTAAAGATAAGGAACAGATAGAGATCTGTGAACAGCGGCCAACCAAGTATATAGAAGAGAATAGTAACTGAGTAACATTTTGGGCATATATCAATTGTAATTTATCCTTTTCTAGTTCTGTTTTCCTTCATAACTCTGTTTTTCCTTAAATTAATCTTTATTCATCCATATCTTCCTTCTTCTTTTTCTGTCAAATGGCCATATCAAACCCCCTTCTCCTGTTCTTTATCCCTCCCCCTGCAACCATGACCACCCAAACACTGCAGGAAAGCAGAATAATTGTGATGGGGTCACGAACCGGTGCATTTAAGTGACAGCCATGCTTACAGAGATGGTGGCAGAGATGCCTCATTGGAGAGAAAAGGAGGAAGGATCAGAGAATTTTGAAATGAGTAAATATTCTGGAGGGAGTTTTCATTTGAAATTAGGTTCATCGGGAAGTATTAGAATTCTCTTGGATTCTTGTGCCTGAAAATTTCGAGTTTCCTTTTTCCCTTTCTTTTCAGAGAGCCTCTTCTTTCTCTATGTTCCCTTTCCCTGCATTCCCTCTGGTTATAATGTGCTGTCTTCCAAATTAGTTCTTGTCTCTCTTCCTCGCCTCTTAAAACTCCCATTCTCTCCATGTGGGTGATTTTTGCTAGGTGTAGAAAAGTAGGTTTATTGAGCTAATTTACTGAGATGTGGATGACAACCTTTCTAACTGTGGTTTTGTTTTTTGTTTTTTTTAATTGTTAACACAAATCTGGATGGAATTTCAGGAACTCTTGCTGTTATGGGAGGGGGTTGAGAGAACGGGGTGTATTTTTGGAAGAAGACTGTTATGCTTCATGGCGTGCTTTCCACACTCCTTGGGATTCAAACCAGCTTTACAAAGATCATTGCCCTGTACTGTGAACTTTCCACTGTAGGCGGTCATTATCTGTTTGCATATTTTTATTTCCTACCACACTGTGACCTTCTGGAGGGAAGAATATATTTCTAATTTATATCTGTACCTGAAACATCCAGCACTGTGTCCAACACATGGCAGAAACTCTGTAACACTGTTGAATGAATTACATAGTTAGTGGATTTTTTATCTATTGCTTTTTGCTTATTGATTGGTGCTGAGAAGTCTGGACTGACTGCTCTTCCATTTTCATGCCCACATGCAGACAGCTGTCCTGGGCACAGTCCAGAACTTTATTCCAGCTGCAGGCTCAGAAAATTATGTTTTCTTGGGAGTGATTATGATCTGTGGGCTTTGATTCCTCTGGCCCAACTTGCACATATCCCTCAGAAAACCATCTGTTCATACCTCTCCCCAGTTCTACAAGACTGGATTGTTTGTCTTTGAGAACTGGGTAGAATCATGGTAGTTGGGCCTTTGATGGTTAATTTTATGTGTCAACCTGACTGGACCACGAGGTGCCTGGATATTCGGTCAGACATTCTAGGTGTTTCTCAGAAGTTGTTTTTGGATGAGATTAACATTTGAATGGATAGACCGAGTCAAGCAGATTGCTCTCCCTATTCTGGGTGGGCCACATCCAATCAGTTGAAGGCTTAAATAGAACAAAGAGGCCAACCCTCTCCTAAGGAAGAGGATTCTTCCTGCCCCCAAACTGGGATATTGGCTTTTTTCCTACCTTCAAACTTGAACTGAAACATCACTTTTTCTGGGTCTCAAATGGGAACTACACTGTCAGCTCACCTGGACCTCATTCTTTCAGACACAGGCTGGAAATAAACCATTGGCTCTCCTGGGACTCTAGCTTGCAATTCACCCTGCGGATATTGGGACTTGCCTTCATAGTCACGTGAGCCAATTCCTTACTATAAATCTCTTGTATATGCATCCTCTTGGTTCTGTTTCTCTGGAGAACTAATAAACCCTCGTTCATTCACGTATGCTAATATTTCATAGTTTGTGGTTCATGCAGTGTGGTTGACTGTGAGTGATGACCACCAGCTCACAACCATCAACAGATCATTACTTTCTAGGACCCCTGAAATCATAATATGTAGTCTGTCACCCACTCCTACTCCACAGCCTCTCTGTGGGACCACAGATCATTCTGACTGGAATATGGAAATTCAGCCAGGTAGCCAGATAATTGCCAAATAATAAAAATGACTACATTCTCACTTTGGGTTGACAGTGGATGGGGTATGTATGTTGTGAATTCTGTGCATGTTAGGGGTTGAGGATTGATTCTGGTTAGACTGTAAGCCCTTTTGGAACTGAGATATTACAGTGCTTGATTATGCTTCTTAGTGAAGGATATGGTCAATGTGATTGACACTCGACCTCTATACAGAGGTCAAATAGTTGGTCAGACAGCTGCCATGTCGAGTATTGCCTTTTTAGTGACGAAAAGCTGTATTGGTTCATTTTCTAATATTTATGTCAGGGTCCTATTTTTCGGAGCCATGAGGCCCAAATGATCTTTTCGTATTTGGAGGGGGCGGGAACCAACACCAGTTGGTTCTTTTTCAAGTTTAAATTTTATGTATAAAACATGTATATTAAATTTTTGGTAAAATGTGATTTAGTGTATATGAAAAATAAATGAGTTTTAGTTAAGTACAGCAAATGACTGTCTGTTTGTGTTGTTGGTGGTATGAATATTCTGGGAAATGTGTAAAGGAAATGAGTTTTGCATCCTGTAATCTTTTCTAATCATCTTTATTGCAAGTACAAGATTTATACCTTTACTTTTGGATTGAGATAAAAGTTGTCCTTATCTGTTTATATGTGTTCTTTGTTACTTATTGAATTCTTCCAAATGTTTGGCCTATTTCCTATGTCTGTATGTACTCATAGAGCTGAAAATTTAGAACTGAAATTGTTCCCAAGTGATTTCTCAAAAAAAATATCCTTTTTGAGCATAAACAGGAAAAAATGGAGCATTAAGATCTTATTATTAATACTAAAGAGGCAAACTTGAACTTCAGCTTCAAGTCACAGAATCTGCTCTTTCCACCATCTTCTGTTCACGTGGCTCCTTTGGTCTGAGTCCACTAATTTCTTCATTCATGATTTAAATTCTTTCCTACTGTATAGACTGAAATAAATTTTCCCAAATGTATGCAATGAAGGAACTGAGGTTACATACTTGAAAAGCATGTTGGATTTTTCTGGAGTTGAGTTCAGCAAACATTTGTACATTTATCTTGCTTATGAATGTATATATACACGTTTCAAGGTCATATTAGATCTTCCCATGGTTATCTTCTCTCTACAGCATCTTCATTTTAGGTCTCTTTCTGTTGTTCCAATATTATAATCAAACTATTGTGGATGTAACAGGAATAGTAAGTAGCTGTCAGAAAGTTAATTCGGAGTGTGGGAAATGGGATTCCCTTCCTCGTACGGAACACTTTGCTTTTCGTTTTATAATTTGACAGGGACAGAACAAATGAAATAAATTATATGTAGGGCTCAGGTTTCAAGTTTGTTAAATTTTCATGCATCATTCTGAGTGTCTTCAGTGTAAGGGTTGCAAATTAGAAAATTAAAAACTACAAAGCCAAAGTGAAAATATTCTCTATTCACATGATTTCTTCAATGGCATACCCCTAAATTGAAGATTAGGAGAATGCTTTTAGCGGGAAAATGTGTGTCAGTAAAGGTTCTTGTGTATTTGGGCCATTTTATTTTATTGCTACTAAAAGTGGGAAAAATTAGTTTGTGCTGGTGAGAATGCTTAATAATATTTAGAGGACTTAGTAAAGGGACACAAAGAATTTAATATACTGCAAAGATATAAACTCACCAGGAAGAAATTATAATCTGTCAAATTTTTGCAGACAGACTGTTTTTTCTCCTTAGTGATAAATAATACTAAAGCAAATCACAATTTCTAGGTGTTTGGCCAATAATGAATAGTATTAGAGAATTTCCTGCAGGTGATGTGTGAAATTTTTGCATTGAGTTAATGATTGCAAAAAGTTTATTTTATCCTCTGGGAGAAATTATAAAGAGAAATATATACATATTGCTCTTTATAATATATATATATATATCTTGAATCATTTCCCAACAGTTTGGAGCAATTATGCTTTTACCTGAAGAAATGGCAAACTTTGCACTATGTTTAAACAAAGTATATAAAAGTCAATTGTAAGGCTAAGGCTAGAGGAGGCAATTTTTAAATGTGAATGTGTAGAAAGAATGATGAAAGGTACAGACAAATGGTAAAAGTGAAAATCAACAATTTGTTTATTACTCCTCACTATGCTTCTTCTGCCATAGACTGGTTTCTTCGTTGTCCCCTCAGAGTCTGACATTTGCTAGTGTGTCCCCTTCTAAGATATTGTGTCCTTTCCTCCTTTTTATTCAAATTTTACTCTTTCAACTTTTGTCAGGGATATAGAGCTAGGTTAGTATTTCATCCCTGTACTGGCTCCAGTTTGTATGGGCTTCAACCTTCCCCCAGGGGTTAAGGAAAATAGGATTTATCTACACAGGGCAATCTAGAGGGCTAGGTTGCATCTGAGCCACAAATGTGTGTCTGTGTTGCTGGAAAGTGAACATGTAAGCAATGAGAACTGTCATCCACAAAGCTTTTGGACATGGACCGAGGCTGGTGTTGGCTTAGGCAGTGACTCGGGCCATCGGTGAGCCTTGACCTAGCTCCCCATTTCGGGAGAGGTCCAGTGTTCACTCCGCAGACTCTGGGGGGCCTTTGGGTGCTGACTCATCTCTTTATCCAGGTGGTCCTTTGCTTCCATTTCACCTCCTTCTGTTAAGGAATCTATGTCCCAGGGCAAGATAATCTGACTCTTCATTTATTTTTCACTAACCTATTAATCATTGCAGAAATTTCATGCCCTGAGCCCTTTGGGACTTGACTTTAGATACTCAGAACTAAGTTTCTGGACTGTCAGAATTATTTAAAAGTCATCCTTCCATGACGGGTTTCCAAAGCCTGTTTTGAAATCCAAAAGCTAATGATTGTTTGACTTCTGGGTTATTTATTTATTTTTTTAACTGTATCTTACTTACCATGAGCCACTGGGGCTGGGAAAGGGCCATGTATACAATAGCTGGTGGTGAGAAACTCAAGTGAATAATTCACTATAGGACCTACTGCTCATTCATTCATTTACCCATTTATTCAACAAATATTTTTTGAATTGAGTACTCACTCTATATTTTAAAGTTGGTTTGCAAAGCCCAGCCTCAGCCCCTTTGCCATTAAGTCATTCCTGCCTGCTCTGGTTTTTATTACGGTTCTTTCCTCCTGATTCTTAGAGCATTTGTAGTCTGTATCACACAATTTAGCCGTTAATTCTATATTATTTTGCATTTGTAAGCCATCTCATGTATGTTATCTTTCCTCCTGCTAAATCAAAGGTCATTGAAATTAAGGACTACGTCTTATATTTCTTCTGTGTCCCTCCTACCCAATGCCTTGCTCAAAGGAATTCAAGAAATACTTGTTGGTTGATTTCTCTGTGAATGATTAGTGACATTGGCATGAATTGCATTCATGCATAGAAACCTCTGGAAACTGAAGACAGTAGGTTTCTTTGACTTTGCTGGCTAGTGTAATAAGTGATATGCCATTAAACCTCAAGCTTGTGGAGAGGGAAAGGGGAGGGGAGGGGAGGTAGAAGAGTGACTAAGATTGAGGGCAGAGGTTCTCAACTGAGATGATTTTGCCCTCTGGGTAGGGTTGCCAGATTTAGCAAATAAAAATAAAGGACACCGACAATGAGCAACTTCTTAGTATAAGTCCATTCCAAATATTGCATTTGGAGCATGCGAATAAAATTTATTTGTTATTTATATGAAATTCAAATTTAACTGGAAGTTCTATATTTTTTCTAACAGCCCTACACCCAGGGGATATTCAGCAGTATCTGGAGACATTTTTGGTTGTCATAACTTTGCAGGGAGGTGCTACTGGCAACTAGTGGGTAAAGGCTATGGATGCTGCTAAACATCCTACAGTGCATAGGACAAGAGAGAATGATCTGTCCCAAAATGTCAATCATACCAAGTTGAGAAACTCTGTTCTATAGGATCTAAAGAACGTAGTTCTAGGATATCTTACATTTTGGACACTAGGAGCACACTGCTTACGGTGACCTTTCTAAGGATTTATAAAAACCATTTGAAGCTTTAAGTGTTTATACTCACATACACACACGGAGGTAAGACTTCAAAATAAAAAAAAAAAATCTCAGGAAATCAAATAAGTTTAAATGTCTTTAGAACAGAATGTAATGTTGGCCAGTCATCTACAGCTCAATGCATATAATTACATCATCTATATTAAATATAACGTGGGATGTGGGTGCATTTTAATGTTTGGTACTATGTAGGGTAATCCTTCAAAAGAAAGAGTGTCTGGATTTTGCAAAGGTTTAAAAATAGTCCTGCTGAAGCCAGTTAGCATCTGAAGTATTGTTTCTGGATTAGAGAGAGGGTGAGGTTTCTAGATATGGAGGGTGCTAGAATGTAAAAACCTCTCAAAGATCATAGTTGAAATATCCAAGGAAGACTTGGGCAGAAACGCAAGGCTAACAGGGTAACTGAGGACAGAATTTAAAGGTGAGGGAGAAAAAAAGAAAAAGTTTTTTTGAGTGATCATGAGTACAAAATAATTTGTTATAGTGCTAAAAATCTTCCCTTCTTTTTCAGTTGTCAGATCTGTAAGTCATCTCATGTCAGTGCTCTGAGAATAAACCCTCCATCTCACTCCAAGGAAAAGCCGAGATTCTCACAATGGTCTAAAGGTCCCATCTACTGCCTTGACCCTTGGCCCTGAATTCCTACCACTTTTCTCTCCAGGCATACTCTTGCTTTAAGATCTGTATTAGTTTTCTATTGCTGGATAACAAGTTATCCCAAAATGTTATTAAAACAGCAAATATTTATTATCTCGCAAGAATTTCTATAGGTGGGAAATCCAGGAGCAGCTTAGCTGGGTGGTTCTGGCTCAGGGTCTCTCAAGAGGTTACAGGCAGCTGGGGAGGATGTGCTTCCAGACTCATCTACGTGGCTGTTGGCTGGTGGCCTCAGTTTTTTAGCACGTCGAACTGCTCCATAGGGCAGCTCTCAGCATGGCTTCCCCAGAGTGAGAGATCCAAGAGAGAGAAAGAGCACTCGAGAGAACACCCACACATGCCTTTTTTGCCCTAGTCTTCAAGTCACATATTTTCACTTCCGTCACATTTTATTCTATTCTCTTCTGAAGCCAGCCTTCAAGGGCATGGTCATTAGGAGGCAGGATCATTGGGGGCCATCTTAGAGGCTGGATACCACAGGATCTTTGCACTGGCTCTTCCCTGTGATGCCCTCATGGCCAACTCCCTCAACATTTTTATTATCTCCTTCAATTCTTCGCTCGAATGCATCTTCTCAATCAGGTTTACCTCTGTGGCTAAAATTGTCATCAGCTCCCTTTCCTTGTAAACTCCACCAAGCCTCTTTGCTCTACTTTATTTTTCTATAACACATAACATCTTTTACTATCCCAGTTTACTTATTACATTAAGTGCTTATTTTATGTCTCCACCATTCTCTTCCCCCGAGCTCCAGGAGGGCAGGAGTCTTCGTTTTGCTCACTGTTATATCCCGAACTCCGAGAAAAGCATCTGGAATATAATGGGTACTCAATAGGTATTTTTGATTGAATAAAGGAAGGAAGGAATGAAGACCATGAAGCAAAACTAGTTTATTTAAAAATTGATTGAAAAATTTCTGACATCTCAAATAGACAACGATAGCATGTATCAGAGGCTCTTGTCTCAAAAGGAAAACTGGAACCTAAACTAAGCAAGTTCAGCTTTCCACAGAATGGAAGGTAGATAGAGACAAAGCAGAAGTCTTTAACAGATGCATGCGGGTGAGAATGTGGTGAGACTAATATACTTACACGCTGCTGATGGGCAAATAAATTGAATCATCCCCTTTTGGGAAAGTAGTGCATGTCACCAGCTATAAAGTGAGCATAACTTCTAGCACAGTAATCAGTCTCCTGGGAATTTATTCCAAAGAAATAAAAAGAAAACAAGGCACAAAGAGAAGTTTATTACATTATAACAATGAAAATATGAAGATAACATGTCCAGATCTAGGAAAATGGTACATTAACCCAATGAAATGTCATATCCCATAGAAAATGACCAGTAGGAAGGATTAAAGAGCTGTGGGAGGGAAAGCCTACCTGGCCATACAAACTGTTGCCAAACTAGACCCTGGCCTAGGAATGAGAACGGAGCTTTGTCCTTTTCCGTCCCCAACTGTAGGACATTCAGTGTCCTATGCCCAATTCTTCTCCAGCAGGAATTATTTGGGCAGGCGGGAGAGGTGGAGTGGGAGACCAGGACCTGGAAAGTGAAGTTGTTAGGTAGCAGAAAGGTGTGTGTTCATCTTTCATTACAGTAGTCTTCGATTTGGGTTATCTTTGACTTTTGTTTTCCCCTAGTTTCATGCTATTGTGGTGGGAAAAGATGCTTGATACGATTTGAATTTTCTTGAATTTATTGAGGCTTGTTGTGTGGCCTAATGTGCGATCTATTCTGGAGAATATTCCATGTGCACTTGAAAAAAAACGTGTATTCTGCAGTTTCTGAATGAAATGTTCTGTAAATATCTATTTTATTATTTATTGTATTCTTTATTTTTTTTCTGGTGTGTCAATATTGTGCCTGCCTCCTTACTAGGCTTTCTCATTAGTTGCAATAGCATATAAATATCTATTACGTAAATCTTGTCTAATGTGACATTTAAGGCCATTATTTCCTTATTAATTTTGTCTGGATGATCTGTCCATTGATGTAAGTGCAGTATTAAAAATCCTCTATTATTATATTACTGTGGAATTCTTCCTTTATGTCCATTAGTAACTGCTTTATATATTTAGGTGCTCTGATGTTGGGTGCATAAGTATTTACAATTGGATTGACCCCTTTATAATTATATAATGTCCTTCTTTGTTTTTTTTTAATATTTTTTGTTTTGGAGCCTATTTTGTCTGATATGAGTATTGCTACTCCAGCTTTCTTTTCACTTCCATTTGCATGCTATATCTTTTTCTATACCTTCACTTTCAGTCTGTATGTGTCTTTTGATTTGAAGTGAGTCTCTTGTAAGGAGCCTATAGGTGGGTCATATTTTTTAATCCATTTAGCTACCCTTTGTCTTTTATTGGAGCATTTAATCCACTTATATTTAAGGTAATTATTGATAAGTATGTACTTATTGATATTTTGTTAATTGTTTTTATAGTTGTCCTCTCCCTTTTTTCTTCTCTTGATCTCTTCCCTTGTGTTTTGCTGTTTTTCTTTAGTGTTTTGTTTAGTTTCCTTTCTCTTTGTTTTTTGTATATCTTTTGTTGGTTTTTGTTTTGAGGTTTATGTATGTCATTCTTTATCTATCGCAGTCCTTTTTAATCTGATAGGTGTTTAAGTTCGAATGTATTCTGTAAGGACTATATTTTTACTGACCCCTCCACACTTTGTTATTGATATCATGTTTTAGATCTTTTTGAGTTATACATCCTCTACTTATTATAGTTTGAGTTGAGTTTGGTACTTCTTAATAACCCTTGTAGTAGCTTTTCACATGTCTGATTTGCTGTATTTATTAAATATTTGATTTTTTTTGTTCTCATATTTTCTTATTTCTGGTTATGGCCTTTCTGCTTCCTTTTAAAGAAGACCCTTTAACATTTTTTGTAAAGCTGATTTAATGGTGATGAACTCCTTTAGTTTTTGCTTGTCCAGAGAAACTCTTTATCCCCTTCATTTCTGAATGATAGTCTTGCTGGGTAATTATTCTAGGTTGTGGATTTCTTTCTTTCAACACTTTAAAGATGTCTTTCCACTCTCTTCTGGTCTGTAAAGTTGCTGATGAGACGTCAGCTGACAGCCTTAAAGGGTTTCTTTTGTATATAACTCTTGCTTCCTTCAAGATGGTCTCTTAACTTTTGCCATTTTAATTACAATATGTCTTGGTGTGGGTCTCTTTGAGCTCACCTTATTTGAAACTCTCTGTGCTTCCTGGACCTGGATGTCTGTTTCCCTTCCCAGGTTAGGAAAACTTTCAGCTGTTATTTCTTTAAATAAAGTTTCTGTTCCTTTCTCTCTTTCTTCCCTTTCTGGGGTTCCTATAATGAGAATGTTTGATAGTTTGATGTTATCCCAGAGAGATTCGTTAAACTCTCCTCATTTTTTAAAATTCCTTTTTTCTTTCTACTGTTCTGATTAATGAATTTCCACTAGGCTGTCTTTCAAGACATTTTGCTTTGTTAACTAATCTGTTGATTTCTTATAATGATTTTGATCTCAGTTGTTGTATTCTTCAGGTCTGCTTGGTTCTTTCTTATACTTTCTCTTCGCTGAAGTTCTCTGTAAGGTCTTGTATTCTACTCTCAAGTTTGGTGAGCATCATCTTTATGACTGACTTCTTTGTTAGGCAAATTACTCATTTCCATTTCCCCAGGTTCCTGCCCCCTCCCCCCCAATCTTTCCTTTTCCTTTATTTGAGAGATATTCTTCTGTCTTCATTTTATTTAACTTTATGTGTTTGTTTATATGAATTAGACAAAATAGCTGTCTCTTTCAGTCTTGGAAAAGCGGCTTTAGGTAGAAGCGGGCTCTGTGTGGGCTGTGTGTGCGGGCTGGTTTTGGAAGGCCAGTAGGAGCCGAGCAGGTGCCTAAAATGTTCAGGGCACTGGCCTACCAAGCTCCAGCAGTTCCAGGTGGGGAGGCCACATGCATGTAGTAATGCCCCCTTAACCCCCTTGTTCCCTTTGTTCTGGCTGAAATGGGCTTGCGCGATGTGTCCAGAAACGCACTACGGTGACCTTGCAGAGAGGCCAGAGCACCCGGGTGGAGTCCCCACCCACCCTGTGGAGGTGGAGGGAGACGTAAACAATGATGCTCATCCGCTGCTCCCATCCTGGGGAGTTCCCGCAGTCCCCAGCGAGCTCCCAGGGCTCCCCCAGCCTTCTCTGTCCAGTCTCTCTCTTGTTTATTGTGCCATAAGTGCTCCCGTGTAGAAGCGACCTCTGTGCACGCTCTGTATGCGAGCGGTTTGGGGAAGCGCCTTGGGCCGAGCATGCGCTCAAGGCACCTGGCGCACTGCCTGCCGGGAGCAGCTGCTCTGGCCAGGGCGCCCAGGTGTGTGTGGGGACGCTCTGCTGTTCCTGCTCTGCTGTTCCTATTCTGCTGTTCCTGCTTGCTCCCTTCATTCCGAGGCACAAGGCTCCGGGAATTATAGCTGGGGATGTGCAGCTGTGAGCCCGCAGGTAGGCCAAAGCCCCCACAGTGAGGCTCCTGCCTGCCCTGTGAAAGTTAAGGGGGCTGTGAACCAAGGCGGTCATCCCCTCCTCCGGCCTGGAGAGTCCCTGCAGCTCCCAGAGGGCTTCCCTGACTCCCCAGCCTTCTCTCCGCAGTCTCTTTTTCTTGTTAGTTGTCATACGCGGTTCACTGGGCTCAGTCGTCTCACAGGAGTAATTGCCCTCCGTATACGTGTATATTTGAGTTTCCTCATGGGAGGAGGCGCGTTCAGCATCCTACTATGCTGCTGCCACCTTGAGCCTCTCTCTGACCTTTAAAGAAATTTTTAAAAGTAAGACTCCAGAATATTGCAGCATAAAGCGAGACGGACATTTTTGTCATTGCCTAGTTAAATTGGTTGATATACACAATCCCAGTTGTAAAGTAAAATTTTGGACATGAAACAATCGTTTGTCATAATTGTGATGTTTGTTCTTTCACTATAGGTTGTGTTGGCAGGGTGGCCTTTCAGAACCTGTCGATTTTCTTCCAGATTCTTTATCTTCTATAGAGGTCACATTGGCAAATTTTACCCTAAGTATAAACATCAAAGAAATGTGGTAGGGGTGGAAGCAGAGTTAAAAGTCTACACAAATGACAGTAGTCAGGGAGATTCTGAGCTAGTGACCACATCCAGGTGCTGGGAGGGTGAGGCGTCTGGAGAGAACATGGAAGCTCCAGGCCCCTGACCACATGCCTTGCCCTATGCCTCTCTTGCATCTGGCTGTTCCTGAGTTGTATCTTTTATAATGAACTGGTAATAGTAAGTGCCTTCCTGAGTTCCATGAGCCATTCTAACAAATTATCAAATCTTAGGAGGAAGTCATAGGAATCCTTGATTGATAGCCAGTTGGTCAGAAATACAGGTGGACAGGGACTTGTAATTAGAATCTGAAGTGGGGGTGGCTTATAGGAGTGAACCTGTAGGGTTCTGTGCTAACTCCAGGTAGTCAGTGTCAGAATTGAACTGAATTTTTGAACACTCAGTTGGTGTCTGAGTTGAAGACATGGTCTAAGGAAGAAAAAAAAAACTCTTCTCATTTGATGTCAGAAGTGTTATCAGGAAAAAAAAAAAACCCTCAGATATCATTTACCATTTTACATTAAAAATATCAAATACTTAGGAGTAAATCTAATCTAAGTTTTGTATAATGAAAAGTACAAAACAAAGATAGTAAAGAATGTTCATAAATTGGAAAAAAAAGTCTATACAGTCGTAGAACAAGTGAGAGGTAATAGTGGCTTGAACTAAATATTTGTTGAATAGATAGTTAAATAATAAGCACTCCCAACATTTGTATTGAAGAAGTAAATGAGTGATGTTTCCAGGCTTTTAGGAGGTTTTTAAAGAAATAGTCATGCTGGGTCAGCATTGCATAGTAAACATTTATAACATGCCCGCACAAGCTTTCAGCCAAAGAAACTCAGATAGTATTTCTTGCCTTAGTTTGATTATTTAAGTATTAGGTAAGTATTACTTAACACATGCAATATGGAGACAAGTCTTTCAAAATAGGCCTTTCATTGGGTAAAATGGCAAAAGCAGTCCAAGGATTGGAAACTCCTAGGCTAAGAAGCTGCTACTCAAATTAACTTAACATTTTTTAAGACATCAAGTTTATTTTCTTCCATATAGACTCAAGAAGCAGGTGCTATTTAAGAAGTGTTTTTCTCTACTATGCTAGGTGTGAGGCTATAAGCAGTGTGAGGATAAACACTTTCATAAAGTCTAATGTCGTTCTGGATATAATTTTAGATGCCAGTTAGAATGAAGATCTCAGTATCCAGATGAAGTTAACAGTTGCTTCTTCAACAATAAAGTAGGTGTGGTTCCTTCCTTGGTTTAATCACATCCTCCCCTCAGCCCCCAACCCTAATGACAAAAATGATGAAATTGCTTTGACATTCTGGATTTGGCAGTTGCAAACTAATGGCCAAATCTTGTCCACAGAGTGCTTTTGATGGCATCCACAAGGCTTGAAGACTTGGGAAATTTTATATTAAAAATCTGGCTTTCTGGCCTCTGTTGAAAGGCAGATGATCTGGTCACATGGTTGCTACCCAATAAGCAGTGTGCTGCAGTTATGTGCCTCCATCAGATGGTTGACTATAGGCTTCACTCCCTGCCATCTTACAACTTGCCCAGTGTACTCATTTCCATTACTTGCCTGGCTTCCATAGGCATTTGAGTTTGCAACCCCTGTTTCCTATGGGACACTATGCTTGTGGACATTGACCAGGTGGTCACACTTTAATTATAAGCTAATAATGATAATGGAAATAATACAGTGAAGTAACATAGCACCGTGAAAATATTTCTTGCGTCTGCCTGTTGGTGTAATGATGACTGTTGGTCAGAGATGGTCTCATTCCATCCTGCTCACTATTTAGCTCGTTATGTTAATAGCGGTAACATTTTATGTGGTACAGTGTGATTCAGCCTTTCTGTTCCACTCCTCGTGGTGACAACAAATGTTCTCTGAGTCAGCATTACCTAGATGCTACCGCTGACCAAAATTAGACCATATATTTTCAACCCCATGAATATGAGCAGTTAAAATTTTTCTTAATATCGATCGCGTAGGTAGGCCATATAATTAGCCCATGTTTTTAGTTCTGTGATCTGTGTGTGGCTGCTACAGAGCCCAAGGGGGAAGCACAACAGCATATTCTTTGTATGCAAGAATCATTGCATTGTAATGAATAGGTAATATTAAATTGGGCTGATGAGTCATATTACAGTAACCCAATATTTCCCTTGTGAAATCTCTGAGGTTTATCCAAGGAAATCTTTTCTAATAACAAGAAGGGTGATTCTGATGCATATGCCTCTCAGCATATCAGTTTTTATTTACTACCTCTGTGATCCTGGGTAAAGAGCTTAACCTTTCACGACCTCATTTATTCAGGATTAAAGGCTCACATATGTGCGAGTGTGAAAGACAGTGCCTGGCACATAGTGGGATCAATCAATGTTAGTATCTTTTTAATTGAGGTTGATTCTTAAGATCCACAAGATAATAGATCAGCCTTTCTCTTGGAATTTATTTTCCCATGTAATAAGGGATCAAATAGCGTATGCACAGCTGATACTTCTTGAATAAATTTAAGGATGGGGAAAGACAAAGCAGACCATGGTGCTTTATTTAGCATTTCTTTTCTGAATTGACCAAATATAGCAGACCCCTAAAATATGTCCTGGATTACATCCCAATTTTAACCCCAGTCTATAATTCAGCTGTTTCCAGTTTGGTTATCATATTAATGCTGTGGACCAGCAACAGTTTGTTTTCATGTTCCCTTATGTCATGCAATCCTTTTTTTTTCTTGTTGAAATAATTTCTATAACTTTATCACTGTATTTTTCATTCTAATCATTAACATTAATTCAGTGAATACTTCAGCTTTGTCCTGGGTGCTATGCTAGGCATGAAGAACGCCCCGGGGGGGTGAGTAAGAGAAGGACTCTGCTCTCAGTAGGTTTATAGTCTAGTAGACAGATGGGCTGACTTATAAGCAAATTTCAGCTGTCACTTATGTGAACCCACAAACAGCAGACAAGGTTTGCACTACGTATGCCAGGTCTGTGCTATGCCCTTTACATCATGTGACGCGCTAATGGTCATGGTGTAGTGAATAGCTGTTGAATGCCTTTCTGGCATCCATTCCACCCTTCTTCCCTAGGACTCTCAGTTTCTGTTTGGGGAACCTCAGGGAAGGGATTCCACTCCTCCCTCAAGTGCAGGAGCACATGACCAAGGTTAATCCAATCAGTACATTTCCTGCCCCTGGCTGCAGTGATTGGTTCAGAGATGGCCATGTGACATGTGGTGGTCCAATCAGAGTGAATCTCCTAACTTTTGCTGAGCAAACCAGGACAAAGGCATTCTCTCATTTTCCATTTGGGATGACCAGGCTATGCCCAAAGCCTGCCTTACCTCTGGGTTTTTTTTGTTACAGTAGCTGGTAGATTATTGCTTAAATTACTGTGAGTTAGTTTTCCTGTTACTTGAAGGAAAGTATCTTAAAGGATACATGTGACCTCACAGTAGATGTCAATCTCATTTTCATAGCAGCGGAAACAAACAAAGGTACTAGCCCCTCATTATCAAGCCACTACATGGCAGAGCTATGATTTGAACCAAAGTTCAATTGACTCCAAACCCCACACTCTTTCTATGACTGTGCTTCCAGCAATTCCAATGCAGTATGATAAGAGGTATGTGAAAGATACAGTAATGACTCAAAGGAAGGAGTGTGTGTGGTGTGGGCACAGAGATATTCCACAAGAAATAACATGTACAGAGGCATGGAGTGACAGGCTCATGGTATATGCCAAATAAATGTTTTCTATTTCATTTTACTTTATGCTTCTGTAAAATTCATATTGTCACAGAATCTTAACCAGAGAGTCCCAATAATTCTCCGGGTCCTTGAAAATAACACAGGGGACTGGGGTTACTTTCAAAAGCTACCATTCTTTTCTTTCCCTACTGTATTCCAGCACTTTGTTTGCTTTTCCTTTTTTAAAATTAAGGTATAATTGACATATAACATTGTATTAGTTTCAAGTGTACAACGTGATGATTTGAGATTTGTATATATTGTGAAATGATCACGTTAAGTCTAGTTAACATCTATCACCACAGTTATAATTTTTTTTCTTGTGTTGAGGACTTTTAAAATCTACTCTCTTAGCAACTTTCAAATATGAAAAACAGTATTAACTAGAGTCACCATTACATCCCCAGGACTTATTTATTTATTTTAGAACCGAAAGTTTGTACCTTTTGATCCCCTTTATCGATTTCCTTATCCCTCGCCCCCCACCTCTGGCAACCATCAATCTGCTCTCTGTAGCTAAGAGAAAAAGCTATCATTCTAAAGCAGAGTTGCACAGATTAATTCAAACATCCCATCTTTAGCATTCACAGGACCAGTGTCAACTCAATGTGCCTATGTCATGATGCGTGATCAATAAGGCCTGTTTCTTTAATATCTCTTTAGTCTGTACCCTCCTTTTGATTCCACTGCCATTGCTTATTTCAAGCCTTCATTGATTCTCATGTAAAAGCCTTGCTACTCAAAATGTGGTCCGTGGACCAGTGGCCTTGATATCACTTGGAAACATCTAAGAATCTCAGACCCTCTTTCCCCAGATCATCTGGATCAGAATGTCTGTTTAACACATTAAACTTTAAGAAACCCTTATTTCACCACTAGAGCCTCCCAACAGATGTCCTTGCCTCTAGTTTTATGTCACTTCCACCTCTCCACTCTGTTCTCTCCCATCCATTGTACGATCTTTCAGAATTACTGACTGTATCTCTTCCCTGCTTAAAAATCAATGATTAAAATCAATGGCTCCTTCAATGGTTCCCTGTGGCATTCTGGATAATGTCTAAATCCCTTTGACCTAAAAGGCATGTGTGACTCTTTCTGCCTGGCCTGCCTCATCACTTGCTGACCTTTGACTTGCACCTATATTGCAGCTTAATTGTAGAATACTCAATGGTGGGCCTTAGTGTCCTATAGACTTGTGTTCAGTATCCATCACCAATATGACTTTGGAAATTTTACTTAACCTCACTGAGGCTGTGTATCTTCACCTGTTAAGAAAAAAAGAGTTTGTGTATGAGGAAGTGGATAATGGAAGCTGTCTCATAGGCTTGTAATGAGCAGAGACCTTAGCACAGAACCTGGCATGGAGCAAGCTGTCAATGTAATAGCCATTTTTATTGGATTTCCCCAAACTTATTAAACTCACATATTTGTGCCTTCGCACCTGCCGTTCCACCTGCCTGGAAACCTTTCATGCTTCACCTGATTATCTCTTATTTATCCCTCAGAACTTAACCCAGATGTCACCTCCTTCAGGAAACCTCATTTGTCACCTCTGCATCTAAATCAGTGCTTCTTGGCATTTGTTGTTTAAGTCAATCACAGTACTTTCACCGATGTTGAATTGCATAATGTTTGATTAATAAAATGAGAAAATCACATATTAACTAACGTGGCTTCTTTATAGACAGAACCTAGCAAAACAGGGTTATCCTGGGGAAATAAGTAGAACAAGTTCATGGTTGAAAGCTTTATATTCCTTCTCATGAGGATTTCTCCATGTGTGCTTTGTGAGATATAGTTTTGAGAACCTAGTAGCTGTTATCTGACAAGAAGATGGTT
>CM053501.1:3445829-3502307 GCA_028627145.1 Eidolon dupreanum | reverse complement strand
TTTTTTAAATATAATTTTTATATGGTAAAAGGCATACATCTTAAGTGGCTGTCTCAGTGAATAGCTATATATATACCTATATGTCTCTTTCCATATATATATATTTATATATAATATATATCTATACAAACACATATCCCAGTATGTCATCAATCAGACTGTACATTTCTAGCATTTCCATAAGCAACCCCTATGCTGTTTTGCATTCAGTAACCCCCTAAAAGTAACAATTATTCTGACATTTATCACTTCAGATAAGTTTTACCTGTTTTTGCACTTTTTATGAACAGAAATATTATGTACTCTTCTGCATCTGGCTTCTTCTGTTTAAGACTCTATCTGTAAGATTCATCCATTTTGTCAGTCTTTTCCATTGCTGTGGCTATAATCCCAGAAACAAAATACAGCAAGTGTTAGCGAGGATGTGGAGAATTTGGATCTCTTGTACATTGCTGATAGGAATGTAAAATGGAAAACAGTTTGGTGGGTTCTCAAAAAGTTAAACATAGAATTGCCCTATGACCCAGCAACTTTACACTTAGGTGTGTACTTCAAAGAATTTAAAACAGGTACTCAAATAAATACTTGCATACAAACGTTCATAGCAGTGCTTTTCACGATAGCTAAAAGGTAGAAATGACCCAAATGTCCATAAATGGATGAATGAATAAACAAAATGTAGTGTATTTACACAATGGAATCATATTCAGCCATGAAAAGGAGTGAAATACTGATACATGCTACAGTGTGGGCAAACCTTGAACACAGTATGCTAGGTTAAAGAAGCCAGACACCAAAGGTCACATACTGTATGATTCTATTTATGTGAAATAGCCAGAATAGGTAACTCCATAGAGAGAGAAAAGATGAATGGTTGCCAGGGGCTGGAAGGAGTGGGGAGTGAGGAATGTGGGAGAACTGCTTAATGGGTCTGGGGTTTTCCTTAATGGGTGAGGAAGTGTTTTGGAACTAGATAGAGGTGATGGTTGTACAACTTTGTGAAAGTATAGTGCCAACAAGCCGTTTGCTTTAAAATGGTTCATTTTATACTGCATGAATTTCACCTCAATAAAAAATTTAATGTAGTCAAACATTAACATTTTTCTTGAAGATTTTGTATTTTCTGGGTCTTAACCTTCCACTGCAAAACAATAAAGGTGTTATCTTACAATTTACCTTACAAATTTTAAAAATTTTGCTTTTCTCATTTACATCTTTAATCCACCCAGAATTTGTATGTGTGTGTATGATAGAAAGTATAAAGGTGTGATTTTTATTTTGGTTTTCCATTTGGTTAGACAAATATCTTAGCACCATTTATTGAATAGTCCATCCTTTCTGTACTGATTTGCAAGGCTTCCTTTGTCATACATGAACTTTCCAAATGCGTGTGGGTCTTATTTTGGGGCTCTCATTTTTTCCTTATGTCTTAAGGTTTTAATATCTGGTAGTTAAGTTCTCCCTATATTGTTTGTTTTCTTCACCACTGTCTTGCCTATTCCTAGCCTTTGTTCTTCCACATAATTTTAGGGTCAGTTTATAAAAAAAAAATTTTTTTAAGTTTTTTTACATTTTGATATTTATTAACAAAATTGGTCTGGAAAAGGATTGGGTCAAAATTACAAAGTGATAGGGGTTAAAATAAAACAATTTTTTCATTGTATTGTTTCTAGGGGACTGTAGACAGTCTAGAAGGCAAAGTTTATTTGAAAATCCTGTCCTCTACTGAGGTTTGAACTGAAATTGCACTGAAGAGCTCTGTAATCTTTATGATACTGATTCTTTTTACCCTCGAACATGGCATATTTATCTCTTCATTTTTTCAGTTCAGTTTTCATATTTCAGATATTTTATTTCTTCAAATTTATTATTTATTAGGAGTGACTGAAATAAAAAATATAATTGAGTCCCACAGTTCATTTTTTAGGTTGCATACTAGTGCAACCTAAAAAATAATTAATTAATTGTCCCAGATGACAGAAAATAGTAAATTTCTCTTCCATTTTTTTTTTTGCTGTTATGATTATATTTTAAATTTAATTAATAATGTACTATTTAAATCTAGTTTTGATATCAAGGTCACACTGTCCTTATAAAATGAACTCTGAAACAATTTTTATAAAATAAGAATAATCTGGTTTTTGGTTAGACTCACCTATAAAACTGTTTGGGCCTGTTTGTGGGATTGAGGAGGAAAATAAACTTCTATATTAACAGTTCAGTTTTCGTAATGGTTATTCAGTTTGCTTCTTTATTTCTTAAATATATTTTAATAGTTTACTTTTTAAAGAAAATGATTCAAGCTCAACTAAATTTTTAAAATCTTCCTGTATTTGTATTGTCTCCTTTTCATGCTCAGTTTCACTCATGACTGCCTAATAGCTGAGTTTTGAGAGGTTTGTCTTCTTTATTAGGTTTTTTTCCCCACCAAGCCATCAGCTTTTGGTTTTGTTGATCTTCTCTGTTGCTTCTTGGGTTTTTTATTTTCTTAATTTATGCTTTTAATGTTATTGTTTTTTTCTATTTTACTTAGGTTTTATTTTTTTTTTATTAAAGTCTTTTGAGTTGAACACTGAACCCATTTTAAACTATTTTAACCATTTTTAAATATACATTTTAAGTATAAATTCACATTGTCATGCAGCCATCACCACCATGCATCCCCATAACTCTTTTCATCTTGTAAAACTACAAACAATAACTCCTCATTCTCCTCCCCCTCACCCCCAGCCCCCAGCAACCATGATCCCACTTTCTGTCTTTATGAATTTAACTACTCTTAATACCTCATATAAGTGGAATCATACAGTATTTATCCTTTTGTGACTGGCTTATTTCACTTAGCATGTTGTCTTCAAGTTTCATTCGTGTGGGAGCATATTGCAGAATTTCCTTCTTTTTAAAGACTGAATAGTATTCCATTGTATGGATAGACCACATTTTGCTTATCCATTCCTCCTAACCCATTTATTTTGTCTTACGATATTTTTTTTAACACATGTGTTTAAGACTATACATTTACTTACATCAAAACTTACAAGGTTGGGTATGTAATACTCTCATGGTTCTCCAGGTCTAAATATTTTATGATTTTCACTGTTATTTCCTTTTTCTCTCATGAGCTACTTAGAAGTTCATTACTGATAATAACTTTTAGGACCCTTGCTACCAGTTACTAATTCATTTATTGATTTACTGAGTGCTGGGCCATTTTACACTTCACAAGCCATGTGGATACCAAAAATTTCCCCAGCTGACATCTTAACAACAACAAATGAACAACCCATGACCTATAGAACATCTTGCCCCCCTCCCCCATACAAAATACCATACCTGTCCAGTCTAGGGAGTCAAGTGCTGAACAGGCCACTTGGTAACTGTGGAAATTTGGGTAACTAATTCCTTTGTGCCTCAGTTTCACCCTCTGTAAAACAAGGCCAACAAAACAGTACCTATTTCAGAGTTATTCAAAAGTGTTCAGTGCCTAGCTGTCATGCAATAAATGTTACTAATTTTTATCAATTAAGCTTCTGATTTTACTTTGTATTTTTAACGCTGCCATGCTTCGTTAGTAAGATAAACCCTTGGGTTCCTGGACAGTAAAGACCCATGTTCCAAACAACTTCGTTATACTTGTGACCAAAATATTTTCATGTTTCTCTTAAGTTCATGCAAACACATACAGTGTTGACACAGGCAACCACAAACAAGACTGTTCTGTTTCATATTTAAAGTATGCAGATAGACGCAAACGACAGAGCTCACAAAAAAGCGCTCGGCCAAGCACAGAACCTAGAGATCCGGGGTCCGCATTCATGCTTTTGCACACTCCCCACAAAGATGGATCCATCGCCCACAGATAGAGATGCGCTCACAAATCCCACTCAAAACCTAGCAGCCCGTTGACATATCACAAGCTACACACAGTGCCATTGCCATGCACCATAGCGACACCGATTCTGGTATGGGCAGGGACCTTGTTCTTACTTCCTTTGGGTTGGTTCTATTTTAGTTGTTTTTGTTGTTTTTCTTAGAGTTATCTGCCCTCTATTCTCTACCCAGCCCCCCCCCCCCACGCCTCCTTTGCGCATGCGCTCTGCATCCCTCCCCTCTCCTGGGTACCAGTTGGTACTCCCTGGCCCTGGTGGCGGAAGAGATGGAGCAGCGTCACGAGCGCCCAGCCCCTTAAAACACTGCTGGCTGGAGCCGCCTCCCTCCCTGCAGCCCGCGGCGGGGATGGAGTAAGGAGAGACCTGTAGACCTGCCGGCGAGGACCAGCGATGGAGTTAAAGCAATCTTTGTCTACCCATCTGGAAGCCGAGAAGCCTCTGAGGCGCTATGGGGCGGTGGAGGAGACGGCTTGGAAAGCGGAGGGGCTGGGGAGAAGTGAGTACTTCCGAGGAGGGAGGATGCAGTCGGGGATCCGTGCGCTGCAGCCGGTAGTCTCGGGAGCGGGTGATCCTAGAGAGCGGACCGAGGGAAGCGCCCCCGCGCCGGGGCTTTCAGCGCGGGGGGTGGAGGGGGGGGGATGCGCAGCGCCGCGACACGCTCTCCCGCGAACAAAAGGGGGACTTCGGGCTGGGCTGCACCCAGAGGCTCCGGAAACCTCAGTCCGGGAGCCTGGGTGGGCTCGGGAGTCCGGATCCGCACGCTGGCAGCTGGTGCTGGAAGAAAGTAGGGTCTTTCTCTCAGCGGCGGGGAGAGGAGGGTCCATTCTCCGGCCGTGGTGGGCTAGCACGCTGGAGCCGTTGGACCATCCTGGAAAGCACGCACGTCCCCGGAGAGGGGGGAGTGTCCGCTGGGCTTCCGCTGTGTCTCTCTCTCCCTGCACGAGGTTCAGGGCACACTTGAAATGGCCAGCGTTTCTGCCCTGCCTTCTGCTGAGGCGCCGGTGGGAGGGAAAGGATTAGGGGAAGGTTAACTCTGTGCACGCCCTCTCCCTTCTCCCTTGACCCAGTCAAAGTCTGGTTTCGGTACAATCCTCGCAGGCGGCTCGGAAACAGACCGACTGTGTCTGCCGGCACTCTCTACATATTTTGGGGTCAACGACATTTCCAAATAAAACGAAGGTTTTTGTTTTTCATTGAAAGGACACAGGAGTTGAAACTCCTGCCCTCAGATTATAGAGGCAGCCTCAGGGGTCCCAGGGTCATCAGCCGTCCTCTGCAAACCCGGGTGCCTCCCAGCGTCCCTGCCTTTGCGTTGCTGGCTCTAGACCCAGGCCTCCTGCTGGGCTGGGAAAGGCCCTCTGGCCCTTCTCGGGGACCCTCAGCTTCCTGCCTTGGCGCTGGGTTACCGTGCTCAGCACCAATCTCAGAGCTATGTTGGACCAAAGTATTGCAAATGTGCTCTTTTCCTGTCTTTGCCTGGTAGATGTGTGTGTGTGTGTGTGTGTGTGTGTGTGTGTGTGTGTGTGTACGCGTGTGCACGCGCGCTTTTACCATACCTGTGATTACAAATTCAGAAAATCTTCCTAGAATGGCTCAGCTGTATTCTGGTTCTTATGGGTTCAAGTTGAAACCACACTCAACTGTCTTAGTTCTGCACCTGGATCCTATAGGGCTCCCAACCTCTCTCCTTTTCTTTTCTTTCTCCTTTTCAAATCTGGGTCCTTCCTCCTCTTTCATCCTTTCAAAACCCTTTGGCTTGTGGTACTTTGGCATGACAGCATGGCTGAGGGGCTCTGCTTCCTACGAGCTCAAAATAATACCCACAATGGCTGCCTTTTATTGATAGATTGTCATGAACTTTAAATAAATCATCTCATTCAATCCCACACAGCAACCTCCTGAGGTGACTATTATGACTGCCTTACATAGACGGAAATAGATGGAAAAACTAGGGCTTGCTAGGTGATGGGACTAAAGTGGCAGAGCCAGGATTTGAACCCAAGTTCATTGGACCTCAGAGCCCCTTTCTGCTTTTAACGTGAAGGTTTATTGCTTTTGTGTTTTGGGGGAGCTTTCTAAGTCTGTTGAGAGAGTCCCACAGCACATTCAGTGATCTTGTAAGTATATGGCAGGCCTGTTGGTCCCTGGGGCTCACGGTGGCCCTGCAAGGATTTTGGATCCATGCAGTGTGAGAGATATATTCTGATAAGCCCTGGGTTTGAATCCTGGCTCTGTCCCTCGATGACTATGTGATGACTTTAGGCACATTTCTAAGCCTCACTTCGCCTCCATTCTCTGAAATGGAGATAATAATGGATACCTACCTTATAGCTTAATTGTGAATATGCAATAAGATGATGTATGCACAGCTTAAGGTAAGTGCTCAGTACATATTGACTGCTTCATTTATTTCATTACTGCATCTGTAGAAGGAACCTGCTTTTATTCTTTGCGAGGAATTACATAAAGCAACACCCCAGACTAAAACTGCAATGTCGGTCAGTCCCCTAATAATTTTCCTTAGACCTTTTTATTGTTACCATTTTATTAGGAAAATTTTCGAACATACAGAAAAATTTCAGCCAACACCCAATTTATAGCATTCGAGCTCCTGAAATTTTTGTACTTTTAAGTCTTAGGCTGCAAACTGTTAAAAGCCTGACAGAAAGGCTTTCTCATCCTCTATATTCCAAACCGTCAACGACTCTGACTCCTGCTTCCTATTCAAATGCAGGACTGCAGTTTCTGATCTGCTTTTCCACGGATTCCCCAATCTGCTCTTTTTTGTTTTGTTTTTTTGCCTTTTTACATATTCAAAGTCAAAATCTTCTTAAAGCACTGATCTAGAGTCCCACTTTTGAATTTCAAATCTGGGATTGTTACCTCTAAGGAACACGCTTTTCTCTCCAGACTGTCTTCTGCAGTTTGGCATTTTTTTGATGAGAGTGGCTTTATTGGAACTCCCTCTCAACTCCCAGAGGGTCTGGGGATCCATCTCATACCATCTGGGGCCTTCATTTATTTATTAATGAAGTGTGAAAATTAGTACTATTGATTCTATGGCATAACAATTGTCAAGTCAACGTCACAATGCTTGAAATGCTGGAGAAAAAGAGAGGCCATTAAAAAGAAGACATGCTCGGTTTAACTTCTACACATTTTTAAATATTTTATGTTGAGCACCAACTAAGCGTTACTTAAAAAGAATTGAAAAGGGGGAAAAGATTGTGGAAGTGGTCATTTTTAGTTGAGGTTGTATTAACTGCTATCTTTAACTGTAGTCTTTAGATAAAAGATATGTGTAGAAGAGTAGCAAAGAGTGGGAGTTTTGAAAACAGGTGAAATGGGTCCAAACCAGCTCTAACATTTTGTCACCCTGGGAAAATTGCTGAATCTCTCTGTGCATCAGTTACATCATCTGTGAGAGGGAAATATGTTGTTTTGAAACCTTGGGAGCTCCTAGGTAAAATCTGAAACTGGCCCCAGTACACGGAGGACAAGGAAAGACTGAAGAAAAAGGCAGACCACTCCAGATTGGTAGGTGACAGGTTTAATAAGCAAGGGAACTTACAGGCAGGGCTTGTCTTGGGGTCCACAAGATGAGTAGATCTCTGTACCCACCCGCCAGTACCTTAAAAGTTTATATAGAGGTCCTTAATGGGGTTTAGTCATTTATACCATCCAGATAGATGGTAGAACAACACCTTACTCTCTCAGGGCTGCATCTTTGAAACCACTTTAGTGCAGGAGGAGCAGGCAAAGTGCACATTCCAAGGACAGGAGCAGGATGAGGAGCCTCTGAGAGTCTGGGTCCAGCTCTCCCATCAGCCAGTGGTCACATCTTCTCGATGCCCTCTTCCAACAGGATAATAATAATAATAATGATCACTTTGGGCCATTGGGAGTATTAAAGGAGATAATGTATAGAATGCATTTAGCACAGCGCCTAGCACAACGTAAGCGCTCCATCAGTGCCGAATGGCTGTCATAATAAGACATAAGTGGATGGTACCCAACAGGATTAGATTATTCCAAGCTGGCCAGTCAGTTTTTCTTTGCATTTGTTTTTTTGATAAATTCCAGATATGATTTGCGTATATATCCTGTCTTCCTCATGGGAATGTGTGGGGGATGAGTTTTTGAACCCTTGAAAACTACCTGGTATTTTCTCATCTGAGAAAGATTCTAAGCAATTGCTCCCATCTGCCATTGACTGCATTTTTCTGCTAGCAGTGATTTTTTTTTTTTTTTTTTTTTTTTTTTTGCTCAGTTGGAAAATGTATAGTGACATTTCAGTGTGGTTAGATATATAAAAATATCACTTCCAACCAACTGTAATTAATTGAGAGAGACACAAAGACAAGGTGCCTTTTGACAAAGCACAGAGCTTTTAAAAAGCATAGTTGTCAGTGGTCATGGTGTTTCTTGATGGATTTGAATGTGCCTTAAAGGATGCTCAAGATTTTGGACAGAGGATGTGAAGGGGGTCATTTCCATCAATGCCATGAGAGGTCACAGCATTGGCAAAGGCACAAAGGTAGAAATATACGTGCTGCGAGTAGGAGATTGTTATAAAGTGGAAAGCTCAAACAACAATCTTACTATGGACTAGTACTTAAAAGTCCCGAGTTGTGTACTGGTTTGCAAGCAGGTCATTACACTGGCCAGTGTTTCAGGTTTAATAAACAGGGTGGAGACTGAACTAATATGAATTGCTGGCAATCTATGTAATAGATTCTTGGGAAAGGTTTTGTGTTACTTTCATCTGTTTGATTAAATATGCTAATTTTATTATTTCAGCTTTATTTCGTTTTGGCATTATTTCTCTTGTTACTGAAGTAGTACATGCACTTTATAAAAAATTCAAATTCATCTGAAATATAAATATAAAACATGAAAAAATAACTGTAATCTGCTCCCGTACCCCCATTTATTCATCCAAGAAATAGATATTGAGTGCTTTCTAAGTGCCAGACAGTATTCTAGAGGCTGCAGGGTATGAAGCGAGACAGACAAGGTTGCCGTCCCCATGGAGAAAGTGGGAATTGGCTGGGAGTGAAGGTATCACATAAGCAAACAAATAATGTAGTTCAGATGGTAAGTGTCACATGGACATTAATAGGGGAGGGTTATTTCCCATCCAGTGGTCAAGAAATGCTTTTCTAAGGAGGTGACGTTTTGCCATGTAAATGTCATGGATCCAGGCTCTTTCTTGGTGTATTAGAGGAAGAGACAGAAGGCCAGGGTGATTGGGACCCAGAGAGTCAAGGAAGAGAGAGGAGATGAATCAGAGAGGACCCAGACTGGGTAGGATCTTATAGGTCGTGGTTAAAAAAAAAAATGTATAGATTTTATTAACATTTCAGGAGAAGCTGCTGACGATGGTTAAGCTCAAGACTAACATGAGCTGTTTTTTGTTTTAAAAAGGTCATATGGGCTTTTGAATGAAAAATAAGGCCGTAGAGGGCAAGTGGTGCATCGGAACTGATCCTTTGCTCTAGTTCCTGGTTCCTTCCTAACTGATCTCATTTTGGATTGGTGATAGGAATTTCCTTGAGTGTAAAAGGTGTGACAAGGAGGCGAGGTAGTGCAGGCTATCTTCTGGGAGACCTAGCACTGGGATGTGATGTAGGAGATGTGACAGTCTCTGCGCTGGGCCTGGGTAGGCACCGACTGTGTGACTTATTGTGGGAATTATAATAGCAGGAATGTGAAGATGATGAATACGATAGTATCTGCTGTGCACTTTGAACAAACCCAAATATTTACGTTTCTCTGTACTTGTTCGCAACTTTGTTTCATTTTTTTTAAAATTAAGTTTCATTTTTGCAAGCATTTCCTTCTTATGTGTTAATTGAAGGAAAAATCCACTGTGCATATTCTTGGTCTCTGATTAATTATTAAACACTTATTAATAATAATAGTAACTAATGACTTCTGGCTGTGCACTTGAGCTTATTAAATTCTCATCACAAGTCTGTTAGGTCCACGGAATTCTTATTCTCCTTTTATGGATGGGGAAACCGAGGCCTAGGGAGGTTAAGAAACTTTCTGAAGGTCACAAAGCGAGAGTGAGTGGCAGAGCTGCAGCCTGACCCTAGCCCTCTCTGACTCTAAACGTTCCTCAACAGTGTCTGCTACTCCTGGCACAGTGCTGGATGCTGCAGAGATTAGAGATGAAATAAGACATGGCCCCTGTTCTCAAGGAGTTTACAGATTTGGGGACAGAGACATAAAGAGGACCATAATTTATAATACCAGTGCAATGAAACAAACACTAAATGAAGGTACAGGTAGGCAACGTGAAGAAGAGGTTGGTTTTTCCCGGGGGCCTCCAGTGGTACAACAAGGAGGAGTGTTTGCTATGGTCCTGAAGGCTGTGCAGGATTTCAACAGGTGAAGACAGGAGGGGAGGGCAGTACAGGTGAGCTGGCAGCCTGAAGGCCAGGGTCCATGGACTAGCTTTTTCCCCCTCTGTTTCTTTCCCCTCGGCTCTCATGTCAGGGGACTTGGGGTCTGTTTGGTTCACTCGTATGAGTCACCTGTTACCTGGGTGAGCTTGCAGGTTGGAGATCAGCACAGGTGGAGGCTCTTTTAGTGTTGCCCTTTGGGAAGCTCCCCTCACAAAGCTCCTCCAAGGAGGCATACCATCCAGTCCATTCATTTCTTCACTATTCATATATGCAACATGCTCAAGCCCCTGCTACGTGCCAGCTTCAGAGGTACAGGGATGTCTTAAAAAGACCCAGACCCCATCCTTGAAGGGTTCTCTGTCTATGTTCCAGTCCTCCCTCTGCAACTTCTTAGTCACTTGCCTAATATCCCTAGACCTCAGTTTCCTTATCTGAAAAATGGAAATATACTTAATACTGCTGAACTGTACTCTTAGAAATGGCTAGGATGGCAAGTCTTATGATAACATGTATTTTACCACAATAAAAAGTGTGGTGTTGAGTTATTTTTAAAAGGTAGAATAAAAAAAAAAGAAATCTTTAAAATACAGGTATCAATCATATAATAACACAAATCTATACTAGGGCCAAGTGGTAGGACTGAGGGATGGTTCTGAGGTCTGGGAGAGAAAGTGGCCCAGAAGTCACCTGAGAAGGTTAATGGTAGTTCATCACTGATTGAGGGGAACAGCATGCCAGGCAGAGGGAACAGCACCTGTGAAGACAGACATGAAACAGCACATTTGACCTGAGAACAGTGCATGGATCATCCTTTCAATACGTATTTACCAATGGGCTCTTATATGCCAGGTATCGTGCTAAGCTCTTGAGAATACAGGGTCACTTTGAGTAAGATGTATCCAGTGCCTGCCTTCAGGGGGTTAAGGTCTACTAGTAAAATCAGAACTGTCGTATGATCTAGCAGTCCACTTGTGGGTGTACATCCAAAGGAAATAAAAACAGAATATGGAAGAGACATCTGCGCCCTCATGTTCATTGCAGCATTATTCACAATAGCCAAGACATGGAAACAACCTAAGTGTTCACCAATGGATGAGTGGATAAACATGTGCTACTTCTATAAAACGGAATATTATTCAATCATGAAAAAGAAGGAAATCTGGCCATTTGCCATGTGTGACAACATAGATGGATCTTAAAGCCACTATGCTCAGTGAGATAAAGATGGATACTGCATGGTATGACTTATATGTGGAATCTAGAAAAAAAAAAAGTAAAAAGTCAAACTCATAGGAACAGAGTAGAGAAGTGGTTGCCAGGGTCTGGAGGGTGAGGGAATATAAGGTAAAACAGGTACAAACTATCCGTTACCAGATGAATAAGGTCTGAGGATCTAATATATGACATGGTGATAACACTGTGTTGTATAATTGAAATTTGCTGAAAGAGTAGGATGTAAATGTCATTATCACACACAAAAAAGATAAATAGGTGTGAGGTGATGGGTGTGTTAATTAACTAGATAGGGGAAACCTTTCACAATATACATGTCAAATCATCACAATGTACACTTTAAATATCTCACAATTTTATTTGTCAATTATATGTCAATAAAGCTAAAAAAAAAAAAAATCTACTGGGAGAAGTCCTATTTCCAATAATGCAAAACCAAAGAACCAAGAGAGGATGCTGCCTCTCCCAGCTCTTCAGAAACAGAATCCAAGTCAGTTTGCTGACCCTAATGCCCTCTCAGCTAAATATTGTCCAGAGATTAACTCAGTTATTTGGCTACAGGTATGTTTTTTGCTGGCCCCTTAGATGAGTCCTCCTAATAGGGTCAAACCAAGTATTATGGGCTAACTTGAGGGCAGTGATTTGATTCTGTGTTCCTGTGAGTGCCATGACCACAGAAACCCTGTGGATCGTATTCACTGCTGAATGCTGGAGGCCTGGTGTCTACCGCACTGCCCAGCACTTAGAAACCTCTCATTCAATCCGTAGCTGCCAAAGGCGGCAGCTACTCATCCACAAAGACCACAGCACAGATGATTTAATCGTGTTTCGTAAACCTTTGACATCATCAAACTGAAAAATACAGTTAGCTGGAGTGTTGGTCTCAATCGCCTGCCCATCTCTTGGTTTAGACAGTTGGTTCCTGATGCTGCCGTTTGATTAGCATTTTTGCTTTCCTGCTTTGAGGAAAGGACTTGAGATTTTCAGGTCAGATACGAAGCAACGGGAATAGGTACAATTATTACGAACTTGGCAGCGCACTGAGAATGCTGTGATGGGTGTAGGCTGGGCTAGGTGCTTTACCTCTACCGTATCTCCTCACTTCTGAGATGTCAGCCAAGCTGGGGCGAGCCATTCACAGTCGATCACATCTTTCTGAAACAACAGAAACAACAAACAGCACGACCACATTAAACGTACTGGGCCATTAAAAAAGCCTTTTAATTTCACGCAGAGAACAGAGTCATCTCAGACGCTACTGGTGGAACTGTTGAGTGTTCCACCCTTTTGGGAAAAAAATTAGATAGCATCTATTAAAATTTAAAATAGTCATATGCTTTGACTCAGCAGTCCGACTCCTAGGCCTCTATCCAATAGAAATAAAAACACCAGTATACAAAGACATATGTGCCAGAGAAAAAGAAAAAAAAAATAGACACAAAGTGAAGGCCCATCAGTAGAAGAATAGTTGAATAAATTATTGTTCGTCTACTATGAAATGTTATGGAGCCATTGAAAAAGAATAAATTAGAACAATAATAGTCTTCTTAGAGGTTTTATTGAGGGAGGAAAATGAGATCCAGGAAAATGTATGTAGCAAGATCTCATTTTTGTAAAACAAAATTCTCTCTGTCTCTCTAGTGCATATATCAATGAGTGTGTGTGTGTGTGTGTGTGTGTGTGTGTGTGTGTGTAAATCCAGGAGTAGAAAGATGACAATCTCGCCCCATTAATCAATAGAGAAAGGGTTTAAATCTAGGACAGTCTGGTTAAAAAGTTCTTATCTTTCCCTCTAGAATGATTTGCAAGCTCCCAACTATATTCAATCCCATTGGTATTCCATATGTTTAAAAGGGACAGACATCTGAAATAGTGGAGCCCTGTTTTAAAGATCTCGGTGATCACAGTGCTGACCATTCTCATTTAGACCTTGTCTCACTGCGGTTCCCACTTGACAGCTTTTTCCTGGTGGTCCCCAGGGTAGAAGCATGGAACAACGCAGCCTCCGTGATCTGAGTCTCAGAGATAAATTGGGGAAGTAGGCAAACAGTGAGCAGAGGAAGGGACAAACCAGTCTTTTCTTAACTCACATTTTTCTTCCCGTGTTTGTACCCCTTTGCCTTAGTTCAGGCCGCTACAGCAGAAGACCACAGTCTGGGTGGCTTGTAAATGACAGCAATTTATTTCTCACAGTTTTGAAGGCTGTGTATGCCGCCAGATTCGGTGCCTGGCGAAGGCGTCCTGGTTCACGGACTGTCTTGCAGCTGTGTCCTCGCCTGGAGGAAAGTGTGAGGGAGCTTTTGGGGCACTAACTCCATTCATGAGGGCTCTACCCTTATGACCTAATCACTTCCTAAAGGCCCCACCTCCTAATGCCATCACGTCTGGGATTAGATTTTAATGTCTGAATTTAGGGAGAGAATATAAACGTTTAATCTTTAGCCCCCTCCTCAGTCCAGGAAGGCATTAAAGACAGCTGCAAGCTGGAGATTTGCCCAGTCCCTACTCCAGGGGTGAAATGCTTTTTTAGCAGGTGGCTCTTAAAAGTGGCTATCATCTTGACAAGACACAAAAAGTGCTTATTTATGTCCCTTTTGGTTCCATTTGGTTCTTCACACCCAGCAGGCCAGGTGAGACCATTTCCCCCACACTGTGTTTGCAGCGTGTGTGAGCGCTGGAGATGTCCACCCACCATTGCAGGATCCGTCCATCTTCATCCTGTTTAAAGAGACATAGAGAAGGCATCCCCAGAACACAGCTTGGTGGTTATTGAGGTAAAATTCACCCACCATAAAATTTTAACGTGTGTAGTTTAGTGGCATTTAGTACCTGTGGGGCTGGAAGGAAGTTTGACGTTCATCTCAAACTTGGCACTACCGACATTGGCATTTGGGGCTGGATCATTCTGTGTTGGAGGGGGGAGGGGCTGTCCTATGCACTGTAGGATGTTTAGCAACATCCCTGGCCTCTCCCCACTGGATGACAATAGCACCACCCCCTCACCTCCCGCCCCTGCCCAATAGTGACAATGAAAATTATCTCCAGACATTGCCAAATGTTCCCTAGAAGGACAAAATTGTCCACAGTTGAGACTCACTGATCAGGTCTAATCCTATTTTGATACAGAGACTCTAGTTTTATAATATGGATGAGTCCAAAGAATTTTCCTATTTCACATCTTCATTTTGGTCCTTAAGTTTCTTCTCTCTCTGTCTCTCTCTGTCTCTCTCTGTCTCTCTCTCTCTCTCTCTCTCTCTCTCTCTCTCTGTCTCTCTCTCTCTCTCTCTCTTTCTCTCTCTCTCTCACACACACACAGCCTCAGCAATAAAAACTGTGTTGGGAGTGCTCAGGAGTAAGCCAAGAGAAACACGATTATGAGTTTCCTGAAGCATAAAGAAATCTCCCCATGCAAAATGGATTTGGTTTTCTTTAAGGCCTTCCTGCCTGGGAAGATTTCTACTTAACTACGAACTAAAGTGAAGAAGAAATTGTCACTTTCCTTCATAACAAACCAAATGCTTCAGGTGGATGACTAGAAATACTTTTCCAACAATAGCCCTTACTTAACTCTGCTACCAAAACAAGAGGGATCTATGCTGGCCCAAAGAACATTGACTCTAAGTTTTCTCTGGAACATTACCTGTGTCCGGGGGCTGACCATTTCTGCTTTATTGCCACCTCAAAGAGTCCACAGACGATAATGAAAGGGACCAAGAAAGTAGAGCACACCAGGTGACATCTCAAGTTTTGCAAACCGAAGTGAGCATTTTTAGGTATGTGTATGGCAGGGTAGAATGCCTAGTTCTTTTAACGTTCTTAGATGAATTTTTTAGTATAGACATGTACTTAAGAATTCAGGTGTTCCTGATGATTCAGGTGCCTCTTCCTCCTGTGTGTGTGTACTTCTGTCTGTGTTTATGTAAAGTTACTTCTATCGCAGCTATAGGGCATAGGATAAAAAATTATTACTGCTGGGGATGGTCTAGTCTTGTGCAATTCCCAGCTTTGGCTGCACATTAGAATCCCCTAAAGAGCTTTTAACACCATTAGCCCACCTACCACATCTCCCTTCTGAATGGATTCTGAACCCCTCGCCCAGAGGGAAGTTGATTTTCCCAAGTGCTCAAGCTGGGCAATAGCGAAAGTAGAACTTGAACCCATTTATCCTGTAAATTCAAAAGCCGCTAAGTAAATAGAGTACCCATCCTAATAAAGGATTCTCTCTACCAGGCCATGATGGCCAATGGCTGCAGCTCTCAGTAAAATAAATTATTAAATCTTCAGTTGTGAATCTGTCATTGCTCTTGGGAAAACAATTCAACCTATGGGTCCTTTTGCCTTATATCATTCACCCATTTCTGAATACAAAAGACGCTATTGCTATTATTATTAGCAACCATTATTCAAAAATTTGTCATGGATGGGGAAATGCATAAATAACCTGTATTTGGTGGACCAGCTGCTCCATTAATTTAGCTCCTTTATGGAAGAAAGGAAACACAATGCACTGTATTTAGAAAAGATAATTATCCATTAGCTAATGCGTTTTTCAAAGAAACAGCCTACTACTACATGACGATGTGTCAACTGAAGTAGAATTTCACCTATAATTCTAATGTGGTAGGGGCAGGAGACAAAGGCATATTTGAGGGAATATGGGAAAAGAAATACTGTATCTTCCTATGTTGCTATTTAAAGATAATTTTCATATAAAAGGCAAAATTATGACTCACAGAGATATAACAATGAATGCATGTTAAAAATTTTATTCTACTCAATGAAGGAACAAGGTGGATATAACCAATTCAAAAGAATCTGAAGAACAGACTGATTTATAGATCAGGATTATTGAAATAAAGGGCAAATGAAAATAAAATCGAGTTTTTAATAGAGGATGGTGAAGTCAATTGGATCTCTATTAGATAGGAGAGGATTTGCACGTGTATAAGTATTATTTTTGCATCATCAGTTACCTACTCTTACAGAGTTAAAAAACACCACAGACAGTGAAAGACCAGAATCAGATAAGCTGGCGAGGAGACCTCTAGACCATGCACAGTTTTCTCTTGAAGCGCTTTTCCTCCCCACATTACCTACCTGCTCTTCTGAAGAATTTTCAAACACAAAGAAAGCTACCAAGTTTTCAAAAGTTCCAGTTAAGAAAATTACCTTTTAAGGAAGAAAAATGACTTCACATGAAACCTGGTCCGTTGAAAGAAAGCCTGGGCTTGAAAACATGGAACTCAGAGGAGACTGAAAAATGATAGAAAACTCAACTCATTAATTATTCAGATGTTTGTGTCTTGATGCCAAATGTCAGATACTTAATATTGACTTTTTAAAGCATCATCCAGATGTTTGGCTTGATTGAAACCGAGAGCAGGTAAATCCAATGTTTGCTGGTTACCCATGTAGCTGCTCTGCAAACTAAAAATATCATTTATCTACCATATATATTTATATATTATGCTTTCATAATATTTATATTATGTATATATATATTGTAAGGTCAGGGTCATAATATCATCCTGTGGCTGAGAACTACCAACCCTGCCTATTTAACCGATCTGCCTTTCAAAGAATGGGCTGTTAACACTCGGAATGACTGGTACACACTAGAAATTCAACACGTATTTGCCAGTCACATAAAGGCATTTGATGCCTAAGCAACTGAAGAACATTGTTTCACTTCCTAGGCAAGTAGGGTTACAGGGCAAGCCGCTAACGAGCTTCTGAAAATGGTCTTGAAAGAGAAATTACTTTGGCCTCTGCGGGATTGATATCAGGTATCTCGATCTACAGTTATTTACTCGGCTGCCATTTCTATTATCTAAAAATAAAGCAAAGCAGCTTGAAGTTGACTCGTGAGTCTAAACCCCTCCGGTGTTTGAATCCTTCCTAGCTTGGCGCATGCTGCTGCTCGGTGTTTAAAGATCTGGTGACTCCACAAAGGAGCACATCAGAGTCAGGATTTAAAGATAGAAATCCATGCAGTCATTTGCCTTTTTGCCGCATTTATAAAATCAGCCATCTGGATGCTCAGTGTCCGATAAAATGATCTCTCCTATGACTAGCAGGCCTTTTCTCGAAGGCAGCGTTTTCTAAATCCCATTCTGAGGAATAGCAGCTGTTAATAGGTTTTCTAAGAAAAAGGGAGGGCTGCGGTCAGTAAATTTGGAAATTACTAGGTGAAAATTAGTGATGTGGATTTCTCAAGTGTAGTAGGAGTCTTTAATAGGCTGATGCATATCGCGAATCTCCTCAGGTGCGTGACACCTGCCTCCTGCCTCACCTCTGCTGTTGACAAGTATATTTCTCGCACCCTTTAGCCCATCGCTGCCCTTCACTCTGATGCCAATGACCAACTCCTCTGCTGTATTCCTCTGGTTGGTTGTTTTTAGTCGGAGTAGAATATACTCTGCCTGGACTTCCCCACTCTCCATAATCCCACACCTTCCCTCCCTCCCTCCCAACTGAACCTTATTTCCCTCCACGCTCTAAAATGCACCGCTGGTGCAGATAGATCGCTGTCTCTCACATCCTCATTCGTAGAATGGGGAGAGTATGGATAACATGCACATACCCCATACAGTTATTGAAAGCATTCAATGAGATAACATCTACAGGGCTTGGAACTCAGTGCCCAGTGCACGATAAGGACCTGATAAATGTTAGCCACTATCATGAGATGTCATTGTTTTCATTCCTTTTCTTGTGCCATTCCGCCCTTCTTTCTTCCTTCCTACTTAAACTTGATCCTGCCTCTCTTCCGTAGTCCATTCGTCTCCCTGCTTCCCTAACTCCCTTAATTTGATATGCACAATTGATCCCCTGCCCCCGCCCCCTGCCCCCAACGTAAAGGAAAGTGCAAATGTAGCCTCAAGTGCACAGCCAGATTGCTGTTCCCCAGCCCCTTGCCCATAGAAACTCAGTGATTGGCAGAAGGTTTCGCCTCACCTCCTTGGGAAGCCCCGGAAGCCCGACGTCTTCCACTGCACCTCTTTTTTTTTTTTTTGCAGAATTCCTTCCATTTCTAACCGGTCACCCTTCCTCCATCCCATGTGGTGTCATGCTTGGTTGTCTGTGATTTGTTTCAGTCACACGGGGGACTGTCTCATCCCGCAGTTGATTTTAAGTTCCTTTAGAGTGGAGACCAAGCCTTCATTTTCAATCTCCCTCTAGTGCTTAGGCCAAGGTTGGCAAATTTTTTTTCTACACAGGGCTAGATAGTAAATATTTTAGGCTTTTCGGGCTGTATGGTCCCTGTTGAAACTACTCAATCTATCACAGTAGCCCCAGAGCTGCCGTAGACGAATACCTGAGTGAATCAGTGTAACTGTTTTAACTTTATTTGAAGATGCTGAAATTTGAACTTTACATAATTCTGCATTGTGAAATATTAATTTCCTTTTGATCTCCCCCCCCCAACCATTTAGAAATGTAGAGGCCATTCTTAGCTCAGGGGCCCTATAAAAACTGGAGGTGGGCAGGTTTGGCCTGTAGGCTTGTCGGTCCCTGGTCTAGACAAATGACAGGCACGTAAAAGGTGGTCAGGTCACAATTGCCTTTTGGATCATGGTAGGAGGAGAATGTTTTGGCTTTGTCTGGCTTTGCTCTGATGCTTGGCTCCCCTCAACCACCACTTGCTGACATTTTGCTCACGGAGCTTGTCCTGTAGCTAGGGGAGAATGCACTGCCCAGGAGAAAAGTTTGTAGGGTTTGTAGGTACTCATTTTGGGGGTTTTCACACATAAGAGATAGGATTACTTGCAAGAAACAGAAGTTGACTCTGGGTAACTTAGAGGCTTTCCAAGTGTGAGGCAACCCTTTGCTGAGACTTCAAGTCAGTTTAAGGTGTTGGTTGCAACCGGAATGTAAAAAATGAAACAGAAGAGAATAGAAAATATGAAGATGCAGCTAAGGTGCTAAGGGTATATATTATTTTGTGTGAGTTTTATTTCACTTACATCTATGTATGATTGTAGATACTGGGTCATTCTGTGTATGTCTTACTGTAGATCACATTTAAATAAGTTTGCAAAGAACAGGAGCTTAAGGAGAAAAAAAGGAATTTACTGGAAGCATGTGAGAATCCTTCCAGAATCAAGCAAAAAATCTGCACAGCCAGGCCTTAAAAAGAAGAGGATCCATGTAAAGTTCCACGTGGCAGAGAGTCCAGGGGTTGTCACAAACTGAATCAGCCCCACTATTTTGCATCCCTGGGATACTGTGCTCAAGATTTAAAAACCCAGGAGAGGACAGAATGAAAATCTGTGAGTTAATCAGAGTCCACTTCTGTTGCTTGCTTCCTATGTGTAAACAAATCCTACTTCCTATGCGTAAAACCACCCCCAGATGAGAACCTGCGAAAGGCAAGCTGAACCCTACAAGCTTTTCCTACATCCTGGTGCCTTCTCCCAGGATTGACCTTTGCGACTGACTACTCTTGGGGAGTAGACTCTCCCGGTCACAGGACAAGCTCTGTGAGCAAAAAAGTGGCTGAATGGTGGTTGGAGAGAGCCAAACATAAACATAAACATAAAGCCAAACATAAGCAAAACGTAGCAAGTGTATGTTGGTACAGCTAGATGAGCACCCAACCCTTGGCTGGGTGTAGTCTCCCACGGAAATGCAGTGGGGATGCTGTGACCCAAGAAATCCCTCTGGAGATGACCGCGAAGGCGTGAAATTGGTTTTCCCTTTCCAGTAAAACTAACTAGTGTTCTTATTTCTGATAATAAGAGAATTAGTGCTCATAATTTTTAACACTGAAGATTATAAAAGAGAGTAAATGTCATATAAAAGGATTCTGCCAAGCTAGACGACCACTGAGAACATCCTTTCAGATGTTCCTTTGTCCTTCTTTCTCTCCTCTCCTCTCTCTCTTTTTTTCTCCTCCCCTCCCCTCCTTCTCCTCCTCTGAACCATGCTTATCAATAAGAGACAAAACACACTTTGGAATCTGGTTCCTTTTCTCACAGGTCTCTACCGTCTCAGGGTCCGCCTCCTTCCTTATGGACTGAAGAGAGAGTTCTTTTAGAGTTTGAATGGAGGAAGCTTGGCAAATGGGAGGTAACACCTATAAGCTGGAGCTAATGTTACGACAATGGGACGTAAGGGAAAGTCTAATCTGATTCAACACACGTTTTGATTCATTTTGTGGAAAAGGCTCTGCTAGGCGCTGAGGATGGGAAGGAAACTGAGACGAAAGAGGCAGAGGTGCTTCCTTCAAGGAGCTCGGTGTCTAGCGGGGGAGAGAGTTACAAAGAGATCGCACTGGTAAACGCATGAACAGAGTGCATTGGAGACACAGAGGAAAAAGCAGTTAATACGCAGTTATCTATCAGTGTGTTCTGTTACATTTTCATTTCATAAATAAGAGGGCCTCTTGTCTCTCTTCCATTCCAGCCTCGCCTGGGTCCCCGCCCACTGGCTTGCTTTGCTTTGTGTTCTTAGGGTGGGGAAGCTATTCTTCTGGGTCCTTTGGCTGGATTCTCACCTGGCTTAGCTGGTGCACTCTTCCTTCTCACACTTTTAGGTCTCAAATACCCATGCCTCAAAAAGACTTCCCCTGATCTCTTTCCCCAGGCTCAATACCCTGGTCTCTTAGCATGCTCTTCTCTTTTCCATTCCATCGTGACTGCTTGTTTTCCCTCAATTCCTTTGGAGTAGAGATCACGGCTGTTTTATTTGCCCAGCACTTGGCAAGTGCTCAATTAATATCCGTTGAATGAACGAAAAAGTAAATGTGTTCAATGAGAGGATATATTTGTTAGAAAACAAAATTCAACTGAGTAAATTTTAACGCTGTTACTGGTTTTATTTAATAATCCATGAATCAGGCAGGATCCAATTTAGCAGATAGAAAGGAGCTCCAAAGAGCTGTACAGGGCAAGAGATTTTACAGGCGCAAGGGAGCTGAAACAAAGAAGTTTTGCTCTGCAGAGAAGTTGTTTGGTTGTTGCCGGGTTACTTTCCTTACAGGGAGTGGCTGGCATTTCTCAGGCAGGTGACCTAACTAAAGCTGCTAAGGTGATTCCTGATTCACCGGTTTAAGGTTCCATTGTCTGGAGCTGATACTATGATTAAGTTAAATCTGGGCTTGGTGACATGGAGCTTAGCATAAGCGACTCCATCTCAGGCCTGTTGTCTCACTTAAAACACACTCTAGTGAGAAAAGGGAGCCGAGGCTGGTTATTCCGATTATGATAGGTTAGGCGCTGGCTACTTAACAAAGGGAAATGCTAACGGCAATGTGGGGTGTTAGACAGGATTCTGGAAGAAAAAAAGGATATTAGCGGGAAAAACTAGTGAATTCAAATTAAGCCTGTGGTTTGTGAACAGTATTGTACCAACATTAAATAATTAATTTTGACAAACATACTATGGTTTTTGTAAGATGGTAACTTTGGGAGAAATTGGGTGGAGGGTACATGGGAACTCTCTGTACCATTTTGTAACTTTTCTGTAAATCTGAAATTATCCCAAAATAAAAATTTCATTTTAAAAAAGGAGGGAGATAAGAAAAGGCAAACAACCCGGCTAGTGGACCCAGTTAGTACCGAAGCTCTTTGATCAAAAGTGTGACTATTAAACTCTTTTCCAACCTTTGTTTAGCATGTCTTCCAGAATGCTGTTATAACTTGTGACTTGCTTTCTTTCTTTTCCTCCCTTCCCCCCACCACCCCCGCCTCTGTCTTTTTCCTTTTTGGCTCTATGATCTTCCATCCAGAAAGGCTTTTCTGTGGATAGTAGACTCATTCATGTTTTGTAGGTGTGGTGTAACACAGTCAAGAAGCCAGAGGTACCACAGTGAACATTCTGTTCCCTCTTAGGCCATCCAATATGAGGTGTCACTCACTTTCATGGCTGGAAATGAACGAATGAAAAAGTTCGCCTCATCCAAAAACAAGAAGAAAACTACTAAAAGATTTTTTTTCCCTCTCACCGGCCGAGTTCTATTATCTGATTCAACTCAAGCGTATTTTGTATTTTCAAGAGAAATATCAGCCCCCCCCACCCCCCGTTTTTAATCACAATTAAAAAAAAAAAAAAGAAATATGAAATTCTCTAACTCCTGAAGCCTGGCTTGATATTCATTGAATAATAGCTAACCTTGTTTCTTCAACACTCTCAGAGTAGCTTAATTCGGTCTAGGACATTGACTAACATTCTGCTGAGTGTATGGTGCGGTTTCAACAACAGTGGAGGTAGTCTAAAATATGTGAAATCTTGCATCTAGGATCAAAAAACCTTCAGTCTCCTGGAAGATCTTTCATGATCTTAACAGTGATTTAAAAAATCTCAAAAAAAAAAGAGGGGGGGATGGAGGGGGCTTTCAAAACTAATTTCCATTCCTTTTTGTTGAAATAATAAAGGCATGTTTAAATGAATTTTCAAAGTCAAGCTATACCAAAATCAGACCAGTATCAAACTTATGACTCATTCTGCAAATATCTGACATTTTTCCTTCTATTTTCTAACTTGTAATCATTATAAGCCTAGCCATGGCCTATGATTATAAACTGCTTTGGTACAGAGCAATGAAGCCCAAAAGTGCTAATAATCATTTCTTGAGCCAGCCTTTGCCAAAGACCAAGAAGAACTGAACCAGCCCTACCTGTCTCCTTTGGGTCAGTATCTTTCCTCTGGCACATATTAAAATTACCCATGCCTGGTCACCACCCCAATCCAGTTAGCAATTCTAATCTCTGGAGATAGGCATTACTGTAAATGACTTTGTGTTAAGCTACAAGATCAAGGTCGCTGCTCTGTTATATTGCGAACTCGCTGAAGGACCGACCAAGCAGGGGGAAGTGGTGATTGACATTCAGGAAATCTCATTTCAAAGGCCTCCTTTGAACATAGGAACAGTTCAGTTGGTGGAATTTGGTTATAACGAGTATTCTGTAGAAATCACTCACGTGGACTCTGTAGCATTAACAATCCCTTGCAACAACAAACAGGGAAGAGTAGAAAAATGTCATCAGAAAAAATATGCAACAATGGCCGCTACTAGGGTGTCCAGCTGTCCTGGTTTGCCTGGGACTGTCTTGAGTTTAGCATCGAAAAGTTCCATGTCCCAGGAAACCGCCCATTACTTATTTCATGGAGATTGCAAGGATCGAGAAGGCATTTGCTACCCGATGATGAATGAAACCACTGGTCACCCCCTCATTTTCCATGGCCAGGGATTGTGATGGTGGGAGTGACTGTTGCAAGAACATGGCCCCAGAAGAGAAAAATATTTATATGGAGTGAGTTGCTGTATTAAATACATGATAACCAAATCAACGAAGCAGTGTTGATGTTAACTAGATATTAAGACAAGAAACAGCTTTGTTTTCAGGGATGCACCTTTGAAACGGTATTTCCCATCAAGGCATTTAACTTGCAGAATGAAGCCAGGAAGCCTCTGGCCTGACTTTACCACTGTGTGCTCTGAAAGGGATATAGTTAATGTCTGACTGTTCTTTGTAGCAATTTCTAGCTAATCAAGTTGACATTTTCCTTTCTCTTTAGGTGGCTGAGACTTAAGAGACTGAAGTAATGTGTTAGCATTTATTGCATAGATACTGTCAGTAAGCTTTTTAAAAAGTCTTCTTAAAGCCATACTCATTATAAATACTCAGACAATATAGAAATATAGATAGTAGAAAGTAAAACTCATTTCCCATCCCCAAACTGCCATCAGATTGGGTGTGTATCTTTCCAGTCTTTCATTGGACATATATGAACATGTATTGTTTAATAAAAGGGATTATATTATGTGTACTAAACATAGCCTATTTTTTCACTCAAATAATAGTATATCATGGCCATCTTTCTATGTCAATAATACAGAAAACTACCTTGTCCTTTTTGAGGATTACATAATTTCCCGATTTCTCACACCATACCCAACCAATTCCCTATGGGTGGACATTTAGGTCATTTAACATTTTTGCTCTTATAAATAATGCTACCATAAATATCTCTTCATTTTTGCACATCTGTCCCATTATTTCCTCTGGATAAATTCTTTAAAGCAGAATAACTGAGTTAAAGGCATGCAGCTGGGTTTGGAATATGGGAGAAACATAAATCTGAATTTACTTTATGGGGTTCATTTCGAGACTAAATTAAACCTTCTAAACTTTGGTCAGAAAGAAAATATCATTTTTTTGATGGCTACATGACATAGCGGAAAGAGCTGCAGCAGACTAGGAATCAGTACACCTTGATTCTACTCCTTCTTCATCCCTAAACTATTTGGTCTTCAGCCATCCCCTTAACCTTTGCGACACTTGCCTCCAGTTATATCTTGTTTCCTGGATCTGCTAAATAATTGCCAGTCATTTCCCACAATTCAAATATGACTCCCTGCTTAAATCCATCAGGAGTTCACTATTGCCTTGAGGATGAAGCTAAAACTCCTTAGCCGATCACATAGCCTATCTTGCTAGCTTCCTCTACCTTCACATGCCCAATAGGACATTTGACCCAGCCGCCCTCACTCCTTGCCTTAAAGCTCACAGTTTGTCATGCCTCTCGGTTTTGGGTCAGGTTTTTTCCTCCTTCTGGAACACCTGTCACCATTTCTATGTCCAGCCGGCTCCTACTTGTTCTTCAATAAATAGCTCAGGCTTCTAGCTTTCTTGGAGGCATTTCCTGAACCCTACAGGTTGAGTGGATACCTCTCCTTTTGGCTGTTGTGAACGTAACACGTTACCCAACATGTCCTGTGTCATGTAGCACTAATCACACTGCACGATGACAGCTGACTTTCTCGTCTGGGCCACTCCCCTTTTTCCAGGGCAGAAGCCATGACCTATTGTTCTTCACTGAGTCTTCAGTATCTACTACAGTGTGACATAGGCAGGTGTTTGATAAACCTGTGTGGAACAAAACAATTGCTCTGTCAAATAGTGATTAGATTCTGTAATACAAAATTTTGATGATATAAATACCATTTTTCTCCTTCCTTCTCACCCTTATCCATAATTTACCAATCAGAGTTCATTTCATATCCTCCGTGCCCAAAGCTCGGTGGTACGAGCCAGGAATAAAACGGGCCAGAAACAAACCTATTCATTGCACTCAGAGGGCTAATCACACAAATAAAAATTTAATTTCCGTCTGTGGCACGTGCTCTAAAGAAGTCAAGGTAAGATCGCCAGATAAAAATGCCTGCGTTTCAGATAAGCAATGAATAATTATTTTAAGTCTAAGTATGTCCCATTGAATATTTGAGACATACTTATACTAAAATTTTTGTTTGTCTGAAATTACAGTTAACTGGATTTCCTGTATTTTTATTTGTTCAGCCTGGCAACTGTTAAGTCCAAGTTGCCAGGAGATCACATGGATGGGGTGCCCAGTCTGGGGTACAGTAGGGGAGGGTGTTTGGAGAAACTATGGGATTTATAGAACAGAAAGCTTTACCTGGGAGAGGAGTTGGAGAGAGGAAGGTGTTCCAGGAGGAGGAAACAGCATGAATAGAAGCAGAAGGCAGCCTGGACAGGGCATTGGAGAGAAGGCCCGTGGGGCTTGAGCACAGACATTTAATTCACTGGGATATGGAGACAGGAGAAGCAATTGGAAAATGAATAAACATATCACGTTTTTGAGGAGGGTGCTGTACAAGTAAATGTCAGGTACAGTGACTCAGGTTATTGATTCTAAAAGATTAGTCAGGAGAGATGTGCGCTGGACTCACTCGGGCCTTCTGTTGCTGGATGTCAAGTAATTCAGACGTGGAGGCCGGTACCCTGGGCCGCACAAGATGCTTAAACCACACACAGTCATCCCCAGATGAGTCTGACTTTCCCTGTAAACAGGAAACTGCAGAGAGTTTCAAAAACTGGAAAGGTATCTGGGAGGCCAGTTTGTTTCCTTTTCAATATAAAGTGCATAATAACTAATCTGTCAGAGAGGAAGCATTGGGGAATCTTTCAGTAAACTACGAAGGCTTTGCTTGCGACGCGAATGGAAAGGCGTGGTGAAGAGGACAGGACCTACTGCTGAAACCAAAGGACGTCAGGCTACCTGGACCGAAACCCCAGTGACCGTGCGTCGTCAGGCTGGTTGCCTGGAGCAGTGGTTCTCAATCAGGGGTGCTTTGGCCCCCAGGGGACATTTAGAAACATCAGGAGACATTCTTAACTATCACACCTGCATTTGAGAGGTTGCTCCTGGCATCTAGTGGGTACAGGCAGGGATGCTGCTAAGTCTCCTAGAGTGCATAGGACACCCTTCCTTCTTCCCAACAAAAATTTATTTGGCCCCAAATGCCAATAGTGTCCAGGGTGGGAAATCCTGGGGTGGAGGGGAAATGTCATTCTGAGCCCAGTGACAGGAACAAGGTCCTATGCTTCCAATAGTATTATGGGCAGCAGGGTCTTTGGAACACCCTTGAAGGCACCCTTCAAGCCATGGTTACAGCAGAAGCGAAGCGGGTGCTAGCAGGAAGCATGAATGAGGCTGGAAGCCCGTCAGGAGGCTGTGCAAGGCTGGGAAGGGTGCATGAAAAGGTACTCTAACCATCTTTTCTCGCCTCGTCACTGAACCACTGCACAGCCTGACCTTGGCCATCACACAGCCTCCTCTGATGTATTTCCATTGTAACCTTAACCAAGATCACAGTGACGTCCCCTCAAATATTCCCTAAAAGATGGCACTTCTAAGTCTCTCCTTATCCGAGGTTTCCTTTTCTGTCGCTTCCGTTACCCACGGCCAACCGCGGTCCAAAAATATGAAGTGGAAAATTCCAGACATAAATAATCCGTAAGTGTTAAACTGCATGCTGCTCTGCGTAGCCTGATGAAATCTCGCGCTGTCTCACCTGTGACGGGACTCACGTCTCCACGCTGCTCCCCGACCGTTTGTCACTGCGTAGCCATCTTGGTTATCAAACCAGTCACGGTATCACAGTGTTTATGTTCAAGTCACCCTTATTTTTACTGAGTAATGACCCCAAAGCAAGAGAAGAAACGCCGATAATTTGGATAAAACCAAAGAGGAGCTCTGAAGCCCTTCTTTTCAGTGAAAAGGTGAGTACAGCACAATAAGATACTGTGAGAGAAACAACGTTCACGCAACTTTTATTCAGTCTGTTACTATAATTGTTCTATTTTACTATCAGTTATTGTTGTTAATCTCTTGCTGTGCCTAATTTATAAATTAAACTTTATATAGGCATGTATGTCCAGAAAAACACATAGAACCTATAGGGTTTTGTTCTATCCTCTATTTCGGGCGTCCACTGGGGAGCCTTGGAAGGAGTCCTCCTCAGAGAAGGGGACTGCTGTGTACAGGGCAAGCCACCACATCCCTTCCCCTTCCCCACCCGCCTCTCCTACCCGCAACCTCCACTTCAGCTCCTATTCCTAGTGATGCAACTGACTTAGCAGTGAGACCGTTTCATCCTAGAGCTGCGTCTTCCAAATGCAGGGATGCCCCAGCCTCACGGAGCAGACTCGGGGTTCTTTCGGTGTGCCCTTTTATGTATTCATATGTTTTTAATTTCAGGCATAGGACCAGTATAGATCTTTTCTTCAAGTCAGTGGTAACATTTTACATGACTATAGTACAACACCATAAGCTGAAACTGACTTTGGTATAACCCGTGGACATTATTCAGATGTCCCCAGATTTATGTGCACTTGTGTGTGTTTAGTTCTACAAAATTTTATCATATGTTTGGATTTGTGTGACCACACCACAGTCAAGATACAGAACAGTTCCATCACAGGGGTCCCTCATGCCACTTGAATAACCATATCACCTTCCACCCACCACTCAATCCCTGGCAACTTCTAATCAGTTCTCCATTCCCATAGTTTTGTCATCTTAAGAATCTTACATAAATGCAATCAATCAGACAGTATGTTATCTCCTGAGATTGTCTTTTTTCAGTCACTATAGTTCTCTTAAAATCTGTTCAGGTTGTTGCATGTATCAGTAGTTTGTTCCTTTTTGTTATTGAGTAGTACTCCACAGTATGGATGTACCATAGTTTGTTTTCCCTACTGAAGGATATTTCAATTGTTTCTAGTTTAGGGCTATTATGAATGTAGTTCTTAGGAACACTCATATGATTTTTGTGTGTGTGTGAACATAAGTTTTAATTTCTCTGGGATAAATACCCAAGAATGTCACAAAGAAGTACATATTGAGCTTTGTAAGAAACTGCCAAACTATTTTATGCTTTTTCTAATTGTAAAATTTCCGAGTGTAAAGTTGTTTGCAGCTATTCCTTTATTATCCTTTTAATGGTTGCAGAATCTATAGAGATACTCCCTGTTTCATTCCTGATATTGTGATTTATGTCTTCTCTCTTTGATCTTTGCCAGCCTTGCTAGAGGTTTATCAATTTGATTTTTTTTAAGAATTAAATTTTTGTTTCATTGATTTTTCTCTATTGTTTTGTAGTTTTTGGTTTCACAATTTCTGCTCTTTATCATTTCCTTCCTTCTATATTTTTGGGGTTTATTTTGCTTTTTGTTTGTTTGTTTCTTGAGGTAGGGCCTTAGATTATTGCTTTGAGACCTTTCCTCTTTTCTAATGTAAATATTTAGTGCTAGAAATTTCCTTCTCAGCATTGCCTTAGCTTCATTCCATGGATTTAGATATGTTGTATTTTCATTTTATTTGGTTCTTTTTTCTCCTTAATTTCTATTGAGACTTCTTTGACCCAAGGATTATTTAGAAGTATGATGTTTAATTTCTAAGTGTCAGGAGATTTTTTTTTTCTGTTATTGATATCTGGTTAGTTTTCATATGGTCAGAGAACATAATTTGTATAATTATGCTTTCAAATCTTTTAAATTTGTTAAGATTTGATTTTGGGGCCAGGATATGGTCTATTTTGATTAATATTCTATGGGCACTTAAAAAATGTGTATTCTACTATTGTTGGGTGGAATGGTCCATAAATGTTAGTTATGTTGAGTTATTGAATAGTGCTATTCACTTATTCCATACCCTTGCTGATTTTCTGTCTAATAGTTATATCAGTTGCTGATACTGGAGTGTTGAAGTACCCAGCTATAATTGTGGATTTGTCTATTTATTTTTTCAGCTCTATCAGTTGGCTTCATGTACCTTGAAGCTCTGTTGTTTAGTGCATAAACAGGATTGCTATGTCTTCTTGATGGATTGACCCTATTATGATTATATAATGTCCCCTTTGTAATTTTCCTTGATCTGAAGTCTATCTGATATTATTATAGCCACTCCTTCTTTCTTTCGATTGATATTTCTATGTCTTTTTTATCATCTTTCAATCCACCTGTATTGTTTCATTCGAATTAAGTTTCTTGAGGTAACATATTGTTGGATCATGTTTTGTATTCACTCTGCCAATCTTTGTCTTTTGGTTGATATAATTAGACCATTTACATTTTAGATAATTATTGATGTATTAAGGCTTAAATCTGCACATAGCTCTACTAGTAATTGTTATATTCTTCACTGCCATGCACTCACAGTTAAAAACAAGGAAAGCACCAGTTTCATTTAAAAATGTTCTTAATGAAGCAATAAGAATTATTAATTTTATTGACTCTTGACCCTTGAGTACATGTCTTTTAAATATTCTGAATGATAGAATGGTAAGTATGCATAAAACACTTTTCTTTGTTTTATTTGTTTGTTTTTATTTCATTGGGTTTTTTGCATAAATATCATTTTTACTTCAAAGAATAACTGACAAACTATGGGTTTTCAGGCTTGGGTGTTTGTCAGACAGTTTCTCAAAAATTACTGAAGTGTGCTTGTCACTTAGAGGAAAACAACTGACAGTATTTGTTGCCAGTGACAAAACTTGAGCTTTCAACAGACAATTAGGATTTTGGAAAACTTGCATCTATTACCAATGAACTTAACAGCTTCCCAGTACGAGACCCTTCTGCTTAGATTGGCAGTAATGTGATTTGTGTGATGAAATGTGTCAACATTTGGAAGATTAACATAACTCAATGGAGCAATATGTTTTCTAAATGACCAGTGCATGATACTATAAGAACATGCTTGGTTAGAAGATCTTTTCAAAGGGTAAGATACAGGATTTTCACGTAACAGAGTATAAAACAGGTCGCCGATATAGTTTCAGATTCCACATTGCCACCAACCTTGAAAACAATGACCACTTCTTGAGTTTGGTATAGTAGAAAATAAGAATATCCACAATAATCTGAAAAAGCTGTTCAAATACTTGTCCCTTTGCTAACCACATATCTGCATGAGGCTAAATTTTTTTTATGTACTCTAACCAAGCCAATGTATCACAATGGACTAAACATAGAAGCAGATATGAGAATCCAGCCAGACATTAAAGAGATTTGCAAAAATATAATTCCACTCACTGAATTTTTTTGTTTTGAAAAATAGAGAATTTTTATTAAAAATATTTATGTTAACATGTGATGAGTTTATAGCAATTATATTTAAATGAATGAGCAAATTTCTAAAATTTCTCAGTTTTAATTTATTATATAGTAAATATATATAAACAAAAGCTTTTTGGGTCCTCAATTTTTCAAAAATGATTGATGACCATTACTAGATGGCATGAAATCGGGATCTGATTTTATTTTTTTCCACATGGATAACCAGTTTCCCCACTCTTGAGGTATTCCCAGATAGTCTGCTCTGTCTCTACTGATTTGTAATGTGAATTCCTGCTGTTAGCACATTTCCATATGCAAATGGGTCTTGGCTAGACTCTTTTTCTGTTACATTTTCCTATTCGTCCATCCACACATGTCTTAATTACTATTGCACAATATTATATTGCTATCTGGGGAGAACTGACATTTATGGTATGGCCTCCCATTCAGGACCATGGTATCTATTTTCATTTATTTGAGTCTTCTCTTTATGCCTTTCAATACATATTCCCCCCATTTTCTCCTCAAATGTTTCATATATTTTATAAAATTAATTCTTATAAGAACTTTATAGTTTTATTTGCTATTGTGATTTTTTTTAAATAAAAATTTTAATGGATTGTTACCCTGGTATAGGAATCTTATTGGTTTCTTTGGTGTTAACCTTGTAGCCAGAAACTTAACTAAACTCTTTTATCAACTTTAGTAGTTTATAGATGCTCCTGAATTTTCTATGTGGACAATCACACAACCTGCACATTAACACTATTCTGTTTCTATTTCCTATACTTATATATTTTTTCTCATCTTATTACACTGGCTCAGCCCTTAAATATAATGACAATAGTGATAATGCTGCATTTCTTCAAATGCTGTGACTTACTGAATTAGAATTTCTGACGAAAGAGAAGGGTACCTTTTACAGGCTTGAGGTTGTCCAATGTGACGGGTAACGTAGTCTAGGATGGTAGTTAAGAGCATGGCTTTTGGAGTCAGATAATCTGAGTTCCCATCATAGTTCTATTCTTTTCTAACTTGTGACCTTGGTAATCACTTAACTTCTTATAGCTTTAGTTACTACATCTGCAAAATCAGAATTTAAAATGGTAGAGATTTACAGTGTTGGCATGAAACAAACATGAAACAAACATTAACTTTTCTTTTGAGACCATCTACCTCAAAGAGGGTAATTGGACCATTACTGACTTTTTACCTGTGGATTTTGTCAATCCACATTTGACAAAATGGTGGATTTTGTCAAAGCAACACAGTGTATTTCACGGTTCTTTCCTTCAGGTCAACCCTACAGTTATCTCTTTGATCTTATGTTGAAGTTCATGATAGTGAGTGTGCTTACTCTATAAATATTAATCTCTTTGTAAAGGCTCCTTGAAAGGAAGAAAAATATTGGGGTAAAGCAAACTTAAATACTTTTTTCCAAACACACACTATAGTTGTTTGTTAAATCTTGAGAAGTCAGCATCAAGTTGAAATACTGAACTTGGAAATTTGTTTGGAAATATTTAACAATATTTTAAGTGAACTTACCCTTTGACCCAAGAATTTCATTTTAGGAATCTGTGTGACACAATTATTTGCACAAATGCATGCAGATCTCTATGATGGAATTTCATTAGAGTGCTGTGTCTAGTAATGAAAAATTGGAGACAGTCCAAGTGTTCATCAGTAAACTGTGGTAGAGCCTTAGAGAGAAATGCTATGTAGCTATTTGGAAAAGAATACAGTTGATCTATTTAGATGGTCATGAAAATGTCTTCAAGAGATGTTATTAAGTGAAAAACAAACCTTGTAATATGTAGAGTATGTTTTCATTTCTGTAAAAAACAAACAAACAAACAAACACATGTGTGCATATGCGTATGCACACCCAACTCTTACCAGTGATTGGTTCACCTCTAGGGAGAAGAGAGACTGGAGGAGAGGTGTCAAGGAACTCTTTCCTTTTAACACGTTTCTAGATCAGTCGAGTTTTTTTTACAATGAGAATGAATTCATGTGTTGCTTGTGTCATTGTGAAGCGTCGTCAGGACCGTGAACCAGATCTCTGTGAAAGACAGAGATGTTTCCTTGCAGGATAGAATCCATCGCCACCAATACTGGCAAGATGCCTGCAGCTCCCCAGCCTATCCCAAGTAGCAGAGTGATCTTGAGTAAGAATCAGCCTTGGGAGAAGGAGAAAGGGGAGCCAGGCCCAAATCACGAGCACTGCCCAGAGGTGTGGGAGGATGAGGCAATATCCCCTCTATTTCTAAGGGAAATAGTCTCTGCCCAGCATATAGATCTAATTGAGTGCCTTGATGTCAGGGAGAAAATGTCTTGGTGGCCACCAGAACCATCCAGTGGGTGGCTTTGAACCTAGCCACCCTCTATCTACTTGTTGATGGCCTCTGGAAGAGAGCCCAGTGGAGAGGGCTGAGCCTGGTAAAAGTTGGTTACTTTCCAAGCAGAGCAGCAGAGAGCCAAATCAAGCTCACATTTCAAGGGCACCTGTGAAAGCAGTCCATGACTCACTGCTACGTCCAGTTCCACACCTGGAGGAAGATGTCACTGACAGGTTGCAAAAGGAGGTGACCTCTGGGGGCTGTTGTGTAAGAGTCTCCTGTGTTTAAAAAGAAACACAAAACAGAAAAAAAAAGGTTCTACAGGATTTAAAAATAGTATATGTTATGTATCCCTAATTACAAAATGAACGCATGTGCATTTTAATAATAATTATCGTTACAATTATTTTATCAAGCATTTATCCCATGTCAGACACTGTGCTTTAAACTTTACATGCATTATGTCACTTGGTCTTTATAACGATTTGATGAGAGAGGTCCTATTATTATCTCTACTTTACAGACATGAAAACTGAGGCAAATAAATAAATATGAAACACTTAGGAAAAAATTACCTACAATTCTACCCTCCAAAGTTAATCAATATCCCAATGTATATTCTTCCAGTAATTCTTTCCATATATTTTTTCTTATATAACTAATATTCAACTATTTACCTTTCCATAGCCAGCCTTTTTTACTTAGCACTATTGATGGATAAAGATGATCTTTTCTATGGGCAAAGTAGAGACCCTTGTCCTAAGAAGAGTATGCCCCTTCCCTCCTGTGCTCTTTCAATGGGTCCCTATTGTGCTCACCCTGGCTGCTGCATGAAGAGTGGATTGTGGGGGTTCACGGGTGGAACCGTAGCAGCTCTAACAATTGTTCAGGTGATGGACAATGAGATGGCGCGAAGGGGATGGATTTGGGGAAGGCTTTTGCAGTATAATGAACAGATCTGCAGATGGGAAAAAGAGAGGAAGCTCCAGCCTCGTCTCTTGCCAGTTCCTAACTCAAATGTGATGCAGTAGCCATCCTTGGCTGTCCTCCCTGCCTCTCCCTGCTAGGTCTTTGTGTATGCTTCCCCTCTGTCTCATCTACTCCTTTTCTCTTCTCTCATTCTCCTCACATCCTCTTTTCCTCTTGCACAGCTGACTCATTCTTTGGGTGTCAGTTTAAAGGTCACTTCCGCAGAGACAGCTTTCTGATACCCAAACTAGCTTGATGCTCCCTCCTGCCAAAGCATGTGTCCACTTTATTGTGATAGCTGACTTGATTGTCTGTCTTTGAACTCTGTGAGGATGGGGAATGGGTGTATCTTGTTCACCTCTGTGTCTGCAGTACTAGGCCCCATTCATGGCACATACTAGGCACTCAATAAACAGTGCATGCAAGAAGGGCCATTGTCACAGTCAGCCTGCTGGTCAGTGCCAAGTATTTGGAATATGCAGCCCTGTAGGCTGTGAGATGACAGTTGCACTGCTCAGAGTTCTCAGATTCAGGTGACAAAGCTTATTCAACTGGCTCAAGCTAAAGAAAGAAGTTACCAGCTTATGTCCCCGAACAGATTGATCTAATTCAGGCATGGATGAGTCCAGTTCTGGATAAGCAGGACTCGGTTTCTCCATCTTCTTCTCTGTATTCTGCATCCACCAGTGTTGGCTTCCCTCTCAGACAAGTGCTTTCCACGGGGTGATCTCAACAGCTCCATGCTTACATTAGCCATCAGCGGGCAATCCCACAAGAGAGAGTACTCTTCCGCAGTAGTTTCAGTAAAAGTCTTGAAGCTGGCTGTCATTGCTCCTACTTGGGTAATTTGCCCAGACCAGAACCAATTACTATGGCAAGAGAAATAGGAAGAGTTGGTGGTGGAATAGTTTCATTGGCCAGGTCCTGGGTTATATGCCAAGACTCTCAAAGGAACGTCAGGAAATGGATGCTGGCTAGGGCAAAAGAACAGATATCATTTAAAGGTTACTTGGTTTGAGGAGCTGGATTTTGAGGCCAGAGGCCTGATCTTGACCTTGCCATCAGTTAGTAAATTTCCTGGCCATTGAGGTAGTCACACTGCCTCTCTATAAATGGAACCATCAGTCAAATCCCAATTACTACCAACTCTGGGAAGTGCACTTTCTTTTTCCATCCCAGTTGCTTAGTTTCTTCAGAAAATCATTTGGATTGTCTCCGAACCACTTTCACTTTGAGAAATGTGACTTATAAGGAAACTATGCGACTACATTTTATGTACATTCCGGTCATTTTGGTAATAGATTCTGAGACACTGTTTATCTCCCCCAGTCCCGTCCCACACATAAACTGCCATTTCCATCTGTTTCATCAGAGGGAAATGGGGAAAGGTATTTGCTTTCTTTTCATGAAAAGGAAGCAAACAAATAACAATACAAACTACACTGAAAGCCTAAAGCCAATTTGATGACACCCAGATTGTCCTATGTGCCCTTTTATTCATATTCAATTAGTTCCTCCACCTGTGTGAACCAGTAATTCTTGGGAGCTGGCCTAGTTCGTGAGCAACTTAGGGAATAATTAGAAATCTGACAAATCCATTATTTGAGAGGCCCTGCTGATGATTTAGAGACTATGAAAATTGGAAGACTGTTTTGCCCTTAATTGGGCTACCTTCAAGGATTCTTTTGGTTGTAGGTAACTGAAAGGTGATATTGCTTAAGGATTCTGGGGCTGTATTAGTTAGGGTTCTCTAGAGAAACCTAGTAGGGTATATATACATGTGGGGAGAGAGAATGGGAATTGGCTCGTGCAATTTTGGTGGCTGAGAATTCTCATGATCTGCCATCTGCAAGCTGCAGACCCAGGAGAGCCTGTGGGGTAATTCAGTTTGAGTCTGGAGGAAGGCCTGAGAACCAGGTGGGCTGATGATATAAATATCAGTACGAGGGCAGGAGAATGTGAGATTGAGATGTCTCAGTTCAATCAGCGAAGGAGGAAATAAAAGGGATGAATTCCTCCTTCTTCTGCCTTTTGCTGTTTTCAGGCCCTCAGCAAATTGGACCTGCCTACCCACATTGGGGAGGGCCATCTACTTCACAGGAGTCCACCCATTCAAGTGCAAATCTCATCTGGAAACACACAGACACCCCAGAAAACATGTTTAATCTGCGAAATGTAAAATTAACCATCACAGGAGTGTCTCACAAACCCAGGCTTGGAGTGACATTGGAGTTCAAGAAGGGATCAGAGTATGTTATGAACCAAGGAAGTTACCTTCCTCCACCTCCATGCCTCATCTGTGCTTTTCTCTTTATGTCTCTTTCATTCTTCTGTCTCATAGAAGAGTGGCTTTCTCTGCTTTTCTCTGTTTGTGGCAAACAGCTACCAGGTTTATTTTTTAAGACAGCAGTTAGATTGAGACTGGAATCTTAATCGCAGTGCCAAAGTCTCAGGAGAGGAGCTTATTGGTCCAATGGGGTCGGATGTCTGTACTCTATCCAATCAGATGTGGGGGTGGGAAAGGGGTGGGAGTTATGCTGTATGAACATGACCATGTGGATGGCTCAGAAAAAAAACAGAAAAGGTGGCATTCTAAGTTTTTTTTTAAGTGTATGTTGCATTCTGCTACTAATTAAAATTCGAACTACAGTGAAATCTTGTTACCCTTACCTCTTTTAAATAAAGCTGAGATAGCCTACTCCAGGGCATAGTTTGATTTAGGGGGCCAGATTACTGGGGTTTGAATCTTGGCTTCAGTATTTGCTGGCTCTGTGACTTTAGGTAAATTACTTAACTCGCCTCTGCCTTAGTTTTCTCATCTAACAAATAGATCTAATAATAGTACCTACCTGATATGGTGGTTGGATCATTTAATGCATTAATGTAAATAAAAATCCTCAGAACTCTGCCTGGCAAACATTAAAGACTTAGTAAATAATAGCTGTTATTATTCTTACTGTAAAATTCATCTCAATTATGGTTTAGATTATTTCTCAGATTATACAAAATATAGAAGATGCTTGAAAGAGGTTTGGTGATTATAGTAAAATAGGGCTAAATAACCATTAGTAAAATTGAAGATATCATTGCTATTGCCTTTGGGGTTATTATTTGAATTCTTGATGGTATTTTGGTTTATAACCTTACAATCTTAGATAGGGGTTTCTCTAAACAAGTTTATGCAAAAAATTAGCAGTTCTGCTCATTTTACCTGGCAAGAAATATCAATCATTTTACTAAGTTTATCAGCAGAATAAGTTTGGAACTTAAAGCCCTTAATACTCTAGTTTATAAAAAGGCAGGTTATAGAATCTCTTTTCCTGACTGTCTAAAGGATCCTTAAGGACAAGGGTCCAAAAACATTTTCTTATAGAACTGATAACAAATATTTTTGTCTTTTGGCCTTAGGCCCCTTTTCCAGCTCTTCAACTCTGTTGTAGTATGAAACAGCCCTAGACAATATGTAGACAAATGGGCATGGCTGTGTTCCAATAAAGCTTTATTTATAGGCACTGGAATTTGAATTTTGTATAACTTTTCATGTCGTGATCTATTATTTTTCTTCCGATTCCCCCCCCACCCCAACCATTAGAAAAAATGTAAGAATCATTCTTAGCTTACAAGCTATATACAAACCGCGGTGGTGGGCTGGATTTGGCCCTCGGGTTGTAGTTTGCAAACCCTGCTTTAGGAGATGGTTGTGTTGGCATTCCAACCATAGGCAGGGGAGAGACAAGGGGCCTCCCCTGGACCCACAGTCCTGTTACCCCAGAGGCATGTTCACCCCCTTCTGCTCCTCCTCACATATTTCTCTTAGCAGATATAGAATATTTGTGTGACTCTTGGTGATAGGTCACAGAAAACTCAAGCCGCTTAAGCAAAAAGAAAATACACGGGAAGATATTACTCTAGTGATGGTTGATCCAGGGGCTCAAAGTACCTCATTTGTTTCTCTTTATCTCTTGGCTCTTCCCCGCTCCAGGAAGATTTGTTCTTAGGATCGACACGATGGCAGGTTCAAATGCAGCTGGACACCTGGAAGGGTTTCTATTCCCCTAAGAGTTCACACAAAAGTTCTGGGCCTGATTACTTGTGTTTTATCATCGGGCCCCATGCCCACCTGAACCGGCCCCAGTGGCTGGGGAAATGGAAAGCCACACCTTGGCGAGGTCAGCCCCACAATCCCCAAGACCTGGGAGTGGTGCCCACATTGGTGCCCCAATAGAAACAGGGGTCTTATTACCAAAGAAAGGTGAACGGATGCGGGGAGGCAGAATCAGCAAATGTCCACTCCACCTCGAGGACATCACACTGTGACATTTAGAATCTAAATGCCCTGAACAAAAGGAGTGGAGGAGCTGCCAGGAGCAGGAAATTACCACTCACACCCCCTATTCCGGAAGGAACTGCTTACCTTCCCTTTGGCAAAATTCTCTTTGCAGGTTCTAGGTTCTCTTGGAGCAGACCCGGGCTTGGCAAACCCAGAGCTGCAGAATTTTTTTTTTTTTCCGTTTTTCGTGCAATCAGGTGGCTTGGACTCACAGCACTCCGTTGATTGAAATTCTGTTTAAGGGAAGCTGTGACTTGAATAGCTAACTGGCCTGGCTCAGCCACTCTCCCCCTCAGTAAAGGCAGACAGAGCCCAACCTTCCAGCTGGGTTCAGAATACCTGTTTCCGAATGTGGGCTTTCCATGATTTCTCTTGGAGTTTTCCAAGCTCAGTGGGTATTGTCGACAGTTTACTCTACTCCTTCCCATACCACAGAATCTAGCTTTTTCTACCTTTCCCCAAATATAATTGACCACCCTAAGTTTGTCCCATGGTATGCTTCCTTCCGATTCTGTTTTTTTTTTTATTCTCAGTGACCCATTCCAGATTTAGCATCTTCTCCCGCCCGCCCCATCCTCTGCCGAACCAAGACTGTGGCTCTCAGTTACCTGCACTCACTTTGAGAGATGTTAAGCAGGTGTGGGGGAGGAAAAATAATCTTTTTCCCCTACCTACCTTAGGCTCTCTGGCTGGGGCTCTGTAAACTAGACTGACAAAAGACAGATTAATGAGAGAGAGAGAGAAAAAAGCAAGTTTATTAACTTGTGCTTCGCACCTGTATGTGGGAGCCCTCAGCGATGAGTAACTTGTAAGGTGCTTAGAACTTGGGCTTGCGTAGCATCTTAACAAAAGAACAATAAAACTTTAGAGACATGACAAGACAAAGGAAAAGGACATTGAGTTTCTTATGGGAAGGAAAATATGTGGGGGGAAACTAATGGAAGGTAAGGGCTAGTTAGTAAATTTGTTGTGTAGATTCCTCTGGTGCTGTGTTCAGGATAAGGACCTCTTGCTTCTTGTGTTTAACGTCTTCCTGGTAGAGACGGGAAGGGAGACAGCTTTACAAGTTTATGTCCTGCTTTTAGGCAAATCGGGAGCGGGTATAGAGCTTTCCTTGTATTTTTTTTTTTCAATTGCCTTCAGCTCAAAATCATTCTTATGCCAAAGTGGGATATTCTGTTATCCTTGACAGGGAAGCCCCAGGACATCCTCCAGGGTTTAATGAGGTCTGGGCTGGTATTTCAGACCCCCTAGCCTTGTGTGCCTGGGTGCGTGTGCCCCAAAGCACTCTGCCTCCTTGTGACACCCCAGGCCCTTCGGCCCTGTCTGTGGGAACAGGATGGCCGGCAACCTCAGGACTGTCCCACCCTGTGCAAAGATCCACAGAGAGTGGGAGCTGCAGAGACAGCTGTGCCTAAGTTGGAAGAAGTGGCAAGCCTCTGCATCACTGCGATAGAGCATTTATTGATTGCATTTATTTTATTTCATTGCATTTATTGATCGCTTGCTATGACCATGGCCCGGACTAAGCACTTTGCACACATTAGGATGCATTTAATCCTTCAACAGCTTTCTGGAGCAAAAACAAGAGGCTGGTCTTCCTACTGCTATGCTTGCTCCCGTAACAGTGCACCCTCTCAAGGGAGACGGTGACTTTTAAAAACACCATCAGACCTCATTGTACCACTGCCTAAAATTCTTACATGAGTCAACCACTGGGATTTTCCAGTTTTTTCTCACCACAGCCTATGGGCTTTCCATCGTTTGGCCCCTTCCTGTCTCTCTGTCCTGTGACACTCCTCTCTTCTCTGTTCACTTCACCCACGTCAACCTTCTTTCTGTTCTTGAACATGAAGCTTGTACCATCTCAACTGCCTCTGCGATTCCACCTGCCCGTAGCATTCTCTCCTTCCTTTTTCCCAAGCCTGTTCCTTTGGGTCATTCAGTGCCGGCTCAAATGTCACTTTCCCAGAGAGCTGTCTTCCCTGACCCACTGTCTGAAGGAGTCACCCATCAATTACTTTCCAACCTATAAGCACATTTTACTCTCTGCACAGCCCTTTCAAATCAAAGGACATGATTCATTTATCTTTTTACTTGCCTCCCATCTTCCCCACTGATAGCTGTTTCACGTCTGTATGCCTAGCCCCTAGAACATTGCCTGATGTATGGTAGTTATGTTGAATAAACGAAGAGTCCTCTTCGTTTATTTGCCCAGGGCCCCACCAAGAAATGGCCATCCAATGGGCCAGAGCCCTGAGCGTCCAGAAGGGATGAGGAAAGAATATGAATCAGTGCCTACAAAAAGGATCCCAGCTGGCTGAATCTTTGCCTAGCATTTGTGCCCAGTTTTTTTTTTATTTTTTGTTTTGTTTGTTTGCGTTTGTTCTTTGGCATATTCAGCTTTTTTGAAGCCAAGTTGACCTTGGGACGTGAACACTCAGACTCTGCATCTCTTGCAGGGTCCTGGGGACCTGGTTCTCGCCACACGCTCACTTCTAGCTTGGACACACACAGAAGTTCTGGGTTTTTGCTCCACGGGTATGGGATCCCCTTCATCCTTTAGTGTGGGAGTATATATTTTTTTTCTAATTGTAAAAATAATACCATGCTCTGCCCTGAAGACGTATTCGTTAACTTCCCACTCTGTAAGTGTGGGCTCTGCTCAGTGACTTCCTTCCAACGAGGACAAAATGGGAAGGCAGAGCGGGGAGAGTGACCGACTCTTCAGTGGAGAACTTGACAAACAGTTCTCAGCCAGGTGATTCAGATCAACACCAACAGTGACAGGTCATCTTTACTGTGTGCACCCTTGATAGAAAGTGATGAGAAGGACACTCTCCCTCTGTGGTCGGGCTCCCGAAAACCCACAACCCCAGTGTAATCATCAAAAAAGCATCAGACAAATCCCAATTGAAGGGCACGCCAAAAAAAAAAAAAATTACCTGATGAGCACTCCTCAAAACTGTCAAGGTCATCATCAAAAACAAGGACAGTCTGAGAAACTATCATCTCCAACAGGAGCCTACGGAGACATGATGACTGAATGTCATGTGGTATCCTGGATGGAATCCCAGAACAAAGGACTTTAAGTAGAAACCAAAGAAATATGAACAAAGTGTGGACTTTAGTTAACTTAAAAAAAATCCCTGAGTATTTCTAGTCCTGATAGTTTTTAACTTTGTGTTTGATCTCTCTGTTTGGGGCTCTCATGATGGACTTTCAATCCAGCATCTTCATTTCCACATTTGCCTTTCTTCTAGGGCCATGATCTGGCTTCCCAGCGTGTAGTCTTTGTTGGCGAACATTGAACTTGACCCACCCGTGCTTGCAGATAGCCCGGGCCCAGGCTTCTCTGGCAGGTTTTTCTCTGACCTACAAGCATCCGAAAGCACCATTTATCCCATGCTATTCCGTGGTCTCAAAATTCCTGAATAAAAACAGTATTCTCCAAGCAGTTTATCGCCTAAGTTTCCAGCCGGTAAGGGATGAAATGAGCCACATGATTTCCATGCTAAGCAGTTTTTAAAAACTGAAATATTACTTTAGACAGTCCCAATTTATTTTCCTTTAGATTCCCATCATTTTAGCTCCACCAAGCGTGGTTCTAAGCAGCACCATCTGGTTCTCTATCCACTCTTGCATGACCTGAGTCCTTTGCTTAATTCTGAATTGGTTTGTGAATTGGAAGTGTTAGAGAGTCTTAGTAAAAATGCATGAATCACAGCTCAGGATAGATTCATAATTGTCTATATTCATGAAGCCCGAGATTGCAGGGCTAGAGGATATTATTTTTAAAAAAGAACCTTGAATAATAGGATGAACCTGCAGAAGTACTAAGAATCATTTGTTGCTTATGCAGTTTAAATTGGAAGATTACCATATTGTTATTACAGGGTTATCAATTTCCTCAGTTTTAATTCAGCATCTCTTAACAATTCCCTCCAAATTAAGAAGAATACATTATTGTCTGGTATGGTCTCAAAGGGCCTCATAAACCAATCTGAGCCCTTCCGCTTGGGGTTTGGGAGAAATATGACAGAGGTTTGGTGACTCACTGACGGTCACTTAGAAGTGTTGGAGTGAGGACACCAAGTAATGAAAAATGACATTACAGATTGTTAAACAAATGGCCGGAACTCACGTGTCACCTCCTTCGAATCCCCAGCTTGGAGGTAACACACACGAGTCAATGAAAACCTTTCTGGGAATCCCCGCAGGAATGCAGTCCCAGTCTGTGTTGCAGTCTTGGGAACATCCTCAGTGGTGATGAACCTTGGGTAGGTTTTTCGAAATGGCCAAAAGTCATTCTGCGCCAAGGTGTGCAAATACAGGGAGTAATCAAATTATGCGGATATAAAAAAAGTGAATATCAACATGCTACACTGCTTTTCCCGAATGGTTCATAAACTGATTTGAAAACATTTGTCAAAGAAGAGTTTGTTTATTAATACCTAGGCTTATTTCAGAAAGGATTCAATAGTCACATAAGAGTCTAAGAAAAGTTTTAAAACGCTCGAGGAATGTTGGCATTATTAGAAGTATAAAGCATTTCAAGATGATTCCTTCAAGGATAATATTCTAGAATATGTGTTTAAAAATGTTATTTCCATTACCTTAATAGCAAACTTCCTCCTTTGCTTCCCTCCCCACCAGGCCTGTGTTGGTTTTGTGAGTGGTATGGGTGGACCAGATGATCTTGGTGCTTCCCATTCTCCTTGAGAAGGCGTGGGATGGGATGGTGTATGAGGTTGGGTATTCTGGGGAGGGAGGTAACGTTAGGGCAGGGGCTCCCTAGGGGCCAATTCCTTCTATCCTTCTCCACTCTTAGCTCCGACTGTGGTGGAGGTCTGAGGTTGACTGCTTTCACTTTCGATGGTGATGATGATTGCGTTGGTAATGGTAATGAGGGTGATGGCGAGGATGACAATCGACACTCGGTCTTCATCATGTAATAGCCTTACATACAATCTCTCACCACAACCAATGAGTAGCTTCTATTATTATCCCCACTTAATACTTGATGGATACTGAGGGAGGGGAAGGTTTCATAACCCATTTACCAACTATACAAATAGTTATTATGGAGTGAACAAATATGGCAAATGAGGATTAGTAGACCCTTTTTATAAGTGAGAAAAGAGACGCTTGGAGAACTTCAACAACTCTTCTGTGGCACAAGCCAGCGGGGGTCAGAGCCAACATTCCGACCTGAGTCATTCTGTCAGCCAAGTGGAGCTGGGTGGTGTGGGCAGTGCCCAGTGAGCAGGACAGCGGTCTCACTGCCTGGTTGTCCCACGCCGTTCAGGGACCCTAGGTCCCTCCTTATAGACCATAGTTACCACCCTCGAGGGTGATAATGACCCCGCAATAGGACCCTCTACAGTAGGTCAATTTGGCCTTCTCTATCATGTGGCCTATGATATGCTGAATAATGCCCCCCCCTCCCAAAAGATGTCCACACCCTAATCCATGGGCCCTGTGAATATGTTACCCTATATGGCAAACAAGAATTAAGGTATTCCAGGAACACGATTAAAAAAGTGGGTCTAAGCCAGTGATTCTCGACCAGGGAATTTTGTCCTCCAGGATATACATGCAAATGTTTGAAGTCGTTTGGGGTTGGTGGGAGGATGCTACCAGCCTCTGGTGGGTGCTGCTAAACATCTTGCAATGCACAGGACAGTCCCTACAAGAGAGAATGATCTGGCCCCAAATGTCAGCAGCGCCCAGGGTGAGAAACTCAAGTTGGAATGAGGTGCTCAGAGGCTGCTGGGGGAGGCGATATTCTAAGGCGTTTCAAAGGTTCTTGGTGACACCTCAGCCTTTTATTGTCATTAATCATTCACACAAGAAAGAGGCTCATTTCAACCCCCAAAACATCTTATTATGGGATATATCATGCACCTTGTCTTCTCTCTATAACGTGAATATAATGGGAAACGGCCAGTTTTAATGAGTCACCATTTCCCCAAGAAGATGAAGGAACTGCTTTTAATTCAGCCATTTCTGGCTGCTCCATTCCCCCGGCCCGCCTCGTGAAGGAGGATGCCACCGGGCCCTGTGAGTAATCACATCTCCTGCAGCCCAGCGTCCCCCATATATAATGTCTCTTTATTTTCACAATCAATTCCATAAGGTTTTGCAGCTGAGGAAACTGACTTGCCTCCAAATCTTGGCCATGGTCATTATTCTCTAATGTGACTTTGGGCACATTGTCTGGCTTCTCTGAATTCCTGTTTTCTCTGCCACATCTGACTTGTCCAAGGTCACAAAAGCAATTAGGAGAATGCACAATCAGCAGCAGGGTTAAGACATATGCTGGAGTAGGGCCAACTTGGATTTAAATCCTGGCTCTGCTTCTTTCTAACAGCTGACCTAGTAGTTTAAACAAACAGTTGGGTTGATACCAGAAAGACACACCTGTGCCCACTCAAGGTGGTGGACCCAGGGCCTAGGTCCCTGATGGACGGCTGGTGAGGCCCCCTCAGACTCTCCATTCAGGGCGGGCATGAGTCTGTTAGAGCTGGAGGACTGCAGTCTTACCGAGAGGGACAGAAGAATGGCCCAAATGACCAGAGGTCTGTTGTCCTCATCACACAGTTGGTGGTAGAGCCCAGACTTGAACTGGGATCTGTCTGAATCTAGCGTCAAGGGTAAGCTGCTGGTGAGCAAGTGACCACCACAGAGCACTGAAGCAATCTTACCCACCGACATGTAAGCCCCTTGCGAGAAGGTCAACTCGACAAGGGCAAGGATTTTGTGTTTTGTTCCATCTCCATTGCTTAGAGCACTGTCTGGTATGAAGCAGGTTTTCAGTGCATAATTATCAAATGAATAATAAGAGCAAACATTACAGAGAGAGAGAGAGAGAGAGAGAGAGAGAGAGAGAGAGAGAGAGAGATGGAGAGAACTTTCTGTGTGCCTGGCACTTACAAAAACTACCTGTGACATGCGTATGATCATCCCATGTTGCACCCCATGATGCAGATGAAGAAACTGAGGCCCAGAGTCATCAACTTATGAGACCCAGCTCAGCATGAGAGCCAACCCCTGAGACCCCAAAATCCATGCCCATAACCATTCCCTTCATTTGCCCTCTTTAAGGGCTGACCTGGTTCCCGTGGTGCCTGCACACACCAACTCTTTTCCTTTTTTCTTCCCCCCCCCCCCTTTATTTTAAATCTGTCTTGAATAGGTAACACCTGCCGTGGTAAAATGTCAGACGATATAGCTAATAGTATTGCACCAACATCAGCGTCTCGGTGAGGTCGACAATGGTAGGAACTAAGTAAAGGGTGTATGGGAGATCTCTGTAGTACCTTTGCAACTTTTCTATGACTCTAAGATTATCCCAAAGTAAAAAGTTTATTAAACAATTTAAACAATAGAAAAGGACATATGAGGTGGAAGGTGCTTCTTCCCAACGCCGATGCCCCCAGTTCTCCACATCCTCCAAGGCTTCCACTCTGGCCTTTCTCTATAAGGATGCTGGAGACCTAATAAATGTTTGTGAGACTGAAGTGACTAGGTCCATCTTTGACTAATTGCCTCTGTGATATGAGTTGGATTGAAATAATGACTCAGAACGGCTGATTCAATTTTGGGTGAAGAACTTAACAAATGGTTGAGAATTGTCCTTCCGGCCTGAGTTCTCATTTAATTTCCAATGAGAACTCAAGAGTTTGGGTCCACTGCTGTTTGTCCAGGGACCTCAGACCCACATCCTGTCATGTCATTCCACATCCTGTCCCATATGCATATAAGGCTAACCTAAATAACCTCTAAGACCCTTCCAACCCAAAGGGCTAGAATTCTGTTTTCTCTTTTTCTAATTATCAACATTTTTTTTAATTTTATTAGTTTCAAGTATACGGTACATTGGCTAGACATTTATACAGTTTATAAAACAACCCCCGTGATTGCTCTTTCTCTCCTCTGTCTCTATACCTAGCTATTGCATTAATGCTGACTGCATTCCCTATGTCATGCTCCCCATCCCTGTGACCATCTATCAACTACTAATGTGTACTTCTTAACCCTTCACCCCATTCTCCTAGCCTCCCAAACCCCCTCTCCTCTGGCCATCACCAGAATGTCCTCTATATTTATGAGTCTGTTTTTGATTAGTTTGTTCTTTTTTGTTCCTTAGATTCTGCATATAAATGAAATCATATTTATCTTTGTCTGACTCATTTCACTCAGCATAATAACCTCTAGGTCCATCCACAGCATTGCGAATGGTAGGATTTCATTTTTTTTAATGGCTAAGTAATATTCTATTGTATATATGAACCATAACTTCTTTATCTAGTCATCTGTTGATGGGAATTTAGGTTGCTTCCATATCTTGGCTATTATAAATCGTGCTGCCATAAATATAGGGTGCATGGATCTTTACGAATTATTATTTTGGTTTTCTTTGGATAAATACCAATAAGTGCAATTGCTGGGTCAAAAGGTATATCCATTTTTAAATTTTTGAGTAACCTCCAGACTGTTCTCCATAGTGGCTGTACCAATTTGCAATCCCACCAACAATGTATGAGGGTTCCCTTTTCTCCACATCCTTGCGAACACTTGTTGTTCTTTGATTTATTGATGATAACCAATTATCGACCTTTATGATTATTAAAGAAGAAAGCCTCAACTTGGTTTGTGTTTAATGTCTCTCTAGTACTTGCTAACTTTTTAGTACTTGCTAATCTACCTGGTTAAGAAAGAAAAATTAGGCTTCAATCTGAGACTTGAGCAGGCTACAGTATTTAGCCAGAACTTGATATCATTGCTTTGTTTCCAGTGAATTTATTTTTATGGCTATTTTTTAATGGTGCCAAGTGATAGTGACTCATTATTTATGGATATGGAATAAAATTTCCTTTAAGGAGTTTATTTGAATTAAAAAAAAAAAAAGTCAACCGGCTGTAACAAAATACCATAGACGGGCTTAAACAACAGACATTTATATCTCACAGTTCTGGAGGCTGAGAAGTTCAAGACCAAAGTGCTGGCAGGTCCAGTGTTTGAAGAGGACCCTCTTCCTGATTTGTTGATGTCCCCTTTCTTGTTGCGTCCTTACATGGTGGTGAGCAGAGAGAGGAAGCAAACTCTTGAGTCCCTTTTTCCTTTTGGGGACCCCCCACCCTCATGACCTCATCTAATCCTAATTACCTCTCCAAGGTCCCACTTCTAAATACCGTCACATTGGGGGATAGTGTTTCAACAAATGGGCTTGAGGTGGGGGCACACCAACACGCAGTCCATAATGCGTGGCATGTGGCTGCAGCAACTGAGGTTCTGGGGATGCTGTTCTGTAGCCCTTTGATCTCTAGCATGGGCTTTGGAATAGTGTAGACTTGAGTCTGAGCCCCAGCTCTGCCACTCATTGGTTGAGTGATTTTGGCCAATCACTTATGATCTCTCAGAACTTCATCTATAAAGGGTGATATTGATGATACCTACCTGCTGAGGTATTTTCAGAGTATGAGACAGTGCTCGGCTCACAGTAAATGCCTAACATGGGTGAGATCTGGAGCATATACAAGGTGTATAAAGTTATGAAGCAGAAAAAAAAAAGCAGGGTTTTGCCTAGGGGACCCTGGGCTTAAATCCCTGTGACCCGTGGTTGGAAAAGACAGACCACAGAAGGCTCGCTTATCTCTGGTCCCCAGCAGTTTTATCCTTCTCACTTAAATTACAAGTTTCTAGGTGACTGCCAGCCCTCATTCACATCACTACTGCCACCACCCTTGTCCCTAGGTAGCTTTAAATTTCAGAGATAAGTGACTAATGCTGCTGGCATGTCCCCGTCCGTCATACCCAGTGCTCAGCTCTTGTTTGCTGGTGCTGTGGTGCTCATGAGGCGTGCATCTTCCCAGTCTGGCATTTGGGGATAAAAAGATGGATTTAGCTGCTGCTTCCCCCAGAGGTGACTCAGCTCCTGGAAGCTCAGTAACAGCAATGGCAGTTGGAGCCCCGGGGACTTCTGTGCCTTAGTGCTTCACTCTGTCTACACCGCAGCCTGGCTTTGCCTAGAATATGCAGTAAAACCTCATAGAGACTGTCTTGTCTAGCCAGCCTGAAATGCTGTCTGTCTCCTTTCAGGATTTGTCCTCCTCACAGACACGTTCATTGTCAGCTGGCGGATGCCTGTCTTCCAGCTGGAAAATGTTATTGTGAAGGTTCCCATCATGCTAGTTCTATCACACAAATTCATGCTGAAAACAAACCCACCATATGTAATAATCATTTATGCACGTCCCGTGCCAACGTTTCTCAGAGTCTGGTCTGAAGACATCTCGCACAGAGGTCCCCGTGGGCAGAGACAGAGAATCTACCTTTTTGACATGCTCCCCCAATAATCACCGTACCCACCAACGCTTGAGAACAGCTACTGCTCTCCATGTACTTATTACAAGAGAATATACTCAGTTCTCTGTATCTATAAGATGATGATGGGACGTCATGAGTGGGGAGATAGTTTTTAAACAAATATGATTGATGACAACGAGGGCTTTGTAGTGGGACAGATCTGGTGTTAAATCTCAACCTCATCACTGACTCTTTTTCCTGAACCTCAATATGCTCATCTGTCCAACGGGGTTGCTACTAATATTTACCACCCAGGGCTGTTTTGAGAATGAAACCCTGGCATGTGATAAATGCTCAGTAAGTGTTAGCTATTATTGTTACTGGGTAAACCTTTTTTTTTTCTCACCTTTAAACTGGAGAAATCATAGCATCTACCATCTAGGGCAGGGGTTGGCAAACTTTTTCTGTAAAGGGCCAGGTAGTAAATATTTGAGGTTTTGTGGACCATATGGTCTACTCAATTTAGCTGCTATAGTACAAAAGCAGCCGTAAATAACCCATAAATGAATGAGCATGGCCGGTGTTCCAGTAAAACTTCACTTACAAAATCAGGCGGGGGAGGGGGGCCAGATTTGGCTCATGGCTGTAGCTTGCTAACTCCTGACCTCAGGTGTTGTAAAGATTACGTGCGATGCGGCTTATAATGAGCCTAGCACAGTGCCTGGCACAGAGCGCTCACTACAAGAAAGGATTCTAATTAATTCATATCAGATCTGAGGTCTAGTCTTCATTCTTTTCTCCAAGGGTAAGGAAAGCATTCATGAGCAAGACTTTTCAATGTGGGTATCAGCCCCTTTCTTGGCCCAAAATCCAAGCTAAATGTTCATCTTAGCACCTGGAGCATGCCAGTCCATCGGATGTGATTAATTCTCTTTATCGCACAGTTTGCCTTAGGGTGTTCTGCCATTCTCAGCATCTGTCTCATGGAAATCAGGTTGCCCAGCTGAACCATGATGTGAGAAACTCATTTATATCTGCAGGGTGATTAACTATGAGCTTTTGCATCCACACAGGAGTTTAACCCTCACCTCGAGGCTATAGAATGTCTGGGAGAGGAGGCAGGGATGGGGGCACAGAGAGAGAAACCTGGGTTTGAATTTTGTCTCTGCAACGTTGCAGCTATGTGATGTTGAGTAAGTCATTTTCCTTCTCTGGGCCTCAGGGAATACAGAGAATAAATGAGATAACAGTAGAATACAAAGATTAAATGAGGTAACACATACAAAGCCCCTAGCACAGTGTAACTTGTGATAGCTATTGAACTCCACTTTGCAAACAAAAAAGTGATGCTAAGTGATAAGGGGCTTCTTTAGGGTCATACAGCTGGTGATTGGCCTCAGACCAAGCTGAGTGTCACCATGCCCTATCCCCTGGCTGCTTCATGGGACTTTTGCTGCTTCCAGCCAGAGCTGTTCTCCATGTCCAGGGACTAAAATTCTCGAAGAGTCTGATATTGTGGTCAGGGAGTTTGCAAGCCTGTGACCATTCATCACTGTAGCAGCTTAAATCATGTTCTCCCAAAGTTCGAATCCTCCCAGATCCTTACAACATGACCTCATTTGGAAATAGGGTCTTTGCAGAGGTCATTAAAATAAAGATCAGAATGAGATCATATTGGATTAGGGCTGGCCCTAAATCCAGCAAGATGGAAAAGAACAGAGCCACAGGAAAGAAGGCCACGTGAAAAAGGAGGCAGAGGTTGGAGCAGTGCTACCACAAGCTGAGGATTGCCAAGAGCCACCAGGATCTGGAAGAGGCATGGAAGGATGCTCCCCCAGAACTTATGGAGAGAGCGAAACCTAGCCGACACCTGGATTTGGGACTTCTGGCCTCCAAAAGTGTGAAAGAAGAAATTACTGCTGTTTTAAGCCACCCAGTTTGTGGTGATTTGTTACTGTAGCCCCAGGAAACTCAGACACTTGACTCTAAGATATGAGAATAGGGATGTTGACTCAGAACGCCTGCGGGCATCTGAGGCAAAGAGTGTGCATGGTGGAGGCACACATGGGCTCAGCTTTGAGTTTTTCTTTATTTGGGAGAGAGAGAGAGAGAGAGAGAGAGAGAGAGAGAGAGAATATTGCAATCCTGCTGGCTTGTGGCGAGGACAAAGAGATGGCATGGCAGAGAGGGCTCAGTTGTGGGAAAGTGGGCAGTCATAGCCATGCATTGAGCCTGATATGCCTTGGTTAAATTCAGTCCTTACAGCTGCCCCAGGTGGCTGGGGGCTGAGTCTCTTAGTATCCTCACATTACAGAGGAGGAAACTGAGTCACGAGAGATTAACTAATTCTCCAAGGCCAGACAGCTAGCGAGGGGCAGAGCCGCCACTCAGAGCCAGGCATTTGATTCCAGAATACCCCCTACCTCCCAACCCCAGGTCACCACAGCCCTCTATGGCCTTGTGCCCAGAGTTGGTGCTCATTGAAGTCAGTCCTCTAGCCTGGTTGGAGCCAAGCACACAGTAATGCTCAATTAATATTAATAGATTAATCTTGTTTCTCCTTCCTTCCCTCCTTCCTCAAGCCAGACCTTTGATTGGTGGAGAGGAGGCAGGTAATTTTGGCTTATGGAATGGCTGTGTTAGGGGGTTGGAGGTTGAAGGGTATGGCAATTTACCAAAAATCCGACTCCTAGTGAAGAACTCGGGGTCAGGAGCTTCCCACAAATAATAAAGCCATCACGTGGGCTTCTGGGAGTGGGCACTATTTCGAGATCCAAGCAGGTAGGAGCTGACTTAAGGGAAGTCTGCAAATCATAGTACCAGGGCAGGTGTGCTGAGCCTGGGCTCCAAGTCGTAGAAGGGAGACAGGTAGAGAGAAGGCAGCTTTCCAAACCGTTGGCTTGGAAGTAAGGAAAAAGACACGCTGGGTAGCAGAACTGCGGTGCTGGGCGTGGAGAGTTAGCAGACGGAGGTGACGCGATGTTGGCCTCACAGTCGAACAAGAACATCCCCTCCTCTGCGTCCCCTTCTCCTCCCGGGAAAGGCCTCGGAATATCGCATCCTTGTCAACCCAGGCATTCCCTCAGCAAATGTGGCCCAAAGATTTAAATGCACGCAGAGATTCAGCTTTGAGAATGCTCACCCGGAGCTGTTCATCGTGGGGGAAGTAGAAAACAATCTAAATGTCGGGGGGGGGGGGCTGATGAAATGATTCACAGCACCGCCACAAATAGAAAACGACACAGCTTTCCACGCTGCTGCCAGAGAAGAACATCCAAGGTCGTGTGACGATGCTCACGGTACGCTGTTAAGCGAAAGGAGCAGGTAAGAAAGTGTGACACCCTAACTTCATACGGTCGGGTATAACTTTATACAGTAGGGTGTCTGTCATAAAACCAGACCTATATAATGGAGAATTTATATGTATATAATTGTATATGTGTATGTGAGTGTATAGATATATGCACAGATTATGCATATATTAACTTTTTTAGCTACTTGTGTTTTGGCATCCATGTTTTCGTACCCTAAAAGAGTATCTGTGTGTATTCACCACTTGTTACAAGTTCGTACCCTTAAACAACATCAGTTTTATCTGCAAGCCCTCCCCTGATAACCATCTCTGTTTTTTTATGAGATTGACTTTTTTTGAATCCACATATACGTGAGATCACACAGTGCTTGTCTTTCTTTGTCTGATTTAGCATAATGTGATCAAGGTCTATCCATGTTGTCACAAATGGCAGGATATCCTCCCTTCTCATGGCTGAATAATATTCCATTGTGTGTGTGTGTGTGTATACATATATGTACATATATATGTGTGTGTATATATATATATATATATATATATCTCAATCACACTTTAAAAATCCATCCATGCACTCATGGGCATTAAGGTTGTTTCCATATCTTGGCTATCATGAATAATGCTGTAATAAACATGGGAATGCATCAATTTACAATGTTATGTCAAATATATTCAACTAAAAATACTTGTGTATGTGCATATATGTGTATAATAAAGATATATATTACCCTATATATGCACACCACATATATAATATATAATTACATAAATTTATATATATATGAAGAATGCACACCAAAATGTTAATGGAACATATGTGGTAATAGGTGCACACACAAATATACACATACATGCATACTGTTACAGATCTCATGTTTATGTTCCTCCCAAATGTATATGTTAAAGCCCTAACACACTGTATGACTGATTTGGAAATAGGGACTTTAAGGAAGTAACTGAGATTAAATGAGATCCTAAGGGTGAGACTTTATAGAATTAGTGTTCTTATGAGAAGAGATACTGGAGAGCTAGCTTGCTTGCATGCTCGCTCTCTTTCAGTCTCTCTCTCTCTCTCTCCCGCTGCCTCCCTTCCTCCCTCTCTCTCTCTCTCTCTCCCCCGCCCCGTGGGGTGTGTGTGTGTGTGTGTGTGCGCGCGCAAAGAGGCCATGTGAGCACAGGGCAAGAAGTTTGCTGTCCACAAGCCAGGAAGAGAGCCCTCACCAGGAACTGACCCTGTCCGATCTTATCTGGGCCTTTCGGCCTCTAGAACTGTGAGAAAATAAATGTCTATTGTTTAAGCTGCCGAGCCTCTGGTATTTCGTTATGGTAGCCCAAGTGAACTAAAACACATGCATATATACATACATATGTTCAAAAATATGTAGTATCTTTATATATATATGATAATGTACGTATAGTAATCTATATAGTTTTTTAATATATGGCTTTGTATGCATGGCAACATATATAGCTCTATCTACAAATATAAGACCAGAAGAACGCCCGTCAAAATGTGTATAGTGGTTCTCTCTGAGCAGTGTGGTCATGGATGACCTTTTGTCCTTTTTTGCCTCTCTGTATTATCTGTATAATACAACACACTTGTATTATTTTTTCATATTACTATTACATTACTTGGTATTCCTAGAAGATAATAATCAGTAGTACTACTGTAAAGTCATTATTATAAAACTTTCTGCTGCCTGAAGTTGGACTTGGTCTTGGAGGCTGGGACAGGGCAAAGTGATAGCGGTCCAGGGGAGCAGAGGCTCAGGAGCCGGGACCAAGCATGGACTGTCAAGGCCACATCTATAGGTTTTGCTGAGCCCACCTGAGCCTCCTCTTGCCCTCACAACAGGGTTCCCATGGGAAACGTGCTTTCCAGTCTCCAAAGGACCGTCTCACAAACAATCGCTTCCGGTGCGGACTGAGATCCATGTGCCTTTGCCATGTGTGAAGGTCACTGGGTCAAGTCCGTCCTGGAACGAGAGAATTGCAAACGGGCGCGGCCCTGGCTTCTTGACACCTGCGTTTCATTTCTCCCACACAGGTCAGCTGGACATCATCTCCATGGCGGAGACAACCATGATGCCCGAGGAGATCGAGCTGGAGATGGCGAAAATCCAGCGTCTCCGTGAAGTTTTGGTCCGACGGGAGTCCGAGCTCAGGTTTATGTGAGTGTCTGGGGGAAGCAGCTGAGAAAAGGAAGGGGTGTTCAAGGGAAGGGTGCCAGAGACCCTAACATTCACTGTTTATTACTGTGTGCCGGGATAAAAGTATTAGGCACAATAAATTTTTTTAAAAAATCTCATTTGATTCTCACTACTGCCAGAGAAGTAGATATCATAATCTTGTATTTTAAACAAGACCCTGAAGTTGGGATTAAATTCAGGACAGTCTGACTCCAAAGCCCAAGCTCCTTCTATGATATTTGTTGAAGAGAGATGGAGCAAGAGAGAGAGAAAGAGAGACGGGCAAGAGATTGAAAAAAAAAAAAAAAGCTGGATGACCTTGAGTGGGCTACTTAGTCTCCCTGAGCTTCAGTTCCCTCGTTTGTAAAATGGGGGAAAATAATAATACCGCTGTCCTGGGATCATTAGCAGCTTCAGAGTCACGTGATGTAAAAGTCCCTTGTCTAGAGAGGGCAGCATTTCTGAGGAATTATAGGCAGTCTTTCAAAAGACACTTTAATTTTAAAAATCGAGCTCTGGCAGATTAACATCGAGCGTTTAGAAGGAAAACAGAAAACAGAGGGTTTAGAGGCAGCTTTTCTGGGAATTCCCTACACTGCCTGTCAGCGCCTGATACAACCTCCTCCCCTCTAAGAAGCAGCAACATCCCACTTTCTGGGAGTAGCTAAGCACCTCTCACCTATTCTCTTAACTTCATGGGCTGGTTGTGGGATAATATCATTATGTGGATGAGGAGACCGAGGCTCAGAGAAGCTCAGATAACACAGACAGGCAAGCTCAGGGCCTCCCAGCTACTAAATAGGTGAGGTAGGGTTCAGATCTTACTCTCCCTGCTTTCAGAACCTCTGTTCTCGTGACGACACTGTATGCATGACCTTCTCTCTCGCCCCATGAGATGGACTGCAATATTAACAGCTGCCCTGTGTACAGCTCTCTGCATGGGCTGGATAGACCCTGTGCTAAAGGCACATACACAATCCCTTCTCACAGGAGCCCTTGGAGGAAGGTTCTAGAACATCCCCACTTTACAGATAAGAAACGTTCTCCTGTTCACCTGGGAATCAGATAGACTAGAATGTGAGTGTTTGGAGGCAATCCCTCCCTCCTCATTTTTTTTTTATTTTTTATTTTGTTTTTGTTTTTCAAAAGAACTCCAAGGATTAGTTTTGTGTGAGAAGCGTCAGCTCAGGATTGGACAGGATGACTTTGAGATGTCTGGGGGTTGCCCGGCTTGGGAGGAGTGGCAGGAAGTTCTGTGTCCGAGTGTGAAGTGTACGAGAAGCCACTGCCCCAGACATAGAGACCTGGGGCTCACTGCATATTGGGTACAAGGAATAGGTACAGTCCCCCCCCACCACCACATAAGTGAGTAGACAAAAAAGCGATGCCTCAGCATAGGATCCAGGGAATGCCAAAATCTCCATGCTGCCCCTCTTTATGGATGGAGTCCGGTGAAATGGGAAAGCCGACTCTCAAAGTTTTGCTGAAAAACATGGAATAACTAAGAGTTCAGTGGCAACAAGAAGCCTTGGGATTATCACGGGTTATAAATAATACCCACTATATGCATGAAAATCAAAAGTCTTCCTCCTCCATTCTGTCTTTCATTCTAATTTGTAGACGTGGCTTACGTTAATAGTATTAGTTTTGATTAATTCTGGTGCATAGTTTTATGGCTATTCTTCCGTGTCTTACATATAAACGTTAGTCAGATGTACTAACTCCCCCTTATAAAAGATGGTTAAATTAGTACCTGGGTCTTACTTTTGCATCTGTTTTCTATTTTTTTATTTCCAATTTTCACTTTCTGTGTTCTCAGAGAATGTAGCGCTTATTATATTCAGTTCCAAAACTATTATTAAATGACAGTTCTTACCCGTAGCTTATTTCTAACATTAAGAACACATCAGTGACATTTACAATACCCTTTCCATGTTTTAAAAGGAAGGAAGACAGAGAACATGAGTTCTGCTTTAAGGTACAGAAGACCGTGGGCTCAAGAGGGGCCAGAGGTTGCTTTTTCTGCTACAGGAACAAAGGCTGTCTCTTTGCATGCACCGACCTTTGCATCACGTGCGTGCGTGTGTGTTTGTGTGTGTGTGTGTGTGTGTGTGTGTG
>CM053501.1:3409351-3445329 GCA_028627145.1 Eidolon dupreanum | reverse complement strand
ACCACGGTGACTTCATTTTACTAAGAAGTACCAAATGTGGTGAAGAGGTCAGGCCCTTGAACCTGGCAGAGATTCAGGGTGGGGTGGTAGAAAGTTCCCAAGCCGTCAAAAGCAAACTTTTGCAAACTCGCTATGCTGGGCAGTGGTCTACGTGTTTTATGGACATTGACTCATCGAATATGACAACCACATAGGCAGCCAATACACTTACAGATGAGGAAACAGAGGCACAGAGAGGTCAAGTAACTTGCCCAGGGTTGCACAGGTTCCGTTAAAGAGCAGGCAGTGATATAAACCAGGTGTTCTGGGTCCTGAGTCCCTGATGTCAGCCGTCATGCTACAGGATCTGTCAATTAGTTTCAAAGCCCAACCCTACTTCATACCAACTGTGTGGCCTGCGAGGACCTTTTGTCCTGTGCCATCCTCAGTTGTCCCCATCTGTATGATGGGACAGTGACATTTCCCTAGTGGTGTCATAGCAAGGGATGAAAAGAGAGGACGCATATGAAAGTGGGTGGCTCTTTCCAGGAAGTAAGCAAAATCGAAATTCCCTTCCCTTCTTTAACCATTAACGGTGTGCTGTGTGGGAGAGGAGGGGATCAGGAAGGCTTGGTCACCTCCAAAGAAACCCCAGAAAACGCTCCTCTCCGTGGGAAGCTGGGGAGTGGCTCTCAACCATCAAGTCTAGCTTTACCCTGGGGCCTTGACTTTTTATTATTATTATTATTATTATTATTATAAAAAAATTTATATATCTGCATTTTTCTTTTCCCTCCAATGAGGTGATAATTCTGAAGCCTTTCAGGAAAAGCTTCAAGCCCAGGGTAAAATGAAGCATGTGGGTTTATGTAACTTGACACATCTCGGGAGTTCTGCGTCACTCCGGTTGTACCCTGGGTTTTAAATAGCATCTCCTAAGAACAGGTCATTGTCGCCAGAGCCACTGCACATATCAGGTGGGAAGAGATGCCTTCATCTGAAGAAAATGTAAAAAGCACTTTGTCTTGGACACAATATGCAACATATTTGAAGAGTTGGGGGGTGGGAGGGAGGAAGGAGGCCTCAGGGGAAGAGGAAAGGGGTGGAGAGACTAGAGAGAGGAGAGAGGATGGAGAATGTTCCAGGTGAGACCTCCGGCTGGAAGGACTCTCCTGAATTCCTAAGCATGCTGGGATGAGGGTGGAGATTTGGGCTGATCGAATGGAGAAGAAAGACATGTCTGCCACTGGATCAGCTTCCGCTGCTCCAAGTTGCCTTTCTCAGTCAGAACAAGCTTCAGGAGAGAAAATTCTTCTCTCTGGGAGCTCTGTCTTGCCATAAATTTATTTCATTCTCTTGGCTCCAATGATCCCCTCTGAAACTGTTGCATTCCAGTGAGCTGGAAGGGAAATCATATGAGCTCTTATGATGGTTAATGTTATGTGTCAACTTGCTGGGCCATGGGGTGCTCAGACATTTGGCCAACCATTATTCTTGGTGAGTTGGGTGTTTCTGGATGAGATTAACACTCGGATCTGTAGACTGAGAAAAGCAGATTGCTCTCCCCACTATAGGTGGGCCTCATCCGATCAGTTGAAAACCTGTATAGAACAAAAGGGCTGAGTAAGAGAGAACTTTGCCTGCTTGACTGCATGAGTGGGGGCATCAATCTTTTCCTGCCTTTGGAATTGAACTGAAAAATCAACTCTTCTTGAGTCTTGAGCCTGCCGGCTTTTGGTCTGGAATGTACATCATGCTCTGTCCTGCATCTCCAGCTTGCCAACTGTAGACCTTGGAATGTCTCCTTAATCCTATGAGTCAGGTTCTGATAATAAGTCTCTTTATATATTTAGGTATCTTCTTGGTTCTCTTTCTCTGGAGAACTCTGACTAATACAGCCCTGTTTATTCCCAGAAATTTCTGTCTGACTACTTTATCTGGCTAGCACAGACCTAGAAGGTTGAAGGAGACTGATAAAGGAGAGGAAGGGAACTGGCTCACGGCTTTGGAAAAACAGTTTGGCACTTTATTGCCTAGTAACGATGAACACGTACTTCCTCTACAACCAACGCTTTCTCTCCTGGGCATTTCCTCAAGCTGGTCTATATAATTGGGTAGATACCAGCCTTGTGTGGCTATTTCAATTTAAAATTAATTAAAATTAAATAAAATTTAAAATGCAAGCCTAGCCACATTTCGAATGCTCATTAGTCAGCTGTGGAAAGCAAATGTTTTGGTAGGACATTTCCACCATCGCAGAAAGCTTTATTGGGTAGCACTGCCCCGGAGAAATCCTCACACATCGGGAGGCATATTCCAGAATGTTCATAACACTCTTGTTTGTAAGACCAAAAAACTGGAAACTCAAATGTTTATCAGCAATAGAAAAGGACAAACCAGCTGAGCTCTAATCATACCCTGGAATACTATACAGCTGCGAAAAATGAATAGACTATGGGCATTAACACAGGTGAATCTCAAAAACAAGATGTTGCACATAAGATTTATGTGAAGGTCAAAATATGTAAAACTAACAAATATAATATGCAGGTATTCATACAGTATCTGTCTTGTTGAACGCAAACATATTTTAAAGGGAAAATGCTAAGAAGTAGAGGTGGGTAGAGAGTATGATTTTCTGATGTCTTCACTGAAATGTCTCAGACACATCAAACTAAGTATGTCCAAGTCCAAGCTCATGATCCCTCTGTCCCCTCCCGTCCCCTCCATCCATCCCCTCCAAACTTAGCCAATGACCCAGCACCGCCATCTACTCATCGAAAACCCAAATTCCAAAATTAGACGCCATCCTTGACCACCTGCCATATTCAAGTTGTCCCTGAATCATGTGAGTTTTACTTCCTAAAACAGTTTCCCACTGTCCATTTTTCTCTATCTCTATGGCCACCACCCAATTACACATTTCTATTTCTGTCTTGGATCTCAAGAACCAACCTTGCAGGCAGCCCGAGAGAGCTTCCCAAAATGCCAATCGGACCATAGTCCCCAGCTTTAAACACCAGAATTTGTTAGTATGATAAAGCCTATGTGGTTCTGCCGGGTCCATTCTTGCTTCTCCTCTCCTCTCCTCTCCTCTCCTCTCCTCTCCTCTCCTCTCCTCTCCTCTCCTCTCCTCTCCTCTCCTCTCCTCTCCTCTCCTCTTCTCTCCTCTCCCCTTTCCCCTCTCCCCTCTCCCCTCGCCCCTCTCCCCTCCCTTCCCCTCCCCTCCCCTCCCCTTCCCTTCCCTTCCCTTCCCCGCCCTTCTTCATCCATTCTTCACCTGGAGCCCCCATCCCTGCTCTCCACTACCACAGCCCCCACACTCCAGACCCCCTCCTGCCATGGGGACCTTTTTGTCCTTTTGTTTCCTCTGTCTAGACCCCCAGCTTCTTCCCACCTCCTTTGCCTGGTTAACTCTCCCTCTTCTTTCAGAACTGAGATCCAAGGTCACTTCCAAAGGGAAGCTTCCCAGAACTTCCCAGTCTGTGTCCCGTCCTAGCTCTGTAACCATGATCCTTTCCTTAGAAACCTTTCCTTTCCTTTATAAACCCGTGTTCATTGGTGTGAATATATGCTCCATATCTGTCTCCTACTGGATGCTGGCCTTGATGAGGGCAGACACGGAGCCGTTTTCACTTCCAGCAATGTTGGCTGCACCCAACACACGGCCAAACTGAGAGCAGGTGCTCAGTGAATATCTATCTAATGAATGAGCAAGAGTTCATTCATTAGGTAAATATTTCAGTGTCTGACCCATTGCAAGGGCTCCCGGGAGCTGAGTCCGGGTAGTGAGGGCTGCCTGGCCCTCTGATAGTTAGGGTAGATTGTGGGAACAGTCCATAGTATTCCTACAGAGTGACAGTGTGACACGCCAGCTTGCAGTAGAGACACTTTACTAAGTGTATGGGTTTCCTGTGGCTGCCGTAGCAAACTACCACAAAGTTGGTGTTGTGGACACAACACATATACTTACTCTCTTGTTTTGGAGGCCAGAAGTCTGCAATTGGTTTCACTGAGCTGAAATCGAGGTGTCAGAGGGACCACACTCTCTTCTGGAAGCTACAGGGGAGAATCCTTTTTTTTTTAATCTTTCCAGCTTCTAGATCTTTCCCTGGCTTACGGTCTCTTCCTCCATCTTCAGAGATAGCAGAGGGGAATCTCCAATTCTCCCTCTGACATCATCGCACCTCCTCTCGTCTGTGTCAAATGTCCCTCTGTCTCCCTCTTTCAAGGATACTTACGATTACATTCAGGGCCCACCCTGGGTAACCGAGGATAACCACCCATCCTCAAGATCCTTGATTTAATCACATCTACAAAGTCTCTTATTCCAGGTAAGAGATTAGACGTAGATATTTTTGAGGAACATTATTCAGCCGACCACATTAAGCAACTATGGCAATTCATCGAAGAACTAAGCCTAAAGACGGACTCCTAGTGACAAGTGACAGAGATGGCCACTGCAAGGCTGAGCAGAGGGGAAGGCACCACGTCCTGTGTAGAGAACATGCAATGCTTCATCTTCTGCTGAGTTGAGTTGTCATTATTCTTTGTACATTGGCACGACAGTGAAGGGTTTTCCCATATTTTTTTTCTTTTTGCTGGAAAATTGCTGATTTGAGTGGCAGCAGAGGTTGAGAAGAGCTTGTCCTTATCGCTTGCTGGTCTCACTTGATGGCTCAGCTCTTTGCTCTGCGTTTAGTCCAGAATCAGCTAATGCTTGCCAGGGCCTCATTTCCACATTCCTCTTCAGATAAGATCCAGCTCTCTCTTGATATTTCTAGGACAGGGTGCTCAAAGAGAAATGGAAGGGGGGGAAATCCAAACAGTTTAGCAGATATGCCTTGGTGTTTTGGTTTTATACAAGCATGGCTGGCCCCAGTCGCTCATTAGGACAATATCCTTATTTACACCTTTCACTTTATTGAATTGGCTGCTATTCGCTGAGTGATCAGTTACATAGATCTTTTCTTCCTGGAATTCTGGCCCACTCTTGGTCCTCTGTCCTCAGCTCCCTATAATCCTCAGGGATTTTGAATTAGATTAGGTCAATCTAAGACACTCCTGATTGGGGTTCTGCCCAAAGATGTCCTGGTCTTTGATGGGGTTACTTTCTGATAAAAAGAGAAACCTTCACTTGCTCCAGATTAGATTACACTTAGATTTGCATTCTAGCTCTGCCATATACAGGCTGTGTAATCTTAGACAAATACCTTAACCTCTGTGAGCCTCAGCTGCCTCACCTGTCAAATGAGGGAGCATCCAACATCTCGAAGAATAGTTATGTGGAGTAAAAGAGATCATGTAACTTAAGTGTCCAGCCCAGTGTCTACCACAATGTAAAGTGCTCATTAAAGGTCACTTTCCTTCAGAAATTAACAGATGCGTTTGTAAAAGCAGACATTGGGCCCAGGCTCTTGGATTTTGGTAGTAGGTTATTTTGAAGAGGGGCCCAGGTGAAGGGAGGAGATTGGAGAGTGGAGTGAAGGTCTCATCCATGACAAGGATGTAAGACTGGAGAGGAGAAGGCTCAAGGGGCACCTGAGATCTGTCTTGAAACACGTGAAGGACTGTCCATACTATGGAGGAGGGAGTTTTTATTTTTCTTTTACGTGCGACTAGAACCAATGCACAGATGCCAAAGTGAATCAGATTCCTCTCTCAGCATGCATGAGAGAGGCCTTTCCAAATACTTGGAGCTATAAAAAGTTGGAATCTGGAGATGTCATGAGTTTCCATACCTGGGAGTATTCAAGCATTTATGAATTCCTTCCTTCATTCAACAAGCATCTGTGATATAATTACCATGTGCCGGGTCCAGGGAATACAGCAATGAACATTACAGATGAAGGCTCTGCCCCATTGAAGTCCAAGAGAGGAGATAAAAGCTGAATGACTCCTGCATGATAGATGGAAGCTTCAGATGGGTGATGGAGTGGGAGGGCAGGTGCTGAGATGCTATGGTCAACCGTTCGTTTATCTAACATCTCTCGAGCACTTGTATGTGCCAGGTACAATGCTAAACTTTTTGTATGAGTCCCCTGATCTCATCTTCATAGCCATCGGATGAGGCAGATACTATAATGAGGCAGACACTATTATAAGCCACATTTTACAGATGAGGAAATTGAGTTTCAATGATGTTAAGAGACTTGCCCCGAATCACCTACCTATGAATTAGTAAGGCTGGGATTCCAACTCCAGCAGGTGACCTCAGGGCTTGACTCTGCTGTGTTCACCCAGTGCCAATCATTACCTCCCCACCCACTTCCCCTCCTTAGAGAACCAGCCCCAGTCATGTGGTTTGTGGTGGGGGGGGCAATGGGTGGGGGGAGAAGGGGTGAAGATTCCCACTTCTCTCAAGCCCCTCCTCTAGGCCAGAGCTGATTGGTCCAGATTGGCTTAGTCTGGACCAACCAGAATCTGTCTCCTGGGCTACAGGGAGACTGGCCAGTTAGGTGTTGAGAGATTTGTAAACCAAGACAGTGAGTGAGTAGAGAAACCAAGACAGTGGTGTCTTTGGAGGGAAGGAGGACAGCACGGATACCTCAAGAGTAGCAAACAAGGGAAACTGTGGACCCCAAAAGCAGAGAATGAACCTGGCCATGACATTGCTATTCCAGACCCAGGCAGTCCAGCTGACCTGGGTCCGTCCACAAGACACTGTATCTGAGTACAAGACCCTCTCCAGACCCTTGGAGAAATAAATGCCCCCCACCTATGTTGCCACAGCCTGGAGAAATCTAAAATCCACCACTGAGATGTCTGCGCATTTCCAGGGGTATCCATTCTCAGGTCCCCTTGGCATCTAAGCTTGATTTCCTGGGTCCTGTATCCCCACACCTTGTGCATATGAAACACATATGTTTCACCAGTTTCCATAACAACAAAACAAAATAAAGCCCTCTGTTGTTCCCACAGGTCATTTGAGGAGTCATAGAACTAAGGAACACGGACAAGGGTCGCACTGAGCCCATCACAGCAAACAATTTTAAAATCCGCATTTGGCACATCGGGCTAACTGGGTCCTTTCTCCCACCCTGTGCCAGGCGGTTCCTTTTTTCTTTGCCTTTTTCCATGCACAGGGCCCAGTCTCGTCACCTTCCTCGCTCTTCTCCTTTATCTCAACTCTCTCCATTCCGAGAAGACACATTCCTCTCCCTGTTTTATGCAGAGCAGGTTCACCCTCTTCTAAGAAGCCATGGCATGCATTCGGGGTCCAGTACCCCAGGTATTTGTCAAGGTATGAGTCTAAGCAAAAAACTATTTCTTCCCCAAGATAAATTTGAGTGCCAGCTATTGAGGTAATAACATTTCCCCTCATTTCCTTGCACCTTTATTAAACTACCTTTTTATTGAGCGAGCTTGACTAAATTTCTATTCCATCTAGTCTGTGCAGTAATGTTCTATTGAAAACTTAGCTGCTCTGAGAGCTCTGTTTCCCAGAATCCCTTTCGCTGCCTGCTTCCAGGTTAAAGGTGAGCGGTCTGAGAGGCAGAGGGGAAGCAGCAGTGTTTATTCTTTGAGGGCTACCATGGTTAGATGTGGAGGTAACTGGAGAGGGCCACAGAGGTTCCAGCCGGTCCTCACTCTCTTGTCCACTTCCCATCCAGTCCTGTCTTCCTGACCACCAGCCCTGGTGACCAACCTGGCAGCCCCACATCTTCTGGACACTTGGTAGACAAGGCAACAGCCTCGTATAGACTCACTCACCTGTTCCCCCTCTGGAGCCCCGCCGTGCCAGCTGCACGTGCCTGACTTGTCTGAGCAGCCTGCTGGTCACTGCGCTGTTCCTCACCACGCCAGCTCCTCCCATGGTTGTGGAAGTGCTGATTCCTGTAACACATCCTTCGCCCCATAGCTCGGGTGGTTCAGCTTCCCCAACTGAGTTCTGATGGAGAGCAGCCAGAGGCAGTGAAACTTGTCCATTTTTGCACCAAGCTGGCATTCCCTTAAGACCACTGGTTCTTAATTTTGACTCACCTAGAGTCAAGGAATCATACTAGAATCACCTGGAGAGCTTTAAAAGAAAATGCTGATGCCTGGGTCTTACTCCCAGAGTCTGATTTAATTGGTCCAGGGTATGGCTCAGCCACTGGGAGTTTTCAAAGCAGTTGGGGTGATCCCCCCATCTCACCCCCCATTGCACAGACATCTCCTTGCCTCTTCCCTGGTGTCCCTCAGCTGCTTACAGATGACTCAACTTACTTTTCACATTTTTTTCTTGATTAAAATTGGCCTCAGATAGAAGATATAAAATCTTCCCTGTGTTGGCCCAATGCCTTGCATAGCAATAGGTACCTTTCCCTCCTGTAGCTTAGAATCACAATTAGAATCGGAATGAAATGTATGTTTGTGGTCTCCCATGGCGAGAAATGCCATCTGTTGTCTTCATCATCACATCCATTATCGAAATCCATTGATTAAGTCTTTAATTGAACCAGGTGCTATGTTTACTAAGAAAATTATAATGATGAGCTTTTTGAAAGCTTATAACCAGAAGCAGAATTTATAACCATTCGGCAATGATCACTTTCAATTCACTCCATTGACTGCCTGTTCTTGACCTCTAAAACCCAACACAATGTCTTTTTTTTTTTTTAAAGCAATCAAGGGAGGAAGCCAAGAGTTGGAAGACATGAAATTTCTGAGCTTCTTCCCTGAGGGGTCTTGGGATTAAAGTATAATAACGATAAAGGTGGTTTCTGGATCCAGGTGGTGCTGTATGTATTCCCAGCTCTACCACTAAACAACGGTATAAACTTTAAGCCTCAGGTCCCTCATCTGTACAAGTACTGCAATAACAGTTCACACTTCATAGAGATGGAGTAAGGATTAAATTAGATAATGCAGGAAAAGAACTTAGTATAGAGACCAGCTACCTTTAAGTACCCTTCTTATGAATGAGCCATGAGAATTCTTGGGTAAGTCTTCAACCTATGAAAGAGTTTTGGAGCTAGAATTTGAGCCAAGACAAAAATTGTTCACTTATAAAATGAGATCTAAATTTCACTTTGGAAGCCGCACTTTAGAAAAACTTTTGAATAACCCAACATTTTGGCTTGACCTGAGGTTTCCCCACGTGGAGTTTGGTGAGCTGTACCATATCTTGAAAAAGGAACTTGGCATCCTCCTTCCTTCTTGAAGATGGTGATCATCCACTGCTACCCTGTGTTTCCAAGGATCTTGTGGCCTCTTAGGCCTGCTGTAACTGGCCTTGAGCTGTTCTGGCAGGGGGAATCCCATCTGTTCCTAGAACAATTTACAGTAGGTCTGCTTCAGTCCGTGCTGCTCTGGTGATTAAAATGAGGGAGACTTGCTCAAGGCATTATTAACTGCCTGGAGGAGTCAGCCCTCTGGCCATCTGTTGTCTGCCATTGCTCTGTTTGGTTTTCCCTTCGGCCACACGAGCCATCTTGAAAAACCTCCAGTACCCCTCCACTTGTGCCCCGAACATACCGAATCAAAAACACAGCCCAACCAAAGGATCCCCATTGTGGTGGAAAGAGAATTAGACTTGGAAATGGGACCTGGGTTGAGATCTTGGCTGTGTGACCCAATGAGAGTCAGTTAGTCCAGTTTTTCCTACCCTGGGGTACCCACCGGGTTGATTTTAGGTAGTATTTGGGAAAACATTAATTAATAACTTATTTTCATGTCTTTTAAGGAAATAATATTGGTTTTCTATTTATAGTGCTATGAAAAGTTTCACATTAAAATTTTTTATATAAAAAATGAATCAATTTAAAGGAAAATATTGAGTAAATAATAGTGGAGAGGGTATGAGACTTGGCAGACATTGCTATGGCGATATGCAAATGACCAATGGTTAGGAAACACACACTTAGCCACAATGAGCCTTCTATCTTGCAAGGGGCATGTGACTATCCCCTTTGGCGGGTGGTGGAGAGAATCAGCACAGCCAGAGGCAGCACATATAGTGATTAAAAGTAAGGGCTTTGCCTGCATAAGAGTCAGTGTCTGGGCTGAAATGCTTTGCCAGCTGTGTGATCTTGGGCATATTACTTAAACTCTCTGAAACTTCGTGTGGTGTTTCCTGACACCGCCATCAATGACAGCACCAAAACAATTTAGTAATGAGGTTGATGTTCTTTATCCAAGGGACAAGAACCCATGGATTGGGGGAGTGCGGTGTTTCACAAACACTGGAGCACTCTTCCTGAAGGATTTTGGGCAAGAGTTGAGTTTTATAGAGCAGCAGCATGGAAACAGGGCAGGACTGGCTAGGAGGCTGGGACTCGCCTTGTGAAAGCCACAACTGTGCTGGAGGATTGCGGTTGGTGTGTGTTAGGTTTCCTTGACAGGTGTAAGAGCAGGCTGACAGGTTTAGATCTGCGACATGGGCCAGGCCACTGAGGTGGCCCCCGTTTTGTGGGTCCCAATATAGAAATGAACTTTATCACCACTCTGACACCAAAGGTGGTTTCCTTCCAACACCAAATATACCAGTTCTCTGATTCTCTGATACCAACTGGATATCCAGTAATTCAGTTCAATCCTGACACTACCTGGAGTTAGGGCTTCATCCTGTAAGTTTCAGGGCTCACTCCCACAAGACTGCCCTCTCTTCAGATACCAGTCTCAAGTCCTGGGCCATCCACACTTCTGCCCAGCCAACTACAGATTTGGGGTTCCCATGAATTGCACATTTTGTCCACTAGAAAAGCTAACCCTAAAGGTGATGGTTTTATTGCTGAGAGGCTGTTAACCAGCTTTTTACCTAACCCAGCACTTTTATTCTAAGATTGTTATTAAAAAGTGCCAGTGAATTCAGTTCCTTAAATGCTCTGGGAGTGAGGCTTATCATCTTACTGGTTCCCTCCTTAATGGCTTAAATTCCCTATTTGTATGAGTCACCTTTTAAAATTTTTTGAAAATACACTTCAGCATGGTCATCATAGCACCAGGTCCCAGAGGGTTCCCTGTGCCCATGATTTAGTTCAGTGAGGATTCTCAGAGAACTTCTGTGTGCCAGGCACTGCACTGGGCACTACAGGGAAGATGAAAACAGGTAGGACTGGTCCCCGGAATCAAGGATTTTATAATTACTTATGGGGAGATAGGAAGTATGTAAGTTAGTTCTTCCACTATGAGAAAGAGAAAAGCAGCCCCCAGCAACCAGGAGCTGGCCCGGCACTCACAGCGAGGCCAAAGTGTTTTCCTGTTAAACATCAACAATTTTGGCTATTGCCTGCATCAGACAAGGCTCTGAGACTGTGATCGATCAAGATGACAACAAGACTGCTTCACAAGTGTGTCTGAAACAAATAAAGACATGAACATTGTCCAAACCACAAAAACGACCAAGCATCTCTATATCTTGGCCTGTATGAGTGACTGCTGCTTCTTTACCTTCACTTATTAGGTAAGAATTATTAAGATGCCCTATTAGAGAATCACCCTACTTCCTGACAACATTCATTCCAGAGTAAATGCCCTCTTTCTTTAAACTATCCCGAAAAGCACACAAGCCCAAATCCTATAGTAGTCCTTTCTAACACCCTCTTACTGATACCTTTCTGTCCAGAACTAAATTGAGGGGCAAGCTAGCCAAGTACCAATCCATAGATGGTACTTCAGACTCACTAAAGTGACATAAGATGGAGAAAATTGTCCTCATCAGTGCTTTTCTCAGAGGGAGGATTTGTGTGGTTGGCAGGAGCCATTCACAAGAGAAGCTTGTTTTGATTAGGGTACTTGGATGAAAGCAACAGAAATCAACTCTACCTGACTAAGGCACAAAAGAGGACTTATGGGAAGGCTAGGGGTTGGGTAGGGTGGGATCGGAGCTCATAGAACCAAAGAGAGTCTGAAGGGCCAGGTGTGGAAAATGGGTAGGAATCAAGAGGGCTCCAGAGTCTGGCCACAGCACATCACTGCCGTGGTCACCGGCACCACAGCTCCAACCTCACCATCCTTTCCTCTCTGTGTCATTTACTCAGTGGTCAAGGTCTTGGGCAGGAGCTTCTGGTGGGCTGATCCAGGGGAAGGAGAGATGCTCCCTTTTTAAACTTCTCTAATAACGACTGGCACAATGAACGGTTCCCCCAAAACTAGAGTTTCGGTACTGAGCCATGGAAAATCCCAGCTTTTATCCATTGTAGGAGCAAGACACCTTCTCCTCCCACCAAGGGTCATGTGTGGATAATAACAGGTGGTCTCTAAACAGCCTTCTAAAGAAGGGTATGTCCTGTTATCTGCAAGATTTTTTTTATTTTTGAAAAAGGTTATACTGAATTGGTATCAGTGCTGAATTTCATGGAACAATAAGGGAGAGGCATCATGCTCCCTTAGTCTGGGCACCCGAGTCAGACTACTTGGATTAGTAGCTAGGCTTCACCATTTGACTAGCTGTGTGATTCTGGATGAGCAACTTAGCCTCTCTGAGCTGCAGGATTTTCATCTGTAAAAGAGATGATCACATAATTATTACCTTGAAGAGTTGTTATAATCCTTATAAGGATAGATTTAGATCATCTGTATAAAGCACTTAATGCCTAGCACACGGTAAATTCTGAATAAATAGTAGTTAAAATCATCATCACCATCACCATCACCATCACCATCATCACCAGCATCATTACCATCATCATCATCATTATCATCACCACCACTGGGTATCTTTTTCTCACAGTGTTCAGCTTCTCTTCTAAATAAACATTTAATAAACACTTAAAGGATATTGAAGAGGCACCCCCAAATTTGCACACCTATCGATTTCAGTTAGTGATGTTAAATTTTCAAGAATCTTGCCGGCCCATTGTTAAAATGTTGGCAGCTCAAAACCTGCCATAGTGCAAATATTTACACCATAGAATTTGTCAAATGATACAAACCAAGGCTTTTACCTCCTTCCCCACTCCCAGCCAGTTGTTAAATATTTTCCAGCAGCACCACTAATTATAATCCTGTCCTAGCTTTGGGGTATCCTCTAGAGGATTCTTGTTTCTCTGTGGCTCACCAAACCCTAGGACCCTGCTCCCACTCAAAGAAGGCCACTAATCAATGGTGCTGAGTAAACATGAGATGGATTTAAATTAATTTACTTATCATCAAAAGCAGATCTGATTCTCATGGTGCACTGAGTCTAATGGGAATTGTGGGTGGAGATTGTAGATAGCTCATGCTTGGGGCCTTGGTAGGAGCCAGGCTAAGCCCCTGGGTGGCTCAGTCCACGGTCTATGCCAGAAGAAATAGAGAGAGGGGCTGGGTAGCCTTTCCTGGGGTTTGGATCTTGCAGATTGCATTTCAAAGCTTTTTTCCCCTTCAGTGTCTAGATGCTCCCTTGAAAGGAATGACAGCACTATAATTCCTGTATAGGAGGGGCCTTGGGCCAACCATCTGATCACAGGGAAGAATCAGGGGATTTATCTGAAAGCTGCATTTGCAGTAGCAGGCCCACGGTTTTTTACTGAGATTGGGTGGTACAGATCAATATGAATAGCATGGTTTTCTACTAAGTCTTTAACTTGTACTTCGCACAAAATTAAGGGAAATACATTGCTCATCTCAAAAACATCTTAAAAACACTGAGGTGTTTTGAGGGCTAATGGAAATTATGGGATGGGGCCAAAGCCATTCCCCAAGAAAGCCCACACCTTGGAACTGCCATAGGTTGAAGCATTTTAAAAGGCTCCTGACAGTAATGATGGGGCAAAAAATGGGGACACTGGGGCGGAAGCGGGCAACTTGGTGTATCTGGGTGGCACCTGTAGCCAGTTCGTTGTGGCAATTGTCGGGGCTCTGCGGTTAAACTGCCTTTTTTTCACATCTCGCCTCCATTCCTTGCCAGCTGTGTGATCTTGGGCGATTTACTTAACCTCTCTGAACCTTTTGTAACATTCTGAGGATAATACCTGCCCTATCGAGTGTGAGCATTAAACGAGATAGCATGAGGCCCACTGCTCAGATGAATGGTAGCTTTCGTTAGTGTCGGCATGAGAGAGAGATGGATGTGGGAGCCGGGAGGGAAGGTTTGGGAGAGGAGACAGAGCACCAGCAGGACCTCAGCAGGTATTGGCGGATGGAAGGCACAGGAGGGCCCAAATGCTGAGAGAGCTCAGAATAGAAACTGTATTGATAGCAGCATGCAAAGCACGATCACTTGAATTACAACGTTTAATTGGATTTCTTGTGGGGGGGGGAGGGCATGACTCACTGCCTTTGATAGATGCTATTGCCCTCATGGAGTCTCTGCCATGGGGTTTGGAAAATTTCCACCTGCATTTGTAGTCTTGAGACCTTGTTTCAATAACAATCCAGGACTGTGTGTACTCCATGCCCAGCTGCCAGCTTGCCTCCCTTTCTTCATCGCATATTTACTGCGATGCGTCAGGCACGGGTGACGTGCTAGAACCACAGAGGGAAGAAGTGAAGTCCTTTAAAGGATGCACCGTCAATTTAGGGAGAAACACAAGTGTCTAGATGATTATCAGGAGGCTGGGATATGAAGGGAGAGGAGCCGATCTAGTCTGGGAACATCAGGAAGGCTCCATAAGGGAATGCTAGGGTTGTCTTGAAGGCCTCATAGGAATTAGTCTGAGATGAAGGTGTTCTGGGTGGGAGAGGGAGTTGAAGGGAGCAAAGGCTTGAACGATGCAGATGAGGACTCACACGAGCTTGCAGATGGGCTGCTAGCCCAGATGTGAGCTCTGTGGCTAGAGATGAGGCTCACGAGCCACAGGCAAGGAGGGTCTTCTGCTGTGGCTACACTGACTCAAGACTGGCCATGTTCTCCTCTAAGTAAAGAGGTGTCTCATGGTAATTTAAAACAAAAAGCTTGAAAAAATTTATCCAGACAATGCATAAATATTGTAAAAAATAAAATAAAATACAGAGAAGGAAATGAAAGAAATAAAAATTCCTTTACAATACTCATTGTAGTAGTTTGAGTGGAGTTTTGCTGTCTTTTTCCTATGCATATATCCTTTGCAAAATTGGATCAATATTTCTTAACCAGGTTCTTAAAATATGGTTTATTCTCTTATATTAATAACATCTTTTCTGAGCGTCATTTTTAATGGCTGTGTAGAATTTTGTTATGCATACATACCATGATTTATTTAAACAATCCTTTATTGCTGTTGGACATTTAGGTTGCTTCCAGTTTTTTGCTATTGCAAACTAGGCTATATCTTGTATAGCTAAATCTTTGTGGTACCCTTAATTATCTCCTTAGGATGAAATCTGGGAAATGGAATCACTAAAGAGTTTAAATGTTTTCAAGCCTCTCGATATATGTTCCCAAATTGTCCCCTACTTTCTACTTCCATTAGTCCACTGGCCATTTTTATTAATTCTCCATGGAGCTTTTCATTGCTGTCTTCTCAAACTCCCACATCACTATAAATGTGTCAACAGAGGGCTCTTCAGTAGGAATGGAGAGGAACAAGGCTAAGAGTCTGGCCGTTGTTCTAAACACTCTGGCTTGCAGAAGACTCCTCTCCTCCGCCAGCACAGAGCAGGCCGCTTGGCTAATGCTAATGCTTAGAAAATGAAGCTGATTTTGAAAGTCTAGCCTCTCTCTTCTTATGGGATTGCCAGAGAAAACACAGATCTGGATTTCAGATAAACAACGAGTCATTTTTTAGTGTACGTATGTTCCAAATATTGCATGGGGCATCCTTCCACTAAAAATGACTTGATAGACCTTGGACTTCAAGAGGATTTTATGAATTAGACCTCAAAAATCAAGGGAAGTAAAAATAAATGAATGAGACTACATCAAATTAAAAAGCTTCTGCTCAGCAAAAGAAATTGTCAACAAGGTAAAGAGACAACCATCCAAATGGGAAAATATGTTTGCAAACAACGCCTCCGATAAGGGCCTAATATCCAAAATATACAAAGAACTCATATGACTCAATAACAACAACAAAAAAATGGTCCAATCAAAAAATGGGCAGAGGACCTAAACAGACACTTCTCCCTAGTGGCCATACAAATGGTCAACAAATATATGAAAAGATGCTCAACATCGCTAGCTATTAGGGAAATGCAAATGAAAACCACAATGAGATACAATCTTATACCTGTTAGAATAGCTATAATTAACAGGACAAGTACTAACAAATGTTGGAAAGGATGCAGAGAAAAAGGAACACTTATACATTGCTGGTGGGACTGCAAATTGGTACAGCCACTATGGAAAACAGTATGGAGTTTCCTCAAAAAACTAAGAATTGATCTGCCATATGATCAAGCAATCCCTTTACTGGGTATTTACCCCAAAGACTTGAAAACTCATATCCCAAAAGATATTTGCACACTGATGTTCATAGCAGCATTATTCACGGTGGCCAGGACATGGAAGCAGCCAAAGTTTCCTACGATAGATGACTGGATAAAGAAGCTGTGGTACATATATACAATGGGATATTACTCAGCCATAAGAAGAGATGAAATACTGCTATTTGTGACAACATGGATGGACCTCGAGATAATCATGCTACGTGAAATAAGCCAGACAGAAAAAGTTGAAAATCACGTGATATCACTTATATGTGGGATATAAACCTAAGAGCAACAAATGAACAAAACAAACAAACAAACTCAGGGACATGGACAATGGACTAGTGGTTACCAGAGGCAGGGGGTGGGGGAGAGGGAGGGAGTAGGGAGTAGACGGGGTAAAGGGGGCCAAATATAGGAGGGGAGGGAAGGGGGAAGTGGGTAAAGGGGATCAAATATGTAGTAGTTGAAGGAAACTGGACTCTGGATGGTAATCACACAATAGAATATATAGATGTCAAATTATAATGTACGCCTGAAAATTATATAATTGTATTAACCAATGTTACCACAATAAACTTAATAAAAAAGTGACTTGATATTTATCTAAAATTCAAATATAACTAGGTGCCCTGTGTTATTATCTGCTAAATCTGACAATCCTATCCCTTCAGTAGTAGTCTCACCTCCCCCAGTCTATGTTGGCTATATTTTCTCAAGGGGCCTTTTGAGAAAATACTGCAAGCTGGACAGCAAAAATGTTTTAATGGTTGTTGAGTTTTTCCTTGTATAGTTAGAAAATTCTATATGTAATCAATGCCTTGTTATTGGCCATCCATGTTGTTTCCCTTTCTCTTCCCGTCCCCCTTTTTCCCCTTCCCACCTCTCCCCACTTTTCTTCCTTTCCCCATCTCCTCTTCCCATTACTTCCTTCCTCCTCCTCCTCCTTCTCCTCCTCATTCTTCATCTTTCTCCCCCTACCCATCTCTCTCAGCAGTTTGGAGCCTCATCTTTGTCCACATCTCTAATTCCTTGTGGACCACTCATCCAAGGGCCTCAGGGCTAGTATTAGGGAAATCCAGGGTCAAAACCTCTCTCCCCTTCATAGCTCTCTGAGCCATCCACAGGTACGGCCTATATGTGTCAGTCTAGGCACTAACTTGGCAAGCAATTGTGAGATAAAAGTAGAAACTAAGGAATCACAAAATATCTCCTTCAGTGAAGTGAAGGACGCAAAGAAGGACAAATGCTGTCACAGAACCTGCCAGATCGCATCGGCAGGTGACTGCAGGAAATCTGTTGCCCAAACACGTGTGCTCTGGGCACAGCCCAACTCCCTGCTGGAGTCCAGGGAAGAAGGTGGGCATGGGCTCGGTCAAAGCAGCAGGGCCGGTGAGAGCCCTGTGGCCTCGCCATGTGGCCTTAGTCGCGGGCCTCGACTCACGGTGTCTCTTGGAAGTGAAAATCGAGTCAGGAAGCCTGGCACACACTAGGTGCTCAGTGTTTTGCCGGTGATTGATTTGTGGGATGAGTCAGCAAATTAATGAATCAATGATCGATATTCCACTTTCTTCACCCATAGAAGGTGAGAGCTCTTCCAGCTTCAGGAACTTGTTTAGTCTCTGATTACTTCCCTCGGTTCTTTCTGACGGTCAGGACCCAGGAAGATTTTTCTTTCACGGGCCAGCTAGTAAAAAGTTTAGACTTTGCAGGCCACATGGTCTCTGTCTCAATTACTTAACTCTGCTGTTGTAGTTCAAAAGCTGTCAAAGACAACACATAAAGGAATGGGCAGGGCTCTGTTCCAATAAAACGTTGTTTATTGACATCGAATTTTGAATTTCGTATAATTTTAATGTATCCTGAAATGTTATTTTTCTTTTGATTTCCCCCCACCCCCAAACCATTTTAAAATTCGAAAACTCGTCTTACCTCATGGGTCTTATACCAAAGCAGGCAGTGGGCCAGAATTGGCCCACGGGCCATAATTTGTCAACTCGTCGAAAATGTATGAGCAAACACATCTTCCAGGAAGTCCTTCAGAATGAGGATGCTCTTTCTCCTTGATGCACACACAGCAGTCCCCACGTCTGCCAAACTGGCTTTCACAGACACATTCGTGCCGTGCTCTCACTCTGGAACCTATGTTAAGTCGTTTATAACCCAGACCTTTCTGTCACCAACACGTCCTTTGTCGGTAGACTCCTCACTGTCACATTCCCCGGGGATGCCACGCCCCTTTCTATAGCCAACATGGGACTGCACTTCCCTTCCTCCACTTGGGTGCCTGGTACCCTTCTCCCTGACCATCCAGACCATGCCCCTCCCATCACGGGCACCTCCAGTGGAGACACCTTCCCCCGAACCACTCTCATCTCCAACCATGACATGGGAGTCTCATATTCCCAGTTTGAGTTCAAGGTCCTGTCACTTACTCTGTGACCTGAGCAAGTTCCTAACACCGTTGGAGAATGATCATAACAGCGCTCACCTTACAAGGTTGCTATGAGAGTTAATTGAGATGATTCGTGTCAAATACTTGGCCCAGAGCCTAGTGCCGATATTACAAAAACATTGATAAGTGCCAGCTGTGATTATACTTCTGTATTGTTTGGCCTTTTTACAGGGAGGCCATGTTTATAGAATATTTATATAATCTTTTAAAAGACCAAAAGTACCCTTTTAGGTCTAAAGCAACACTAAACAATATTGTTGGTGTTTTTTTTTTTCAGGTAAATTTTTAATTGATAATACACACAGAACAGGGCAGAAACCCCATGTGTTCAGCTTGATGAGTTTTGCATTGTTAATAATTTTTTTCTAAGATGAATCAAAACAGTCAATCTGGAAAACCCCGGGCTAAGAGGAGGATAATTCGTGCCTGCAGAAGGTGACAGCCTTTTGAGAACAGTGTCTCACCGAGGAATGAGGTTCGGCTCATAACCAAGGGAGAAGCCAGGGGACACACAGACAGACCATAATCATGTCACAGGAAGAAAACAGACAGCATGGTCATCAGTGATGCATCACAAAGGCGTCCCTTTCAGAGATGTGTCACCTGAGCTCAGGGCAGACATCCCTCGGGTCCCCTGGTCCCCAGCATGATGCAGAGAGATGGCTGAGCTCACAGGCTCCCTGGAGATGTCTCAACACTTATTCTCCCCCCAAGGAGAGCACTGCAGCTCGTTAATCCAAGAACATGAAACAAATGGGCACATTCATCCTCTCAGTGCCATGAGGTGTGAGGAAATTGAAAGAACACACGAAAGCGAGACTCATTCTTTGACGCAGACATGTTGGCTAAGATTTTTCAAGAGTGACTGCCAGCTGACAGCTCAGCTGTCACCTCCTTACCCAGGGTGGAGGGGTGGATGGAAGTACCCTTTCCTATGTGCCTACTATGTATGCCTGCTCCCCACACGTAAGCTTATTTTATTCTCGTACAACCCCAAGGCGACCGTATTGTTCTTTTCAGCCGTGAGACCCACAGCAGTGAAGGGGCTTGCCTGAGTCGTACAGCCAATACATGGTGGAGCTGAGGTCCACGCTCAGCTTCGACTGGGTCCAAAGCACGTTAATGCCACTGCACGCTAACAGAACAGGACTCCAGGGATTGCTGAAACCCCTCATTTAATACACCAGGGAACAGAGGTCTGGGGAGGGCAGTGTCTTGCCCAAAGTCATTGTGATATAACAAGAAATATATTTAATCTTTACCCTCAGTTTCCAGCACCAAGCTCCTGAAGCTCTTGTAATTTCCTGAGTGATTGTGGTGCTGTGGGCATCTTTTTTGTTCTATTTGTTCTTTGACTCTGGTTCCCGACCCAAGAGCTTCTAAGACCCGGGGAATTTTCAGAGTGATAAGGGTGTGTAAATGTCATATGCTAATGAGATGACAGGTAACGGGGACCCCTGGATAGCTTCGGGATGGGGTCTGGTCACCAGAAAGACCAAGGCGTGATCAGAAGCTTGGAACTTCCAAAGTCGTCCCCCATTCTCTGGGAGAGGTGAGGGGCTGGAGACTGAGTTAATAATCGATGGTGCCTATGTGATGTAGCCTCGTGAAAATGCCTGCAGTCTCATGTTTGGAGATCTTGTTGGTGACACGTGGTGGTGCCAGGAGGGTGGTGCTTCCAGAGAGGACATGGAAACTCCACACCTCTTCCCTACACTTTGTCCCGTGTTCCTTTTCATCAGGTGGTTCACCTTTATCCTTCGTAGCATCCTTCATAATGAACTCATAAACGTGTGTAAACGTTTCCCCGAGTTTGGTGAGTAGTTCCAGCACACTATCGAGCCCAAAGAGAAGGTCATGGAAACCCCCGATTCATAGTGAGTGGGTCAGGGTACTTTTGGTGGCCTGGACTTGTGATCGGCATCTCAAGTAGGACCGAGCCCTTGACCTGTGGGGTCTGCGTTAACTCCGGGCAGCAAGTGGCAGGACTGAGTTAGATTGTAGATACCCAGCTGGTGTCCACTGAGGACTGGAGAATTTCTTGGTGTGGAAAAACCCACATATTTGGTGTCAGCCGTGTAGAGTGTGTGAAAAAAACAGAGTTTTTCTTTTAGTCATAGAGGAGATTCGTGGAAGGACTTGGACTCAGATCCAGGTTCCACGTCTCCGGCAAGAGCTGCGTCTCTACCACCAGGCTTCCCTCCCTCTTCCCATCCATCCCACCAGGCTTTGGTTTTTCCATCCGGGGTTTGTCAGTCAAAGAGTAGAGCTGAATCGTTTGGGACCCGAAGGCCCTCCTTTGCCTGTCGGGTGTTTGGAAGAGGAAGAGAGAGGGAAGGAGATGAGGTGGGAAGCTGGCAGTGGGAGAGGACCTTGAGGAAAACCACAGAGGTGTTCACAGAATGCTACAGCGTGATTCCCCGTGATGGCTTCAGAAGCATGCCACCTCACCTGTTCACATGTGGTGGCTCTGAATGGGTTTGGGACAGTGCAGATCGTGCTGAGTACGGTTATTTACGGTCGCAGGGGGAGTGGACCAAGGCCCCCTAAGGTGAGCCCACTACACCTGGGCTACAGGTGTGAGGATGACCAGTGTAAACCCCACCCAAACACTCGCGGGACTGGGTATATGTGGGCCGAGGTTATGCACAATTTCAGCTTCCTTCTTCGAACGTGTTCGTATTTTCTAGAATTTCTACAGAGATCTAGGATCTGGTCTACAATCAGATAAGAATGTTATTTAAAACTCTTGTAGAAAAGAATATAATCAATGAAAGTTATTTATTTTTTTGAGGTGGAACATGTTAGCTCCACTTGTCAAATAAATTGCTTGTCCGGCTGCATTTTCTCTCTTTTTCTCCCTGTTTCTTTCTAACAGCTAATAAGAATAATAGGTACCATTTACCAAGCATTTTATTGTGTGTGTCCCAGACACGTGCTCAGTGCCTGACATACATAATAATCTTAGGAAGAAGTACTGTTAAAATTCCTATTTGAAAGACAAGGAAAGAGACTGAGAGACATTAAATCACTGGTGTGCAGCCCTTTTGAACCAGAGCTGTTTAGTGTCTATACTTGCACTTCTCACACTACCTGTCTCTCTTTTGTTCCTTTGGCCATCTTTTTTCCCTCTCGTCTCTCAGAAACCATTAGTCAGGTTCCTGTGGATGTCTCAACTTCAGCACAATTAACATTTTGGATCAGATAATTCTCTCTTGAGGGGAGCTGCACATCCCTGGACTCTACCCACTAGATGCCAGTAGCAACCCCCTCAACGCCCCCGGTTGTAACAACCAAATATGTCTCCAGACATTGCCCAGTGTCCCTGGGGACCAAAACTGTCCTCATTAAAAACTACCAATGTAGCCTGATCTCCGTACTAATTGTGGAAAATGGTCCTGGAGCCCCTCGAGTTGAACGAGTGCAGACGGGAACCCATGGGAACACTCGGTGCCCTTCTCGCAAGGCCCCAAGCTCATCTGAGGCAGCTGCCACCTGCGAGGACATTCCAGGACAGGGCCTGACAGATGGTTGGAGTGCCTCTGGCCAAAGGAGACATAGGCTGAAGTGAGACACTGTTGTCCTGGAAGCTGGGCCACTGGGATGGAAATGAGTAACATGGGCAGTCCTTGACCAGCAAAGGGCAGGGGCCACCAAGCTTCTGAATGGAGGCAGCAGACCGGGTTGTTGATGAAGACGCTGTGGAAGGAGGCAGAAGGATCGGTGTACTCAGATGAGTCAATGTCTAGTCCTGGCCCCGCCCCCATGTGCTGTGTGGACACAGATGAGCCTTTTGAGAAGATTAATATTTCCCTCTGTCTCTTCCTGGGACAGTGGGATAATGTGTCCACACCGGCCCACGCCATCCCCTCTCCTGCTTTGCTCTTCTCCTTCGTAGCATCTGACATTCCGTTGTATTTGTGTTCTTCTGTCTCCCTTGCCTAAATTTCAGCTCATGATGTCAGGGGAGGCTACCGAGTCCCTGCAGCCTATGACGGTGGCAGACATAGTAAATGCTCAATAAAGGTGTGCAGAATGAAGGCACGCGCATGCACACACACACACACACACACACGCACACATGCACGCACACACACACCACGAAGAAGCGATCTGCTAATATGTCTCAACGGCCATAGACATGCTGAGCTCTTTGCACTCAGTGGACCCACTTCTGAGAATCTATAGCCCCCGCCCAAAATAATCCAATGTAAAGAAAAAGCCTACGTGCATTCCTGCTCATCCTACAGCAGCTAAATTAGCACCAACAGCCTGAAAAACCCGCCTAAGTAATCAAGATAAAGGCATAATTAACACGACCCCGGTAAATCTACTTGGCGAGATTCCAGGCAGCTGTTACAAGTGTCATTTTGAGTAAGATGAGTTAATATTGCAGCACACACACTGTTGGTGGAAATATCACGCACAATCCCTCTGGAGGGCAATTTGAAAATTCCTCTTAAAATGCACATGTTTGTGCTACTCAACCCAGTGATTGCATTTTTAGGAATTTGTTTTTCTAGGAATTTATTTATTTTCAGGAATTTATCCTAGAATTGTATCAGGAAACAACTCCTATATTTATGAAAAGGGGAATCGTTAAATAAATCCCTGTGTAGCAACATAATGGAGTAGTATACAGCCATTAAAAATGAGAAGTTTTGCATGAGCTGGCATGAAATAAAGGGAGATTTTCTCTATCTATGCTGTGAATTTCTGTAATGTTTGAATGTTTTTAATAACAAACTGATAAAAGAAAACACCGAACCTTCCTGCGAAAGAGCTCACTAATACAAGCAAACACACGCAAGGCCCGTGAAGAGATACAACCGAGGTATTAACCGTGACTGATCATTTCCACACCATGAGAAAACAGGCCGTCTTTGTTTTTCTTCTTTTGGGAGAAAAAAAATGTCTATAAGGAGCCCGTGTGACCTTTACCAAGGCCAACTCCCTCCCCTAAATTCTCTTCGTTGAAACTGGGGTGGCGCCGAGGGCGCAGCACGTTCTGCCGATGTAACCTGCTGTCGTGCGGTGTCCTCTTTCCCCAGGATGGATGACATCCAGCTCTGCAGTGACATCATGGACCTGAAGCAGGAGCTGCAGAACTTGGTCGCCATCCCAGGTAACCATTTGGGACTCCGCCTCAGAGAAGCAGCTGCTCGGAGCCCCCGAGCCTGCTCTGTCTCTACCCCTCGGCGCTGGCAGACGGAGTTCTCGTAGCATGGCCTCGTCCTCGCAGTGTGGCGCTCCCCGATCACATGATTCAAACCCAGCTGGGTGTCGGGCAGAGCCGGGTCGAGTCCTTGACCTTGGGCTTCATTGCTCTGAGACTCAATTTCTCCTCCTCTGAAACAGGGTAGTAATAGTACCTAACTCATTGGGCATAAGTCCCATTGTGGTAAGTGAAAACAATGTGATCCACTTGCTTAATGTGACATCTATGCCCATGTAAGAGCCCAGGAAATATTAGCAATTATCACTACTATTATCCTGCTTGGGAACAGGTAGAGTACGGTGGTGACAAGGTCTGACTTTAGAGTCAAACCTAGACCTGTCACTTATTAATGACATGACCTTGGGCAAGTTAGTTCACTAAAACTCAATTTCTTCATCTGTCAACTAAGACTATCGTGGTATCTACCTCATAGGGTTGTCGTGGGATTGACAGAGGGAAAAAATATGTTAAGTGCTTACTTGGCACAGTTCCCATCCTATAGAAAGTGCGTAATAAATTATTGTTATCATCATCATCATCATCATCATTGTCAACCTAACAAATTTCTACCCATCCTTCAGGTCATAGATTATTTGGCTCCTTCTCCCAAGAAAGGCTTCCATGCTTATCCGGGCTGGGTTCAGTGCCCTCCAGGGGGTTACTCGAAGTACTTATCAAATAATTGCCTGTCAACTCATATATGTCTGTCTCTAGAATCCCATGCTCCTTGAGGATAGGAGGGCCTGGCAGGTGCTAAGAGGAAGATTTATTGAACGAACAAACACAAATATGTTTCGAGAACCTTGCCTTTGGCCTTGGCAAAGAACAGCACAGGCCAGATAAACACCCCCCCCCCCCACGTTGTTTACTCGAATGTTTTTGCTGTTCTATCAGTTCAATAGGTATGTTCCAAGAGGCTGCATTGCCGCTAGCCGCTAGGCATGCAGTGATGAACAGAACGTAATTCCCTACTCTATAGCTCTCACGGGTTGGCAGAAAGAGATCGCCTGACACCCCATGGAGACTTATTATTGAGCCAGAAGCGCAGCACAAATGCTATTTAGAAGAGGGCGTTGTTCTAAGCACTTCGATACTAGGGACATTGGGGGCTGGCTAGTTCTGCTGGGACGGGAGGGCTGTACCGCGTGTTGTAGGATTTCGCAGCATCCCTGGCCTCGACACACTGCATGCCAGTCGTATGCTCCTCCCTCCCAGTCGTGACAACCAGAGTGTTTCCAGACATTGCCAAATATCCTCCGGCCAAAGATGAGGGGCGGGGTGGGCCTGTCGCCCCCTGTCTCAACACCACAGCTAGAGTCCAGCGACAAGCCGCTGGATGACTTCATGGAACGACGTAATGTCTCTGAGCCCGAAATTCCTGGTTTGTAAAACGACGCCGGCGACGCCCCTCTTCCGAGCTGGTTGTGACTGCCCTGACGCAGCACGAGATCACAAAGGCGAAGCGCAGGAGTGCCCCCAGCGCGTTCCTGTTCGGACGGTGGTGCGTGCAGCGGCAGCAGGACTTTCAGACGCCACCGCTTTCGTGAGCTTGTACTACGTGCCAGGCGCCGTGCAGGCCCCGGGAAGACACAAGCAAAGGGACCGCCCTAATTGGAAGGGGGTGACAGCCGATGGGTACGGAATTTCTTTGGGAGTTGATTAAAATGTTCCCAACTCGATCGTGGTGATTGGTTGCATAACTCTGTGAATAACACTTTGAAATGGCGAATTGTATAATATGCAAATTATGTTTCAATAAGACTAGTACCACGGAAAGTAAGATGTCGAACATAGGGCAATAAATAAATAGGGGGAAAATTGCCAAGTCCAGATACTATCCACTAGAAATGCCGATTCGATTCGTGTGGGGTGCTGGCACTGGTCACTTATAAAAGCCCCTCACATGGCTGTAGTGAGCGGCCAAGGTTGAGAGCCACCAGGCCAGTTCAACTCGGTCATTTTACAGCCCCCACTACTCCCGAGGAACGGTTTGGTTGAAAGGTATGAAACCCACCCAAGTGGATGTAAGCACCAAACAGGCAACTACAGGAAGGCTGGCGGAGACCCCTGCATCCCACGGCACTGGGTTCGCGCCCTGGGGCGGCCGTAACAAACCCCTGCAGACTTCACGGCTTCAAACAACAGAAACTGGTCTTCTCTCAGTTCTGGAAGCCGAGCGTTCAAAACCAAAGTGTTGGCTTCTAGAGGAGAATCCTTCCTTTGTCTTCCAGCTTCTGAGGGCTTCCATCCATCCTCGATGTTCCTCGACTTGTAGAGGCCTCACTCCAAACTCCGCCTCGGTCGCCATGGCCTTCTTCTCTCCACGTGTCATCTCCTCTTCCTATAAGGACACCAGTCATTGGATTAAGGACGCACCCTAATGAATATGACCTCGTCTGAACTGATGACGTCTGCAAAGATCCTATTTCCAAGAAGGGTAGACATGAAACCTGGGGAGGGGGGTAATACGGTTTATCCCATGCAGGCATGAAGCTCACCCCAACCTCACAAGGGTCCAGAGCCAGAAAAGGAAAGCTGTTGGAATGTTCTTTGGTTCTCTCTCTCTCTCTCTCTCTCTCTCTCTCTCTCTCTTTAGCACATGAGCTAAGCAAGGCCACTCCATCTCCTCTCCATGATCTTCCCACACAAGACCCCAACTCTCAGGGCCTCTGTGACCCAATTTTTGACTTCCCAGGAGACTCTGATGGGCCCAGCATGTGTTGACACCTCCCGCTTGGGAGAAAGGATTCCTAGAGCCCATTGTTGGCTTAGCAGGACTTGTGCCAGCAACTGAGGCAAAGGAGATGAGAGTGCATGGCCACCAGGCCAGCCAAAGCCCTTTCAGGCCAGAAGGGCTCCCCTCGGGGACATGGCAGCATATGTGGAAATGGCCAGGAGCCGGGAATCTTTGGACATAGGGGTTCAGGACTGACCAGGACTGGGACTAGGTTGAGAAGAACAAGGCACTCAACTGGAGCACAGAAAAAGAAACTCAGTAATCAGGATAAATAATATTTTAGTGCAACAGGTATTTGGGTTAAAATATCAAAATTCATACGAAAAAATCCACCATGAGCAAAATACTGAAAGTTAAAATAATGGTGAGATCAGTACTGATGCTTACTCATTGGGTAGAGGCCAGGGATGCTGAAACTTGCAGCGTAGGGGACAGTCCCACATGAAGAATGCCATCGGCTGCCCCGGCAAGAAAGGCGGGCTGCACAAGGTCATAGGGCCAGTTAGCAACGGAGCCCAGGCCCTGAACGCCAGTCCCGCTGATTCCTCAGGAACCGTCCCGATCACTTTTGTGCGGCAAGTCAGATTTCAACGACGTTTCCTTTCTTCTCCCGCGTTCCTGCTCACCTCTCCCCACTTTCTCCCCTGATTCCTGGTTAGGAGTCTCTCTGTGTATTCCTTGGATCACTGCCAGGTTTCTAGACAGATTTAGCTGAATTTAGGAGGGAAAGAAATGATGCTCTGGGCAACACATCAATAAAAGTATTAAGGAAAGAGAGCACTGAACGACCAAAAAGAAAAAAAAAATCATGTTTCGCCAGCCAAGGTTGGAAAATAATTCACCAGTTCCCGGAAGGTGGGTGCAGGTGACTGGCCCTCCCTGCAATGAGCGCTTCCCCAGGACAAGCCAAGATGCCTCACCCCTCCTCCCCCACTCCAACGCCACCACCGCTGTCTTCAAGCTAGAGATGCTCCAGAGCTGGCTGTAGAGGCTGTGGCACCTTCTTGCTGGGCATGGAAATCGCATCTCCCTCATTTGAAAGGTTTAAGGTAGTGATTCTCAACCAACAGCAATTTTGCCCCCCAAGGGACTTTGGGCAATCCGATGACATTTTTGGTTGTCACAACTGGGGGAGGAAATGCTACTGGGCATCAAGTGGATAGAGACCAGGGGTGCTGCTAACCATCCTACAGTGCAAAGGTCAACCCCCCATAATAATTACCTAACAAATACTAATAGCGTCAAGGTTGAGGAAGCTAGATTAGATGAATATGTAAAGCTTGTGAGAATATAAATATAACAGCTTTCAATTTATTAAGCATTTGCCTTTGCGCACGTACGCTGTGAGATTTGTTTTTCCTTCATTAAGTAAGGATTTGTTTCTTTTGTACCTGGTTCAGTAAATATTTAATCTGGAGGGCATTTCATCATTCATACCCAGAGTCGCACAACTAGGAAGGGGAGGAGCTGGGGCGTCAAGCCAGGGCTGTCTGATTCCTCAGGGAATTCTCACAGTTGGGATAAGAGCTCCAGTCCAGGAAGACCAGTTAGGAGGCCACGGCATGGCCCAGGGAGAGGCGATGGTGGCCTGGACTGAGGAGGTGAGCTGGAGGAAATGAGAAGCAAGTGGAGGGTCACACTGACAGGTGCATGGAGATATCAGGAATCAGGTGTGTGATGCCAGCAAGTGGAGGGTAAGCTGGCGGTTCTCAAGGGCAAGTAGGTGTAGGTGGGTGGGGCGTGGAAGCAGGTGGGTGGGGCCTGCAGGTGGGCGAGAGATGCTGGCAGAAAAGTATGCGACACACACAAGCAGGTGAGCCAGATTGGGCAGTGGAGTGGCTACTTGGGTAGGGAACTGGTTTGTAAGCTGGCACAAATCACTTTGAATAGGTAGCTTCTCTGTAATTTGCTAGGAAGGGCTGCATGAGGGGAGGGCTGCAGCTGAGTACCTGGGAGGCTGGGGGGATGCCTGAACTGGTCAGAGATAGAAAACAGGGGTGAACAACTTGGGGAGGGAGGTGTGTCAGTTCCTGGAGGCCCTGCGAGTCCTCATGGACCGGACCACCTGAGAGAGCTGAGGGAGCAGGGTACCTGGCGAGTCTGGACTCTGCGTTAACTCACCTGCAGAGGGCTGGGAGGTGCTCTGTGGTGTCAGCAAATGATTTGGGGAGTCTGGCCCACAGGATACCCCTCCACCACCATCAATGGCCAGGAATCCCAAGGGTTGCTAGAAATTCCACCCCCTTTTTCACTTCCCCTTGTGATTAACGAGAAAAGCTGATTTTGCCTCTTACTCAAATATTATGTAGTCCCCTCACCTCCGATTCTGCCTCCAGACCTAGAGGAAATTGTCAGCGTCAGTCCCAGGTCCTTGGGACAGGACGAACGGCATCGACATGGATGCTTTCATCTGACAGATCGGTTTATCCGTGCTATGGAGTATTTCCTCTGAGCCCTCCAAGTCCTCTGAGCCCTCTGCCTTCTGCTCGACCCCCTGGCTGCATCATTACCATTTAGTGAGCACTTGCCACGCATGGCCAAGCTCTATGCTAAGCCATCGACTAACATCACTATGCTTTAGCTTCACTAGGTGTATTTTACGGAGGAAGAAACTGAAGCTTGAAGAGGTCAGGTTACTTCTTCAAGTTCACCCACCCATTGAAATGGTAGAGCCAGTGTTCCAACCCCCTGGCCCCTCGGACTCAAGTGCTTTCAACAGCTCTACTCAGCTATTTCTTTCCTGATGTTTGTTTCTTCCCAGAAAAAGAAAAAACCAAGCTTCAGAAGCAGAGAGAGGACGAACTCATCCAGAAGATCCACAAACTGGTGCAGAAGAGAGACTTTCTGGTGGACGATGCCGAGGTCGAGCGGTTAAGGTGAGTGGGTGGCGTGTGCCCACGCACCGCCTGGAGCACCGCCCTCAGCTTCCTACCAAAACCATTGTCTGCTCCTGGGACTCACAGCTTTGCCTAAGGGGCGTGGCCTCAGCACACGTACCCACCACGCTGGATTCAGATGAACCCTGAGGATCCATTCTGGCCTGAGGACCCATTTCATATTCAAGAGAAAGTCAAATCCAGCCTTGCAAAAGCCTGCGGGTCTTAACTGAAGGTCATTTGAGGAGGTGGCCAGAGAAAGATTAAACCAAATAACACACGGCAGCGCTTCCTACACATTCTCTTTGATTTCTAGAAACTTCTATTGGTTTCTATAGAAACTCTGCCCCCTGTACTGACTTGTTTCCTTGCCTGCCCTCTCTGCCTCCCAGTGTTTTCTTTTTTTTCCTTCTCCTTCGTGGCTTTAAAGTCCTTCTAAGGCCTCCTCTTTGCAGATGTACCTGCCTCCTTGATCTGCAGAGCCATGGGTACTGGAGCCACGTGTGTTTGGAGGCTGTGGAGGAGGCTGAGCACGGGAAAGATGCAAATGTTGACTCTTGAATGTTTATGTCCTGGCAAAGCCTTGGGAGCCCTCCACAAGGAGAGGGGCTCATGGGGCCTCTTCCAACCCAGAGGATTACTTCTTCTTTATTCTCTCTGTCTACCTGGGTCCTCTGAGGCCCCTGGGGTGCACGTTGTCTAGCTCAGCCAGGCTTGGCCCACTGTCTTTGCTCCTAGTGACCCTTCGAAGAGCTGAGGTCACCTGTGCTCTGAGACCTGCCACATATCTTATGGGAGCATAGGTATCTAGAGTGACTTAAGGATATAGGGTCAGGAGAGGTGTTGCTCAGCTAACTGAACCCCCAGCAGGGAGAGAGAGTCCTGTAATGTCCCTGCCCCTGCCCTGGGGTCTCACCCATACCCCAGGTAGGCATTTACTCCATCGGTGAGATATGTATCTCTGCTTCAGAGCAGGTCTATCAAACACAACATACAAATACACATAACGCACAAGACAAATGCACACCATCCACACATAACACACAAGTACCACCCATACATAGCATACAACATACACTCATCGCTCACATATCCCACATACCAACATCCGCGCCACATCCGTGCATAATATACAACATAATGCATTATCCACAGAGTCTGCTATATGGTCCCACACACTTAACCTCGGGACTTATGTCGTCAGTTCCTTGATGCTTCTCTTGTTTACTGTACTTTCCTCTCGTCTTCACCCATCTGTCTTCACAGGGAGCAAGAAGAAGACAAAGAAATGGCCGATTTCCTGAGAATCAAGTTAAAACCTCTAGACAAAGTCACCAAATCTTCAGCCAGTAAGTGCACGTATGATTTCTTCTCCTCCTCCCATCCAAGAAAAAAAAAAAAGGAAATTTAAAAGAGGTCTGGGATCCAGAGAAAGCACAACACAACGCTCATTAGAGATCAAGCTTAGGCACAGGGTGGCAGCCGGCAGGGCTAATTTCATCAGTGTGTAAGCAGTGCCGTTGCCCAGGGCCCCAGACCTGGGAGGGTACTGTTCGGCTATTACTGTCTTGAAATTCTTAAGAATGTTGGAACAAGAGGCCCCACCTTTTCATTTTATACTGGATTCTGCCAACGACGGAGCTGGTTCCTGGCAGCGACTGTTTATTCTCTAATCATGCAGTTTGGTGCATTTTATAGAAAGAGCTGGGTGGCCACTGGGGCTCAGGGAGCTCTGGCCTCTGTTGGAGTTGGAATTTCTGGGAGAATAGAACCAGAAATATGCTTCTCAGATAATTAGCCTCACAAGATACTCAGAGCAAAAAAAAAAAAAAAAGTTTTGTGTGAAATAAGTTTGGGAAATGCTGCATATTTGACCCTTGATATGGAGGGCCCGAGAGTTCATTAGCATGTTAAACTGATAATGGGGACCTGCTGTCAAGGAACTGTCTTCTCTTTGTTGATTCAGTGAGGCCGCTCTCACTTACAAGAAATGGACAGCCTATTTAAACTATCCCTAGCAAAAAAAAAAAAAAAAAAAAAAAGGAGGGCGGGGAAGAGGTTGGAAGAAGAGCAAAAAGAACTAGGGCTTCAGAGACTGGACACTGTTAGAACCCTTTCTTCTCTTGCTCGTTTCTGCCTTTCTTTGTGTGTCAGCTTCATTTTCTCCTACTACACAGTTCTTCACCACGGAGCCAGAACCTCAGAACCTTAATCTTGCAGCAGTAAGGCAGCACCCATAGATTCTCTCCTGGTATCTAAATATACAAATCTCAGAAAGATTCTAATTAGCCTTTCTTGGATTGTGTTCCCATCTCCTGGGCCCATCACTGTTACCAAGAGGCTGGGGTACTGTGATTGACCAGATCACCATGGGGACATGAGAATAAAGGGACTAGAAATCTTGCTAGGCAGACAAAACCCAAAAGCTGCTGCTGTTGACTATAGCTGAGAACCCAATATTCCCTGATCATCCATTCACATCCCACGAAACACACAGTCGTATGGTGTGGGGGGAAATAAAGGAAGAGTAGAGCCATAGTCCCTTCTGCAGGCCCCTAAAATCATCTGGTACGTGGTCCCCCTGTAAATCCAATGTCCTCAATGAACTGTCTCTTCCATAAAAGGCAAATTAGAAAACTCCACCTAACACTGTGGAGGAGCAAGGAAACTTGCATTTTGTGTAGACAGAAAAAAGAATTCTGGCAAGAAATCAAAACAGCAATCTATACCACATGCAAGGGTTCAGGTGTGGAATCCAAATTTATACTACTTATCTGGTACTGGAATCCCAAGTTGAATAATCAAAACCAATCTAAAACCAGTAAAATCTCTGAGACCCCAACAAAGCAAATACAAAATTGCTCAATAGGGACCCTTCAGCATTACATAAGACACAGTCCACAAATAAAATGACCCCCATGAAGATGAGCTCTCAATAAAAATTTAAAGCTCATGAAGAATTGAACTCGCATAAGAGAAGTCAAAAGATGCAACAAGACAAAAGAGAATGTCTGTCGTCCCAAGAACCAGAAATAACAGACTATCTAAAAGAGACAATAAGTATATTTAAAATTATTAAAGAGATAAGAGAAGGAATGCAACCCAAAATGAAATAGCAGGATGCTATGAAGAAAGAATTAGCTTTCTAAAAATTCTAAAAGCAAACAAATAGCTTTCTAAAAAATTATTGTTATTAAAGTAAAAACTCAATGGATTAAACACAGAGACACAGCCAAAGAAAGAATTCATAAATTGGAAGACAGAGCTGAGGAAATTACCCAGAATGCAGCAAGAGAAAAAAAGATGAAAAAATATGAAAGAGAAGTTATGAAATATGGAAGATAGAATAAGAAGGTCCAACTTGCATCTAATAGGCATGTCAGAAGAAGAGATAACAGAGAATGAGAGGTGGAGGTATCTGAAAGGATAACATATGAACAATTTTCAGAATTAAAAGACATGAGCCCTCAGACTGAAGTGACTTGAACAAAATTCCCATTTATATATTCACCAACTACTTCTTGAATGCCAGACCATGTGAAAGGCTTGGCCGATACAATGCCAAGGAGAACTGAATAGGATAAGAGCTAAAAGCTGTGGCTGGAAGCTGAGGACAGAAAGCCAGTTGGCCCACAGGAAAATGGGAACAGTTAACACATAATTCACGCTGGGTCTCCTTGCCACCTGATCTATGGAGTTGAAGCAAGGCCTGGCTAGGGGTTGGGATGGGCCTGGGGCTGCAAATGGTCAGGGCTCTCCTTACCTCACCTCTCCCTCTTTCCCTTTTTCCTTCTCTTTTTCTCTGCTCCTACCTTGCTGCAGGCTCCCGAGCCGAGAAGAAAGCAGAGCCCCCACCTAGCAAGCCCACAGTGGCCAAGACCGGGCTGGCACTCATCAAGGATTGCTGTGGGGCCACCCAGTGCAATATCATGTAGCCCTCACATGGGGTGCCCCCGGGGCCACGGGGACCCCCCCTCCCACCCACTTGTCTTCATAGCCCCCATTTCACCGGGGCCCAAGAGCTCTCAAAGGCGGAAGGGGTTGAAGGCAAGCCTGTGACTGCCGCCAGGGGCCGTGGGCGTGGCGGGCGGGCCCGGTCGCCCTGTACAGAGTGTAGCAATAGGGAGTCCCTCACCGTCGCATGGCCCTCCCCAGAGCATGCCGAACCCAGGAGTCTGTCTCACTGTTTCTCCAACCACCAGGAAAAGGTCCTCCCTCGAAAAAGTATATCTCCACTTCTATCTAGCTGTGTCTAACCCACTGTGTGAATGAACTGGGAGAGGGGCATGGTCCCCAGGTGTGTATAGTCGTGACTTTTCAACAATCTAGCACCGTGTTGGACGCATCCCCATCTATCCTCCTAGCTCTGCTGTCAGGCCTGCCCAAAACGGGCACAGCTCCCACCCCCCGTCTGTCCTTTCCCAGGGCCTGGGCCCTGGAGGGCTCCACATAGCCTACATGTCTTGGAGACACAGAGGGCCCATCTGTAAAGACTGAGCTTGTATATGGTGTCGTGGTGAACACCTCCCACTTCCTCCCCTCCTGTGTCTGGGCACAAGTCACACCAGGAGCGTGCCCGTTTGCTTTTGACTCTTCCTTCCTTTGCGATGGCTGCCTCAGGTGTTTGGAGCAGAGGGGATGGGGGCCTGGGGTGGAGCACACTCACTGCTCGAAAGAGGTACCGGAGAGCCGGAGGCTCCAACATCGAGGCAAAGGCAGACACGCAGGGGACCCAGAGCAGATGCTGACCCAGATGCTCTTCACCCACCGGGGGCCACCGGAAGGAATGCCAGCAGGACCCCACTCACCAGCCTAACGCACAGACCTCTGTGAACATCAGCGGCGGGCGGGAGAGGCGGCCTGACCCTACCGTGTCCCATCATTTGGTGGTGTATTTCAACCAGCCTAACAGTTCCACCCGGGTAACGTGATGTACATATGCTACAGCCAGCTCGGCACAGCCCGTGTGACCTCTCTGTGCGTGTGTGTGTGTGTCGCGACTGGCGTCGGTAGTTAGCATAACGCAAGGTTTGCTGATGTGCAATCATCCATCGAAGAAAATAAAAGTGGAAACCATGTACACGGCATTTTTTAAGCTTTTTACTTTTTTCTTGACTATGGAAGTAATCCATGGACATGGTCAATCATTTAAAAAGTATAGAAAGTATAAAGAACTTTTTGGGTTTGAGTTTTTTGTTTGTTTGTTTGTTTTTACCTTTCATAATTCCTCCAATTAGAGACCACTCTGCTCTGACATTTTGGCATATTTGCTTTTCACTCTTTTTTATACATTTTTTTTTCATGATTGACATCATATTGTACCATTTTGTAACCAGTTTTCTTTTTTCCACTTAGCATCGTATCATTATCATTCTCTTACATCATTAAGAGCTCTTTGTAAACATTAAACACTCATCGTAAATATTTACAATGGCTGCTTAGTAATCATCTTCTTGATATACTGTGATTTATCTAACTGTTTCCTCACTCTTGGACATTTAGGCTCTTTCTAGTTTTTCGGTATTCTAAGTAACATCACGGTAAACATCCTGGGGATAAATCTGAATTTCTGATTTTTCCTTAAGATAAACTCCTAAAAGTAAAGTTCTTAGGCCACTCATGGGTCACATTTTTTAAAAAAATATTTGTAAATCGGAAGTAAATCTGAATGTCTCTCAAGTCACAGCAGCTTCAGAACTGACACACTATTTCCCTAATCGAGGACCCCAGAGTTTTCGGTTTGATGGCCCCTCCCACTCTGTCTCAGATGTGTTTCTGCTTCAGCCCCAGCTTCGGCCTGCCATTCAGCCATCCTAAAGCTGAAGAGGCTCTCTCAGGCCACTGCCTGTGCTGCCACATTGGCCTCAGGGGACACTGTGTCCTTCACTGCCTGAGACCAAGCTCCAAGCCAGGCTGTAAGAGACTTCTAAGGCTGCCATAACATACTACCTCCATCAGCATGGCTTCCAACAGCCGGAAGTTATCGTCACAGTTCTGGAGATTCGAGGTGTGAAATAAGAGTGTCAGTGGGGCCGTGTCCCCTCTGAAGGCTCTAGAGAAGAATTCTTCCTTCCCTCCTCCATCTCCTGGTGGCTCCCGGCAATCCTTGGCTTCAGAGGTTCAATCTCTACCTCTGTCTTCACACAGCCTTCTCCTCTGTATGTGTGTCTGTGTCTTCTCCTCTTCTAAGGACACCAGACACTGGATTTAGGGCCCACCCTAATCCAGGATGATCTCATCTTAATCTTTATTTTTTTTACTTTTGCAAAGACTCTATTTCCAATAAGGCCAAATTCTGAGACAGCAAGTAGACATGAATTTTGGGGGGAGGCGATTCAACCCACTACACAGATGCTTCCTGCTCTTGCAATAAAAACTTGGGGTGCAGAGGGCCCACCACTCTCCCTTGCCTGTGGAAAATGTGGGTCTGGAAGACCTGACCTCAGACCAATTACAGAGCGG
>CM053501.1:3379311-3408851 GCA_028627145.1 Eidolon dupreanum | reverse complement strand
GACAGGCTTACCTTTACAACATGGCAGAGTTTCTGTGTTAAAGCTGAAATTGAACTGACATCATAGTCTTGGAGACGAAAAGTGTAACCAAAAGTTTTAGTGTATTCCGTGAGCAGATCTGTCATCATAAGGCAGTTATCTTTTTGGGACCGAAGCAATTTAACAAACTGGGCGGCTAGAGCTTTGAATCGTTCCACCTCTGTCAAGGTGAGGATTTTTTCTTCTCCACATTCCAGTACCTTGGAAAACATGCAGGAGGAGGAAAAGAAGATTGAAAATGTTATGACTGTTCCATGAAATGGCATGAAAATGGGTACAATTAGTAGCAAAGAAGCACTTTCGTGTTCTTTAATGTACAGAGTTTGTTTTCAAAGATTAAAAAATTCTGGAAATTGGTTGCACAACAATGTGAACATATTTAACACCACTAAACTTCACACTTAAAAAAGGTTAAGCAGGTAATGTGTGTCTTACCACAAACGTTTTCTTAAAGTGTCAAAAGCGCTTTAAGAGTTAAAAATGGTAATAGTTATAAAAATCAACAACAGAAAACTGGTTTATGCTAGCAATGACCTAACAGCAAAGCATTTATATGTTCATTCCTACCTCCAACATGAGAGATTTGAGAAGTATGGAGCTAATGAAAGAATAGTCAGCTTAAAAATGAAAGTATTTTATCCTTTTTAAAATAATTATTATAAAACAAGTTTGAAGAATGATTTATTTATTGAAGGAAAAAATTACATTTACCTAAAAATACTAATGAGCCAACACCACTTCTCTGATAGAAGTATTTCAAATTTTTATCCTATTTCCTAATTCCCTACTTCTCGGGGGGAAAAAATTTCCCCTTATATTGTTCAGAAAAATAGAACTTTTTCACTTACTTGTAGAATATCCGGTATGGCTTCAAAAAGTTCAAGTAGTTTTGTAAACCCATAGTATGCGAGTTTGCACTGCCGGCCAAAGTGGTGATGGTATGAGGGGATAAATTTATTAAAGGGCATCCGGAAATGGGGCTGATGCCTCAGCAAATCAACAACATCCCGGGAGAACTGTTTTGTCCTTTCTATTTCATCCTGAGTGCGTTCTTTAAAAAAAAGAAAAAAATCACAATCTTTTTCTACTTATTTGCATTTAATATTAGTCCTATACACGGATGACAAGAGATAGCACCTTTGCCTTCCAGACGACACAACCTAAAATGGGCACACTCGTCTCTTTTCTCTTTGTAGGCGGCTCAAACTCGCTCAAGGGAAGAACATGAGGAAGCCATGATACATACTATCAGGGTATAGAACAAATACACGTATGCACTGATGAAACCTCATCTTATAAGCTGGAAATAATTTCTCCAGCCCCTGCTCCCCCATCTCCCACCTTCACCCCACACATGAACATGACACACATACAGGTCTCCGTACTTGAAAAAGTAATCTAGACATTTTTACTATGAAATCACACTTCTGAATATTCACACGCTTTTTATTCATCTGATCTTCAGTTAAGATTGCTAACAGAAAAGAGCATCAGGCATCAACAATATAGAGAAGGAAAAACTTAAACTTCAAAACACTGATTTTTCTTTCCTTCTCAAGCGTGCATAGTAGAGCAGCTCGGAGTTAGAGACAAACAACAGCCATGGTCTCTGACTCTGGAATGGATAATCACGGGGTAAACAGCGGCAGACAGGCTGAAGAGGCATTTAGAGTGAGTTCTAAAACTAGCCTCCTTTTCTTCTCAGTAGGGGGTCCGCCTACTCTGAAGAACCCAAGACCCGCTGCACAGTGCAGAGTTGTCACACTGCACTTGCCATGGCATCTTTAGGGACCACAGAGGAGGAGGATGAAAACGCATCCCTTGTATGATTCCATGTCAAAATCGCCACTGAGATAGACCACTTTCTTCCAGCGAATTTCAGTCAACTTACCTCTTTTGGGGATACAGATCACCATTTCGTTATCTTGTTGGGACAGGCAGATAGTTGTGTCTGGAATCTCTGATATGATATCAATCAACTCACAAACCCCATATTCGGTGACTTCCCAGTCCTTTGAGAAACACCTAGATTTAAACCATGGAAATGGGTAAAGAATGAAAATTATTACTCGCCAAAATAACTTTTATAAGTTTTCCAAAAGAAGACTACATAGAAAAGTTAGATAATTACATAAAATTTGGGGAAAGAAAAAGCGTTTTAAAATATTTGCTTTCATTTTTTTTTTTTCATTTTTTTTCTTCTTCTTCTTATCAACTCACCAGTGATATGCCTGCGAGAATTCTCTCACAATGACCTGTTTGCTGGCCTGGGACTTGAGGAGTTTGAGTAAATCCTGAGTAAAGCGCTTCACCTGAGCCCTGTGTGTAAGTGTCAACAGACGTTTGGAGCCCATTCCGAGAATCTGCAAATCAAACACTTGCGTTATTTATACTCATAAGACCATGGCAATGGCAGATACTGACTTGTTGCTGGCTCTTCTCTCTCCTGTTACTGCCTGTAAAGGACCAAAATGAACAACTGCTCAGGCACCTGGGGCCTTTTTTTTTTTTTTTTTGCCCTGCATATCCTTCCCAAATAGTCCTGAGTACAGTAATGAAAAGCATATTATCAGTTTGGATGAAGAATTTTGTCTCTAAAAGACAGCTGAAATCTTACAGGTCATTTTTACGAATGGGAAGCTATTATAACAGAGTAAATTAATAGGCAAAGACTTCTCAGGAACCAATGCTATGCTCTAGCCCAGTACTGGTCTTCGACTCCTTTATAAGGTGTACCATGTCCACAGCAGTTACCATGCAACAGTGAACAATTCTGGAAAGAGCTGTGCTAGGAGAGTCAGTCTGTAGAGATTAGAATGAAAATGCTCCTGAGTACCCTAAGGCAGGGGTCCCCAACCCCCGGTCTATGGGCCGGTACCAGTCTGTGGCCTGTTAGGAACCAGGCCACACAGCAGGAAGTGAGCAGCGGGCCAGGGAGCAAAGCTTCATCTGTATCTGCAGCCGCTCCCCAGCACTAGCATCACCGCCTCGGCTCCACCTCAGATCATCAGGCATTAGATTCTCACAGAAGCATCGGTCCCTGGTGCCAGATAGGTTGGGGACCGCTGCTCTAAGGGGCTGCTTTAAATTGGAAGCTTGCAGCTTTCTGAACAATTAAGAAGCCACCCCGTATGTTTTCCACACACCAGAGAAACCTTGTACAGGATGTTTTGTGCTGAACCGACTTCTTGGGAATTAATTAGGTTGCCAGCTCTCCTGTTTATCTAGCTGAGGTGGCCAGAGCCACACAGAGGAACATGCTCATCTTTAAACAGTAATTCCTCAGCACTCTCACCTGCAGCACATGAGGCACTGCTTCCAATAACTCAATCAGCTTGGAATATCCATAGTCTGAGACCCGGCACTGCTTTGCAAAATGATGGTGATAGGACGGGATGAAATTACTGATCGGTATGACACAGGATGGCTGGCTCTTCAGTAAGTCGATCACTTCTCTACTGAACTGGATCAGCTGGGGGTTCCCGACAGGACTTTTGGAACGCAGAAGCCAAGGGTCTATATGGCAGGGAGAGAAAAAGAACATGCATAAGACACAAAGCATGACGTCAGCAGCTGAAAGAAAGGTAACTAATCTTGCCCTCCTGGACTTGTGCTCAATCGTGACCAAGCAGATGTCACCAAGCCACTAATTCTCACCTTTATACTGGGGTACCACATAATTAACAGGCTAGCCCAACTTATTTATGGGCTGGCAAATGCTTTCCCACTACTTCTCAGAGTCAAGTAGCCAAAGCAAAGCATCATTCACCATAGTGTTAACTTATAGCAGAAAAAACAATACACAGGAAGTTTCCAGTTTATAAACTGGTTGTATTTCAAAGATCCATTTGTAATTTGGTCATGTGGAACATACCTTCCCACAGCAGCAAAGTTATAAATGGTCATCAAGCAGGTAGCCCAGAGGAGCCTAACTAACCCACAGAGCAGCTGAAAACACTGCCCAGGACACCATGGATAGCAATAATGTAAAACTAATATGATATAAAATGAAGAAACTGGTTTTTGCATTTATCTTGAAAGTTCACATAAGTTTTAATAGCATAACATACGGGACCCAGAGTGGTCCATGACTGAGAGGAAGGGCAGGAGGAGGTGGGTAAGAAGCTTTGGTACAAACAGAGCTCCCTAGTTACCCACATCTTTCTTCCTGTAGAGCAGGGAGTTGGGGGAGAAAAGGAGGAAGTGTTGGGGGCCAAACAGAAGAAAGTGAAAGTATGAAGGCAACAATGTAAAGTGCTGTTCATAGGTAGCAGGATTAGACATTTGCACCTCAGGAGATGCCCAGAACTCAGAAACTCACCCAAATCTAGGTTCAAACGTCCTGGTCCTTTATAGTTAAATCTGCTTTGACTATATCAAAGACATAATTATTGACCAAAATGCATTTCAAAGGTAAACCTGCATTCAGAGATATTTCCTTCAAATACTTGAAATTGTTTTTTAAAGGCAAATCAACTGGCAAGTGAAAAAGCTTCAAAGGATTAGGTAGAGAGATGTGCAATTGAGGAGCTGGGTTTCGACTTTCAACATAACTTCAGAGAGCAGTTTTTAGAGGATCAGAGGAGACGCTCATGGTGCACTCTGCTCGGCCAATAGTGCTGCTCTTGAAGATAAAAGCCAAACGCCACCTCTCAAACACCTTAGATGATGGCTCAGAGCGACCAAACACCTGACACCTACCTGTGTTTGGAGGTGGGGGCTTGTTGTGAATCCACTTAACTACTTTGACGCCATTCTGTGCAGTGGCAATGTTGACACCTGGAACGCAGGTGATGAGGTGTTCTAAGGGAACACCCCCTCGGTTTTCCTGCACCACTTCTAGTTCACCAAACTCTGCAGCATAACAATCTGGAAAGCTGAAGCCAAAAAAAAAAAAAAAAAAAAGAGGCTAATTAAAATAACAGGAAAGCAAAGTATCCGCTAAACAGAAGGCTTTACTTTAATATATCTATTAATAAATACTTTAAATGCTCACAATCTGGGTTTGGACTTAAAATTAAGGTCCCAGGGAGTCAATCACTGTGGAATTTACCTCTTTGATGCATTCTGATGGTACTATAAATTCCAGGACAATTTTCTAGCAGAGGGAGTTGAAAAAAGGCAACTAGATTCCAAGTGCATTATTCATCTGCTTTGAAGTATCACAGGCCTTAAGGCAACTTAGCCCTGCATTAGACTCCACACTGTCTACCAGATGGCACATGGTGTGGTCAAAGACTTCTGAAGAACAGTTTGTTTTCCCTCTCAAATTTTGAAATCTACAGCTATCTGAGGCTGTGTATACTCTCATAGCACTTGTGCAACATTTTGTTGTAGCACTTACAATAATTTCTTCTCTGTGGAGAATAAATTGTCCTATTTATGGTTTTGTTTCTAAAATTTAACACCAACCAAAATTTTCTTGTTGAAACACTGAGTGATGTAGATATAGTTTAACTGACTGCAAGGATAAAGATATGAGGATGAAGCATTCTATGATACTTGCTTGGGAAGAGGTGTGGACAGCGAGAGCAGACTTTCTACAAAGAGAACCAAGGCATCATATCGCAACAGTGCTGACGTGCTCACCTTAACAACGGCACAGTGCCCTCGTGCGTCTGCAGAAGACTATGAACCTGGGGCGCAAACGTCTTCAAAGAGAGAATCACAAAAGGAATCTTGTAACAGTCTGGATCAAATTCATGTTCGCTGCAGAAAAGAGAACGCCACAGTTACCTGACATCTCCTAGTGGTCGACAACAGGCTTTCTAACAGACATTCCCTGCCCTTATACAAAAGGGGTATTTCTAAAGGGAAACGGGCATTGTACCTGAAGTCTTTATTGGAACAATGCTGTCTGCAGACAGGCTCGTGATATTCTAACTCTTCAAATATAATTGGGCTGCAATTTGTTGAGGAGCCGTCATGTGACTGGGAAGACCCCAGGGGGCTCTGTCGGGCCTGACTGCTGGGTAAGAGACACACCAGTCTTCCATTTCCGTGTTCACGGATTGCAACCGTGTCTGTTAATTTATATAAATCTGACACATTTAACTTGTGTCCAAACCTAAAAGCAAGGAAAAAGAGATGCTGACTTAGAATATTTTTCTTTCATTATACAGAAATGCCTGTCCTGTTTAGTAAAGGGCTACAACCAAGAATGGTGCCTCTGTCTCTTCAAAAGTAAAATTGGAATAATTTTACTACATAGTCATTCACTATCGAACCAGTGATGCTTGGCACCCCCTCGAAGGCAAGGAGTCTCCCCAGCTCTGCACTCTGCACAGAGCCTCAGCCTCTCATTCCACTGACACTAGCTGAGCTCCTACCACGTGCTGTGTTAGGTCAGGCCCAGTCCTTGTCATCCTGGAGCTTACAGTCTAGAAGGTGCTCCAAAAGTCCCACCCAATAAATAACAAAACTAATCAGTCAATTAGAAAAAAAATTAAAGTACAGCTTTGGGGACCGAGGCCTAAATTTGCTAAAAATGAAAGAAGTTTTAAAGTATACGTTAAAATAGAAATTTAATTCTAACACAACCGTCTTTGTCTCATTCCTCCACCAGGCTGGAAGTTCCTTAAGAGCTGCTACAACAGTTTTATGCCCATCACCAATCAACATTCTGGAAGTTACCAACTGGCAATGACTGGATCAATGAAAAAAGAAACAACTTACTTTTTTTCATAGATATCTGTAAATTTAAAAAGAGGCAGACAACAGGCGGGAGCATCCTGAAGAACAGATATTGTTTCTGCACTGTGAGACAAAATTTTAATCAATTAGAGAACAAATCCTTTGGAAATCAATAGGCAATTCCCAAGTTTTCATTTAAAAAGAGTACATAAAATTGATTAACACAATGTATATGCAAAATAAATTTACCAGTTTCTGACATGTTAGAACTTATTTTCCAGAAAAATTTAAAGAAAGGACCTCAGGGACAGGGCAATTAGAGCCAATATTTAAGTCATACACGGGGATTTTCCCTTGGTGCAGCACAGGGCTTTCTACACCTGTACACCACGCAGTGAGACAAGCTCCGTGTGAACTCAGAGCAAAAGGCAGAAGAGCGTGAATGGCTCCTGTCGCACTGCGGTTCGTCTGTGAGAGAGAGGAGAGTGGGAGTCCTGTAGTTGAGTACTCAGAAGTGAGTCTTGTGTCACTAGCTCCCTGCAGAGCAGAGAGTGCCAAAGAAGAATCAAAGCTGATTCCGAGTAAAACCACCACCAGATTCACGAGATCGAGAGAGTCAAGACAAGACTTACGGGGCTCGTGTCTATTTGACATCATGACCTTATCTGCAAGTTGAGAGCTTGGCTCTTCGTAGATCTGTTTATAAACCAATCTACTGTCTACTAAGATTTGAAGGTGATATTTCAGAATCTCCAGGCTTATAAACTTTTCTTGTCGAGGTCTACTATTTTTAGAAGCTGTTCTGAATATGTGGAATATTATTTCACTCCTAAGTGCCTGCCAAGTTTATGCTGTACTTTACCTTTGATTAATGCCTGGAACAAGAGTCAAATTATTCTACCTAACTTATTTCTAACTAATTATTTCTAACTACTAGCTTACTTTCAACTCTATCAATTCAGAATAAGCATTATTGCATAAGTAATCACCACGAAATTGTTGGGAACATGACAAAACCTATTTTTATTATTTACAAAATTCCTTCAAGTCCTGAAATGATGGTTTGTTTGTTTTACCTCAGTAAAGAGAGTGATTTATTAGCAGCTCCTGTGGCAAGCGAGACCAGGATCTTCTTGCTGCCAATTTTGTATCTGTGGAGGCTATTCACCGCACTGATGGCTTCCTGTAAGTTTTCCATCTGAACAACAGCTTTGAGCTGATAATCTGTATGGGGGCTGAGCTCAACACTCTTCACCTACAACAGTGAAAAGGGAAACGGAATGCGAGTCTGCCAGAACCTTGTCACCTCAAGACTGAAGGTGAGTCATTAAGGGACATATCTGTGGACTTCAGTGAAGTGAGGGAACCTTTCTGAACTGTGCACTTCTGCCAATCAGAGGCTAAGTGACCTGGGTGACTTTCAGGGCCTTTGCCACTGGCCTAGCCTGCTTGTGTGTTCTGAACACATGGCTCTCCGAAGCAAGCTCAGAGGCTGACACATGGACAGGGTCTCTGGGGTCTTCTCCAGACCTGTGAAAACCTGGGGCCTAACTGTTTTATGAATCTGGAAAAGGTGCATTTGTAGCAAACTGCACCTAAAAATTGAATCATATATAGTAAGATGCTAACAAAAACAGCCGACATACTTTAATAACTCTATTTCCAGATTTTAGCAGCCAGAGTTAACTAAAACCCATCAGTGTTTTATTTCCCAAAGTATCATTTAAACCCCAGCCTGTGACCACAAGTGCTTCTCTGCTAGGTTTCTTGCTCTCTGGGGCTGTGTCCTAAAAACTAGATGCATGGAACCACCATGAGCAGTTCAAAGGATAAAGGAAGGAGTCCAGACTCGGTCAGTAACACTTACATCCTGGCTATAGATATGTGAGAAATTAAGTTCTCTCAATTTGAAATGCCAGCAAAGGGTGAAATAAAGGCAAGAACAAGAGAGAAAAAGTTACCTTGCCATGTCTGGAAAATGCTTCCTGCATGAGCTGCTGCAGCTCCTTCCGGGATAATCTGTAGTCTATGTTGCTGATCTGGATGTCAGCACCATTTGCAAATGTGTCTGAGCAGTTGGCACCAATGCTTGAATTTGCAACGTTGAAAGCAAGTGGGGATGCTCTGTTTAAAAGGTTTAGAGACATACTAATGCTTAAAACATACATACTGAGATAATTTTTAAATGTTATTCTATTTATGTAGTCTATATCATTTAAGCTCTGTTTGAAACTATACATAGACATAGCTTGCCACAACACAGTTTGGTTTTCAAATGTATTTATGTTAAGCATACACTGATTTAGACTTATTATCAAAAGTACTACTTGTTGCTATTGTAAAAACAACCAGTAAATTGTTTAATATCAAGTATTCTTTCACTGGATTATTTCAAGCTAAAGGTAAAAATTACGGGCAGATGTGATGAACTAATCTTCCACTTTGGGCATTTATTCTTAGAAAATTAGCTTGTGATACTAACAGTAAGTCATGTAACCTTCCCCGGCTTTGAAAAAGCTAGATATTCTTCCTCATGTTGCAGTCCTTCTCCATATAAGGCAAAGTTTTGTGTGAAGTTTTAAATGTAATTTTACAGGTCCAAAGTTACTTTCTACAGTGAGTCTTCATCAGCTCAAAACACATGCAATGCTAGGAGCTCATGGGATGCAACATGGCCTTATGGCTCCTTCTGTCTTGCAAGCCTCCAGAATTACTCTGTGGGTTTGGAAAGCTTAGATAAGGTGAGTATCATTACAGAGGTGTACAGAGGCCTTTACTTCTCAAACGGCTTCCTATAATCATCCTACGCATAGGAATAACCATTGCTTGTCTAGTTTGGGCCTTTCCCTCAACATGATGAAGGGAAGTGGTGAGGACATGTGAATGTGCCTCCCACTGTTGGCCAGGAACCGCAGGACAAGCTTCTCTCTCTGCCCTCTGCTGACGAATGGCCACGTGAAGGAGGGAGAGATGGTGGGAAGCACTGCCCCCCATGTTAGCTGAGATCACCTGAGGAAAGGGGGACTGGCAGGGAGGGGATGAAGGACTTCTCTTTTACTTGACGCACTTCTGTACCACTTCAATTCCTTTACATGCACGTCATCCTTTCTAATGCACATAAGCTCCCGCGGATCGCGGAGCGGGACTCACCGAGACCAAGGTGGAGACGCGAGCAGAGGCCCAACCTGCCTGGCTGCAATCAACTTGCTGAAAGCAGACGGGTAACTCACTTGGAACAAAGTCTCCTCTTTGTCTTTTTTCTCCACAGGAGAACTGGTAACACTTTGGGCACTGAGGTTCTCTTTTCTAATGGAGGGAAAATCAAAGGGAAAAGGTCATTTAGTATCCTTCACTTGGAGAAGCAACTACAAGAAAGAGCAATTCAACCTACTTAGGATTGGTTTTGTAAACGGAGTCTGCCATCCCGGAGTTTCTTGGTGTGGGTACCACAGCACCCGGGTTTCTATGTGGAGGGGCCACCAGTCTCAGGTTAGCCTGCTGGGGCTCACAGCTTCTAGGGCCAGTCTTTGACTCCATGCGGCACAGCTCCTTAAACGAGACAAGTGCAGTGGAGTTTAAACTCTAAGTACTCAGGGTGTGTTAGACCTCATACACAAATCATTTGCCTTTGGGCATCATCGAAAACGGAAATAAAGAGAGGGCACACCAAAAGCAAGCAGGCATCTAAAACACAGGGACAAAGAAAACAAGCCAGCCAGAAACTTGGGAAAGCAAGAGGTATCAAAAGTACCTGTAAACTTTTCACATTTGTGTTTTTTGTAGCAGATCCAGAATGCGCCTGCGACCCTTTTCCAGGCATGGCTTTGGCACTGGAAGGTTGTTCACTTGCATCTCTGATGAGGCACAATTTTGGATTCTTAAGTTTTTTGGGAGACTTCGCTTTATCAGTAATTGCATTTGAACTTTTTGTTTCACAGAGTTCTCTGTTTTTTGGAGTAAATGACACAATGATCCTATTCCCAAAGACATCTTCATTTTCCATTCGCTTCTGAGCCCGTTCTGCACTGTCCTGGTTTATGAAGCGGAGGACGGCACTGCAACCTGTGATGCTCAGCACTTTCCCACCACAGTTATCTGACAGGCGTCTGAGCCTGTTGCTGATGCTCTTGCCATCTTTATTTGCTGGGAGGTTATAAACATAGAGCAGAGTGTGGCACTGCTGATACAGAAGAGATATGTTACAACAGGTTAACTCAAGGGCACGCACTCAATTAATTACAAGAAAAGAACAGCGAGTGATCTCCAAACAAGCTAGCTACCTTGGAGGGGAGGTAATAATGATCTAGTTGGGAGAAGGTGAACTTATTTAGACCGAAAAACACAGAAAAAGAGAAATGTACCTGAGTTATCGCTCTAGTGAATGAGATTGACAAGACTCAATGTTATGAATAATGTCTTTTTTTTTTTTTAACCATAAAGAATAAGGATCTTTCACCTAAATACTACATTTGACTTAAAGGTCTTCTAGGTTAGAAAAGTGAATGCCACACAGAAGCAGAGGGAGAAAACCCAGCTCTAGCCAAAAGACTGAAAACATAATGAATAACACCAAAATGAGTTAGGAGGGCGGCTCCGAAGGCTGACGGAGGGCCTGTGTGTTACTCCGTGGGCCTGACTCTGGTATCCCCAACTGCAGGTCTCCTCAGCACGTGATTAATCTTGGCTCTTTTGGGGTGTTAGGGAATGCAGGGAGACTAGCAGCGTAAGACCTTGGATCAGGGGGCTTGGGGTCCAGTCTTTGCTCTGCTGTGATCAGCATGTGTGACCACCAACGAACTGCTTGCTTTTCCTATGTGCTGATTTCCTCCTCCTTATAATGAGGACAATGGGTGAGATAATTTCTCTAAGGTGCTTCTATTAATTCTAAAGTAATTTAATTATGTTAAAACTGCATTTAATATATGGGATGGCCCAGTCCTCCGTTTCATCCACACTACAGCTCCTGTCCATTATTACTACTTAAGAGTTACGCAAATATTCTCCAAACAGCATAAGCACAGCTCAGCATTGCAGTAAACCTCCTTATCCCAAATTAAGACTATCAGAGATGCTCATCCTGATGTAAACATGCTCATATTTTCCTATCACGTGCCTTAACAGGCTACAAGCATAGCAATAACCACTCCTAATTGTGCACGTGCTTGACAGGGCTTGTAACCGTAGAAAACAGGCCTGCTGGAGTTTAGGGATTAAATGCCTAAAAACTGTACGATTACTCTGTTTGATTCAAACCACAGCAGTAGGTACAAAACATCACCATATTCTTAACCCACAAAACTCGGTAGCAAAAGGAGCAATGACTCTTATTACATTACTTCTATCCGTCTGACACAAAACATTGCTAGCTTTGGAGACACAGCAAGTGGCTGCTGGTAAGGTAAATCTAAAAGTCAATTCCCTATGAGATTTTGAAAAAGAAAAGCAACATTCATACATCAAGTCTTTTTTAAGAGAAGACTGAAGGTTTCTAAGTCTTATTTCAAAATCTGATCAGCCTCCTACAAAGAACAGCCTCCCCTGGGCTTGAAGACCCCCTTGTTAAGGGCTGTGTTCAGCCTCCCTAATCTAACGCTGGAACACAGCAAAAAGAATGCAAACCCACTTACTGGCATTTTTAGTGGTAACCTGGGGGGCAAGTCGGAAATGAATTCTTCAAATCTGATCAGTTCGTTAGCATGATGCAGTAGTGCTTCTGAGGCCTGGTTTTTATGGACCAAAATTATATGGAAACCATGCCTGTGTCTCAGGTCACTAAGTTCCAATGCAAAATTGACATCAGCTGAAAAAAAAGGTACAGCCCAACCCCATCCCCAAACATTAGAAACACTTGACAGAGACAGACAACTCTACTGACACCTACTGAGAAGGAATGGCTGGACTGTATTCAAAGTCGTTCCCTCTCCCTTTTTAGAACAGGAGCACATGTCGTTATCAGAGGAATTAACACAGTAAGACAATTTCGCCACATGCTTACACTGAATCCCAAGACACATGTTACTTCCAGTTCTGACAGGGAGCAAAATATTAATGTCTTGGGGAGTGTCAATTTTGGAAATTACTCATCTTAGATTTTTAAAATTAGCAACAGTGCGCCCAGGGTTTTAAAAAAAATTACATTTTCTTTAATAAACTTGGCCCCACAAAAATCCTTACTCAAGTTCCAAGGAGGAAATACAGAAATCCATGTAGACACAATTGTTTTTCTAAAATAGTTCTCAAAAATGAGCATAAGTATGTCCTATGTATTTCAGCCTCTTTGGGGATGTTTTACTTTAACATCTTTTGGCTTCTATGATAATTCCCACTCTGTGAGTCTAGGTGAAATGAGCAGAGGTTTCCATACTTACTTGACACAAGAACCACAGTGGCTGGAGCAGTGTGCGTATTTGCAAACCTTCGGAGGCTCTGGCGGAGTTTATCATCAGCAGCATTCTTTGCAGTAGCATTGATGTGGGCAACAGTTACCTGCATTATTTTATAATAAGGACACATGAGCAAAGGCTGAGGTGAGAAAATCACTACACATTCTGCTCACATCTTAATAAATTGTCCTTGAGGGAAGAAACTATTATTATTGCAACTAAGGAACGGAAAAAAAATTACAACCACATTTCCATAACTTCAACTTTGGTTCTCCATATGAATTGGTTCCATTATTACCCCAGCTCTCATCCCTTACCTTCTCCTTTTGCTTAGTCCATCCCCCTTTCAGAAAATATGCAGAGAAAAGGAAGTGAAATTTGTAGTTAAATGAGCTCTCATGAGTAGCTTTTGACAACAATGTGGGAGTGGCAGAGAGCAGATATATGATTCAGGTAAGATTTGGGGCTGTACTTAATGTTATTTGTCTGTGCTATATACCCCGTCTATGCCTTCAGGATCTGGGGTTAGGTGGTGGGAGAAGAGAGGCATCTGCCCCTTAGGGACCTAATGTGTTTCTTCCTGTTAAAACTATCAGGTTCACATGTAAGAAAAGCAAGAAAAGCTTGGTTTTGAGAGGTGCCTCAACTACATACAATACACGACAGAATTTATTAGGTTCTATAAAGAACATAAACATAATTTTAGGCAGCAATATGACATATCAATGAAACTATATAAGAATCAAAAGAAGTAGATCCTAGTTCCAGTTTAAGAGAACAGATTTTGGGGTAAATCTGGATTTAAATCTTAGCTCATCCATTTACTGGACATGTGATCTTAAAAAAATTGCTTAACCACTTGGGGGGTCTGTTTCATTTATAAATTTCAAATAATAAATCCTCTGAGCATTGAAAATCAAAGGAAATGATACATATGTAACCATTATATGGGATTGGTACTATCACAGATAAGCATCATTATTAAACATCAGACAAGATTAAATTGTTCTTAGTACAGCAGGCCTCGAATAATGTCATTTCATTCAGAGGAACCTAACTTGTTTATATCAATTAGCCTATGATAAAAAGGCTTTCATTGTATGTCATTTCACTTAAAGTGGCAGAAATCTGTTGACGGTACTGTGAATTTACTGTACTTTAGAAATAATCTTTTGCTGATTTCCTTTATTTGCAAACAGCACAAATGCATATTGTTAAACAAATTTTTAATTGAAATCAATTTTAAAAAATCACAGGTGCTTATTCTACCATAATAGATTAAAAATTTTTTTTTTTTACCTGACAATTATTTAGCTCTTGAATAACTTCTTTGTTTTCTTTACTGATGTCACACACACAGATGAATTCCGCTTCCCGGTGGCCTTTGAAAAACTTCTCACGGATCCTCTGTACGACAGCAGTCGCTGAGCGGCCTGAAGGAACTGAGCAGTTTTCAATATCCCAAAAAACTCCAATGGGGGGTAAGTTTTCTAGCACCTGTCCGGCTAGCGCGACTTCTGGTGACCCTTAAGAAATGTTAACACTTTCAATCAGGCATAGTGAAACAGAAATGGCAAATAAAAATAAAATAGGTAGCTACCTATCATTCTTAGTGGCAGAAGAATGAAATTGTTGATGGATGTTAACTTTAAGAATACCAACCTCACTGGTTGACCTAATAACCACCCCCAAGTTGCCACAGTCTCTCCAGTAAATAGTCCTATTTTTTAAGAGAGAACAAACCTCAAAGTCAAGTTACTTTAAGCCCATGATACATCCATCGCGAAGCATGAGCCACCCTCACGCTGACCGGCTGTGCATCTCTGAACACTAGCACATGGGTGAATGGATGCTGTAGCTCTGGGCCCTGGTTTTCATGCTCCACCCATGCTTGTCTACTTACTCAGTATGCAAGAACAATAAAGAGGCAATGAAAGGTAAAGTTCTTACTGTCCATCATCTTAAATGATTTTTAGTACTGTGTTAACATCAGATTTAATTTTTAAATGTTTTCAAAAGAAAATATCACATTAACTATTTTGGGGGAAATAATCTTAGGTTTTCAAGTATTGTTTTTCACTAGCCATTACCAAATCTTTCTAGATACTAAGTCCTTTTAGGGAGTATACAAGTGTGATTATGTGATTAACAAGTGTGATTATGATTCTAAGTTAACATCAAGTCCCACCTGGCACTTATTTCTCCTAATATACTCCCATTTTTTATACACAGCTTCTGATCTCAAATAGCCTCAGCCCTACAGAAAAGGCAAACGAGTTGTCCATAAGAACAAAAGGATTTTTACCAAGAGATGGAATTAGAAACATACACAGTAGCTTTAGAACCACAAGAAGTCTTTAAGAAGTGATTAAGTGCAATTCATATCAGATATGCAACTGACAGAACACTACTGAATAGAAAACTTCAAATATGCAGATTTTATACTGTACTGTCATTTACCAAATTTTGCAGCAGCTTTCCCTAGACCGGTCGCCAATAACAACGTGGTCTCTGTCCCCGTTCCTTTGGTTCCACAGCCATTACACAGAGGAATAGTAACAGGTGCGGTCTGAGTATTTGGAGGTGGTATATTTGGCCAGACTTTAGCAGCAGCAATAACACTATTTCTTGCCGGCTGTTTTAAAATTTTTTTAAAAAAAGAGGTTCAGATACATCATTTCAGAACCTAGAGTTATATACGACAACTGAAAACAGATTCTAAGTGTTTCTCCTTTCTACCTACTAACCTCTGATAAAATGTCTTTTCAAATCATCTCTCACAGAACTATTAGTTATCGATTCATAAACTCACTTCAAGAAATGAGTTGAAGTGATCAGGAAAGACAGCCACGTGATCAGAGCTTTACATTCTGGGGCATGTATCTGCTGCAATGGAGACCTAAGACACACTTTACATAAAGGGACTTAAAGTCTTCACTTAAACACAGGTGTGACTGAGGCCGCGTTTCAAGTTCCGCAAATTATTACAAAAGGACATGCAGTTACTTATATGACACGAATGGGTCCATGTATAAAGTATATATTAGTTATAAGAAATCATGATTGTGCTCTAGCCTTTGAAGAAAAAACAAACACAAGGCTTGACCGAGCTAGGTTCACATGTAAGCAACAGATTTACTGCGAGAGGCCCAAAAAGCATAAACTACATAACAATTACTGTCCTTTTCTGAATGGTCCCTCCCAGTTTACCCTTTGGTTCCTTCAGGCCCACCAGCAGTTACGCTGATGGGGAGAAAGCTACATCGCGGAAGGATCTTCAAAACCCCATGCACAACAAAAGATTTTCAAGATCTATTCACTTCTAAAAAGTCACTCCTTAAAGCTCAGCTGCACCCAACACATCAAATAAAAAGATACAAACCTTGTTTAGACAGTCTTCGCAGTAAAGGGAGCCCTTCAAACACACCGGAGGGACCACATTTAGGTGCAAAGAGTTGGTGCACAAGTGAGGCGTTAGCTCCGACTGTGAAACGTGCTCTTCCAAATGCCCTGGAGCCCCACTCGTGAAATCAGAACAAGGGAAATAGCCAGTGGAGGTGCAGCCCTGGAGGGCCGGGAACTGATGCAGCGTGTGCACGTTACCGTTGCATGACTGGAAATGGAGCTTTCCACAACAGGGCAGGTGTTGGCGGGAAGATACGTTACTTTCTAGACACATGCTGGGAAAGTCACTTGCAATGCCGGCCAAATTGCTCCTAGCTGAGGCATTCTGGAGTGAAGATGCAGACTGGAAAGCAAACCCTGACCCTACCTGACACGTGATTGTCCTGGTGCTTTGCGAGTCTAACAGTGTGCCCGTGTGAATCAAGCTACCAGCACCTCCGCCACCGCCACCGCCACCGCCAAAATGCATTGGTGAAGTGGAGGGTTCATTAGTGCAATGAGCACAGCAGCTTACTTTGGGGACAGTTGAAAGCTGTATTTTAGGTTGCTGAAGAGAATGAATATCTGGAAGTGGGACTGCAGGAAAAAGTTTAGAGCCAGCATGAAGGGGAGATGGTACATCCTTTAATTCCACAGCAACTTTCTTGTTCTCCATGTACTCTTTCTGAGAAAAGAAAATCAGAAAAAAGTTAATTTTATGAGGCCAGTGATTTCTGGTTACATCTTACTGCATTCAACCATAGAGACAGTGTTTAATCCTGTTTACACCACTCGATCATGACCAAACGAAATGGAATGGCAGCTAAAATCAGGGGCATTCTTCAGAGAGGTCTGCAGAGGGTGAACATGGAAACAGACTAAAATTAAGACTGCGCTCTTCCTGAGTTTTAAGAGACTGGGGGAGGTGTCTTCAGCAAGCCCAGTTAACCATCTACATCTCCATTACTTCCCTTTGATAACTTCCCCTTTGCCTCACAGCATCTTCTGAAGACAAAATAGGTGGTATGAAAACAACACAGTCACAAACAGCATTCAATAAAGACGGCTGACGAGCAAAGTGCTTTGAGGAAAATACTTAATAGTTCTTACAGTCAGATCATAAGGAGTTTTAGTAAGGTCCTCCAGAGAAGAAGATTCCAAACATTACGGATGAGCTCAGCCATCTGCCCAAGTAGCCCATCTGTGCGAAGGTCGGTAAATGCATTACTGATGACACTTAGCAAACCCTAGGATATCATGACCTAAAGCCATAATGCCAACAATTATTCTGTAGCCAGTGAAAAGCATTACAGTAATTAGAAAACTACCTGAGAAAAGGTACAAGAGAAATAGTTTGTCACATGGTTTCTAAAATAGACACAGGAAGTCAGTATATTTACAAAGGTTATGGCATGGCACTGATGTCAGAGACCTGGGTTTGCATGGGATACTTAACAGTTTTATGACCTTGGATAAGTTACTTTACTTCGGTATACTTCCATTTCCTCATCCTTCAATTGAGAATAGGATATACCTCCTACAGTTATTAAGAGGACAAAATGAGATCGTGCACATACAGCTCTCGGCAGAGCACCTGACCACTGAAGGGAGATCTAACTGATCAAGAGCCTGTATGGGCCGATGGTAGGCATTAGTAAGCCCTTACACAGGGATCAAGACATGCTCACCCTCGGAGCACAGAAGAGTCCATCTGACTGCCATGATTTCACTCCTTTCGCTGTGATTCTATACTCATCTGGGAGAAATCTGGATTTTCAGTTAGACTTTCCTAAAAGGGAGGCAACAGCCATGGGCTGATCCAACAAGCAGTGTGTTCTGCTCTCTCCATAATTACAGTTCAGGCTGGAAATAACTGGCATTCTGATATATAGATACCTGGCTGCTATGGGCAGGTTTATTGTGAACTGGTCCCCTTGAACATACTTAATTCTGGATGCCACTGACAAAAATCAAGTTTCTGGATCTGTAAAGCTGAATGAACTATTCGGTATCATTTGACTACTTGAGAGCCAGATCTGCCATCCCAGGAAGCCCTGCTTGAGCTGCCAATGCTGTCACCTGCCCCTAAAGTAAAACATTTCTGAAATGACCCAAATTACTGATGTCATAAGACTCAGAAGGCCACAGTAAAATAAAATCTATTTTATATTTTCCTCTGATTTTATTCTATAATGTGGATTTCATCTTTGGAATCTGTGACTTTGAGAAATGAATCTTCTCAAGATGTTAACATTAAATATTTAAAACATCGAAGTGCAGTAGTTAAAAAATTATGCTCTCATTGTGTAAGGAATTATAATAATGTGCTACAAGGAGTAATATAAGCAAGATGCAAGGGGAAACTTAGCACAAACTCCAAATCCAAGGAGGGAGACCGCCCCAGACCAAGTGGACTTCTCATCTATTTGCATTAGGAAACTGCTGTGTCCTTAGTCTTGCACACAGTTACCGTTTGGGGACTAAGTGGCAATGTCTGCTCAGGACGAGAAAAGCAATTAGAGAATTTCCAAAGCCATGGCTTAGCGTCATTATCTTGTTGAAGCCATCCAAGTGTTCTACTGCTGGAGTTCTCAGTTCTGTTTCCTTCCATCATACAGCCACACAGAGTGGTTCAACATTCTTTCATCTTTCTTTTCTTTCATTCTTCCACCCTGTTAAGAATGACATCCCAATGTTATTTATATGCATAAGTACAAGTTTTACTATTAAAATGTGAGACTATAGTTTTCCTTAATTCTTAACTCTCCCTGAAGATTGTTTGTGAGAATCAAAAAGTTCACAGCAAAGAGTACATAATTTTAGTAAAAGAACAACCACATGTCCTCATTACCAATTACATAAGATTTTGAAATTGATTTAAGAGCAACTTATCCTACTGTCTTTGATATGACTATGTAAGGTCCAAATTAGGTGACCTCTGTGGACTTTGAATTTGATTCTACTACAGAATAAATTGAACCAATTTCTTGGTTTAGTTATTATGAAAGTTCAGTCTAGTATACCACCAAAAATCTTAACAGAGAAATATCAAGTCACAACTGTGTTATAACTACTCCAGGGCGACAACACTTAAACAGTAGAATAAAAGCAGATCAAATCAATAATAGCCGATTGTGCCTGAAGGCAGCCTGCCAATGGTAAGGACAACTGAATCTCATTCCCAAGTCCTCGCCATCATACCCCAGCAACCACCTACCCTTACCTACAGTGACCATTTTAAGGTTATTAATTTATCTTTCAGAAATTTAATCTGGGCATATAGAAAAGAATTCCCTTTAGTTATCTCTCTGATAAGATGCTCTTTTCAAGCATTTTAATATCTACATAGTATGGTGAGGGACAAGATGACTATACAAGTACTATACCTAAGGTATAAGACAGCTGATCACATAAAGCAGGGGTGGGCAAACTATGGCCTGCCAGCCAAAATCAGCCCACTGCTTGCATTTAAATGGCCCTCGAACTAAAAATTTATTTTACGTTTTTAAAGTCTTAGAAAAAAAATCAAAATAATGTTTTATGACATAAAATTGTATGAAATTCAAATTTCAGTGTCTATAAATACCTTTATCAAGATATGGCCATACTCATTTGTTTTAAGTATTATCTGTGGTTCATTTTTAACACTACAATTGCAGAGTTGAGTATTTGCAACTGAGACTTTATGGCCCACAAAGCCTAAAATATTTACTATTTGGAATTTTATGTTGAAGCTACAAAACTTCATTAATTTTGGCTTCTTCCTCTGTAAAGAGTGGCTAATTTCTCCCATGTCCACCTCACAGGACTGAGAGGGAAAACAATTAGATAAAGGAGCCCATCTTTTTGTTTTCACCATTGTGTGGTCTGTGCCAAGCACAGGGCCTAGCTACTTAGTATATACTAAGTAAATATTTGTTGGATGAGGGAATGAATAAAACTGTTTACCTAGTATATGTTAGTAAATTATGGCACTTGCTTTTCCTATTAAATACAGGTCTTATATCTCCCCACAATCTCTCCTAGATCATGAGAATGTGATGTTCATGACATATACAACTTCAACATGCTCCCGCAAACCTCAAGACCAATCCTGAAAGTGAGTTCACAGGTGGAGTACAATACAATTTATTAACCATTTTTACTTAACATTATTTCTAAAGTCACCAAATATTTACTTATTATCTCCTATGTAGCAGGCCTATGCTTGGCAAAGAGATACAATGATGAAAACAATCAGATAATGAGATCCATTTATGTAATTTTTCCCCTCCCATGGTACATCTGTGAGATTGACAAGGGAGAAATTGGCCTTATATTACAAAAGAGGAGACAAGTTTAAGGAAATTTTGTAACTTTTTCAAGATCACACAATTAGAAAGGGGGCAGAAACAGGCTTGTCCACCTCTATCACACCAGGGTGCCTTCACTATTGCTCAACACAGTAATGAATTTCTGGCCTGCACCAGAAATTTCCTCCAATATTCCTAGGAATGCCACTAAGGAATTTAAGTAGCTGAAGCAAGTTCTATTTGATTTGAGTGGAAATCTCAATTCTGCTATATCTCTCCGAGTCTTTGAGCAATTCAGATAGTGGTTGAGAGCACAGACTCTGAAGTCAGACTATCTGCGTATTAATCCTCAATTCTGCTGCTTCCTATCTGTGCAGCTTTGGACAACTCACAACCTCTGTGAACCTCAGGTCCCCCTTGTAGAACGGGCCTGCTAATAACAGTAGCAACTTCACAGAGCTGTTGTTTGACTTAAATGCATCAATCAAAGTAGAAAATTTAGCAGTGGCCTTCTCTTAATACCCAATCTAGTCCTCGACCACCATACCATGCCATCATATTACCATTTTTTTTACCCCATATAGTTCTTCTATCTAAAATTATCTTATTTGCCTTTTCTTTTTGTCTCCTCCACTTAAGTATGCACTTCATGGTAGCACAGATCACATTTTCTTTTGTATCTCCTGCGTCTAGCACAGTGCCTGGTACATGTCGATTGTTGAACGAATGAAGAGTTCGATAAATGTCTAGGAAAACCGTTTCAATTCGTTTTCAATTTCCCTGAATGCAAAACAGTATTTACCAGTCAGAGATACTGAGAAGTCCAAAAGATACAAATGTAACTGGAAAGCTCTTGGTAATGCCAAAAAGGTGCTTGAGAGACTCTAAAAGGTGTATCACGGCGTCGCGTTACTATTAGTAGTGGGAGTGGCTCGAGCCCTAAGAAAACTCAACCTTATCTGTCAAACCAGAGGCTACACCCTAGAGAATGCTGAAAAGCTGAGGATGCAGAACTCTTAGGGGGGTTGTGAAAACACCCGCCCAGTCTTTCTGGGCGCACTTTTCGGAAAGGCTGCTCTCCACACCTGGAGGGCCCCATAGGGAGCAGGGAGACAGATGCGGGCGGAGAGCCGAACACCCCAAAAAGGCAGAAGCGGCGCTGCAATGACAGCCGTGAACGGACGTGAAAGGGAGACAACCCAAACCTTCAGCGGGGGCCTGACTGGTGGGTCCCAGTCCTTCCCCTAGGACTAGCCAACTTCCTCCACCTCGGCCAGCAATGGGGAAGGTAACGGGGGGGACATTGTCACCCCTCCAGCCTGGTGGCCCCAGAGCAGTGGGCCCATCAGGAACTAGTTCCCAGCACCGCCAGCTCACTCACCTCAGCCGACAGCTCCACCACCGCTCACATTCCGACCCACCGCCTTTCCCCCGCCCCCCCCAGGCCCTTTGTTTTGATTCCCGACTCCGCAGCTCCCGCCGCCGCCGCCAAGCGCACCCTCCACTTCCGCTTCCGCACCGAACCGCCCCTGTCGCAAAACCGACGCCCTTTTCTCCCTGTCGCTCCGCCCCTTCCTCCGCCCCTCCCCCGCCGCCGCGTCCTCCCCGCGCGGGGCGTGCTGGGAACCCGGGGGGGGCGGGGCCTCGCGGCCCTGCAGCCTCGTCAGGCTCAGTCCCCTCCCGATAAACCCCTAAATAGGGGACTTCCCAGGGGGGCGACCGCAGCTTTTGGGGCGAAAACCTCAGTTTAAGGAGGCATTCCCCTTGGCTTATCGTTGTGGAGTGGAAAGGAACCTGAAAGCGGAAAATTAAGGAGCTTATGAGGTGGAACCAGGGGAAAAACCTGACAACCAGGATTTGATACATTTCAGCTCTTTCGGTCTTTTGAGGGAAGGCAGTTTAAATGGGATTTCGATGGAAAAACCCGATCATTTTGGCTTTCTCCCGTGTCTGTCTATCTGCCTGTCTGTCTGTCTCTCGTCACGTGATGATTCTACTTTTTAAAAAAATTAAATGACGCATATTTTCCACAGCATCCTTAAGCTAGTGCAACCTAGTGGCGAGTAGAGAAAAAAAGAAAAAAGAAAACTGAGCTAACCGCCAAGTCCTTTGGGCTGGCAGGGTTTCTCGCAGTTACGACCCAGCTGGCCAAAATAAAGTGCGGGCTAAGACTAGGCTGAATGTTGTCACCAACAATTAAGAGGTCCTCGTGACTTTAGTAAGAAAACATTTTTAAAAAGCCCTGCTCCAGAGCTCGTTACAAATGAACACTACTTTTCCAGTGACAGATTGGGCGAGCAAAAATGAGACCTTATAGTTGCAAAAGCTTTGTGAAGCCAATAACGGTTGTGTTTCAAGTGGATAGATGTGCCACGTTTGGGGTTTATTTCTTCGTCTCAATCTACTTTTGCCTAAAATGAAAAAAAAAAACAAACCAGTAAGCACAACGGTCATTTGCGAAACTGCCAGCTTCTCATTATTTCCTGTTGCAAATTAGGAGTAAAACAAAGCACACATTTATATCTAAATCTAGACGTAGTTTAGGATGTGTTAGCTGAATACTGCGGAAAAGTTTATTTGTAAAGTTTGCCAAGAAGCAGATTCACTTTACGAAGTATCAGTAACTAGAAATGGCCAAAAGAGAACTTTTCCCCCTTGAAGTCAGGGGTGTGAGGCAATTTCATTAAGGCAATTCACAGTAAGTGGTGTAAATTTCAGGGGAAGCTCTACATCCCTATAGTCATCCTTGTATTGGGGAGGGCGAGATCAAACATGTAGCTGAAGCCTTTGTGCTTGAATTTCATTTGCCAGGAGGCAGATGACAAGAACACACACATCATCTGTCTGCTTAGGTATTTATTACTGCTGAGTAAATCTTAATTGTGTCTGCATGTGGAGAGTATTTTCCAAGTGGGAATTAGAACAGATGGAAAGCAACTCTGTTTTTGGCGTTTTGGTTTTTTGTTCAAAGTACCAAACTAATGTGCTTCTCTTTATGGGTGGTTTTCTTTCTCTTCCCTTCCCCCCCCCCCCCGAGTATCTCTGAATATAGACTATATTAACTAAAAATATAAAAAAGGAAACAAAATAATTGTGGATTTTTAATTGCTTTTAAAAAAAAATATTTTAGCCACAAAAGAGCAGACACATTTTGTTTGACTTTGCTTGGCATTCTTTCAAGTCCAGAGTTGTGCCTGATCTCAACAGGTTAAATGCAGTAAATAAAAATGAATCAATCATACTAAATGGAAAGCAAATGAAAAGTCTGAATTGCAGATAATTTTTAAAGAAATGTAATTATATTGTTTTCTGCAGAAAACTAGCCTAAGCAGAGTACACCAGTCCTTGGAAGCAGGTAATTAATTATTCATTGAAATTCAATTTGATATTTGTGAAAGAATGCTTTAACATTTTTCTTAAGATCTATTTTCTTAAGTATAGACTTTGTTAATCTTATTCCTATTTCTTAGCTGGGCAAACTTTTTATCAGAGAGTAAGAGTAACTTTCAGTGTTTTCCTTGGCCAAATTATAATCTTCATATTTATGAAAACAGGATGAAGATTGTTGAACTGTTTAAGCAGCTACTTTACATTCAGTTCAGCTCTTAAATTTAGCTGGCTACCAGTGAAGGACTTCCTCCCCCAGGAACTTCTCTTCTGTTAGGTTAGGTTTAGTGTTTTGAAATGATAAAATGTTATGGAAAGGCTTAAGAGAAACCAAGCTCTCTGCTCATTCATATCTGAACACTCAAGGAAAATGAATGAAGAGGATAAAATTTTTAAAATATGCCAAAATTTTTCTTTCATTTTTTTAAGGTTTTACCTAAGGACATTTACCTAAACTCCCATTTCGGAAGAGGATTTAAATGATAATCATTTCAATATCCTCTCCCTTTTTTAACTGGAAAATAAAGGAAATTGAAAACCAACTAGTTTAAATGACTTGATCAATGCCATTCAGTCAGGATTGGTGCCTCATCAATTTGTGCTTCAGTTCATCTGTAAACTGGGGTAATCAGAAACCTCACAGAATGAAGAAGGTAAATAAAATTCTGGAGTGAAAGAAAGCATAAGAGCACAAATGTCAAGAAGGATGGAAATGATTTACTAGTATTTGGGACTTGGGACAGGGATGGAAGTTTCCCGAAAGACATTCAGGTACTTTCCTTAACCCTGTTGATGCAGGTGGTGGTTCCCTTTTGTGTCTGAGTTTCTTCAGGAACTAGCAAGGAGTCAAAACAAAATAGAATTAGAGAAAGGTCATTCTTAACCACAGCAGGGAGGCAGGAGGGAGTGTGGTTGGAATTTTCAAAGTAGCTAAGATCTCTTTGCCTCTAGTGTAGTACTGTAGAACACAAGTGTAGGAGTCCAACAGATCCAGCTATAAAGCCTGATTTCTTACTTACTAATTGTGAGACCTTGGGCAACACATTTAACTTCCTGCACCTTAGTTTTCTCATCTGTGAAATGACAACAATAAAAGTACATTCTGTGGTTCTCATCATCCTGGTCTCAGCTTCTTTGTCATTTCCTTGACAGGCCTTCCCTGACCATTCTATCTGAAGTGACTCCTCCCCAGCCCCTTTCGATCACATGACCTTGCTTTATACATAGCACTTATTGGAGTCTGAAATTATTTTACTTTTTCTGTTTTGCTGTTTTTCTGTGTTATTTCTTAGTACTATGAGGTCTTTGAGGACAGGCATCTTACTTGACATTTATTTCGTTCTAAGCAAGAGTACTCAGTAAATAATTGTTGGTGAACAATTAATATTGCTGTGAGAATTAAATGAAACCCAAGTCAAGAAGTTCGCATTGTGCCTGACACACCTAACCAATTAAAAGATCAAGACCACTTAACAAATAGATAGATTTTATTTAACTGTGTGTTAGGCACTGTTTTACAAATGTCAAGTTAACACATTTCATTACTGCATAATCCTATAAGTTAGAACCCTATCACAAACCCATTTTATAAGTGAGAAAACTAAGTCACAGAATAACTTGCCCAAGATCACACAGATCGTAAGGGGAAGAGCTAGGATTCAAAGCCAGGCTCAAAATCAAACTCTTACACACTAAATTTTGCTGCCTTTGAAGAAGATATTAACGTTTAAATTTTTATTTTGGGTGTACAAGGGTGGGAAGAACATGGGGTATTGCTTAACCTAAGCGGACCTGGATCTTTGCCCTTTCCTCTGATGTGGGGTAAATGCAAGAACGGGAGAACGCAATCTGCGTCAAGGAAAGGAAAGCGTATTCATTTGAAGTGCGTTGGCCCGCCATTCCAAGCCCGTTGCTCGGGTGTGCGGGGAGCAGCCAGCATCCTCCAGGTCCCCGCCGGCAGCCAGAATCTCCCCGGCCCCCACCAGCCCCAGGGCCGCCGCGTGGCCGCGCCGCGCCCGGGCCCTGGGAAAAAAGTTTCCAAAAGGCGCTGCTCGGCGCTGATTGGCCGAGGCGGACGCGGTCCCGTGGTGCGGCGGCCAATGAGCGGCGCGGGCCCGGAGCTCAAGGGCGGGGCGGGGGCCCGAGGTCCGAGCCGCATCGCCCTCAGTCGCCGCCGCCCGGGCCGTCACCGCCCGTCTTCGTCGCACGATCCCGGGTAAGTGCCGAGCTACAGCCGCCGGCGGGGTGGCTCCCAGCCCGGGACTGTCACGGCCGCGAGGAAACTGCTGTGCCCCGCCTGGCGCCCGCCGCGCTCTCGGGACGCCCGGCCGCCGGGGTGCAGGGTCCCTGCGTCTCCGACGTTCGCTTGCGCGTCGCTTCCCGGCCGCCGGGTCTCGGGCGCTGGTCTCGAAACTCCCGCTTCCCTGGAGCCTCCCTTCCTAACTTTGTGCCTTCCCACCCTGTGCGCCCCCATCTGGCTCCTCGCCTTTGCCAACTTTCTTTCGCTTGCTGCCCTCCCCACCCTCCTTGACTTCCTCGGTCCTTCTGCCCTCCTCGTCCCCTGTCCCCGCAGCCCAGCTCCTCTGCCTTCCTGTTCCCTCCCACCCCAGACTCCCCTTCTTGACGCCCCAGTCCCTTTTCTCCCCCTGTTTTCTGCCCTTTCTCGATCCCCGCCACCCCCTTTCCTCCTGCTGCTCCCATCTCCCCCTCATTCCTCGTAGCCCTCCTTCTCGCCCACTTCCCTTCCCTGCTTCCACCCTCAGTGCAGGCCTTTTTCCCCAAACCTCCTTGCTACGGGCACCTCCCTCCCTTCGGGAACGTGTTTGGAACTGTCTCCTTCCCTCCGCTTTCCTCAGATCTCTGCTGCAGGACGGTTCAGATTTCCCCTGACGGTACTTTGGGGACGGATTGGATAAAGGATAAAAGCGCTTATTCTACAGCTTGAATGCAGTGGCTGGGCGTACTGCTTCTCTGAGGTCATGGGAAACCCCCACTACCCCCTTGACTCGCTTTTTTTTTTTTGGCGGGGGGCTGCATTATCTTCTCGAGTCATCTCAGGTTCTCTGCCTCCTGAAGGTCTGAGCTTCCCTTTTTTCTTTGTCCAGGGTTTGTACAGGTTGTGCCTTTTCTACTTTTAGCTCGAGGGCCCTTTTAACTAACTTTCTAAAGAATTGGCCTTTGCCGCCTCTGCTGGGCAGATTTGTCGTTTTCTGTGCTAGTTTTGTTTGTGTATTTTAGGATAGGATGGCGTTTTAGGACGTGGGTAGGGTGCTTTGAAGAAGGATTGAATCCCAGTGACTCCCAGGGCCACTTGTTACCTGGCCCCCCTACCCTGACATAAATACACACTGATACTCAATTAGTTTTGAAACTTAAATTTTAACTCTTAGTGTGTCTTTCGGGTAGGATTAGATCCAGATGATCTATGCCTTTGAAGTCTCAGAGGCCTCTGGTTGGTTTATTTTATGCCATTTTGGATAATAGTTTTTTAACTTAGCTTATTCTGTTCAGATGTTGTTTTTGTTTCAGTGTGTTCTTTTGCCTTAGAATATGAACCCAGAGAAATTACGCTCTTTCCTTACAAGATAATTTTTTAATGTAATTACACCTGGGTACAGAAAGTTGGTATCAGCTGCTAGGATTGTGTTTGCACCTAGTACAGATGCAGGTGTTTTTCATCTGCCTCTCCCAGCCGTGCCTTAGTAGATGTTCAGAAATATTTGAAAAGGGATGGAAGAGAGGGGAACCACAGTAGGAAAAACCTCTGTCTCTGACATCTTGGTTCAGTAGAATAAAATCCTGGAACAGTAGCTATTCTCTTTTTTTGTCTGAGGTTAAGCCTTTTAAAATTTCAAAAGCAATATAGGCTTACTGTAAACATCAGTGTATATAGTAGTGTGTCAGGTTCAAGTCCTCATCTCACTGCCTGTTTTGCTCACATTCTGGTACGTCCCTCCAGACCCTTTGTATGCAAAGAGAGGGAAATACATTTATAGACAAAAATGGCATCATTTACATGTAGTGAACTTTCTCCCATGCTAGTACATACAGTTCTTAACAACTGCAGGGTTTTCCAATCAGTCCTCTGTTGACAGTTAAGTTTCTCCAATTTGTACATTAGTGAATGATGGTGTACACCCTTGAGCTTTTGTCCCTGCATGCCTAAGTATTTTTGTAGGTAGATCATTACAGATTTCGAAAACGCAAAGAGAGAAGCCAGACTTGCTGATTCTTGACTGATTTTGCCCCAGTGATGTCACTTCTGCAAAATGCAAAGTCTGTGCCATAGCATAGAAGCTGTTGGAGTACATGCTGGCATTTGGCAACTTCTTCCTCTACCTCCCTTTCCCTTCAGCTCTTCATTTGTTTTGATTGGCAGGGATTGGGGTTGGGGTGGAGAAGTTAATTCCTGATGGGTTACAGGTGTGGATTGCTCCTTCCCTCTGAGTGGCTTTCTTCAGAGGGAAGCCAAGACAGATTGCTTTGTTTTTTTTTCTGGTTTCGAAATCAAAGTTGTATGTTTTCAGACTTTTCTATTAAATTTGATCACGGAAGACACCCCCCCCCCCAAAAAAAAAAGAGGCTTGGTGAAACACATTTTTGTAAGAGTAGTAGATCTAAGTTATGCAAAATAAAAGATAGATATTTTTCAAACCACTTGGTCTCAGTTTATTCTTTTTTGCATGCTGTAGCATATGTAGTTGAGGTGTCCATTAGATTTGCCCACAACACTGGCATGATGGTGTATTGAGAACACAAGTTAGAATGCCTATGGCACCTGTCATACAGATGAAATAAATACATATAGTATCTGTTTTTAAGATACTGGTACAAAGTTGTATATACTGTGACCAAGGGTTAACACCTGCCTGTCACAGTGGCTTTTAAATGACTGTGTGGGCCAAATGAAAAAAAAGTGAATTTGATCTCTGCTCAGTCTGTTTGTAACCTCAGGGAGACCTTGAACTTGAATTTAAAGACCCACCCTCCCCAACCCTTGTACTTAGGTCTGGTTTAACTCTGCCGCTCACTTGCATCTTATGGAGACGGCCATGGCATACGTTTCTGCTCCAGCTTCTGCTTCTAAGAAACCAGGTGATTGTCTTGCTTACTCTTACAGTTGAATGGCTTAAAGGGGATAAAGTTGTTTGAAAATAACTTATTAAATGCCTGGCATGCAGCAAATGTGACGATATGAAAAGGCGATGATAAAATTCAGTAGATAATACTAGAAGAAGGGAACCTTTGCAAGTCATCTTACCTGCTTTCTGTGGCAGAGAACAATGCACATTAGAACTTTCTGAGACATTTTCACATTGCAGAGGACTTATATTTTAAGATTGCTGTTTCATAACATAGTGAGGATCAGCTGTTCCTTCTTCCCTTTTAGCCTGTAGTATATTTTTTCCTCTTCTTGAGGATT
>CM053501.1:3366092-3378811 GCA_028627145.1 Eidolon dupreanum | reverse complement strand
GGTGATGCACATGGGCAGAGACAGGTACCAGCGTGACGTGTGTGCCTGGGAACGGAGCCCCACAGAGCAAGGGCCCGCAGCCCTGGGCTCACTCCCACCTCCGAGCCTTCTGGGTGGATGTGGTCGTTGAACTTTTGCCCTGATGGGAGCTCTGGGAGAAGCAAGTCATACATGTGTCCCCAGGCCCATTCATGGCTTATCTGTAATCTCATAAAGCATGTGAAAAGTAGACAATTTTAGTGTATGAGGTATCACTGGAATTACTGATCATTATAAGGTCCAGCATTATGCTGTCCAATATGGTAGCCCCCTAGCCACAGGTGGCTGTTGACACTGAGAGTAATTAAAATAAAATAACCAAATCCAGCTCCTCAATCATACTAGCCGCATTTCAAGGACTCAGTTGCCATATGTCTGCAGGGGTCTTGCTGTTGGATGGTGAGGCTGTAGAACGTTCCCACCGTTATAGAAAGTTCCAGTGGACACTGCCAGTCTCGGACAGGCTCCTCAGCCCGCGCGTTATTGACAGTCGAGGCCAGATAACTGTTGTGGGGACTGAGTTTCGCACTGCAGATGCTTAACAGTATCCCTGCCCTCCACCCACTAGGTGCCAGTAGCTCCTCCTTGCCCAGGTTGTGACAGTCACAGATATCTCCAGACCTTGCCAAGTGTCCAGAGAGCCTCTGCTCTCAAGGGAAGGACTGCCTTTGGACGTCCTATAGGGCTTAGCAGGTGATTCAGTGTGACAGGGTGCCCTCGGGACTGTGGCTGTCAGCCCTCGCTGCTGGGATCACCTGGCCAGCTCCGTGACCATCAGACGGCCCGAACCACCCCCACCCTGAGGTTCCCTTTCCCAGTAAGTCAGGGTGGCACCTGGTGTGTTTGCATATTTTTTAAATTTTTTTTAAATCTCCTCATGAGAGCCGTTGGGGGAAAGAGCCAGGCCCTGCGGTGTGGCCCAGGGTGCGACGGGAGGAGATGAGCGCTTCGTCCTCTGGAAATTTCGTGGGGAGGACAAACCTCACACGAGGAAGCGCTTAGGGAACAGATGCCGCTACATAGTACTGACCGCGTCCTCCCGAGAGAGGAGGGTCTGCACAGGTTGGAGGCAGCTCCCGGGCGGCGCTAGGAGGGACTTGAACTGGTGTTCGAAGGTGCGGGGTGAGTGTGTGCGTCTGTCCATCCAGCAGCTTGATGCGCAGGGGCTGCTGAAGAGTTACTCTGGACCCGCCCCAGACACGGACAAGAATGAGTGTCGAGCGGATCTCGGGAGCCCTGACTTTACATGGCCAAAAGTGGTGCTGACAAATGGGCTGGTGATTGAGGGTGGGGAGGGGTTGAGGAAAGGCCGCAAAGACCTTGGATGCTGAGCCGTGGACTTCAGACTTTTATGGTGTGGACCACAGAGCCCGAAGCGGCCATCTGCAGTCTGGCCCACAGGCTCTGCTTAGCCTTGAGCGGTTCTCATTCAGTATTTTATCATGAACGTTTTCAAGCACACAGCAAGGTTGAAAGAATTTTCCGATCACCTGCATGTCTGCCACCCAGGCTCTACCAATAACCTTTGCCACAGTTGCTTTTTATTACACACCTGTTCATCTGTCCTGTGTTTTGCTGCATTTCAAAATGAATTGCATCTCTGTAAATATTTCAGCATTGTCTTAGTAATTAAAGTTTATTTATAGTTTATTCTTTTGATAGTAAAACATAAATCTTTAGTGTTTTGAAAATGTTTTCAATCAACATTCAAAGTTCTGAGGCAGTAAAAGTCTAGATTTCCGACTTCCTTTGCGAACTGATGGGTCTGGCCACACCAGGCCTGCGTCCTTCTAACCAGTAAAAAGCTAAGTAGTGGTTGCTTAGAGCAAGCGTCCTCCAGTTCACCCCAATCCCCACAGCTGTCTACCCATCTTTGACACCTAGGGATAAGTGCCATTTGCTTTATCCCTAAACCTGGCCCACTTCGCAGCCTGACCCACGCAGGCATTAGTTCCTCAATGCTAATGGCAGGGGTCAAACACCATCATCGTATTCTTAAACTCTGGGTGGAAGGCTGTGTGGAAGGGGCACCAGGGGTATGGACCATAGTTTGGAGAGGGAAAGAGGCCTGCCCTCTGTGGATGCTGAATAAATATCAAGCAACTGCCATGTAATTAACTGCTTCGAGACTGAGCCCTTGGACCTGCAGAAGACTTCACTACAGCCACGCAGCAGAACCATGAGACCCAGAGCACAGAGCAGGGGGAGAAACAAAGACCTTGGAATAAAGAAGTGCTACCAGCCCATGTTTGTCACCTAAGAGGAATGTATTCATCTGACTCAGGCTTCTTGACAACTGGCTTATTCATCACAAGTTGAATAAAAAAGCCTGTAAGAGATCAAACAGAGCATCTATTGATGCCCCATCAGTTGGCAGCTTATTGTAATTAGCCCCAAATAGAAAGCTCAACATTTCAGCAACAGCTTTTCATGTGCATGGGTTCAAAGGATGACCTTTGAATTGTGATGCTGGTGGAGAAGCCTGTTAACTACGTCCTCTTAGGGACCTGCATTTGAAGTTAGGTTAATGGCCTGGGACCCTGCATTCTCCTGTGTGATCTGGAGGTGCCCCCCACCTAAAGGGTGTGAGGCCATCAGAGCCACTCTGGGAACCCCACGGAGGGTGCCTGGAGCCTGATGTGCCCCTCCCCCAGTGAGCCCCTCGCCCAGGGAAGACGCTTCCTCTGCTGACAGCCAGGAAGCAGAGTATCGGGCCTGAGCAGCCTGAGTATGTGGAGTGTGCTCCCTGTCCTCACCCTAAATCTGGGCGTTCTTCGGGCGTTCCCCACGCCTCCCTGGCCTAGGCACCATTACGTCACTCTTCCCAGCGCATCCAGACTGTTTCTGGCAACAGCTGTGTTTACTCGACTGAGTAAAGAAAAGGAGGGAGTTTGTTTTTTAACTTTCTAATTAGACCTTGGGCCTTTCCTGTGGGAAGTGTTTTCTTTTATGTGTGTAGACACGAAGAAAAAGTAGTAAGGGTATTTGGTGAAGGAAAGTAATTTGAGAGGAGCCGGGGGTGGGGGGAGAGAGAGAGGGAGAGAGGGAGGGAGGGAGGGAGGGAGGGAGAGAAAGAGAGAGAGAGACTGACTGAGACTGTGTCTCTGTGTCTGTCTGATCAACGTCTATGTGGCTTGGGTTGGATCTTGGCTCAGTCATTTATTACCAATTGACTTTGAGCTAATTAAGTCACTGAGCCTCAGTCTCCACCTCCACATCTTTGAAATGGCATGAGATGAGGCAATGTAAGTGACGTACCAAGCCCGGAGGCTGGCACAGAGAAGCACGATAAATGTTAGCTGGCACAACGGGGTGACAGCAGGTCACTGAGAAGTCACCTGGGCTGTCCCTTGTCTTGGAAGGCAGTAGCCAGATCACACTAAACTTCGTTTCGTAATTCACAACAGGTTTTTTTCTCTCTTTTCCTTTCCTCCCTTCCTCCCCCAGAGGTCCAGAAGTTCCTTCTAACCCCCCCTCGCTGTGGGGGGAGTGCTCTGGATCACAAAGTCAGTGCAGTTGTCAAACTAGGTACACGATGTCCTGCTCTTCCTGCGAGGCACACGCAAGCAAAGCCATTGCGATTCCTGATGTTTCCTTTGGAATCCAGGAATGTCATGTGACGTGGACTCACTGCCATTGTGTACGAGGCTTGGAGAGGTTTATGTGGCTTTCTCTGGCTGTGGACACTTTGCGCAAAATGATCGCTTTGGAGATAGTTGGGCCTTTTTGACACCCAGAGGCTGCAAGGACCAGATTGGGGATAGGGCGAGGTACAAGGTGCTCAGGGCTGGGAGGCAGCAGGCACTCAGGACATGACAGCTCCCCGTTCCTGCCCTCTTCTGTCATTTGCTTAAGAGTCCATGTCTGTGGAGAGAGGTTCTGTGAACTGAGCTTAGGCTGGTCCCTGGCTGTGGCAGGAGGCTGGGGGAGGAGCCTGAAGCCGCCTCAGCAAGTGTGATGGGAGGACTGGTCCCGTGAAGACCCCATAGTAACAGAGATAAACCCCCTAAGGACATCGGGGCGCTGGCGGGCTCTGGGGAGCGGGTGGGATGGACACTTGGTGGCTAAAAACATAGTGTCCGCTACAACAGGAGACCGTGCTTTCCAGGCGAATCCTCAGTGTTTTATGGAGGTGGCAGGGAAGGGGAGATGCACCCAGTCTGTCAGAAGTCTTAAATCGTTCACTCAATGTGCATTTTGTCCTTCAGGAGAAGTTTGAGACACAGCATTCTGAAGGCTACCGGCAGATCTCCGCCTTGGAAGGCGACCTCGCCCAGACCAAAGCCATCAAAGACCAGCTGCAGAAGTACATCCGCGAGCTGGAGCAAGCCAATGACGACTTGGAAAGAGCGAAACGGTATGCTGGGGAGGAGGAAGTGGCTCTCTGGGCCTCTCGTACCGAGTTGAGTGTAGAGAATTCAGCAGTGAGCGAAACCAAGCCAGCGCCCTTGTGGGCCTCCCAGTCTCCTAGGGAAGGGACGATAAGTGAAGAAGCACAAGCGAAGGACAGTGGCGAGTACTGAAGTCCAGGGTGCCCTGGTACGTGTGACAGGACATCTTAGTTTGACCACTGGTGGGAGGATGTCAGGCAAGGCTTTTCAAAGGAATGCCGTGTAGGCTAAGAATGAGGGGTACGTAGGAACTGTCCAGAGGAAGTCTGAGGTGAGACCATTCCAGGCAGAAGGATGAGCCTGTGCTGAATAAATCAGGCCGTGAGGTAAGGAAAGAAGTATGTTCGAAGAACAGCATTTCTGAAAACTGATATCTTATTGTTTAGCAGAATATTAGCAGTAGTAACTAACATTTATTGAATAACGACTCTGAACCAGCTCTCCTTTTTTTTCTTTTTTTTAAGAAAACACTTTTAAAAATTTAGATATAAATTAATATCCCGTGACATGCATAGATCTTAAGTGTACAGTTCCAGCAGTTTTGAAAATGCACGCATTCATGTAACCCACACTCCCGTTAAGATATGGAGCCATTGCAATGCCCCACAATTCCTTGCACTGGTTTTTAGTGTGTGTGTGTGTGTGTGTGTGTGTGTGTGTGTGTGTTTTAGGGCTCACATTATTTTGAGGAACTTTTCAGTCTTTTAGTTAATATTGTACCGCTTCACGTAAAATGCAATGACCTTGCAACCTTATTTCACGCACCTTCCTTACACTTTATGCGGGAGTTCCCATGGCTGTTATTACGCCTGTAAATGCTGTGGATTCCACTGTTATCATTTCACTTTAAAAAAGGCCACATGTGTCTTAGAGAAATTAAGAGAGTAAGAAGATAGCTTTTTATCTTTCCGCTGGTAAGCGCTGTTTCCGGTTCGTGCCCTCCCGGGCGTCGGATCTCTGTCTGGTATCATTCCCCTTCAGCTTGGAGAGCTTCCCGTAGGAGGGTGCGCGCCTGCCGACGATGAATTCTGCCAGTTTCGGTTTATCTGCAAATGTCTTTCATTTGCTTTCATTCTTTTTTTCTTTTTTAATGCTTTTCAATAGACTTTTCTTTTTTGAGCAGTTTTAGGTGACACAGCAACGTGGAGAGGAAAGTATAAAGAGTTTCTGCATGTCCCCTGTTCCCACACATATAATCCTCCCAACTGTCAGCATCCTCTGCAGTGATACGTTCGTTACAGTCCGTGAACCTGCACTGACACATCATTGTCACCCAAAGTCTGCAGGTCACGTTACAGTTCATTCTTGGGGTTGTACATTCTGTGGGTTTGGACAAATGTATAATGACATGTATCCGCTATTGTAGTATCATACAGAATTGATTCATTGCACTAAAAAGCCTCTGTGCTCTGCTTATTTATCCCTCCCTCCCCCTGATCCCTCTTACTCACTGATCTTTTTACTGTCTCCGTAGTTTTGCCCTTTCCAGAATGTCACATAGTTGCAATTAAATAGTATGTAGCCTTTTTGTGTCGGCTTCTTTCATTTAGTAACATGCATTTAAGGTTCTTTCATGCCTTATCATGACTTCACAGCTCCTTTCTCTTTAGCGCTGAGTAGTTATCCTGTGTATACATGTACCACATCTTCGTTATCCATTCATCTGTTGGTGGACACTTAGGTGGCTTCCATATCTTGGTTATTGTAAATAATGCTGCAGTCAACATAAGGATGCATATATCTTTTCAAATTAGTGTTTTGGATTTCTTTGAGTAAATACCCAGAAGTGGAGTTGCTGGGTCATGTGGTAGTTCCATTTTTAATTTTTTGAGGACTCCATTTTGTTTTCCATAGTGGCTGCCTCCATTTACAATCTCACCAACCGTGCACAAGAGTTCCTTTTTCTCCACATCCTCACCGACACTTACTGATTTATTGATGATAGCCATTCTTACAGGTGCGAGGTGATATCTCATTGTGGTTTTCATTTGCATTTCCCTGATGATTAGTGATGGTGAGCATCTTTTCATGTGTCTCTCTGTATGTCCTCTTTGGAGAAATGGCTAGTCAGGTCCTCTGCCCATTTTATAATTGGATCGTTTGGGTTTTTTTATTTTGTTTCGTTTTCTGTGTTTTGTTTGTTTTGGTATTGTTTGAATTCCTTATGTGTTTTGGATATTAACTGCTTATTAGAAAAATCATTTGTGGATATCTTCTCCCAGTCAGTAGGTTGTCTTTCTCTTTGTTGATGGTTTCCTTCACTGTGCAAAACCTTTTTAGTCTGATGTAGTGACATTTACTTATTTTTTCTTTTGTGTCCTTTACCTGAGGAGATATATTAGAAAAAATATTACCAAGAGCAATGTCAGAATGTTTATTGCCTATGTTTTCTTCTGAATATTATGGTTTCAGGTCTGACATTTAAGTCTTTAATTTGTTTTGAGTTCACTCTTGTATATGGTATAAGAAAGTAGTCCAGTTTCATTCTTTTGCATGTGTCTGTCCAGTTTTCCTAACACTGGTTATTGAAGAGATTGCCTTTGCCCGTTACATATTCTTTTCTTCTTTGTCATGGCTTAATTGACTGTATAGGTGTGGGTTTATTTTGGGGTTCTCTATACTGTTCCGCTGATCTATGTGTCTGTTTTTGTGCCCGTATCATGCTGTTTTGATGGTTATAGCCCTGTAGTATAGTTTGATATCAGGTAGTGTGATACTTCCAACTTTGTCCTCCTCCTCAAGATTACTATGGCTATGCGGGGTCTTTTGTGGTTCCGTGTAAATGTTAGGATTATTTATTCTTGTTCTTTGAAAAATGCCGTTGGTATTTTGATAAGGATTGAATTGAATCTATAGATTGCTTTGGGAAGTATGGATAGTTGAACAATGTTAATTCTTCCTATCCATGAACACAATGTATGCTTCCATTTTTTTTTTTTGTATCTAACTTATTTCTTCAGTATATTATAGTCTTCTAAGTATAGGTCTTTTACTTCCTTGGTTAAATTTATTCCTAGGTATTTTATTCTTTTTGAATCAATTGTAAATGGGATTCTTTTCTTAATTTCTCTTTCTGATAGTTTGTTATTGATGTATGAAAATGCAACCAATATCTGAATATTAATTTTGTATCCTCCTACTTTACTGAATTCCTTTATTAGTTCTAATGGTTTTTTTGGTGGATTCTTTACGGTCCTCACTATATAGTGTCATGTCATCTGCAAATAATGACAGTTTTACTTCTTTTCCATTTCGGATGGCTTTTATTTCTTTTTCTTGTGTGACTGCTGTGGCTAGGACTCCCAATACCATGTTGAATAAAAATGGTGAAAGGGGGCATTCTTGCCTTGTTCCTGATCTTAAAAAGCACTTAGCTTTTTACCTTCAACTATGGTGTTAGCTATGGGTCCTTTATTATGTTGAGGTATGTTCCCTTTATCCTACTTTGATGAGAGTTTTTATCATAAATGGATGTTTGATTTTTGTGAAATGTTTTCTGCTTATATGATTGTTTATATGTTTTTATCTTTTATTTTGTTTATGTAGTGAATCACAATTGATTTCTGGATATTGAACTAGTCTTTCATCTGGGAATAAATCCCACTTGATCATGGTGTATGATCATTTTAATATATTGATGAATTCAGTTTGCTAATATTTTGTTGAGAATTTTTGCACCTGTGCTTATGAGGGATATTGATTATAATTTTTTTTGTAGTGTCTTTGTCTGGTTTTGGTGTCAGGGTAGTGCTGGCCTCGTAACATGAGTTTGGGAACCTTCCCTCCTCTTCAACTATTTGAAAGAGTTTGAGGATAGTCATTAATTCTTCTTTGAATATTTGGTAAAATTTGCTGTGAAGCCATATTGTTTTTGGAAGTTTTTTTTTTTTTTTATTACTGATTGAATTTTGTTAGCAGTTATTGGTCTTCAGATTTTCTGTTTCTAATCTAATCTTGGAAGATTGTATGTTTCTAGGAATTTATCCATTTCTTCCAGATTGCTCAATTTGTTGGTATATAATTGTTTGAAGTATTTTCTTATAATCCTTTGTATTTCTGTGTTGTCAGTTTTCACTTCCCTTTCACTTCTGATTTTATTTGGGCCCTCTTTTTTTTTTTTTTTCTTGATGAGTCTGGTTAAAGGTTTATCAATTTTATCTTTTCAAAGAACCATCTCTTGGTTTCACTGATCTTTTGTATTGTTTTTAGACTCTAATTCATTTATTTCTACTCTGATCTTTATTGTTTCCTTCTATTCACATTGGGCTTTGTTCTTCTTTTTCTGGATCCTTTGAGTGTAAGGTTAGATTGTTTAAGATTTTTTATTTGCCTCTTGAGATAGGCCTGTATTGCTATACATGTCCTCACTTAGAATTGCTTTGACTGTGTTCTACAGATTTTGGGTTGTTAATGTTTTCATTTTCATTTGTCTTAAGGTATCTTTTGATTTCTTTCTTGATTTCACTGTCAACCCAGTTTAGTAGCACATTATTTAGACTCCACATGTTTGTGATTTTTCAGTTTTCTTGTAATTGATTTCTAGTTTCACATTATTATGATCAGAGAAGATGCTGGTTATGATTTCAGTCTTCTTAAATTTACTGAGACTTGTTTTGTAGCCTAACATGTGGTCTCTCCTGGAAAGTGTTCCATGTGTACTTGAAAAAAGTGTATATTATGCTTTTGTGTGAAATGTCTTACAAATATCAATTAAGTCTGCCTGGTCTTATGTGTTATTTAAGGCCACTGTTTCTTGTTGATTTTCTATCTTGATGATTGTCCATTGATATCAGTGGGGTGTTTAAGTCCCTTACTATGACTGTATTATTATCAATCTCACCCTTTATGTCCTGCAATATTTGCTTTATACATTTAGGTGCTCTTACTTTAAGTGTGTTGCTGTTTATGAGATCTTATATCAGTCTGTTTTGTCTGATATAAGTATTGCTACCCCAGCTTTTTTTTTTTCGTTTCTATTTACATGAGATATCTTTTTCTATTCCTTTGCTTTCAGTCTGTGAGTGTCTTTTGAGCTGAAGTGGGTCTCTTGAAGGCAGCATATGTACGGGTCTTATTTTTTAAATCCATTCAGCCTCCCTGTGTGTTTTGATTGGAGCACTTAAGTCCATTTACATTTAAAGTAATTATGGACAGGTATGTAGTTATTACCATATTATTAGTTTTCTGATTGTTTTAGTCGTTCTCTGTTCCTTATTCTCTTGCTATCTCTTGTACATTGATGACTTTTTATAGTGCTGTGTTTTGACTCTTTCCTCTTTGTTTCTTGTAAATCTCTCACAGATTTTTGGTTTGTGCTTACATTGTGCTTCCTACATACCAGGGTGTGTTATAGTTTAAGTTGATGGTCGCTTAAGTTTGGACACATTTTTAAAAAATCACTACAATTTTTACTCCCTCCACGTTTATGTTTTTATCATTATTGTTTACTTTTGTGTGTGTATATCCCTTAATTTATTGTTGGAATTACATATGATTTTCCTTCTTTTGCCTTTTAACCTTTGTACTAGCTTTATGGTTATTTGATCCACTGCTTTGCTGTTTGCCTTTGTCAGTTGAGAATTTTGTTTTTTCCTGTATTTTCTTATTCATATTTTTGAACTTTTCTAGTTAAGGAAGTAAGTCCCTTTAACATTTCTTGTAATACCGGTTTAGTGGTGATGAACTCTTTTGTCTTTTTTTTGTTTGTTTTTTTGTTTTTGTTTTTGTTTCTTTTTGGTCTGGGAAGCTCTCTCCTTCAATTCTAAATGATAACCATGCGGGGTAGAATAATTTTGGTTGTAGATCTTAGCTCTTCATCTCTGAATATTTTGTGCTGCTCCCTCTGGCCTGTAAATTTTCTGTTGAGAAATTAGCTGACAAATCTTATGTGAGTTTCTTTGTATGTAACTAACTGCTTTTCTCTTGCTACTTTTAAGATGCTCTTTCTGTCTTTAACCTTTGCATTTTAATTATGATGTGTCTTGGTATGGGCCTCTTTGGGTTCATCTTGTTTAGGATTCTGTGCTTTCTGGGCTTGCATGTCTATTTCCTTTGGCAGGTTAGGGTAGTTTCCAGTCGTTATTTCTTCAAATAAATTTTCAATCCCTTGCTCTCTCTTCTCCTTCTGGGCCCCTATGATGCAAATGTTGCTATGCTTGATGTTGTCCCAGAAGTCCCTTAAACTAGCATCGTTAAAAAATTTGTTTTCTTTTTGCTGTTCTGATTGGGTGTTTTCTGCTACTGGATCTTTTAAATTGCTGATTCGATCTTCTGCTTTATCCAATTTGCTGTTGATTCCCTCTAATGTATTCTTCATTTCGGTTTTTATGTTCATTTCTGACTGTTTCTTTGTTCCCTATCTCTTTGTTGAAGTTCTCACTGTTCATCTTAGTCTTCACCTGAGTTCAGTCAGCAGCCTAGTAACCAGTGTTTTGATCTCTATCTGGTAGACTGCTTGTCTCTATTTTTTTTTTTTTTAGTTCTTTTTCTGGATTTTGTCTTGTTCTTCCATTTGGAACATGTTTCTTTGTCTCCTCATTTGGGCTGCCTCCCCATGTTTGTTTTTGTGTATTAGCTAGATCTATATATTAGCTACATCTCCGTGTCTTGGCAGAGTGACCTTATGTAGTGGGTGTCCAGTGAGGCCCAGTGGCACAGTCTCCCTGTTCACCTCAGGTGGCTGCTCCAGAGTGTCCCTTGTGTGGGTTGTGTCTACCCTCCTCTTGTAGCTGAGCTTTGATTACTGTTGACACCTCAGTGTGTGAGTTTGACCCTCAGGCTGACTGGCCGTGAGGACTGGGTGTGACCACGTGGATGAGCTGTCGTGCAGGTGCTGCCTGCTCAGAGTGGGAGTCATTTTAGTGGGCTCTGGTGCCAGCCAGATCCGCCCTTTGGGTGTGTCATTTATGGAGTGCTCTGGTGTGGTCTGAACTGACCACCAGATGTGTTGGTTCTGGACCCCTTGGGAGAGGTTCCTGTGTAGGCCAAGGTCAGCCATTACATGTGCCCGGCTTAGGGTGGCCTGGTGGGAGCCACAAAGTGACCTGCAATTCATTGCCGCTTATGTTGGGTTTGGGGGGCCTTGGCGGAGGCTGTGCTGTGAACTGAGGCCCGCCGCTGTGAGTGCTGGGCTTGGGACACTTTGGCATGCACTGCTGTGTGACCTGAGGTTAGCATCCATTCCTGCCAGGTCTGTGGCTGCTTCTTTGGACCTACATTCCAGGCCAACACTGGCCGCAGCTTATGACAGGCTTGGGGCCACCTGATGGCAGTTCCAATGCCAGTGGAGCCTGGTCTCCACTTGTGCTGAGCTTGAAGCAGCTTAGCAAGAGTTACAGGGCACGCCAAGGCTGGCTCTTGCTGGTTTGGAGTTTGCAGGTCTTTGAGAGATTTTAGGACAGTCCACAGCACTAGCGAGGCCAGCCGCTTTTGTCGACAGCTGCTGGAAGCGGCTCAGGCACGAGAGTTGGGTGGGACAGGGTGTCAGGGAATCACCAGGACGGGAGAATGGTGTCAGCCAGGTTGATAGCTCAGGTTTGGTGCCCACCTGTGCTTGCCGCTGGGGACTGGGAAGGCTTAGCAAAGGAGCAGTGGTGCCTGCCAGTGCTTCTGTCCCCTGAGGGAGCTGCCCTGACCTCTGCACCAACTCCTGCCCTTCCAGCCCTCACCCTGCAGCCGGTCAGTTCCGCTCCTCCCTGTGTGCTGCTGCTGCTGTTCCAGCTGCTGCCCCTGCACAGGAGCCGAGAGTGAGTAAGTCCGCATGCAGGGGGCACCCAAGTCTCCCGGGGCCCTTCGTCTTTGTTCATAGTCTTTTTTTATAGCCAGAAGTTATAGGGAGTTCTCTCCCTGGCACTGGTACTTCTGGGTGGGGGGCCGCTCCCCTCGCTCCTCAGTGGGGACCTCCACAGCCAAGATATCCCTTTAGATTTTCAACCACCACACGCAGAGGTGGGGCCAGCCCAGTTCTGTGTCTCTGCCCCTCCTGCCAGTCTTGACATGGCTTCTTCTGTGGATCCATAGTGATGGGACTTCCGTTCAGTTAGACTTCAGGTGGTTCTCAAGGGTGGTGGTCCTGTAATTACGTTGTAATTTTGATATGGTCATGGAGGGGGCGAGCATAGCATTTTTTTCCTTCACCATCTTGAGCAGAAATCCTTGGCTTCATTCTTGAAGAATGCTTTCACTGGATATAGAATTCTAGGTTTACAGGTCTGTCTGTCTGTCTGCATCTCTCTCTCCTCCCTGCTCCTCTTCCTCCTCTTCCCTCTCCCCCTCCCTCCCCTCCCTTCC
>CM053501.1:3316218-3365992 GCA_028627145.1 Eidolon dupreanum | reverse complement strand
ATGTATTTATTCTGAGTGGGGTTTGCTGGGCTTCTTTCTTCCGTGAATTTGTCTTTTGCCAGTTTTAACTTTGGTCATTATTTCTTCAAAGATTTTTGCTGCCCCGTTGTCTCTCCTGTCCTTCTATGACCTTAGTCCTTTTGATATTGTCAGACAAGTCCCTGGGGCTCTGTTCATTCTTAATATTTTTTTCCTCTTTGTTTCTCAAATTGGAAAATTTCTGTTGATCTAATTTCAAATGCACTGACTTCCTTCTTCTCTCTTCTCTAATCTGATGTTAAGCCAATTTCAATAATGTTTTGTTTTAGCTTTTTTGTTTGCAGTTCTAGAATTCCTTTTTCTTTTTAGTAATTTGTATTCCTCCACTGAGCTCTCTTTATGTCCTTGAATATAGTTAAAAGAGGTATGTTAAAATCCTTTTCTGCTAATTCCAACATCTAGGTTATCTTAGGGTCGATTTCCATTGATTGCGCTTTTCTCGAGTTCTGGTCACCTTTTCCTTGTTCTTTACATGTCTAGTAATTTTGTATTTTATTCTGGACGTAATGAATGATCTGTTACAGAAACTATGGATTCTGTTGTTGATTTTTTGGTAACTAGGCTGAACTCACACCCCCAACTCGTTGTCTCCCCTTGATGGACAGTAGCTGAACTCTGATAATTTTTGCCTTAAATGGACCATTTCAAGTCAGCCATGTACATGTGTGGTTCAGGGGTCAGCCAGAGCTGTAGGAAGAGTTTACATGCAGAATTTGATACTCCACTGCCCCCCACTCACCCCCAGTGATGGATTTCTATCACTAGAGCCACAGACAAAAAGCTTATGAAGATGTAAAATTCACGCACTCCTCTTCCTGGCCTCCAAGTGTTGGCTTCCTTCCAACTTTTGCCAGCACCTTCAGATCATTGTTTTTAATGTTTTATCTAGAATTTGTAGATTTAATCTATAGGTTTGGTCTGATACAACCTACTTCATTATTACCTGAAATGGAACCTCCTTTCTTGTCCATTTGTAAGAGCTCTTTCTATATTTTCACTACCAATCTTTTGTCCTGCTTTGAAAATATATTTTACAGAATATTCTGTTGATTTTGTGTATGGTATGATTTTCCATGCAAATATTTTTTTTATTTTTAGGTCATCAGTTAGGACTCCTTTTATAGCTTCCAGTCTTCCAGACTTCACTAAGGAAATCTTAATTCTTTGATTGTGCATGTATTCTCTTAATTTTTTGGAAGATTTTTTTTTATTTTATACTTAAGCCTTTAATCCGCCTCATTTATTTTCATATCTATTATAAGATATGGGTCTACCTATTCTCATTAGATAGCCAATTGTGCCATTACTGTTTATTAAATGCTCCTCTTTTTTAAAATCAAGGTAAAATCGGTATACAATATTACATAAGTTTCAGGTGTACAATATTATAATTTGACATCTGTATATACTACAGAATGATAACCGCCAAAATTCTAGTCACCATCTTTCACCATAAAATCAACACCTTTCACTCAATTCATCCCCCCAACCCTCCTCCCCTCTGGTAAACACTAGCCTGTTCCTTGCATCTATGAGTTTGTTTTGTTTTGTTTGCTTATTTTGTTTTAGATTCCACATATGAGTATAATCATACAGTATTTGCCTTTCTCCATCAGACTTTTGTCACTTAGCATAATACCCTCAGGGTCTGTCCATGTTGTCACGAAAGGCAGGATCTCATTTCTTTTTATGGCTGAATAGAATATATATATATGTTTGTTTATTCACATTTCCTTTATTTATCCATTAATGGACATTTAGGTTGTTTCCATATCTTAGCTATTGTAAATAGTGCTGTAGTGAACATTAGGGGTGCATATATCTTTTCAAATTAGTGTTTTCCATATTCTTCAGGAGCGGAATAGCTGGATCATATGGTAGTTCTTAATTTTTTGAGGAATCTCTAGGCTGTTTTCCGTAGCTGCTGCACCAATTAACGTTCCTTCTAGCAGTGCACGAGCGTTCCCTTTCCTGTGCATTCTCTCCAACACTTGTTGTTTCTTGTCTTTTTGATAATAGCCATTATTGATATTTCATTGTGGTTTTGATTTGCATTTCCCTGATAATTAGTAATGTTGAACATCTTATTTGCCTGTTGGCCGTCTCTCTGTCTTCTTTGGTGAATGTCTTTTCAGATCCTCTGCCTGTTTTTAAATCAGGTTTGTTGTTGTTGTGGGAATTCTCTATGTATTTTGAATATTAATCCCTTATCAGATTTGCATATATCTTCTCCCATTCAGCAGGTTGCCTTTTCGTTTTGATGATGGTTTTCTTCACTGTGCAGAAGCTTTTTAGTTTGCTGTAGTCCTGTTTATTTTTTATTTTGTTCCCCTTGCTTTTGGAGTCCAGTCTACAAAAACATTGCTAAGAGTGGTGTTGAAGAGCTTGCCATCTGTGTTTTCTTCTAGGAATTTTATAGTTTCAGGTCTTACATTCAGGTCGTTAATTCATGTTGTGTAGTTTTTGTGTATGGTGTAAGATAGCAGTCTAGTTTCATTCTTTTGTGTGTGGCTGTCTAGTTTTCCCAGCACCGTTTGTTGAAGAGACTGTCCTTTCTCTATTGTTTGTTCTTGGCTCCTTTGTTGTAAGTTAATTGGCCATATATGTGTGGATTTATTTCTGGGATTCAGTTCTGTCCTATTGATCTGTGTGTCTTTTTATGCCAATGCCATACATTTTAATTACTGTGGTTTCGTAGTATAGTTTGAAATCAGGGAGCGTGATGCCTCCATCTTTGTTCTTCTTTCTCAAAGTTGCTTTGGCTATTGTTGATCTTTTGTGGTTCCAGACAAATTTTAGAATTATTTGTTCTGTGGAAAATGCCATTGGAATTTTGATAGGGGTAGATCGCTTTGGGTAGTATGGACATTTTAACAATATTAATTCTTCCAATCCATGAGCAAAGTATACTTTTTTTCATTTATTTGTGTCTTCTTCAGTTTCTTTCATCAGTCTTACAGTTTTCAGTGTGTAGGTTTTTCACCTCTCTCATTAAATTTATTCCTAGGTATTCATTCTGATGCAATTGTAAATGGGATTGTGTTCTTAATTTCCCTTTCTGATAGTCTGTCATTAGTGTATAGAAATGCTACAGATTTCCGTATATTGATTTTGTATCTCGCAACTTTACTTAATTCATTATTAGTTGTAACAGTTTTTCGATGGAGTTTTTAGGGTTTTCTGTATATACTATCATATCTGCAGTGTTTTAGTTCTTCCCATCAATTTGGATGTCTTTTATGTCTTTTTCTTACCTAATTGCTGTGGCTATGACTCCCAGTATTATGTTGAAAAAAAAGCGAGAGTGAGCATCCTTGTCTTGTTTCTGATCTTAGAGGAAACGTTTTCAGCTTTTCACAGTTTAGTATGATTTTTAGCTGTGCGTTTGTCATGTATGGCCTTTATTCTGCTGAGGTACGTTCCTCTATACTCACATTGTTGAGTTGTTGTTTTTTCTTTTTATCATAAATAGGTGTTAAATGCTTTTTCTGCATCTATTGAGATGATCATATGATTTTTATTTATTTTGTTTTTTGTGGTGTATCATGTTGATTGATTTGTGGATGCTGAACCATTCTTGAATCCCTGGACTAAATCCCATTTGATCATGGCGTATGATACTTTTTAATGAGTTGTTAAATTCAGTTTGCTTATGTTTTTTGAGGACTTTTACATTTATGTTCATTAAGGATATTGACCTTTAATTTTTTTTGTGTGTGGCATCCTTATCTGGTTTTGGTATCAGGGAAATGCTGGTCTCATAAAATGGGTTTGGAAGTGTTCCCTCTACTTCAATTTTTTGGAAGAGTTTGAGTAGGCTAGGTATTAATTCTTCTTTGAATGTATGGTACAACTTACCTGTGAATATGTCTGGCCCGGGACTTTTGTTTGTTGAGAAGATTTTGATTGCTGATTCAATCTCCTTATTAGTAAATGGTCAATTCAGATTTTTTATTCATGATTCTGTATAGGAAGGTTTTATATATCCAGGAATTTATACATTTCTTCTAGGTTGTCTGTTTGTTGGTGTATAATTATTTGTAGTAGTTTATGATCCTTTGTATTTCTATTGTAACAGTTGTAAATTCTCCTCTTTCAGTTTTAATTTTGTTTGAGACCTCTCTCTTTATTTCCTGGTTAGTCTATTTAAAGGTTTGTCAATTTTGTTTATTTTTTCAAAGAACCAGCTCTTAGTCTCATTGATCTTTCTCTTTTTAATCTGTAGTTCATTTATTTCTTGTCTGATCTTTATTATTTTTTTCCTTCCAAGTTTGGGCTTCATTTTGTTCTTTAGTTCCTTTAAGTGTAAAGTTAGATTGTTTATTTGAGCTTTTTCTTTTTCCTTGAGATAAGCTAAATACGCTATCTTTTTTCCACTGAATTAAACTCAACTCTGTGATTTGTTAAACTCTTGTATATCCTGGTATCTAATTCTGGATTCTCTATTTTGGTCCAGCGTATAATTTGTGAATTACTATGCCAATCCCATAATGATTTAATTATTGTGGCTTTGTAGTGTGTTTTGATTTCTGGCCAGTCACTGGCACACTGTCATTTTCACCCATATATCCTTGATCAAAGCAAGTCACATGGCCAAGCTGTGTTAAGGGGTGGGAAGGTAATTCTACCCACAGTGAGGCTTCAGCAAGGGTGTGGATGCAGGGAGTGTGAAGAATTAGGACCAATAATGCAGTTCGTCATGAAGAGATAGTACATTCATGTGGTTCAAAAATAAAATACAAAAGGGGTAGAGGTTTTTAATGAAAATTCAAGCAAATAGAAATAGAAGATTGTATTGTTCCCCCTCTTTTTTTCTCCACAAAAGGACATTCTATATATACATTGCTGTACATCTTTTTCACATAACAATAGATCTTGGAGATCTTTCTGTATTAGGACAAGGAGCATTCTTAGTTCTTTTCTCCCCCAAGTGCATAATAATCTATCACATGGTTGGTATTGTATAAAACCATTTATCCAGCCCCCTATGGATGGATATCTACTCATTTCCCTTTTTTTTTTGCAAAGATAATCGTTGCTGTAATGAATGATAAGCATTGCTTGCACAGATGTGTATCTGTAGATAAGTTCCCGAAAGTGACATTGCTGGGTCAAAGGATGTATGCATGTCCTTTACGTAGTAATTGCCCAGTTGTTCGCTATGTATTTGCAACAGTTTACATTTCTGGCAGCGATGGATGTAAGTCCCTATTTTCCAAATAGCTAACAGAATGGTTTTCAAACTTTGGATTTCTGCCAGTCCAATAGGTGACAAATAGGTACGTTTCTGAATTATGAGTGACCTCAGGTTCCTTTCCACATATTTAAGAACTGTTTTGTTTTTTTTTTTCTATGAACTCTGTTTCTCTTTGGCAATGTTAAAATTAGATTATTGGTCGGGTTCTTTTCATCAGTTTCTAAGAGATTTTTATATAGTTGTGATATGAATTGAAAATATTTGGAGTTTGTCGTTTGTCTCTTGTATAATGTTACTACTGTTAAAAGGTATTTGATTTCTATGTAGTCAAATTTATCAGCCAGTTATAGTTAGAAAGGCCTTCTGCAGTCCAAGGTTATAAAGCAGTTAGGATATGTTTTCTTGTAGTATTTTATTTTTATTTTTTAAATTTTTTACACCTATAGCACCTGGTCTTCCTAGGTGGTCTCCCATCCAAGTACTAACCAGGCCCAACCCTGCTTAGCTTCCAAGATCAGACGGGATCGGGCTTGTTCAGGGTGGCATGGCCGTAGACGTCTTGTAGTACTTGCATGTATATTTTTTCTCCTCAACTAAGGATGCAGTGGCTCATATTTTGGCCAAATGCTGAATAGTAGAATGTGAAAATCAGATGAGATAGAGTCTCAAATCACCATTATAGAATAAATAAAGTCCTGGAACACTGAACTATTATTTAAAAAAAAAAAAGCAACTTAAAAACATTAGAATTTTATTATAAAGTTTCAGTAGTTATACTCGCGGAACCTGACGGCCTTGCTGCAGGACAGTGATTTCTTGGCACGGTCAGCTGGGCGCTCTTGTGTTCTCCACACTGCACCCCTGTAAAACAAAACGACTCACTCCACCGAGGAGCGGGGTCGCCTGGTGCAAGGGTCACCTTGAAAGGCTCAGGCCTGATTGGAAGTAACTGAAAATTAAATACATTCCTTAAAGTTTACTCTGTCTAATATACCGAAATGTTCTAGAGAGATGAAAATTGGCTTAATCTGATCTCGCTCTTCGGCGCGCTGTTACGTACGTGGCTTTTATTTGTAAGTGTAAAGTTCAGCAGCGTCAGTGTAGTCAGGCCCTGGTCGTGCAGTGGTGCATCAGAGCTTTTCCGCCTCGCCTGGGAGCTCCACCCTCTAAACACTGGTCTGCCCCCTTCTTCCCTCCAGCGCTGAGCAGTTGCCTCTCTGTCTCCTGCTTCTGTGACTCTTACGTTCGACACATCATGTGAATGGGATAATACAGTATTTGTCCTTTTGTGACTCGTTTAGTCTCTTAGCAGAGTGTCCTTGAGATTCATCCCCGGAATAGCACGTGACAGGATTTCCTCCTTAAGGAATACATGCTTAATATTCCGTGACATGTATGTGCCACATTTTTTATCCGTTTATCTGCTGGTGGACACTTGGGCTGCTTCCCCCTCTTGGCTGTTGTGAATGATGCTGCTGTGAACATGCGTGTGCAAATATCCCTTTGAGGTCCTGTTTCAATCCTTTTGGATATATACCCAGAAATAGGACTGCTGGGTTGTAAGTTCATTCTATTTTTAATTTTTAAGGGAACTTCCATACTATTTTGTGTAGTGGCCACACTGTTTTACATTCTAACCAGCCATGAACAAAGGCTCCAGCTTTTCTGCATCTTTACCAATGCTTGTTATTTTCTGTTCTTTAGATAGGGATCATTCTGATAGGTGCGGGTTGATGAGAGATTTTTAAAGCATTTGTTGGATCAAGTTTTCAATAACTGTACTTGAGATAAATGGCTTTCCCAGTCATCATGCACTGCAGCATTTCACTCTTATAGATAATACATTTGCTGATGATGGAATTTCAGTGTATAAGGCGCATAGAACTGTTTTCACTCAGGTTACAACTAGGATGCTTACCTTTATTCGAGAGCGAGTATTCCCATAGTAACAATAGACGGAAGTGCCCGTTCCTGCTGGTGTTACCATGCTGACCGTGTGCAGTCACGTGATCACCGATCCGTGCAGGTTCAGGAAGCCCAGAACCACCTCTGAAGTAGGTCTGCAGTTCTCTGGCTTTCCCAGAGCCGGTATTAGATTTTGACCAAATACTGAGTTTATCTAAATTTTTGATCTGGTCAGAATTTCTTTTGGGGTGCAGTCTGAGTTATGGAGCCACCATTAATTTTTTTCCAGGTGCCTGCCCAGTGTTCCCCAAACCTAGAATTGAACCAGCGTCTTTTCATCAATGATTTGTGATGCCACCTTCCTAGCACATCACATTCTTAAGTACATTTGGATCTGTTTCTGGACCTTTGGTTCCCCCTGCTCTGTCAGTCCTTGTGACGGTTTGACATGGCTCCCACTGTTGTTCGTTGCTGAGGCTTTATGACAGTATGTTCTTTACGTCTGGTGGAGCTGGTTCTCCCAATCTCTTCTTGCTCACTTCCACACGATCTTTCCCAGCAGTCCCCTTGCGCATCCATCCCCCAATTAAAACCTTTTATTACGATGATGTTAGACTTATTAGGTGAGTTATGGAAAATCAATCTCTTTATGATAGTGCATCTTCCTCTTCATAAACACCCCATGTTGTATTTCCACAAGCCTTCTGTGCCTGACAGTAAAGTCTTGCACATAGTTGTTGTTACACGAATTCCTAGACATTCTGTCTTTTTTGTTGTTGTTTGACATGTCAGCCTTAGGGTCATTTTAACCAATTCCAGTATTGTACTCCTAAATATATCCCTTTGTCATTTTCCTTAAGACACTTTATGTAACTTTATCTTATTTACCTCTAAAGACCCTCGGAAGGTAGGTACTCGCGTGTCTCTGTCTGGGCGTGGTAATAGGATGTGCTGAATAAATGAGCGAATAAATCCTCACTCTGTAGTGGAAGGACTGGAGGCCCAGAGAGGTTAAGTTTCCCAGGGACACTTAGCCAGTCACATGTTCACTCCTGGGTTCCACTCTCCATATAGGCTTCTAACCACGGTGAGATACAGATGGCAGGATGCTAAAGGTCTTCTGGAGACAAACACGGGGTCAGTAATAAAAATTGCTGACATTTATCGAGTACTTACGTGTGAAACATCTGTCTCGAGCTTCCTGTATTCCTCGCCCCACCCTGCCTCACCCCGCCCCACCCCTGAGTGGAGGCCCTGTTGCCACCCTTGCTTTGCATATGAGGAAGCCCTCTGGGTGAGCTGCTTTCTCTGCTGCGCCTCAGAGTCCAGCAGACATCTTTATTTCGGTGCCTTTAGGACAGCGCTCCAGCGAGGTGTCTGCACCGTTGGCAAGTGGTTGCTGTCAGGGCAGCCGGGCTGGGCATTGTGAGCTCTTTAAACTTTTGGGGGTAAACTGAGCGATTAAAGATGACCTCCTCTACTCTTTTAAATGTGTGGCATTACCTCATGCATGCATTTTAGTAGGGTATTCTCAATACTGTTTGCATGTGCGTCTCCAAGAGAAGATGGAGCTGTTGGCAGTTGCCTGGGCCCTGGATGTGGTCCTACTAAGGCCTTGGCTCACGGCTAAGCGCTGTGTGGAATGATCTCATTTGACCCCGGGGACAGCCTTGTGCACCCCATGATCTAAGCCGGTTCCCACCGGGCAGGTGACGAGCCCGCGTCCCAGAAGGTCAAGAGGCTTGCTCAGGTCTGTGTTTTCAGGAAATGTCTGCGCTGGGGCTCACGCCCTAACGTATCCGCCCTTCTCGTCCCCTGGGTATGTAGGCACCAAGTTATGTCCCCGATTGCTTTCGTGGACATCTTTGCTCTTCTCTCACTCAGGGCTACGATCATGTCTCTGGAAGATTTTGAGCAGCGTTTGAATCAAGCCATTGAAAGAAACGCCTTCCTGGAGAGCGAGCTTGACGAGAAAGAGAATCTCCTAGAGTCTGTTCAGCGGCTGAAGGATGAAGCCAGAGGTCAGGGTTCCCGAGTCTTGTTCCTCGTGCTCTCCTCAGCATTGTCCCCTCCCCGGTGGTGTCCCCTCTTCTTACCTGACATCACCTTTGCTGAAGATCTGCTCCCTCCTCGGTGCACAGGCCGTCTGGTCTCAGGGTTCGGGGGTATGGGACCACACGGGACAGGCTCTGGCCTTGGTCCCCACCCCATGCTCAGAACTGTCAGATGTCCAGCCTGGAAAGACCCGTTGTGGGTAGTTAAACCCAGCAGCAACTTCATGCTCAGAAGGAGCACAGGAGTTTTGTGGGGGGGAAAGTTCCTGTCGATGGAATTGCCAGCTAGCCCCTCATATTTGTGACTCGATGGCAGCCGGCAGATGGGGCTTAGCACTCGGAAAGCTCATCAGCAGTTGCTGTCTGGAGGCCGCCAGGTCCAGAGGTAGCGCTTTCAAATCGTAGTAGGCCGTTAGTGCATCATCCAAGTCAGGTGCATGAGAGGGTTTTTTTTTTTTTTTTTTTTTTTTTTTTTAAGTCCCAGTTTGTTGTTTACGACATTTAGTTTCTAATATGTGGCCAGTAGAAGGGGCACTAAAAAGAAAAAAAAAAACCCTCAAATTTAAAAGGTAGTTGTTTCTAAGTACCCATCAGTAAGGAAGTGTCATAGATTTATTTTGCAGCATGTTAATTGTTAAAACGAACAAGGTATAGATATAAATGCAGATGTAGAACAATTGTTAGGACATCCCATGGAAGGAAGGGAGATAAGTCGTAGACACACTGTTTCTATTTATCCTTACTGAAGATTATTTGTATTATGTGCTTAATGGATACATACATACAAGTTGTAAGTGAGAAAATGCAGAGAAAAAGGCGTGAAGCAACCTCGGTGTCACTGATTATGAGTGATGACGGGCATCTGGGGATGGGCTGGGAAAGCATATTTTTGCATTAGTGTATCACTGCCATAGTTAAAAAAAATTTTTAAACCTTTTTGTTTTTACTCAAAAAAAAAAAAAATCATTTTACAAGCCTGTTAGGCAAGGTCCTGTGGGTTCCACTTGGCTCAGGCATCCTCCTAAAATTTCTCACCCTGGTGCGTCTTTTCCTTGACAAGTGGCTGCTCTTAACCCCCCACTCCCCCCACCCCAAAGCAAGGCCTTAATCGGACCCCTTTTCCCTGCCCAGATTTGCGGCAGGAATTGGCTGTGCAGCAGAAGCAGGAGAAACCCAGGACCCCCCTGCCCAGCCCGGCGGAAGCCAGCAGGATAGACACCGCCGTGCAGGCCACTGGCTCCGTGCCGTCTACCCCCGTGGCCCCCCGGGGACCCGGCTCCAGCTCAGCCACACCGGGGACGTTCAGACGCGGTAAGGGGCACGGGCGTCAGGAGGACTTCCTTTGCCTCACAGGGCTTTCCTGGGCGAGGACCCAGCGTGGGTCGCGGGCGAGGTGGGCGTTGGAGCAGGCTGGGTGGTGGGGCGCACGCCGCGGTGCTCGCGCCCAGGGCGGAGCGTGAGGGCGACAGCCTCCCGGGGCCAGCGGCGTCCCCCGGCCCTGCTCCTGCCGCGGGGAGCCGTGGACCTGTGCTCACCGCCTTGCTCTCTTCACCGGAAGCCAGAAGTTCCCGGCCGAACCGCGGCTTTCTCACGCCTAGAATCTCAGTAACCGAAAGGTTTAAAAAACACTTTGTGGGCCCAGCAGTGTGTCCCTCCAGACCTCGAGCCGATGTCAGCTGAGCTGCGTAGTGAAAAATAAGAAACTAGAGTATTTGCCATGGCGCCTCTGCTTACTGATAAACTGTGAGACTCTCATCCAGCCGCTTAATGGCAAATAATAATAGCCGATCGATCGTGGAGTGCTCGGATGGGCCGGTCCCTGGCTGAGGTGCTCGCGTGTGTGTGCGGCCTCACTGAGTCCTCACCACAGGCCCAAGATGCAAGTAATGCAAGTGCCGTCCCCATGTGCTGGATGGCGACACTGAGGCCCTGCATTGAGGAGCCTGTGCCCCAGCTTGTCCCCTGCTGGAAAGAGACTGGCGAGACTTCCAGAATCCAGATCTAGAGCGGTGTTTCCCCCACTTTAACAGACTCTGCTGAGCACCTCGTTAAAACGCCAGGGCTTCCACCAGGGCTGTGGGCAGGGCCTGAGCCCCTGCATCTGTGACAGGCCCCTGTGTTGCTGGTGCCCCGGGGCCTGCTGGGGGATGGCTCCCTAAGGTCGCGCCCCTACAGCCGTGGTGGGTTATGGAATTCCTAGGATTTCAAGAGGGCTTGTGTTGGTTTTGTTGTAAAAGAATATTTAGTATAGTCATTGTAAGGCTGTGAAAGGTTGTTCACCAGATGGACTCTTTGAGACAGGTAACTGTCGAAGGCAACAGGGCACGTCCAGAATCAAACAGCTGCAAAGAGAAGGGTCAGCCCCCCTCCCGCCCCGGGGTCTCGCAGTTGGAGATGCTTGCGCCCCGCCTTTGGCTGCAGGCTGACTTACGTGTGCTTCCTACCCCCCTCCCTCAGGTCTGGAGGACTCCATGGGTGGGACCCCCCTCACACCCGCCGCCCGGATATCGGCGCTCAGCATCGTGGGAGACCTGCTGCGGAAAGTGGGGGTAAGACCGGCGCCCCCAGGCTGGCGTGGCGCCTCGCCCACCTTCAGGGTGTTTGCGAGGCACAGCCTTGCCAGCTCCTTCCCCTCAAACGCAGGCTTGGCATTTTAGCTGTAGCTCTGGGTCTGTCGCGCCTCTTAGACTCGATGCTTCTGTGGGCCTTAGTGTTGACAAACACCCAGAGCCCAGACTCCAAGTCACCCCTTTGATCTCTGTACCGTTTTCCTCAGAAGTTGGGAATTTGGATGGTATCTATGTTTGTTTGTTTCAATTTCAAAACACTGAGAAACATTTGAAAGTCACCTTTTTTTATTTTTTAGGGAGTTAAAATCTTGAAAGGCTAGGGCAAGGAACTTGACTTTACAGGTTTTATGTTAATTAGGGGAAGGATTCTTTTGTGCTTAAGAAATAATAGAGCTGCAACTTACTAGAGGCTCGCCACTCAATTCTTAATGTTTTTACTTTGGGCTTTTGGTTGTCTTTTTGTTATACAAACAGGTTTCTTTTAATATTCAGCAGAGTATAGAGAAGCCTAGGGGAGGGGGGCGGTTCTCGGTGCCCTTAGTTTTCCTGGGGCCTGTTTACATCAAGGCCAAGTCCTGATCTAAACCTCCTCCCTCTCTGTGCATGTTCCACAAGGTAAGCAAGAGTAACCCCCGAGACGATTTAATGTTTCCCATAGGCAGAGTGGGATCATCGGCAGGGCTAGTGATTTTCCAGGAAGCAGCTAAATCCCTCAGGCCAGCGGGTCTTGGGGCTGGATGTGCCTTGGATTCTGTTGGGGCCTAACTTTGGACTCCCAGCGCACAGCACACTTGGAGAACCACTGTTTTAGGTTCTTGTCTGTGTACAGGCTCCGGCGAGAGATAAGCGTTCTTGAGAGATGAAAGCATATTTCTCTGCAGGCGCTGGAGTCCAAACTTGCATCCTGCCGGAACTTCGTGTATGAGCAGTCCCCAAACCGAACAAGCGGCCTGGCCTCAGGACGGGGGAGCAAGAACAGAGATGGCGGCGACAGACGGCCAGGCAGCACCAGCGCGCCTCTGGGTGATAAAGGGTCAGTACCTTTTGCCATCGCTCCAGGTGGGAGACGCTTACCCCAACCGAGAACCGTTTTTTAAAAAGTGCAGGATTATATCAGTGAACCTGATCCTTCACTCCCGTCCCTTGAGGCAGAGTTAGGTGGTGTCTTCTGTTTGGGCAGACGGCCAGAGAGGCTCAAGGCTCGTGTTTATTATCCGATCCTGCAGCCCCGGTCCTGGTCACGCTGTGGGAGTGTCCCGTATAAGTCACTTGTTTGGGTCTTGAGCTTCAAACGCTGCTCTGCTTCCCCCAGAAGAGGTTTTTTTTAAAAGTCTCTTTAGAACCTTCAGGAAACTGGCACTAGGTTCCAGCCAGACTCAGTTCCTGAAACCAGTCCCCAGATTGGAAAACACAAATCTGACCTCTAAAGACGTCATTGATTTTCTTGCCCGAAGAAAATCAGGGGCAGCTTCCAAAATAGTAAAAAAAAAAAAAAAAAAAAAAAAAAGACTATTTCTTTTTACAAGATGTGCCACCATCTTACTGGACCCCAGGCCACATAAATTTGGTGGGTCTGTGGCACAGATGACAGGAAATGAAGAACCGCTTTCCACGGCATTTACGTAGCTCCCGGACCTTTAGAAGGGAGACTTTAGAGGGTCTTCTGCGACTGGCTTTTTGTGTGGCCTCGGGAACGTCAGAGCCGGACGCCAGTGTCCTTCTCCTCATGTCACAGGAGGGAAAGTTGAGACCCACTGAGACCGCTCCTGCCTCGTGATGCTATCCATTCTCGTGACCTGGTGGGTCCTGATGCTCGTCAGCCAGAAACAGCTGTCATGCCGCTTAACTTGGTTTACTCTGTCTGAAGGTCGGGAAAACGCCTGGAATTTGGGAAGCCGCCTTCCGGTCTGTCCTCACCGTCGCTGCCGTCAGCCCAGGGTGTAGTCAAGATGTTGCTTTAGAAAATCCACAGAAGCGAAGCTGCCGACGTCTGTGCGAGAGTTGTCACCTGTCTTCCCCTCTTTACACTAGGGTTTTTTTTATTCCTTTTTTTTTTTTTTTTAACTTAGTCTGAGAAATACAAGCGAACAGTCACACTAGCCATTGACTGAGGCTGACGCCTGGGGTCCCCGTGAACTGTTGTCTTATAACCCCCAGCCTCCTCGTCAGTGTGTTGCAAACGGACCCCCCTGGAGAGGGTGCTCAGGCGTGCTGCTGAGGCGACCCTGTCATTTCGAGCTGACGCGGGGTCCTGCTTGGTCTCGAGAGGTGGTTTGAATGTCCAGAGACGCCTCACAAATGGGATGTGAGCCACGCCAAGCCCACCCCGGCCCCACTCGGCACAGGATGGCAAGCAGGGTCAGCATGCTGAGAGCACGTCTAGGGGCGAAGAGTGACATGGGCACGAGCCTGTTTTTAAAACTGTGGTGTAGTGTACCTCCCACACTTTTTAATCTGCATCTCACGGAGGCTTTTAGAGTTGTGCTTGAGTTTCAGAGTAAATTGTGTTTGGACCAGGTCATTGGAAAATCTGCATCCTCTTTAGATCTGTCCCAACCATTAGTTGTCCTCGGTCCCCACCTCTGGTGGTGGTGGTGGTGGTGGGGGCTCCGCTTCAGGACCCTGAGGGTCACTGGGATGGAGTGGCCTCTTAAAATGCAGCTTTTAAGAATAGGACTTTATTCAAGGCCATAATGACATAATCAGGGTGACCTTCAAATAAGATTACACCATTATACCACTGGTATTGTCGGGAGCTTCCTTGTCAAAGGAGCAGCAAACAGAGATTTCCCACGTGGACAGTGTCTATACTTACGTCTGCTTGTGCGAACTGCTGTCTCACGCTTTCAGTCACGCGTGAAAACACAGATTCAGGAGCATGTGTGTGCAGCTTAACGACCTTCCTTTTGTTATGAAGTTCTTTTTCCAAAACAGCAAAATAGCTTTGATTTGAAAATAGACTTTTTCAAGTGTTACTGAAATTCAACAGAGAATCACACTTCAGTTCTCAGTTCGTTACCCTACCAACATTCTAACCCAGGTCGACAAAAGATGTACTTTTACTTTTTTAAAACAACAATAAAACCAAAAGAAACTAATTTTCACCTAGTTCGTGGTGGTGGTGGTGAGTAAATGCTGCTTCTTTTGTGGTTCTGCATTTGCACGTACGGTGGTGGAAAACTCTTAACCAAGGAAATGTGAAAAAAAAAAACCTTTTTTAAATATTTCCCTTCAATTCAGCTCCTTAGAACTGTATTTGCAAGACATTTGTGTGTGGTTCAGGGTCTCTTAGCATTTGGCCATTCAGCTGAGTCTGCTCAGCGCCCCTATTTCCTCTTTTCGAATCTGTGTGAGCCCATGGAGTTGGCTTATGGAATGATTTGTGCTGAGGAAGCTTTGCAAGGAGTCTGTCTAGAACACTCAAGCCGAGGGGGGAAGGGCCACGGCCTGCTTTAGCGTGGCCCTCGTGTGAAGGATGGCTTTTCTATTTATAAAGGGTGGTTTAGAGAAAGTAAAAGACGAAGCTGTGACAGGGACCAGGTGTAAACTGAAATATTTACTCTGGCCTTTGCAGAAAAAGTTCATCAACCCTGGCCAGGCGAAGTCCTCTGTTTTGACTTAAAAGTTCAGGGAAATCTTAACACTCTTCACATTCTGTGCATACCGGTTTTGACTGGTGAGGCTGTTCTTGGGGTCATGTGCTTCCTCCCTGAGCCTCAGACTGCCCAGCCCCCGGTGGGAGAAGCCCCTCCCACAGACTCACTGCATCTCTGTTCTTCTTGCCAGGTGGGAGCTTGGGCAGTTAATTTATTTCACCTCCCCAGGCCTCAGTTTCCCCATTTATGAACTAACCCCGTCTTCACAGGGTCATTGTAAGGATCCAGTGAGAACGTCCCCCATTCTTTTGCTCTAGAAAACAACAGAAAAGCCGACTTCGTTCTAGTGATTTATAACCGTTTATTGGTGAGAGTGTCCTCGAGTACAGTCGGGGTGCATATAAGACGGTGTGGCGTTCCTGCTCCTACCCGCTCGAGCAGTGTCTCCTTTGGATTCAGGTGACTGACGAAGGCACTGGGTCTCGGTGAACTGTGTGGGTCTGAGGTGTGGCAACCGGGGCGGGGCGGGGGAGAGTTCTCAAACAAGGACCGACTCACGACCCTGGAAGGCACACAGGCTAGGTAGGGCACGGCTTGGGAGTGGGGGGCAGTGGCACCCATTTTGGTGACTTTCTCCCCATTTTATGTAAACTAAGTTGCCAGTGATTAAGTTACCGTGGATATATTTTTCTAAAAACTCAAACTCTCTGCACAATTCACGGGACAGAGGGGGAGTGGGTGTGTCTGTGTCTGCTGCTGGTTTTCCTCATTGGGTTCATCATTCGGAACTTTGATACCCTGGACCCAGGGTGGTGTTTGACGTTCATCGTGAGGGGTGTCTGTGATGTTCGGAATTTGAAAATGGGTCTAGACGGTGCTAAGCAGAGTCCACTGGGTGTCGTCTTGTTCTGTTTTCAGCAAGGTGTCTATTATTCACTGGCCTTGGTTCCGTTGAAGTCTGCATCGCGAGCGTCCATTTCCTCATCAGAACCGTCCGCATTTTCGATGACTCTGCGTCCTCCGGACCTTCTAGAGGGAACGAAAGTGGTCTCGTTTCCTCGCCTGCAGGTTTGAAGAAAACACACGTTTCCTTAGGACAGAAGTCGCCAAGGTTGGAAGAGACTGTTTAGAAGGGGCAAAACCCACAACCGCAGATGAGGCTGAAGGCGGCACGTCCCGGCCAGTCGCAGGCTCCACCTGACGGACAGCTGGGACGGGGCAGGTGTCGGGCCTTACAAAGCCGGACTCTGCGCTAACAATGTCTGGCCCGGTCACTGCACGGCCCACAGGGTCCTGAGCTGCGGTGCCCCTGTCCCGTGGGTTTGTCCGCAGCCCCGCGGGGCGGCTAGCAAGGAGAAACGCCACGTCTCGTCCTGCACCTCACCTCCAAAAGGGAGGGAGGGGTGAGGGGCTCAAGGCTGTCTGTCAGTGGGAAGGATGCGAAAACGAACGTCCAGGGCGGCCTGAGGGGGAAGCGGCGTGCACGGCGCCAGGTGCTTTCCGGTGGAAGGCAGTGCGGAGCCCGCGTGCTGCTGGGGCAGCAGTCCGGGGCCCGGTCCCCCAGGACGGAGGTCTCGCCTGCGTTTTGCTCACCATGGCAGCCACCGTGCGTGGCTTATGATGGGGGCTCGGTGAACAGCTGTCGGACTGTTATTCCAACGCGCGATTCAGCTCTAGCTGGTAGGACACCCCTTTCTGTCCCTACGGCTCCCGTCGCCCTGCGTTACCACCACCGGAGCCACCTTCGGGGGGCCCTTCAGGCCTTGTGGAGGAGGTGGAGGAGTTAGATGCACCTGCACTTAACCTCCACGGCTCGGGAGAAATGTTCACCCCGTCTCAGCGACCACAGCACGTATCGTGTTGGGGTCTGGCCACCTGGCCCTGTTTGACCTGATTCCAAGGTCAGGTCTTAACTTCTTTTAGGATGTCTAAGAAAGCAGACTTTTCGTAAGAAAAATGAACCACTTCACCACACAAAGGCCGGACAGAAAAGCCAAGAGGGTGCTTTAGTCAGAAGGGACAGCTTGGACAGGTAAGACGAGGCGGAAGCAGGGCCCAGAGGGTCCTGAGGGCTGGGAAGGGGGCCCCCACAGGACCAGGCCCGGCGTGGGAGGCACCGGCTGGGAAAACCCTCCAGGTGCAGCGGTGTTCCCTAGGGAAGGCTCAGGAGTCAAGCTGCAGCCACGGCCTGTGACTGGCCAGCGTGACGAGCAGGGAAGCCTCTGGGCCTCCCGCCCCCCAGGACGAACTTCCCGTCACTCTGCCTAGCCGTGACCTCAAGCGTCTTTCTCTTGAGTGCTGCGCTTTCCAGGAGTTTGGGTCGGAGCAGGCCCCAGAGCCCAGGGCAGCAGCGGCCCGGGGCCAGGAAGCAGGGCCTCCCCTGTGCCCCCAGGCTCCCGGGGGTCCTATGTGCTGGCTGGAACAGCGTGGTTGCCAGTTCTCCCTTGACCCAAGGAAGAGACCGTGCCCTGGTCTCCGTAAGCCCCCGTGTAGGCTGCAGTCCCGCAAGCCTGTTGCGGTTCAGGTGTCTCTTGAGCTGATTTCAAATCCTAGGCAAAGGCTGACACTGGAAGCAAGGGACCCGCTAAAGATTTTCTTAAAGGGTCTGGACTTGGAAATTGGATTCTATTGGTGGATTCAGATAACTTATCCAAGGCTCTGGTGGGTCCTACACTCCAGCCAACCCTAGCATTCAGCTGACCCCGTGACCCCAAAGAGCTGGCAGGGGAGCTGCCCGAAAGCTGTGTCTAGAGGCTGGAGGCCAGGACTGGCCTGGCCTCTCGAGGAGAAGAAACCGGGCCCTAGCTGCCTAACTTCACCGGGGAAAAAGCTGTCAGAATCCCAGGAGCGGAGCCCTGTTCACTGTCTTGGGAAGGGCCCGTGCGCTTCCTGGGGTCCTGGCTGGCCATCCCCTGTCCATACTACGTGCCCGTGAGGCTTCTGGAAAGGCTCCCCAGGACTGTGCTCGGCTCTGCATGGTGGCCAGTGTCCACCCTTGTGCGCTGAAAATGCAGTTGGCAGCCAGGCCTTGCCGAAGCCCCACACGGCCCCGGCACCGTGAAGCATCGCGGTGAGGGCTTATTTTGGGGGGGACAAGTTTGTGAATGCCTGACCATGGGGGACAAGCTCCTGGGCTGCGGTACCATGAGCCTGTGCCTGTTTGTACGGATGAGCGGGCTGGAGCAGCCCGGCTGGCCCACTCTGCAGGAAGGCACCAGACTGGAGCTGTCACCGTCGCTCGCACAGTGTCCCAGCCAGGTGAGCGACGACAGCGCAGCTGAGTGTCCCAGCAGTGGGGAGAGGCCCTGGTACGCAGGTAAGAACAGCCCAAGTGACATATGCCTCTGAACTCTCAACACGCGGTGACAAGGACACATTTGGTGCCGTGTCATGCCAAAGCAGAAGCAGAGAGGGAAAATGGGTCAGACGTAAGGGTGTGTTGTTGAACTAAGACGTCCAAGGCTTCAGATTTTGAACCTGAAGACACTGTGCCAGGGCCAGCAAGGGGCAGGGAGGGCGCGACGGGCAGAAGGGAGTGGAAACTGAGTGTGACACACACGAGCTGCGAAGCCGGAGGCATGATACCTGGTGAGTCACTGCGGAGTGTCCTGGGGGAGGGGGCCCCTGAAACAGAGAGAGTCCCCGGCAGTTACCCTCGCCACCGGGAGCGAGCCCACTGCGTGCCTTTTGCATTCTTAAAAGGCATTTGCCTCAAACGATTACGGGCACTTTTAAGTCAACCTTCCTGCGAAGCACCTGAAGCCCAGAGCCCCTGGAGAGGCTGGCCCAGGAAGGGACGAGCTGTTCTTTCAGGTGAAAAAGCAAATGCCCTTCTGAGTTTCGTGTAAGAACGCAGGCGCTTCCTCCCATTGTGCAGCCCTGTGCGGGGAGGCAAAGGCGCTAGGGTGAGCTGGTCCAAAGACCGCGGGGGGCTGAACCGGAGCAGTCCCGGGCGGAGAGCCTGCTGCGAATCTCACTTTGTCATCACGTGGTGTCACTGCCTCGTGTGCCTACAGCAAGAAGGTGGAGGCGGACGCCTCCGGCAGCCCCTCTGAGAACCGGCAGTGTGGCTCCCAATAGGGACCCTGGTCGGGCTCGAGGGCCTGTGTCAAGGTTTACAAAACTGACACTTGCTTTGCAGTTCCTTGTTCTCTGCGGAGCCGGTCAGGCTTGCCAGCCCTACTCCAGACTCCAGTGCTCGGTTTTAGGTGCTCGTACACCCAGGAGGCTCAGGAGGCAGGAAAGGAGCGCCCGCCTTCAGCCCGCGTCCCGTGCGCGTCCCGTTAGGACTGTGAACGGTCTGCTCCACGCGGGCCTGTACGGGGTGTGCGGCATACCCCCCGGAAGGGGGGCAGTGACAGCAGTGGGGTGAGAGCGGGGGTGGCAGCCCGCTCCCCCACACAGGAGCGTGCTCTGGGGCTCTTCGTGGTGACAGCAGCTGATGCCGCTGACAGTCAGCCCTGGGGGTTGCTCCCGCGCCCTGCTGGCCCTGAGAGGTTAGGTCTGGGTGCAGTGCCATCCGGGGCCCACAGGCCCCTCAGCATGCGAGGACTGGGGGCTCCTCGAACCCGGGTACCCTAAACCAGCCGCTCCCCTCCCCCCACCTCCTGCGCTGGTTCTCAGCGTCGCGTCCACGTGTCAGGCGCCTTCAGGTGGCTCAGGCACAGCACCGTCAGAGCAATTATGGTTGTCACGACTGTCAGACAGTTGTGATTGATTGTCAGAGAAAGTCTGGTTGGTGCTCTGTTTTGTCACTGCCTTTTTAGCTGAGAAGTAGGCCATCGGGCCACAGTCATCAATTTGTGGCCACAACAGCTAGAACATAGTTTTCTTTTCACTGTATTTAATCTCGATGCGACCTACTGATGCAGGTGACGCTGATTTAACCATTATAGGGGTAGTGATTCACACAGTTAATTTTTTTAAAAAGTCACGTCAACAATAGCACAGATAGTAAGAAGCTGAGGCAAAATGGCAGAGTTGGTTGAGAAGGACAGAGGCTGGAGAAACAACTCTGACTCGATGGCTGAAGGTTCACTCTGCACCCCGCAAGCCCCACACGCTGGTCATGAAGTAACAGGACGAAACCTCTGCTCGTGGGCTGGCGGCCGAGAGTGAAGGCGGACTGTGAGTGAGGTAACTCACCGAACAGCAGCTTACGTGGTGACAGGTGGGCAAGAGGGCTGTAGGGCGTGCGGCTGGAAATTTTAGACAAGGTAACAGATGAGTGAACGTCTGAAGGAAAGAAAGGCCAGCCATGCGGAGGGCGGGGGCGAGCATTCTGGCAGAGGGTGCAGCCAGTACACAGGCCCTGGGGTCGTACGCAGAGGTCGTGAAGGGCCTGGTGGAACCAGCCATCGTAAAGACGTTGCTGTGGCCCTGAGTGAGGAGGAAGCCATCGGAGGGTTCCGAGCAAAGGAGGGACGTGACTCCATTTAAATAGGACCCCGCTGTCTACTGTGTCGAGAGCAGACTGAGCAGGGAGGCCCATGAGGAGCCGGTGAAAGTCGTCCAGACGGGAGGGGAGGGTGGCTTGGACCAGGGTGGTGAGAAGTGCTTGGAGGCTAGATGCACAGTATCTTTAAGGGAGGTGACCAGGTTTTCCGACAGACTGGAGGTAGCAGAGAAAGGAGAGAGAAAGCTAAAGAATGGCTGGGTTACTGCAACTGTTGTTCCATGTACTGAGCTGGAGAAGACCAGGAGAGGTTTAGGGGTGAAGGGGTTCGATCAGGGCTCAGGCTGGGTGTGAGCTGCACGTTAGGTGTCGAGCAGGGTCTGGAGTTCAGGAAGAAAGTAGGAAGTCACCAGCCGTCAATGGAATTTTAAAGCCACGAGGCTGGCGGAGATCACCGAGGGAGGCGTGGGCAGGGGCGGCCGTGAGGGCAGGGCCACGGCGCGCAGGCAGAGGGGACGAAGAAAGAAGCCAGGAAGGTGGGATGGACCCGGGTGAGGCGTCTGGGAAGCCCAGGGAGGAGCGACGGGCTGTAGCCCACAGTGGCGCCGGGCCAGGTCCTGGCTGCCCACTGGACTAGTTTGTGGTCAGGGGCTGTAGAGGCGTGGGCTCAGGTTTTTCAGCTGGTGCAATGACTCTGTGAGGGAGAAAGTTGCAGAGGAGACAGGAAAGGATTTCTGGAGCAAGGTCCTTGAGTAAACAGGGACAGGCCCAATGGAGCAGGTGGTCTTGATTAGGAATGGGGGGAAAAGAGGAAATGAGCTTAGATGTTGGGAGGTCAGTGGGGAAGTGAACCTGCTTTCGTTTCTTGAGTTTGTTTTTCGGTTAAGTAGGAAGTCAGCTGGGAGGAGGGCGGGCGGGGCGTGTCGGTCAGCGGGGAGGGAGAAGCAGGTGTCCTCGAGTGGGAGCCTAAGGGCCCCTCAGTGCCGGCAGCCCAGAACTTCCCACAGGAAGTGGCGGCTCAGTTGTTGGCTTGTCTCACGCCATTTTGAGCTGCAGAAGGTGGGAAGTTGGGTTTCACGTGGGCGGTTTTAACCAAGTGGGGACAACAAAGCAGGAGGTCCTAGTGTTGAGGATGTAGGAAGGCTGACGGTGGCCGCTGAGCGGGGGCTCGGCCAGGGGGTGGGGGCTGCGAGGGGGTGAGAGGTTTGACCCCAGTGGAGACAGGAAGGGGCAGCGGGCAGATGACGCGATGCTCGGTGGTCACATGAGGTGATGCCTGGGGAGGGGCAGAGTCCCAGAGGAGAGAAGGTCAAGGACGTGAGAGGCCGGAGGAGTGTGGGAGAAGGGCAGGCGCTGGGAGCGAGACCTCCAGGGGACCAGTGGGCAGGAGCCCAGGGAGCAGGGTGGTGGCCTGCCCGCCCGCTGCGGATGCGGGGGGGTGGGGGGTGGCCTGGAGCTGGCGGGTGGAGGCCAGGGGTGCTGCTCAGCACCCTACAGTGCCCAGGCCGGTCCCTGTGATAAGAACAATCACCTAGCCCCAAACGACACGGCGCTGAGAACCGGCTTCGAGGAGGCGGGTGGAGCGCAAGGCGGAGGGAGGCGGCTCCGGAGGAGGGCTGCTGCCGTGGGCGCGGCGCGGGCCTGCAGAGGGGCCGGGGCTCTGGGGCGCGCGCCCCCTCACCTGAGCTTGCTCTTGAGCGCGGTCACCTCGCGGCCCATGGCCTCGTTGCTCTCCGTGGCCTCGTCCAGCTCCCGCTGCAGCTTCCTGCGGTTGGCGTTGATGCGCTGGGACTCCTCCTCGGCCTCCTCCAGCTGCCTCTTGAGTTGCTTGACCTTTGCGTTTCCTTTCTCTGCCTGTCGGGGGGAGGCCGGGGTCAGGGGTCAGAGGGCGGGGGGCCGCGAGGGGGCCTGTGGGCGGACCAGGGCCCGCGGCGCCGGCGTACCTGCTCCTTGTACTGCTCGGCGGCCTTGCGCTCGTCCTCCACCTGCAGCAGCACCTCCTTCAGCTTCTTGTCCTTCTGCTTCAGCGACTTGGCGGCTGCTTGCTTCTCTCTGCACACGTGGGGGGGGTTCCTTTGTAGTTGGTGTGCATTTCGCACCGGCACCTGGCCCCGGGCGGGCACTCTTCCCAGCCCCCACTCAGGGCTCATCCCAAGCACCCGACACGGAGCGCAGTCGGATTCGGCCATGCAACGGAAGAAGCCCCAACACCTGCTCTAACGTGGGTGAACCCTGAAAACGTGCTCAGTGGGACAAGCTGGTCCCAGGCCTCGCCTGGTGTGCCTCCTCGTGCAGGGACCAGCCGGACTAGACCGAGAGACAAGGTAGATGAGGGGTGGGAGGAGTAGAGGGGACGGCCCAGGGCACAGAGTTTCCTGCTGAGCTGCTGCAGCTGCCCTGCGCTTGACCGGTGAGGGCGGCCCTGTCTGTGACTCTACTCAGAGCCACTGACTCGCCCACGCTGGGTGGGGGCGCTGCGTCCGTGGTCAGTGAAGCCACTACCAGACACAAAAGAGTCGGTCACAAGCCTCACGCTGTGCACTTGCAGCTCAGTCTTCCCCCATTTTGTGCTGAATGAGTTGTTGATTCGGACTTTTTGTGTATCCGTTACCATGACACCCAGCAAACACAGGTTAGGAAAAGCCACGTGTGCTGGTGGGAAGGCTGGCCGGGGTCACTGAGGAACGCGCCTGAGAGCAGCTGGCGTGGCCCGGCCCGGCCTGGCCCTGCGTCCTCAGGTCTCCCGGCACCGCTGCAGCGTGGGTGCCCGGACTCATTTCACAGCCAGAACCGACGCCCGGGGCGGGAGCTGACTCCCGGGGTCGAGCCGGCGGTCCTCGCAGCCCTGGTCCCGCCGTACCTGGCCTCCTGCTCCACCTGCTCCTCCAGCTGTGCGATCTTGGCCTCCAGTGCCGCGATGCTGGACTTGAACTTGGACTTGACCGCCCCCTCCATCTCCTGCAGCTTGCTCCGCAGCTCCTTGTTCTGGCGCTCGAGCTGCTGCCGGGCGCTCTCGTTCTTCTGAGCCGCGCTGCGCTCCGTGGCCAGCTCGTTGCTGAGCTGCTCGGCCTGGCGAAGGAGCGTGACGGCGGTGAGGCGGATGGCCCGGAGGCCGGGGCGCGGGGTCCACCCAGACCAGCTTCTCCCGCGGTCCCCGGCCTCCTGCCTGCACCCAGGCGTCCTCCCTCTCCAGCCACCAGCTCCTTCCGGGCCCTCCACCGAGGCTTAGCTCATGGGGCCGCTCTTCCAGGCGGCACCCCAGTGCCCCCCAGGCCCCTGCTTTCCAGGACCTGCGGTGCACGCCCCTGACCCAGCGCGGGGCTTTGGGGCTCGAGCCCGCCTGCTGCGGGGGGGACCCCACACCTGCTGCGTGGCCTTGCGGACGCGGTCGCTCATGGCCTCCATGTTGCCCTGCTCCTCCTCCAGCTCCTCCTCCAGCTGCGCGATGCGGGCCTCCAGGCGGCGCTTCTCGTCCTGCAGCGTGTTCCTAGGGACATGCAGCCGTGTCGGGGGCCGCCGGCCTCCCGGCCCGCAAACTCCCTCTCCTGGGAGGAGCAAGCCTTGGAGTTGCCCTCGCGTATTACTGAGGAGACCAGGCTCAGAGAGGCTCAGAGACTTGTCCAAAGTCACACAGCTGGGAAGTGGGGGGCCAGGACCCGAACCCAGGTGGTGTCAGCAAAACCAGGCCTGTGATAAGGACCAGCGCTCGTCTCCTCCCTGACGTCCCCAGCTGCCCCTGTCCCCACCATGCCGCTCCTTCAGAATGAATGAAGGTAGCCACACTCCCAGATAGGGATTAGAAACCCTGACAGCCCCGTCACGAGCTCCGCTGAGCACGCTCTCATTTTCAGCGTTAGCATGGGGGGCCCGGAGGCTCCCCCGTGAGCTGCGTCTCCCTCACCCTGAGTCTCACACCCCCTTTCCTCTCCTGGGGCTCCATACCTTCCGGACACACTGCTGGCCAGCTCCTCAGCCAGCTCCTCCTTCTCTAGGTCTGCCTGTTTGCGAGCCCTCTCAGCCGCGGCTAGATCCTGGATGGTGAGGGGTGGGGAGGAAGGAAAGGGCTGACCCCCGCCGCACAGCCACCCTGCGCCTGTCACCAGGCCCTCAGCAGTCTAAGCCACCCCTGTAAATGGCCGCACGTCCTCTGAGCTCAAGGAGACCCTGCAGATACGTCAGAGGGCAAGGCCGCGTGTCTTCCCAGGCCCTGACTGTGAGGGCCACCCACGTGGGAGGCACAGCCAGGGTGCCAGGGGTGGCTACCGCCACACCCCTACCCGAGGTGCACATAGCGAGGAGGCGGCCTTACCTCCTGCAGCTGCATGAGGTCTGCTTCTAAGCTCTTGGCTTTCTTCTCGTTCTCTTTGGCCGTGGCGAAGATCTCGTCTCTGGAGGCACGGGAATCTTCCAGCTCTCTCTGGAAATCCTTCATCTGAGCCTGCATGAGACGACGGGAAGGACAAGCTCAAATCCATGCCAACCCCTAGGATGCTCCATGAGTAACCACAGAGAAGTCCCTGTTGCATGGGCGTTGCCCCCAGCCTCGGGTGGCTGTGTGGGGGTGCCGTTCAGGAGGTGCTCAGCAGGAGGTGCCAAGAGACGGTTCTGTGAGCTGAGGGCCTTGGCCAAGAGCCTGGCAACAGTGCGGGACCCAGGGCAGGGGACGGGCACCAGCGGCGGCGAGGGCCTGTGTCTCTTGCCGCTGCCGCTCCGGGGAGCCGGCCCCTCGCCCCGCCCGCACGCCAGACGGCACCCACCTGCAGCTTGCGCAGCTGCTTGACGGCCTCCTCCCTCCCCTTGATGGCCGAGTCCGCCTGCAGCTCCAGGTCCTTCAGGTCCCCTTCCAGCTTCTTCTTGGCCGCGGCCGCCAGGGCGCGCTGCTTGCGCTCGTCCTCCAGCTCCGTCTCATACTCGTGGAGCTGAGCGGGGGAGAGAGACGCTGCGGCTGGGCTGGCCGCCCCCGGGGACGCGTCCCCGCCTCGGCCAGCACGCACTGAGCTCCCGAGGCGTGCGCGGCCACCTGCAGGGCGGGTTTTCTCACCCCCAGGGCACAGGTGAGGAGAGTCTCCGTGAGGCCAGGAAGTGGTGGTGGACAGGAGGAAACGGCCACCTCCCCTGCCCTCTCCCCTGCCCCGGCTTACCTGCCTCTGCAGCTGCCGCCTCTTCTCCTCGTTCTGCTCGTCCCGGGCCTGCAGGTCGCGCTCGAACTGGCCCTTGAGGGCCTGCATGTTGACTTCCAGCCGCAGCTTGGCGTCTTCCGTCGCCTGCAGCTCGTCCTCCAGCTCCTCCAGCTGGGTCTTCATCTCCTCCATCTGGGTTTCCAGCGCCCGCTTGGACTTCTCCAGCTCATGGACCTTTTATGTGAGGGTTGGCGTCATGAAGATGGTCAGGCAACCCACAGCGACAGGCGGCTAGCCCACTGCGGTCAGGGAGATGATGGCTTTTGCCACCCGCAGGGAGCATGACCAGGAGTCGAGACCAGCGCCTTCCTCTCGGAACCCCTGACTGAGACCTCACCCCACGTGCTATTCCCAGCCAGGTGCCCTCTTTGCACCAGCCCAAGCGACTGCCTTCGATTCTCGATTACCGCTTAACGCGGAAGAGGCCCAGAGCCAAGCACCCCACAGACTGATCAGCAGCAGAGAAGGTGGGTTGGTGAAATCCAGACCAGCAAAGACTTGGATAAAGAGCAACTTACGTTTTTGCCTACGTCATCCTTGGAGCTAACCAGATCCTCCATCTCGGCTTTGAGCATCTTGTTGGTCCTCTCCAGCTCCTCCTTGGCTTCCAAGGCCTCCTCAAGGGCCCGCGCCAGAGACAAGGCTTTGGTTTCCTTTTCCCTGGCTTCCGCCTCGGCTCTGTCCCTTTCATCCGCATACTTGGAAGAGATGTTCTTCTCCTCGGCCAGCAGCTGCAACACAACGGAAGACCCACAGGTGGCCTCTAGACACGCCCAAGGTTCAGCTGCATTTCATCCCAAAGCCGCGTGTCCTGCTGAATTTGTCCAGGTGCAGGTGTGAGTCATTGAGAAATCTGTGGACACTGTAATAAGCTTGCTGTCTTGTCTGACTCCTCCGACAGCCTTGTGCAGAGCCAGCGTCTGCTAAATCCTTATGCTTTGAAGCCACTAACGCTACCCTCGGTGCTTAGAATAGACTGCTACTGAGGTCAAAGTGACATTTCATCCTGCCAGAGGCCACTCACTCTTTTCTTCTCTCATGGCCCCAGTAGGAAATGGTGAGTGTGTGGATGGAGCGGCACACACTCTGCTTGAAAAAACGGTTCAAAGAACACTCCGTACTGACGTGATCTCATCTCCAGAGAGAACAGCACGTCACATGTTGTAACATCCGAAACTAGACTTCCGTAATCCAGCAAAGAAAGTAACTAACAGGCACTCCCAAACAGCACCATCAACACAAAAACCCTATCCTGTGAGGGACAGGGAAATAATAAAAGTGACCTCGGGCCCTCAACTGGATACTGAAACAGCAGATGAAAAGCAATGAGGACACGGTGACAGCACAAGGAAGGGACAGCTGGTGGGAAGAGGAGGAGCCAGCATGTGTACGGGAGCTGGGTGCTCTGCGTCCAGTTACTTGCAAACCAATATTTACTAAATCTGAACAACAAAGGTTAAGAGTTGGTATTTAGGGGTTTGGTCATACAGGTACATATGCATTTATCAGAGTTCAGTGCGTGCGCACTTAAGATCTGTGCGTTTCAGTGTATGTCAATTTTACCTCAAAAGAAGCAAAAAAACCTCTAATATATGCAATGCTGAGGCATCAAGGGGGAAGACGTCTAGCATTTGCTTTGAAATGCATCTAATAGATAACATACAATGACAGATATGATTGGTCCTTCTGAACAAACACGTGATGGAGTGAGTATGGCAAAATGTTAGCGAGCGATCCCAGGTGGTAGATGCACAGGTGTTCACTGTGCAGTTCTTTCTGCTTTGCTATGTGCTTGCAATTCTTCGTAATGAAATGTTATGGAACAGTGATATTTAAAAGGTAGAAACTGAATTACCTGAACTATCCAGTAGCCACTCAAATACCAACTGAATAAAATAAACGAATAAACCTTGTTCTTTATCGGAGCCAGAAACTAAGGCATCACTGGCTTTGCAGATGGCCCTGTGGTAGCACCTGGAAATTACGTCACAGCCGTCAAGACCGCCAATGTGCTTGCTCTGACTGACCTAAGAACCCTTCCGTTTCACAGTCACCCCAAGCCAGCCAGCTTGCTGTCGCTTCCAGCAAAGCAGGCGTGGGATGCTGACACGCTTCACAGACCCGGCCGCCCCGGCCACGTCTGCGAACCACGGAGGGGCCCCTCCCCTACCTGATCGAACTTCTTCTGCTTCTTTTCCAGGTTGGACACCAGTTGCCGCTGGTTGTCCAAATCGACGACCAGGTCGTCCAGCTCCTGCTGAAGCCTGTTCTTGGTCTTTTCCAGTTTGTCGTAAGCAGCGGCCTTCTCTTCGTACTGCTGGGTGAGGCCTTCGAGTTCCTTCTGGAACCTCTTCTTGCCCTCTTCCAGGGACTCCACAGTGCTGGCAAAGTCCTGCAGCTTCTTCTTTGAATCGGAGAGCTGAAATGGCAGGGTTCAGAGTGGGGCGAGAGGAGGGCGGTGAGTGATTCCTCTCCCTGGCCCCAGACCCTAAGAAGCCACCACCTTCTTCTCATTGAAGAAATTCAACAGCAGGGGGAGCCCGTAAGCCCAGCAAAGTGGTGCCCAGGCTTTGCACAGTGCGTCAGCCCCTGATCGACCCGGCGGGCTCAGGCCCGGAGAAGCAGGGACACTCGGCCGGCACCTGGACGTTCAGAGTCGAGATGTGGCGCTCCAGGTTCTGCTTGGCCTCCATCTCCTCGTCCAGCTGTTCCTGCAGGCTGTTCCTCTCGTCCTCCAGCTGGCGCAGCTTGGTGGACACGTTCAGCTTCTGCCGGGTTTCTTCTTGAAGCAGCTCCTGTGAAAAGGACACGTGGAAGTCCTCAGATCCGCCGCCAGGAAGGCAGTACCCCAGGCCCCTCGGGGTGATGTGGCAGCATACACACCTGGGTGTCCTGGAGCTGGGACCCCAGGGTGGCCACGTCCTTGGCCAGTTTGATGGCCTTGCCCTCCGCCTCGTTGAGCAGCCCCGTGACACTCTCCACTTCGTTCTGTGGGTGCAGAGACACTGGTTAGTTGCAACTTCTAGAACAGGGTCCTCTTTAAGTAAGAGGAGCCCTGTTTACTCTTGTGGTACCTACGGACTGAGAAGTAGCCATGAGCTGTGGGGCCTGATCACGGTGACTCCGTGGCTCCCAAGGGAAGTGCGTCACCTACAAGTTGGGATCCCTGGTTCTAAGAACCTGTTAGAGCCCCCACTCTAAGGACTGGGCTCTGGCCCTGCGAAATCGATGCGGATCCTTGCCAAGGTCGGCACAGATGGAGCAGCAGGTCTCCAGATACCAAGAGACTCTGGACTCGCCCCACAAGGCTGGAGAAGAGGATTCAGACCGGGTGGCACCGTCACTTCCGAGCGGCCCTGTCCCCACCGTCCCTCCCCCACCCCTACTCTTCGCCCTTCTGCTGACTCTTAGGGCCAAAACCAAAGATGCAGATGCCAAAGGTGAAGCCCTCTACCGCTTTCTCTGCCTTTTACTCAGGCCTGGTATCTGTGAGCAGGAGCTGCTGGCCTACCACCCGTCCTCGCCTTTACGGGGAGGACATAAATGGTGGCGACTCCACGCGTCCAGGACGTCGCCGGTGTTAGGACAGCAGCAGCCCTGCGCTCCGCCGGGTGTGCACGATCCACACTTGGTGCTTCCCCTGCTCTCGTGATGCGCCGTGAGCGCACAGAGTACTTATTCAGGAGGCTGGCCTTTGAGCCCATGGGTGCACAGTCGGGCCAAACGTCTGTGCAAACCTAATTCAGACAGAAGATACACAACTGTGTCACTCCCCAGCTCAAAACCCATCGTGGCTCCCTTTCACTCAGAGTGAAGACCAGCGTACACATCACAGGGCCTCGACGTCTGCGTCACCTGGCCGCAGGCTGCCTCTCTAGTCCGTTTGTACCAGTTTCTCCTTCCAACCTGGCATCTAGCTCCACCGGCCCCGCGTGATCTAATGTCCACGCACGTCCGGGCCTGGGCATGGGCCGTGCCCCCTGCTTGGCAGAGCGGGGCTCGTCTGTCAGACTCTGTCCTTCCGGAAGCTTCTCTCAGCTCCTTCCATGGGGCGAGCCCTCTTGTTTACGCTCGCTGCAGCGTGTCCAGCCCTGTCCAGCCCCGTTTCACACTCATCTGTGTGATGAGTAACGGCCTTCGCTCCGCCAGGCTGGAGTTCCCTGGGCAGTGCCTGTCTCCTTCCTTGCTAGACTAGACGTGGCGCCCGGCCTACAGCACGGACGCAGCAATACTTGAACGAACAGATGGTTCTTAAAGATTATAAAATGGACAGAGTGACCGTCCCCGGAGGAGTGTAACGAGAGAAACGACCTGCTTTGCGGCGAGGGCGCCGTGCCCCTCACGGAGCCCGCGGCAGAGCCGCCCCGAGCCGGGCCGCCCCCCGCGGCAGCCTCACCTGCAGCTTGTGGACCTTGTCGTTGAGCTCGGCCCGGGCCCGCTCCCCGTCGCTGCACTTGGACTGCAGCTCCTGCAGCTGCACCTCCAGCTTCTTCTTCTTGTGCTCCACCTCCTGCTTGGCCTGGCTCAGGCTCCGCAGCTCGCCTGCCAGGTCTGCGTTCTCCTTCTCCAGCGTCTGCTTGTTCTTGTCGAGGTTGGCCTTGGCCTGGCCGAAGAAGCAGAGGGCGGGGAGGGCGTCAGGCCGTGGCCAGAGAGCGCGGTGGCCTCCGGCCTCCGTCCTTGTCCCTTCCCCTCCCCCAGGTAGGTTGCGGGACCTGTGGGTGTTGCTGTGGCTGGGATGTGGCGGGGAAAGGGAGGGCACAGAACCACTGGGAAGACTTCTTGGACTCTTTCTCAAGCTCGGAGGTCGCAAACCTGTCCCGTCCAACCCTTCATTACTTCTTGAAAAGTAATTGCCAACATTTTAATAAAGGAATGTCACCTAAAACTCTGGACTCTCAGCTTCTCTTTTAAATAATCGAACGTTCTGTATCACGATTGTGGTGGTAGTTACACAAATGCATACATTTGTCAAAATTCATTGAGTTATACGCTTAAAATTGGTGCATTTTACTGTATACTGTATATACCTCAATAATTCTGACTTTCAGAAACGCTAAAGATCTGGAAACGGGAGTCTTGCCTTCCTTCAAGGCAATGAGTAGCAGCTAGTCCAAGTCACAGCCCACCTGGCCCCGTCCCCACCAGCCCCCTCGCCATCGGTCATCATCCATCGCACACCGATGCTTGTGTGGTAGTTCAGAGAAAGTCATTTTATCAAACCGGCTCCTGTGGGCACTGAGTTTCCCTAAGATACAAAGTGTTTGGGGCAAAAGCAGGAGAGACGAAGGGGCTTCTCCCAGGGCTGTAGTGGGAGAACAGAGGCGAGAGAGGTGTGTGGGTCCCCTGGGCAGAGAGAACAGAACTCGGCCTCCCCACAGCCCCTGGGAAGGTCCCGTGGTGTCCAGGCAGCAGCAGAAGCCGGTCCTCTGCCCCAGGTGTGACTGCGCTGTCGGGACTTAAGATAGGGACAATGGTGCCAGTTGATAAGCAAGGGAAGCCTCAGGGGATCTGGGCTCCCCGAAACTTGAGCCCAGAACGGTGGCAAAACCACACGTGTGAGGGAAAGACGGTAGGAATGACAAGAGTTTCCCCAACAAGACGAGGGGGCCTGGGTGTCACTTCCGTACAGTCGTCAGCGTGGAAGTGCGGACGGCCCTCTGTCAGCGCCCTGGGAGGGGGGGCGGGGCTTCGCACCGCTGCCCGCGTCCCAGCTCAGCAGTGTCTGCTGGCGGCTCCAGCAGCAGAGAGCCCTGGCCGCACGCTGGGGGCCTGCTTCCAGCCCCTGCTCCCGTCCGATGACCGCCTGGCTTGAGGACGGCCAGTTACATGTTTGGGGGCCCTGCTCTGCAATTCATCTAGTTTGTGGGGTACCTAGAAAAATGCAGGAGTGTGGGGGAGCCGTAGCACTGAGGGCGATGCAATTCAGATGTGAGGGAAGCGATGTGGCAGGATGTCACAAGCTAAAATTCACCCGTGGGAATGCAACACAAGGAAATTCTCCACAGGGGGAGAAGGTCCCAGCTGTGGGAGCCAGCGCTGGGTCCAGCTGTCTCAGACCACGCCAGGGCTGCTCTGCCACCGAAACCCGAGGAGGACAGCCGACCTCGCCGCGGAGAGATTAGGTGGGCACGCCATTCCCGACGCCCTTCCAACGCCGCGCTGCCTGCCGCGCTGCCTGCCTGTGGGGGGCAGTATTCTGTGGACGCCCCTGGAGAGGCCCAGCGGGGGTCCACAGCCAGGCTGCCTGGGTTCAAGTCGTGGCTCCGTCACGGGCTGTGTGTGACCCTGGGTGCGTCCCTTCACCTCTGCGCACTCTAGGGCTGTTTCTTCGGTGTAAAGCGGGCTGACCAGCGCGTGGCTGTGAAGGCTGACTGACCACGTACACGGAGCACCTGAACGCCGGCTGGCGTGGCCACCAGAGCCCCGCACGGCGTGCGCTCGTCTCAGTCCAGACCCTGCCTGACGGGGGGCTATTTGCAGCTGCGGGCGTGTTGTCCTTTGACGTGTTACCGCACACGAAAAAGCATCGCGACTCACCCTCTTGAACTGCTCGAGCTGCTCGGTGAGCTCCTCCACAGCCTGCGTGTGCTTCTGCCTCATCTCCTGGACCTGGGCCTCGTGGGACCGGGTCTCCTCGTCCAGGGCCTTCTTCAGCACCGTCACCTCTTGCTCCCTCTTGGCCCTGGACGGAAGAGCACAGTGGATGGTGGCTGTGAGGAGGCGGAGCCGCTGCAGACGGTGCCGTGTGAAGGGACCAGAGCCCTCCCGGGACCCAGAGCTGCCCTCTCCATCACCGCCTCTCCCTAGATGTGTGGCCCGGAGTGGGGCACCTGACCTCTCTGGACCTGCAAGTTCCTCAGCTGCAAAATGAGTGTTACCTGCCTTGGCTCTCTGGGGGTGGACAAACCAATACATAAAATTGTACTGTTGAGAGAACTACAAAATGAATTGCAAAATGTTTCTGAAATATTAACAACTCTTATTTCCTGAGCAAGTACTATATGCCAGGCCCGACCTAAGTTCTTTGTATACATCATCTCATATAATCTCTTCCGAGCGACCCTAAGAGGCAGGTATGTTATCAACTCCATTTTATAGATGAGGAAATGAAGGCTGAGAGAGAGTGAGCGGCTTGCCTGTGTTGTCACAGCCAGTGTGTGACAGCGCCAGGATCTGAACTCAAACAGCCTGACTCTGAGCCCGTGCTTTTAGCTTCTTCGGGTCGCTGGCCAGGTGGGGAGGAGGATGCTGTGCTGGCCTCCTGGCACAGGGAAGTGCTGCGGCCCAGAGCCCAGCGTGTGGGAGGTAAATCTGAATGTTAGCACAGCACCTGACACAGGACGTTCTCAAAGTACGCGTGTATGTTTGTCTGTATGTTTGTCGAATGAGTAAATGACCTGGCTTCACTAAAGTTGGCATTCCTTATCTGGCAGGAGACCTGTTGTTGTTCTGTTGTCCGTCTGATTGCCTGCAGTGAATCTTAAATCGACCAATCTGATAATGTTATTTAAAAATTTAACACAAAACATACACATTTGCTGACTAGAGCCTGGAGATTTACCTACACACACACCTACACACACCTACACACACAGGAAAAGCCAGAGGGGACACTAACTAAAGGCAGGGTTTTGGTGCATACTTTTCTACAGTTTTCCAATCGCTCTCTGATTATGTCCCACTATTGCGATCCGAAATAGTAAGATGAAAATTAACCATGCTTAGGTCAGTCACAGCAAACCGCAATCCGGACGGCAAATGTAGGGCCCGAGGAACCCTGTGATTCAGGGTGTTCTGGGGTTTCTCCCCTTTGCACCAGCCATCGCATCAGCGTGGGATGGCAGGGCCCCCTCACCGGAGCTCCTGCTGGGTGGCCGTGCTGTCCAGCGTGTCCTCCAGCTCCGTCTTCAGCGCCTCCAGCTCCTCCCCCAGGTCTCGCTTCTGCTTCTCGGCCTTGTTTCTCGCGGCCCGTTCCGAGTCCAGGTCCTCCTGCAGGTCCGAGATGTGGCCCTCCAGCTCCCGGATCTTCTTCAGGGCGTTGTTCTTCTGAGCAATTTCATCGTCGAGCCTGCCAGGGACAGGGCACCGGAATTAAGGACCTGGGGTTCCGGGCCTCTGCTGTCTCACGGCATGGCCGGCCACACATCGTTTTCTGGATCCAGCCACTCGAATTCCATAGATATCAAACACGTTCCTCCCCCGTCCCCAAGACCCAGATCCCTCCTTGTTACGCTGGACTGCTTGGAGATTTACAAAGGACGTGAGTTCTAGGGTCTGATATAAAAAAATAGGTAATGGGCGTGTGTGTGTGTGTGTGTGAATGCAAAGCACTGGTCCCAGACTAGCAAGGTGCCTAGTTCACAGTAGGGGCTTAAGAGATGCCTTCTGAACACTGGACAGTTTTTCTTCCCTGGCAACTACTTGTTTGTTCTTTCTTCCACTTGCTCAGGTGGTGACTGAGTGCCTGCTGCAGGCAAAGCCCCGGGCCAGGCGCTGCTTGGGGGACGTTAAAGCCAGGGCCCTCAGGCCGGGGGAGGCAGTGGCGTGGGCCAGGGCGGGCCGTGGGCAGCATGGGGAGCTGAGAGCACGGCGAGCCTCGTGCGAAGGGCTCCCTCCTGAGAGCTGGCTTTGGCCATGACGGATGGAAAGGGAACGGCACAAGCGAGGCACAGTGGCAGGATTCTGCGGGACAGGGCTTCGGTCGGACCACACTTGGGAATGGGCGACAGCAAGAGAGGAGGCAAAACGGCTGGGTCAGGGTCAGGCTGCGGAGGGTGGGGGACTTCGAGGGCCAGGCTAAGACCTGGTCTTTCCTGTACAAACCAGCAAAGTTTTTTGGGCAGGTTCACGACTCAGAGGATGCAGCCTGAACCAGAAGAGAAAGAGCTGGCTAGTGGATCAGTCGGAAAGTTTTGGGGCTCAAATCTCAGCTCTGCCTTTTATGGCTGGGTGACAGTCACACGTTCCTCTACCTCCCTGGCTCAGCTTCCTCTTCAGTGAAATGGAGGGAAGAGCAGCACACCTGGCCAGGTGTCTGCAAAGATACTGCTTCAAAAGAGCTGAGCGCCCAGTGCGTGGGCAAGTAACCATCAGTTGTTGCTGCTGCAAGTTTCCCAGCGTGAGGCCATTAGTGTGGACCCAGCTCGGAGGCGGGACACAGAGGGACTGGGTATGGGGCACGTGTCAAAGGACGGGCAGAATCTGAGGGCTGCTGCCTGCCGGGGGCAGGAGGAGAGGGACCTTGGGAAGAGGGCTTGTGGGAGAGGAGGGTCATCCCAGCCTCAGACCTGCGGCGTGTGGGGTGCCCAAGGAAGGGACTCCGTGGGCAACTGGAAATGCGGGACTAGTGTAGACGAGAAGGGCCTGGGTGTCCCAAAGACAGACGCCATGGGAGACAGTGTGAAGGGAAGAGAAGAAAGTCACAGGCACGGTTCCGGAGGCCTGGCCCGGGGGCGCCTGGCATGAGGTGGAGGCGTGCGGGGAGGAGGAGGGAGACTGGGGCGCTACCTGGCCAGGGCCGCCTGCAGCTCCTCCTCCTTCTTGGCCAGCTGCATCTTGAGCTCCGCGATCTGCGCCTGCAGGTCGGCAATCTGCTCGTGGAAGTCGCTGGCCTCGCCCTCCAGCTTCCGCTTCAGCTTCTCCAGCTCCTGCCGGCTCTTCTCCTCCTTCTTCAGCCGCACTATGGCAAAGCCAGGGGCCCGTCAGGAGGTGGAAGCCGCCAGAAAGACGCCCGGAGGACCAGCCTTTCACTGTCTCGGGAAGGACCCTCAGCCCTGAGGGAAAGCCCCTTTGCTTATGAATGGGTGTTGACTAAGGGTGACTGGGGAGCCGGGAGAGGGTTTCCTGCTCTTCTCTTGAAATTTCATTCTGAACTTTCCTCTCTGATTTTCTTAGTTTTAAAATATCCGTTCAAAGCCTCTTTGGGTAGCCAGTTTACCTTCCAGTTCTGAAATCATAGATTCGTGCTTATTTTTCAACTTGGTAAGATTCTTGGCCTTTTCTTCCTCTTCCGCGAGATTCGTAGTTAAGTCACTAATCCTCTCTTCAAGGAGTTTTCGCTCCTTTTTTGGAAGAGAAAAAAAAAAGTGTCGTTAGCTTTTTTCTTTTCTTCAGGCTCTGCATTTCACTTTTAGTAATGTCCAGATGAACAGCTGAAAGGAAAAGCCACATTATAATCAAATGCAATGGTGAAGAGAGGTTCCTTAACTTTTAAAAAGCAGCCACTTCTCTGGCCAGTGGGGTCCTCTTCCCCTTTCTGCCACATGCCAGGTCTTCCCCGCCTCAACTCGGGCCCTCTGCACAGGCAGGGCCATCTGCCTGGGATGCTCCTTCGGCCCCTCTCCCTCCAACTTCTCCTCAGTCTCCAGGTTCCCACTTAAAAGTCATTTCTTCCAGGAAGCCTTCCCTGAATTCCCTACCTCTTCTAATACGGTAGACGTTTCCTTCAGAACCCTGGTTGCAATGGTAATTAATGGTTACGTGGATGATTATCTATTTCCCGTTATCACTAGAGTACAAGCCCCGTGAGGGCAGGGTCCTCCTTCACCATCCACGCCCTGCATGCAACAGGGCAGCTCATGGTGGTGCCTGCTGACATCTAGCTTAAGGAGCTAAAAGGAGCCTGCCCTCAGTGCAGCTGGCTGGGGGTTGCTCACTAGGGTGCCCTGCATGTCCTGGTTTGCACTGGGACCTTCCCCAGCTTTGGTGCTGACAGTCCCACATCCCAGAAACCCCTCCCCGCCAGGTGAGCCGGGACAGCTGGCTCCCTCTGACCGACGGGGTCCACGAGGGTGTGGGAGAGGCCCCGGAGTCTCAGGCGCATTCGCCTCCTTCGCACAGCCTGGGGTTTCCACTGGGCACAGGGTTTCTCAGGCTTGTTCCGTGGCAGCCCCGGCACTGATGAGACCACCGGGGACCCAGTCCACAGCACACCTGCATCCAGACAGCGGGCACAAGGCCACCTGGTCACTGCTGGAGGAAACCCTTTGCTCAGCCCTCAATACCTCGTGTGTGGCTAACAGGGGAAAGTAATCTGCAGCCCTTGTCCCTGATGGACCCGTCGTTTGAACACGGACACTCCTCCCCACTCGCCTTTGACAGCTTATTGTTCTGATCGTCCATGACCAGGATCTCATCCTCCAGTTTCTTGATCTTGGCCTCGGCCGTGACCTTCTCGAGCTGTAGCTTCTGCCTCGCGGCTTCCTCCTCCTCCAGCTGTTCTTCCAGGTCCTTTGTGGGACAAGAATCACAGCATCGCTTAAAACAGAGCCACTTTCACGGAGCTCTGGGGAAACCGACACAGAGGCGAGGCCTGATGGCAGCCGCCCTTCACTGGAAACAGAAGGTCTGGGCCGGCCTTCATGAAGACTTTGCTTCATGAAGCCTCAGTCTCCACAGCTGTAAAATGGGGACAGTAGATACCATGGTGGTTTTAAGATGTGTCCACAAGTTCTTTGATAGTCTCCCCTTTAAGAGGTGGAGCCCAATTCCTCTCTCCTTGAGTGTGGGTTGGACTTAGTGACTTGCTTCTAACAAAATGAAGAGGAAGTATTGGAGTGTAGCGTTAGTCGGTCTATAAAAGGTTTCCTCCCCTGTTCTCTTGATGCATGCCTGGGGGAAGCCAGCTGCCATGTTGTGAGGACACATGGTGAGGCGCTGAGGCCTCCTGCCTACAGCCGTGCGAGCGAGCCCCGTGCAGGTGGCTCCTCCAACCCGTCAAGCCTTCAGAGGACCGCAGACCTGGCTAACAGCTCGACCGTAACCTCGTGAGAGACACCCAGCCAGACCCACCCAGCTACGCCACTCTCAGATTCCTGTATACGTGAGATAAATGCTTATTCCGGGTGTTTTGTTCTACAACAATAGCTGACTAATATATTTCACATGTGGTTGCTGTTAGGAGGAAAAGTCAACGCACATGAAAGGCAGCACCGTAGGGCAGAGCAGGCTTTAGAGGGCTGTGGGGTCAGATGGCCGTTCCTCTCCAAGCCTTCATCTCTTTATCTCATCGTACGGGGACACATGATCGGACACACCTCATAGTTCTGCAGTGAGGGCCGAGTGCCCTGGCACCCACCACGGGCAGCCCCGGCATCGCCTTACCAGCATCTGCTGCGCCATCTTCTTCTTTTCTGCCTGCAGCTGCTGGCCCCGGTCCTCCTCTTCCTCCAGGCGGGCTTCCATCTCGTGCAGGATCTCCTCCAACTCCTGCTTCTTGGCGGCCAGCCGGACCCGCATCTCCTCGGCCTCTGCATACAGCTCTGTTTCTGCCTGCAGCTGCTCCTGCAGCAGGTTCTTCTCCTCGGCCAGCTGCACGGAGGGGACGAGCAGGTGGCCAGTGAGCCTCACGGACGCCCGCGGCCCGCCCTCCCTCCTCGGCCCCAGCCTTGCTCCCGGCCTGGCACCTGCGAGTGCTTCTGCTCCAGTTCCTTGAGCTCCCCCTCTGCCTTCTGCTGCCGCTCCTTGATCTTCTGCAGCTCATCCTCCTTGGCCTGCATCTCCTCTTCCTGCCGTGTCACCTGCAGCAGGGGCTTCACCTGCATGCACACGGAAGCCCAGCATTTGTTTCCGCGGCACAAGGGAGACAGTCTGGTAATAAATTAGATCCGTGCTTCTCAGCCAGGGACAGTTTGACCCCACCCCAAGGGGACATTTGGCAATTTCTGGAGACAGTTTCAGCTGTCACAACTGGAGTAGGGGATGCTACCGGCCTAGTGGGCAGAGGCCAGGGATGCTGCCGAACGTTTTAGAATGCACAGGACAGCCCACAGCATGGAATTACCCATCCCAAAATATTAGTGCTGGGGCTGAGAAACCCTAAACGAGGTCAACGGAAAAAGGTGCAGCGAAAGGAGAAAATTTCCCCTTCTCCCACTCAGTCTCATCCCGAGAGAGACTACAGCTGCTGACAAACTGACATGTCTCCTTCCAAGGAGAAGAGGGAAAAAAAACCCACATCCTGACTCCCCACCAAAGTCATTGTTAGTACTGTTAGCATTTCCTTCCAGTCTTTTTTCCTACATGTTTAAAAAATATACTCGAGATCACGCTGCCCGGTGGTGTGCGCTTTTGTTACTTAAAACTATAAGCTAATTATCTCCTCATGCTGATCCATCATTTTTACAGCTTGGTTTTTTAGAAAGCCATCGTTCTTTTTCTTCTTTCCCCAACAGAAAGCCATCATTTTTAGTAGCTGAAAAGTATCCCACCGATGCTGAATGAGCCATTATTGAATTAATCAATCTGCCAGGGCTGGACATGGACATTTTGCTCTTGTAAATAAGGCCACGACCAACACCTATAATTCCTGGTTTTTAAAATCTCAGATGGCTTTCTTCGGCCAGCTTTTAGAAGTTGTGTCTACGGGGATGAACATTTCCCAAAAGGCTGCTTTCCCCCCCTCGCTCTTCCTCATCAGGCCGACCCCCGACTCCTGTGCTCAAGCCTCCGCTGGGCACTGGGGCGCCCCTGGCACACGCACTGTGGCTTCCTTCAGGCACTCGCCCCGGTCTGCCATTACGTGTTTGTTCCGGTGATGACCGGCTCACTGTCCGCACCCCCACTCAACTAGAATGTTCACGAGGCCAGGGCCCGTGTCTGCTCATGACTCTGTCCCCAGCACCTCTCCTGGGCCTGGCGCACGGCAGGCACGTGATAAACGTTTGCTCAGTGAAAAAAGGTTTATGCCGCTTTACACTCAAGTGCACATAAGGGGAAACCGAGCCTGTCATGACAGAGCACGTCTTTGTGCAAATAGTGTGTTTCAGCCAGCGACAGGTGGCTCTCCGGAGAATGGTGCTGAGTGGAAAAAAAAGCCAGTCCCAAAAGGCGACACACTGTATGACCTCATTGACATTACAGTCTTGAGACGAAAAAATCAGAAATGGAGACAGACTATGGGTGTGGCTAAAAAAGGAAGTGGGCGTGGCTATACTGGGGGAGTGGGCGTGGCTACAATGGGAAGTGGGCGTGGCTATAAAAGGGCAACATGGTGGAAATGCTGTGGATCTGTGTGGAAGTCACAGCTGGAACCCATGTGCCAAAGGAGGAGGGCCTTCTCAGGCCTGTGGAGCTGCCAACGGACAAGATTTGGTCTCAAGCCCTCAGCTGCACACCCACTGTCAACCACCTCTGCCCCACATCCGGGGCATCTGGAAGTGAAGACCCAGGGCGGTGGGTCCCGGGAAGGTGGGCGGGGCCTGGAGCGCTGACCTTGGTGAAGAGCCGCCACCACTGCCAGTTCCGCAGCTTGAGGTAGGCAGCGCAGTTCCTCTGAATCACCTTCATGGCTGTCAGCTGCTGCTGCCTCTTGGCAAAGGCCCTGGGGAAAGGGACAGGAGAGCCATGAGAAGCCCTGGCTGGCCCAGTACACCTCTCACTGTATTGTCACAGCATCCCGCCTTGCAGCCACAGCTGTTCGGCTTGTGATCTGGGGACTTGCATGGGGACATGCCCTCTTCTCCCAGCTCAGACTCCCCCAGAAGCTCTGAGCATCGGCTATGTTCTCTGGGTATACTCTCTGGGTACAGACCACTCACACAGTCTGGAGTCAAGAGCCTTTCTCAGTGGGCGAGGATGACCCAAGACTCACAAAACGCCCTGCACCTGGAGCTGTCCTAGGAAATCGATCTATGCTACACCATCCCTAGAGGAACCCCACACGCATCCAGCTGTACCATGTCTCCCCCAACGCTGAGCGTCTGACAAACCTATTCCTTCCTCGGGTGTCTTTCAGAAACCTCAGACCTGACACGGAACCAGCACTCTTCCTGTTTAAGGGCTCCTGGGTTCGAGAAACCAGAGGACAACGAGAACAACCCTCTTTTCTCTACTTGGCTGCCATCCTGGATGTGGTGAGCCTGGAGTAAAATCGCCCCAGTTAGTCTGGAGGCAGGAGAGGCGGCAGCAGAGAATTTAGCAGCGACTTAACACGTTAGGTCTGTCCCTGGACCAAGAGCATCCCAGATCTGGCTTTGACCATCTCGGGTCCACCCGGCACTGAATCAGCTTGACACGATCAGGGCTCTGCAGATGAGAGCGTGGACTGCACCTCATGATGACATAGGCCCTGGACGGAGCTACTCCACCAGTCCTGGTGTCCTTTCAGGGGTGTGGCTTTCATTGAAGACCCCTAGCCCTCACCCAGCCCCCCGGGCTTCCCCAAACCAAAGGAGCATCGGATCCTCCAAGGCCTTGATGTATGAATCCCATTTGGAAAGGAGAACATAGATACAGCCAAAGACTCTTTCCTCAGAAACTTCATCACCTTCTCACACTTCTGAAATGATGCGCCAGCCCCGGCCTCAACCCTTTTGGGCAGTATTTCACTGATCCCTCATAAACAATTCCACAAAACAGGAATGAGGATGCTCATTTTCCAGTGGGGGGACCCGAGGCTCAGAGAGGTAGAGTGATCTGCCTGAGGTTCATCAGCAGATGAGTCGGGGAGCCAGGACAAGAGCCCCGTTCTAAAACTCCAGGGCCGTGGTCTTGCCTCCTTGCCGCCCTGCCCGCCCGTACAACTGCAGCATGCGTTAAAGTGGTAGCGTTTCCTCCCCTTCGAGGAAAAGCCGCCATTCCGTCCGCAGAGCATCTTAAAGCAGAGAGCCCCTCCGAGCCGTGGAATCAGAACATGAGGGGAGAAACCCTGGGGCGTGTGTGCCTCCTGCCCGCGTTTGCGGGGAGGGGACCGCATGCGGGTCCTTACTTTCTGGCCAGGTAGCCGCGACACATGGCCTGGAAAGCCATGATGACGTCGGTGATCTTCAAGTCTCTCTCCTCTTCCAGGTGGGCCAGGACCCCAGTTCGGAAGAAGATCTTGCTCTGCCCAATCCTGTACAAGTTGGGGTCGAGTTCCAGGGCTTTGATCTGCAGAAGGAAAGAGGACAAGAGTGCCCGTTTTCGGCCATGCCAAGGGGCCCGGTTGGGCTGTTTAAGGAGGGCCCCACCCGAAGCGGCTCCCGGTAGGGCCACCAGAGGCTGGGAGGTTTGCAGCTGGCCTTCTGCGGCTGGGCTCACCATGAGGATGCAGGCCTGCTTCCCGTCCATGAAGCCTTTGGGAATGGCGTTTGCAGCCAGGATCTCGTAGCTTGAGACACAGGGCAGGAGTCACCGACCGAGTACCATGCCATCACCCCGCCCTCTGCCCAGCCCCACCCGCCCACCGCCCCACCTGTGCCCGGCCCCGGTGGGCTCACCGTTGGCGGAACTCCTGGAAGACGATCCTGTTGGGGAAGCCCTGGCGACAGATACGGATGCCTTCCAGCACCCCATTGCACCGCAGCTGCTCCAGCACCAGGAAGGCGTCCAGCTTGCCAGACTGTGGAGGCGGAAAGAACAGTGGGCCACTGGGCCTCGGCGCGGCAAGCCCCGATCTCAGGCCTGGGTGGCCCACCTCGCCAGGCCACCAAAACGTGCAGCAAGCACCAGGTGACATTGCTCTCGTACTTGGTGGCACTAACATTATGTAGCCAGAAACAGGGGCTCTTCCTTGTTGTCTCCCTCTTCCTCGCTTCCTGTCCATCACCAGTTCTATAGCTTCTACCTCCCCCTTCTCTCCGCTGGCCATCATCTCTGCCATCCGCTCACCGTCTGCTCCTGCCTGGTCTTCTCACCCCCAGTCCTGCCTCTCCCCTCCACCCCGCATCTGGTTTCTAAAATGTAAATGTGATCATGACATACCCCAGCTTTCAAAAGCCCCACGGATATCACAGAAGGAAGGCCAAGCTCTGGTCAGCCTACGAGGAACTCCCCGATCTAGCTCCTGACTACTGACTGAGCCCCCGTCCCCAGTCCCTGCCTCGCACCGGCACACATCAACACACAGCCGCCCACCTGGCGTTCTCTTGCCAAATCTTTCACTTCTCATTTCTCACCTCCGCACTTTTGCTTTGCCGGCCCCTCTGCCCAGGATGCCCTCCCCGCCCTGCTCTCCACGTGACCAAGTTGGTGCCTTCACAAAGTTCCCATTCTCTGAGCCCCGAGGCTGCCTGGTGTTCCCACGATTTGCTACGTGGCACCGCCATGATGAGCTTGTGTGTCTGCCTCTCCCACTGGGCCTCCCACAGCCTCAGCACTACTGGCGTGGGCGGGGCCGTTTTCTCCTGGGGGGCCGTCCTGTGCACTGTGGGGTGTTCAACAGCCTTCTGGCCTCTAGGCACTGCAGGCCGGTAGTAGCCCCTTCCCACTTATGACACCAAAAACGTCTCCAGTGATGGCCGGATGTCCCTGGGTGGGGGGCACAAGGGTCCCCGGCTGAGCACCCCTGCACTAAGAGTATAAGAAATTAGCAGGAAAGGACTCATTTATCCAACGCTGTGACCCCAGCACCTGGCACAGGTAGGAACTCAGTAAATATTAACTGGAATAACGAACGACCGAGTGGTCGGGTACATGTTCACCATCTCCAGGGCTGCAAGTCTCTGGACATGCCCCCCCTTCGCCCTGCCCCCTGCCCCCCCGCCCCCAGGATAGGGGAAGGGTACCATGTTCAGACAAGCTTGCACCCATGTCAGACGGAGCCCTCAGGGTGCGGGGTCAGGCTTGCTTCGTGCCCCGCTACCTGCGTCCGCCCTCCCCTTCCCCAGGACGCTGATGACATCCCCAGGGGGCTGTCTGCGTGGCCGAGGGCCCGGTGGGTGGCCTCACCCGCTTCTCATGGTTGGGGATGATGCAGCGCACGAAGTTGGGCGTGGTGTTGCGCAGCGTGGTCATCAGCTTCCCCAGCTGTTCCTTGTACAGCTGCCCCACCGTGCGGAACATGCCCTTCTTGGTCTTGGAGGCGCTGGGCAGCGAGCTCTCCGTCATCTTGGCCATCTGGTCCAGCCCCACAATGCGGTCCACTGCGGGACACATTCAGGGTGGCGTCAGCCTCTGGCCCACCAAGGGGCCCGCCACCCCAACAGGCCAGCGGGCCGGGCCCCGGGGTGGAGGCCCCACGTCCCCCAGCCTTTCCCCTGCCACCAGTGCCTGCCCTCTAGCTGTGGGTGGGGGGAGGGGTCGGGGGGCTGCTCTCCATGTATCATCTACTTAGGAAATCCTGAGAGCTCCTGAGTGACAGAAAAGACGAATTCTCTCTGACGTGGTCACAGAGGTCCAGGAAGAAATCCTACTTGGCACAGCCTTGGCCTGGCGCCATTTTATGCCTCAGCTTCTCCTTCTGCAGAATGGAGGCGATAACAGCACCCACCTCCTCGGGCAGGAATAAGCAAAAAAGGCACATAAAGCGCTTACTTCCTTGCCCGACTGCAATCCTTCCTCTACCAACTATGTATTGAGAGGCTACTAGGTGCCAGGCCCAGGGGATACAGATGTGAACAAACCACAGACCCTGTGTCTCCCCTCCGTGGCTCATAATTTACGGCTGTTCTAATGGAAGGAGACAATGATCACATAATAAATATACAATGTTTTGAGTGGTGAGATGTGCTTAAAAAGATAAAGCAGAGTAAAGAGGAAGAGAGGATGGAGTGCTCTGTTAGATGTGGTGATGGGGTGTCTCTCTGATAAATTAATATCTGAGCAGAGACCAGAAAGGAGTGAGTTAACGATCAGGTAGCTATCCAGAGAAAGAATATTTGGGAGCAGAAGGTGTAGGGAACACTCCAAGGCAGGAAACTGACACATTAAGGAGTGCTCGACAAAGAGCAGCTGGTGGTGGTATTATTATTATGTTGTTATCATCATCGTCATCACCACCAACATTCTGGAATGAGAGATTCCCAGCAGCCCAGCAGGTGCTACACATAACAAGTCCAACCCACTGGCATTACTATAAATTTCCCTCAAAGCACTGCTTTTGCTGCATCCCACAAATTTTCGTAAGTTGTGTTTTCATTCTTATTTAGTTCAACGTATCTTTTAATTTCTCTTGAGAAAATTTACACACAAACACTTCCAAGTAACACACTGGTCAAAGAGAAAATTTCTTTCACCCATGTGTTATTCAGAAAGGTGTTGTTTAATCTCCACATATTTTGGGATTTTCCAGTTACGTTTCTGCTGTTGATTTCAGGTCTAATTCCGTGGTGGTCTGAGAGCAGACGCTGTATTATTTGTTCTTTTAGATTGCTTAAGGTGTGTCTTATGGCCCGGAAGGTGGTCTGTCTTGGCGTATGTCCCCTGGGAGCCTGAGAAGAATGTGTATTTTTGCTGCTGTTGAATGAAGTGGCCTACAGATGCCACTTATATCCAGTTGGTTGCTGGTGGTTTTGAGTTCAACCCCACTGGCATTGAAGAGCATCATCCCTCCTCCTTGTGTTCAGTTCGGCTCTCTTTGCCTGCCTGTGTCTCCTACAAGACCAGGGGCTCCTGGAGGGAAGGGCCGTTCTGGGTTAGTTATGAGTCTCAGTGTGAGGGAAACCCAGGATAAGATAGTGTTACTCCATCCCAGGGCCTGGTACGTGGTGGTGCTCAATGCTGGCACAGCTGAACCCCGTGACTAAAACAAGGGTGTCCAGTCCTGTAAACCCCAGGCCCACAGGCTCTGTGCCAAGGACAAACTCTGCTGTGGGCATTGAGGTCCAGGAACAAAAGCAGCAAACGGCAACCCCCCCCCCCAAAACATCATCATAGTGGCCGGCACGTACTGAGCAGGTGCCATGCACGTCACGTGGATTATCTATGCCCTGTTTCTCAGAGGGAACCAAAGTGCAGTTCCCAGACCTGCGGCATCGGCATCTCCTGGAAGCTTGTTAGAAATTCAGATTCTCACGCTCCTCTCAGACCTGCTGATTCAGAACCTCTAGGGGTGGGGCCCAGCGATCTGAGTTTTTAACAAGCCCCCAGGTAGTCCTGACGCATGCTCATGCTTGAGCTCCACTGCTCTACTTTTACCCTCACAATAACCCCAGGAGAGGTGGGGACTATTATTATTTTCCTGGTTTTACTAACGAGGACACTGAAGCTTAATAGTCAGGGGACTCGTCCAAGATCGCACAGCTAAGGCATGGCAGAGACGAGACAGAGTTCAGTCCTTCTGACTCTCGGGGGAGGCACTCCAGCTCACCCTGCCTTGAACACTACTTCCTCCATCACTGCCCTGATCTTAGGACCTTCTCCCTGGAGTCCAAGTTCAGGATCGAGGGGCTTGGGCATCACCACTCAGGAAGTGGCTGAATGTGTCAACAAGATGTCACCGGCGCCCACCCACTCCCCCGCCCCCATGCAGGCCCGCCCCTCTAGGGAGCGGGTGTGGGCACTGGGGCAGCGGGAAGGAGGTGGAGGACTCTGCCCGTTCTCCAGGTCCGGCAGGCAGGGCCTTACCGTCCTTCCACAGGTCGGCCACAAACTTGTCCGAGGAGGCGTTGAGGAGGGAGATCACGTTGTCGTTCAGTGGGTCCATGTTCTTGGTCAGCCAGGCGCTGGCGTTGTAGTCCACCTGCCAAGCACCACCCCGCCCGTCAGCTGCTCCTGCTTCGGTTGCAGACTCAGGGCAGGGCCCGCGTCCCCCTGCTTCCCTCCCAGGTCTTCCGAGGTCAAAGAGGAAGGGACATCAGCCACCAGGTTGGGAACCCACAAATACTAAAGAAGAGACCAACATGCCGATACTTTAAAGGGCCCTGCGCAAAGTAGGGCATCGGCCAGGGGTAGCCGTGCTGGGGAGGCCTGGTCCCCACTCTGTGCTGCCGCCTCCTGAGCACTCCCGGCAGCGCCTTTCCCCAGGGCCTGGCACGAAGCCCGTGCCCTTTGAAAGGTGGGGAGCTTTGCTGACGGCAAACACCGTGCCTCACACCCAGAGCTCTCCCCTCATCCAGAGAAGGCCTGACAACAAGCCTGGTGTTTAAGTTAAGTTAGGGGACCTCTCTTCCCCTCTCTGATGAGCATAATTTTTGTACCCTGGAGATTTTGATATATGGATGTACATTCCCGACTTGAACACTGACAGTGACCAAGGCCTTAATTTTATTACTGTGACTATGAAATGGAAGCAACAGCTAAAGTTGCACTGGCAGGTTACTATGGGATGTGGGTTGTTATGGTGATGGCCAGGCCTGATCGGAGAGGGGTCTGAATAAAACCACTTGTAAAGTGGGGGAAAGAAAAGCATTACCTCTATGTGCCTAAGGAAACATATGCTCCCTTGAGTGTATTGTAGGAGTTGGCAAGCTTTTTTTGTTTAAGCCCCACATAGTAAATATTTTCAGCTTTGAGGGCCATACAGTCTATCACAACTATTCATCTCTGCCATTACAGCATAAAAGCAGCCATAGGCATTATGTAACCAAATGAGTGTGGCTGTGTGCCAATAAAACTTTATTTACAAAAACAGGCTGTGGGCCAGAGCTGGTGCATGGGCTGTAGCTTGCCAACTCCTGGTTTAGGGCACTGCCTGTTCCCACGATGCAGTGGGCATACCGGGGAGTCAATAAAATACTCTAAGATCCTGTAAGCCAGACCAAGCTTTGTCTTTTCTACATTATCCAGGACCCTCAGGAGCTGCAGGGGAGGGCCTTGTACAGTCCTAGCCATGACATGACGATGATGAAGAAGAGGGAGGGAGGGAGGGTGGGGGGAGTTGACAATGACAATGGTGGCAACCATCACAGGTTTCTCTGAACGGCACAGGCTGGCCATGGTGAAGCCAAGGCCGTGATAAGTGAGATCCTTACTGAACCTAAGAATGGGTTTACTGGTCACTGTCCTGGTTGGCCTTTCCTGTTGGGTTTAACTTGTAACAGGAACAGTCTGTGCAAAAAAGAATGGCCTGGCCCCCAGGGTTGGAATGTACTGGAGAGGCTAATATATGCATCTTGCCCCTGACAGATGCTTGGACGGATCCTTTACAGGACTTGGCTGGGACTGGATTTACACTAGACTCCTTGGGTTCTGCCATTCCCAAGTTGTTCCTACTCTGAGCATCCCGCCCGAGTCTGCCGGGACAGAGGCAGCCGTGGGGCAATCCAGTGGGTACCTTCCCGGCATAGTGGATGATGGAGAACTCGGTTTTGTCCTTGAGCTGCTTGGGCTTCTGAAACTTGGGGTGGTTGCCCTGCTCCGAGCACAGCTTCTCCACGAAGGACTTGTCCGTGGCCTTGGGGAACCAGCACTCCTCGTCCAGCAGGGCCAGCACACCCGGAGGGTTGTTCTGCGGAGGGCACGCAGAGCAGGGTCAGAGTGGGGGCGCCCAGGCCTCGGACTCGCCAGGGAGAGCTGGTCGCCCACACACACACACAGGTAAGCGGCCCCCTAGCTCTACTACCGCAACCGCCTACATATAAAGATGGATGTGTGCCCTCCTCCCTCCCCCCCAAAATCTGTCCACAATTCATCACGTGGCCAATGGACCAGCACTGGGGATAGAGCGGCGGGGGGCGGGGGGAATAACAGAACATGCTTGCTGCTGCCCCCTAGCGGGCAGCACCAGCAACATCACAAAGATGTCACACTTCTTGCAAAGGAATTCCTCGCTTTGTAAACAGATTCCCTCGGGGCTCCTTCTAGTAAAGTGTTTCCCGGCGGGAGACAGGCTAAACCAAGGTGCCAGAAGCACGGCCTGATCTGCACCGGCTCCGCTGCAACGGCCTTCGCCGCGGGGCTGAGACCGGGGACGCGGGTCCGGCCGCCCCGCGCAGGGCAGGCCTCCCTGTTATTCTCCACCTCGGCCTCGCCAGGCGTTTAGTTGCTTTATTCGTTTGTCTGGTTTCATCGCCGGCTCCTCCAGGAGGGCAGGGGCCAAGTTCATCTCACTCACTGTTACATCCGTACCTCCTAAAGAGGGAGCCGGCACACAGTAGGTGCTCAGCGAACAGTCATTCAACGATTATTCGTTGGGTATCTACTTTGTGCATGGTTCTAGTTTGGGGTACATCTGTGAACAAAACAGACTACTGACTTGGAGAATGAACGAATGGAAGAGAGAGGGAGGGGAGGAACAGAGGAGGCAAGGGGAGAGGGGGAAAGGAGGGAGAGAGGGGGAAGGGAAGGAGGGAGGGAGAGAAAGAGAAATAAAACGATGCCTTTGATATTAAAATGTGGGTTAAGGGAAAGCGTGGCTGAGTTCGCAAGGCCCTGGGGGAAGCCGTGCACAGCGGAGAGCGGGCAGGGGCCGCGGGCCGGCCGCACGAGCCCACGCACGCGCGCGAGTGTGGTGCGGGCCCTCACCGGCCGCTCGATGAGCTCGATGCAGGGCTGCAGGTCCAGCCCGAAGTCGATGAAGTTCCACTCGATGCCCTCGCGCTGGTACTCCTCCTGCTCCAGGATGAACATGGTGTGGTTGAAGAGCTGCTGCAGCTTCTCGTTGGTGTAGTTGATGCACAGCTGCTCGAAGGAGTTCACCTGAGCCCAGGACAGCGGGAGGCCCAGTGAGCATCTCGGACACAGTCAGGGGACTCGGCCGGGAAGCTCTGCCTGGGAGGGAGCCCCGAGCCTGACACCCTTTCCAGAGCCTGTTCTGCTATTTCTGTACCCAGAGACGGCTTAGGCCCCAACAGAGGCTGGCCAAATCTACCTGTTCTCATGTCACGTGGCCTATGCACACATTGTCTTAAGGATGCTTACCTCCTCCATCAACACAGTGATTTACAGGCAGAATAACCCTGTGAGGTGTTTTATCACCCCCCTTTTGCAGATGTGGAAATTGAGGCTCAGAGAGGGAGTAATTCCATAGTAGATAGGTTCTGGAACATCTGTCAATCTCCAGACTTTCCCTTTCAACTGAGAACTTCCCTCCAACATCCTGGGAGGGGGTCCTGTAGCCATGGTTACGTTACATGAAGTACGGCAGGACCGGGCCAACAGTGCTGGGTTCTGAGGTGACCACGCAGCCCCACTCCGGTGAGTAAGAGTCAGAGAGACTCAAATGCAGGACTGTGGTGGGAACTGCTGGAAACAGCTGGAACC
>CM053501.1:3217054-3315718 GCA_028627145.1 Eidolon dupreanum | reverse complement strand
CACACATTTTGCAGTGCGAGTGTCTGGCTCGTCCCCCAGACTGCTGGCCCCCCGGTGCAGGCGCTGTGTCAGAAGGACTTCCGAGGTTACCTGGTTGCTGCAGGGGTTGATGAGAGGCCCCCTGGTCTCGGCTCCTGGGAGTGAGCCCACGCTGGAACCAGGGACCTGAGACTATTAGCCGACTTTCCTGGCTGAGGAAGTGAAGTGATGGGCAGTGGAAGCGTTTGGGTCTCTTTCACTCCTAAGTGGTGCCATCGACAGCTGCCCCCTCATCTCAGTCCTTCCAGTCCCGTCACCCTGATGTAGCAAGAATGCCACCTGAAATGATCTGAATTACTTATTTCCTTGGCTATTGTCCATCTCCCTCTCTTGGGACATAAGCTCGTTGTGGATGCTCATCACGATGGGGACAGTCTCCCCGTCCCCTGGCACACCTGAGAACTGCCAGCATGCAGCAAAGCGGAAAAGCTAACCGAGATCTTCCTCCAAGGTTCACCACCTAACCACAGCTGTTGCTCTCTTGAGACATCTACATCCCTTTGTCCCTTCGACATTGCACTGTTACCAAAAACGCCTTTAAGAATCCTGTAGGCCTTTACCAGAAAGTAATTCTTCAAGACCAGGGTGGAAGGGATAAGGGGAGGTGGGGCCTGGCTGAGAAAGGACTCAGGCTGTGAGTGAAGCATCCAATGCAAAGCCCTCGGAAGCCCTGCAGTACTTTAAGCGTGAGGCTGGCCCCAGGAAGAGCGGCAGAAGACAGCTACTGGCCTGAGTCACCTCCCTGGGAGGGGGAATGGCCAAGACCAGTGTCTCTGGACTCTGAGTCTGAGCAACCCCAGCGAGGAGCGCAGGGGAGGAGCACTCTTTCCAGGGAGGAGCACTCGTGCAAGCGCCCCAGACCCTGACGGCATCAGTGCTGGTCCCCAAGTGCGCTTCCGGCCTCTCTGAATGGTCAGAATGATCCGATCTCCCTCTGGTCCCCAGCCTCCGGGCAGCCTGCAAGGCCCTGCACGATGGCCTGCGCCGCACCCCGCATCACATCCTCCCACCCCCCACCTTCCTCCCTGTGCACCAGCCCCTCTCTTCTCCCAGACTCTGCCCAGGGCTGGCTCCTCGTCACTCAGCTCCGAGCCCACGCTCTGCAAGTGGCGGGGCCAGCACGGGCAGGCTGCAGAGCCTTTTCCCTCAATCGATGTGCTACATATGGAAGATCCCACCATCCCGCCCTCGGATGCCCACGGTCCATGGCCGGGCGGGGGCCAGCGGGGGTGCTGCTGGCTGCTCGGTAAAGGCCAATGAATGGGGGCTGGACTCCCCGACTGGTCTCAAGAAATTTAGCTCCAAGTCTCACTATCCACAAAAATGTGCTGTGTACCTCTGGGAACACCTCATTCCTTCTCTGATGTCCTCTGTAAAAATGAGGTGACTGGGCTTAAACAGTGGGTTTTTGCCTCTGTTCTGCCAAGACACACGTGCTAGGTATGATAATAGCAGCTTACCTGGCCGAGAACCAAGCCAAGCCCTGAAAGCCAGATAGAATATATTGCACGGCTTGGTACTTAGACACACACGCACACACACTGATTTATGTAAATATACATACATACTCATTTACATAGATATAAAACTATTCATTTAATCCTCACAGCAACTCTGTGATTTGAATACCATTATTATCATATATATTCATTTGCTCCTCACAACAGCCCTATGAATTAAGCACCATTATCATCATCCCCATTTGCCTACTTACTTTATAGGTGAACATGGAACCACGTAAGGGTCATATTTTGCGCCTGAAGCTCCAAGCTAGGGAGGCAGAGCCAGGATTACAACCCAGGTGGTCTGGCGTTTAAGCCCCTCTCTGAAGAGCCTTTCAATGACATGACCTACGGACAACCCTGACCTATGGCCAGGCCCTGGCCATATATGCTCCTAGAATCTGAGCAGATTGTCCCTTAAAGACATCTGCAGAGATGTGGAGTCTCATTTAACATGGAAGTTGGCACTAACAGCACATAAGTCAAAAAGAGCACAGAAAGTTAACTTTTAAAAATCTCTTAAAACAAGGGTCCCCAGCCCCTGGGCCACGGACCAAAACCAGCCCGTGGCCTGTTAGGAACCGGGCCGCACAGCAGGAGGTGAGTGGAGGGAGAGCGAAGCTCCATCTGTGTCTGCAGCCGGCCCCCAGCACCAGCATCACCGCCTCAGCTCCACCTCAGATCATCAGGTATTATTAGATTCTCATAGGAGCACCGGCCCCTGGCGCCAAAAAGGTTGGACACCGCTTCCTTAAAACAACCTCAAAGTAACGCATCCATGACTTTATACGCAACACCTATACAGCATCCTGCGTATAAATGCCAACTAGATGTGGGGATCCTGAGTGTGCAATGTGGACAGTGCCGGAGAGAGTGTGCTGGGCGTGCCCCGATGCTCACGCTGCAGGCGGCACTTGGAACGAGCTCCATGGGGGTCTGACAGAGTCCTGTGGCCCATTCCCACCTTCACTCCGGCTCAGGCCATCCATCGAGGGACGGCAGTGACTTCACCTGAGCTACATAAACAGGGGTTTGTTTTCCTCCTGAAGCACACGGTTGGTCTAAGTTACATGTGCAACTGTGAGACGCCAGTGCCAACTCCACTTGTAATGGCCATGGCCACCCCTGACATACACGACTGTCATTGGCCTTAACCTGCCTGGCTGCACGTCGCTGATCCGATTCCTCACTATACTCATCATCCCGCCCCCTTTACTCCCCCGTTCAAAGCAATATCTGGAATACAAGTGAGTGAAAGGGGGATACTGTTCCTGAGACCTTCTTGAATCCACTTTCATTTTAAATAAAGCAGCTCGTTCCAGATGCGGATGCTCCAGGACAATTTCTTGTAAGTAACCGCTGTGCACGCCGTGGCACAAACTGCAGGCCTGGTCATCTCGGAGGACCCTTCCAGACCCAAGGTTCTGGGACAGAGGTTGTGAACAGGTGGCTCACTGGCCAAAGACAACATACAAATGCGTTTTATTCGAATTGTGCTGTGTGTGTGTGTGTGTGTGTGTGTGTGTGTGTGTGTTCATGTAAATTGTGTGTCAGTGTTTAAAAACTAGAGATTTCACATAAGCCCTAGATTTCCGGCTTCTGTTGAAACGTAGGGGAGTCTGGAGACACTGGACCATGGCAATGGCAGGCTGCAGAGGAATCACAGCTGGACCCTTAAATAGGCCATTTTCTCCAGATCACCACACTCCCCACCACTGCCTAGTGTCATACGTATTCCTTTTCACATATTAACAGCACTTGTTTGGCTTGGGTTTGTAACCTGTCCTAGATGTCCTGTCCTAGCTCTTCTCCCTCAGAGGACTTCTGCTGGAGGACATGTTCTGGGCAAGCTCTGCGATCTGTTTCACAAACAGGACGTGTGCCATCTGACCTCAGGGCCTTTGCACATGCTAGAAACGTTTTCCCTCTTTCCTGTCACATCTGCTGAAATACTGCTTCTTTGGGGAAAGCTTTCCTATTCTCCACAATTAGAAGTCCTCCTTTTGACACGTTCTCCTAGTTCCTTACATGTCTCATTCTTTGTAATTTTCAGTTTGTAGTTACACATTTACTTGGGTGATTTTAAAAATGTATACATACTTTTAAGGGTCTGAAAAGGTAGTAGCTTCATAGTGTCAAACAGTAAATTCAAGTAGTACAAAAGGGAGTGTGTGATTATTGTCCTAGTGGTCTTCCTCCTTCTTGAGCAGGGGTCATATTTATTTTTGGTCCATTCCTATGTGCCTAGTACTCTCCAAGGCACCTGGCCCATTAAATCTATCGAATGGGTCATGACAGCAGTGGGTGTAGGGGTCAAGATGGAAGAGAGGTATATTCATACCCCACAGCTGCTGTAACAAATGACCACAAACTTGGTGGCACAAAACCACACAAATATACTATCTTACACACTGGGAGTCAGAGGTCTGACATGGATCTTACTGGGCTAAAACCAAGGTGTCGGCGAGGTTGCCTTTCTTGCTGGGAGCGCTAGGGAGAAGCTGCTTCCTTGCCTTTTCCAGCTGCAAGAAGCTGTTCTCATCGTCGCCTCTCGCCCTTGGCTTCCTGCCTCTTCAAGGCCAGTCCGGTTCTTCTCACACGGCACCACCCTCTGGCTTCCCTCCTCTGTCTCTCTCTTCTGCTTTTAAGGACTTCCTACCCTGGGGCCAATCTGAATAATCCAGGATAATCTCCCTATTTTAAAGTCAACAGATTGGCAGCCTTATAACCGCCTCTATCACCTATGCCGTGTAACCTGACAGATTCGCAGGTTGCAGGGATTAAGATGTGGAGGTCTTTGGTGGGGTGGGGGCATTACTCTGCCCACCAGAGGAGGGATTTCCCGGAAAAGAGGGAAGATTCTCTGAATGATTCTAAATTGAGTTAATATCTTCTGACCATGTACCCAGGTCTTCAAAGAAACAACGGCACCAACAACCAAATAGGGCACAAACGTGGTTGCTAATGGCGAAAACGGAAGGCAATTGTTTCACACACGCCAAGACACCCTCACCAGCAGAGGTGGCACCTGCCTTCACAGAGCTGTCGTGCAATTAGATAATGCAGTTAGATGCAAGTCTGCATGTAAAATGTTTAGTTCAGGGCCTGGCACACAGTAAGTGCTCAGCGAATGCTATTTTAAAAAACGGGCCACACGGTACAAGAAGGCACCAGGTATCATGGACAATTCTGACCCGGCATGAGAACTTCTGCTCCACAAGTGCTTAGGGAGCATCTGCCCTGTGCCAGAAACAGGGCAAGACGCTTAGACAGGTGAACAGATCAGAGAACTCTGCCCTCGTGGAAAACTCTTTTGACTCCAGAAAAACAAGAAAAAGCATCTCCACTTACGTGCATAGAATGGACTGGTCCTCTCGATCTGGGAACAGAAAGAAAAAAGCCGTGAATTAGAAGTAGCTCTGAGCTGAGGGGCTGGATACGGTGTCTCCCGGGCCTCCCGTTCTAGCTCCTGCATGCTGGTCCCACCAAGGGTGACAAGGGGCCAGCTGGTCTCATTGCCCAGGGCATAGGGGAGAAGACCAAAGCCAAGAGGGCAGCAGGGCTCTTGTAGATACTCCTCCCAGTTCTGGAGTCCTGGAGGCAGCCCCAGAAGGGTGCTAGAGCCTGACTTGTTCGGGAGGCAGTGATTGTCCCAGCCTCACTGGCCCTGGAGGGTCCTGGGAGACCCACTCTGCCCAGAACAGATTTGGGATCCAGACTGGGGTCCACTGGCTCTGTGGCCTTGGGCAAATATTCTTAACCACTCCATGCCTCAACTCCTTCATCTGGAATGCGGGGTAGTGGACATTTCTCGTTAAAAATCCAGTATCCACTCCCTCTTCTTCCGGGAAGACCATCCTGTGTCCGTTAGGAGACATGGCCCCTGTCCTGCCCCCGCCATCATGTACAGTCTTGGAGCAGCTGTCCCCCAAACTCCCCCAGCCAAGAGGCGAGAACAGGTCCCAGGCTATGTCGATCAGGTTCTCCAAACTGGATCAAGGGCAGGAAAGCACAGTAGGTGGACAGAGCCCTGCGGGGGCCTCGCTTCCTGCCCCCCAGAGCCCGAGTAGTCCCAGTTTCTGTCATTTCCTGAGGCTGGCTCCCTAGTCTTCCCACCCCACCTGTGAGCTCCCAGATACTTCTCCATACATTCCTTTCTAGATAAGGTGCCGAGTTGTTGGTCTCTGTGGCTCACCGCCAGAGAACCCAGGCAGGTACAGAGGGCATCGTGAGATTAAACGTGATTAAGTGGGCATTACGGATCACCTTCTACTCGTAAAGTGGCCCCGGAGGGCGGGGCCAGGTTCTGGAGCCCATTTCCTCCTCTACGAGAAACGTGGGGAGGGCTACCAACGCCTTTCATCACCAACCAATTAACCGTAACAGATATCGTGTCCACTGATGGAAAATGCCAAAGCAGCGGGCGCTTCTGCAGTCCATTCTCTGGCTCCGCCGCCCCTCACAGAGCCCAGCCTCTCTTGATCAAAGATCTCCCCCAAAGGTGCTCCGAGCTGCCCATCACTCCAGTCCTTTCACTTTGGACATTGCTTGAAAACATAAACGTAAATTTACCCTGTGACCCAGCAATTCCACTCCCAGGAATCTACCCAAGAGCCCTGAAAACATGTGTCCCTATGAGACTGGCACATGGAAGGTTCACGGCAGCATTACTATGGCTAAAACGTGGGGACAACCCAACTGCCCATCAGCTGGTGAACACAGTATAGCCGAGCAACCGATGTTATTCAGTCATAAAAACGACAAAGTGCTGATTCTTGCTGTAGTCGGCACAACCCTCCAATACATTATGGAAGGAGCCAGACACAAAAGGCCACATACCGTACAATTCCATTTATATGAAATACCCACGATAGGCAAATCCATCGAGACAGAGTACAGCAGTGGTTGCCAGAGGCTGGGGGTGGGGTGACTACAAATGGGCATGAAGGGTCATTTTGGGGTTCTCAAATAGGACTGTGGTGATGGTTACATAACTGTCAATTTACTAAACATCAGTGAGTTCTACACTTAAAGTAGATGAACTTCTGATGTGTAAATTTCATCTTAATTAGCTGTTTTTAAATCTGTCCATGGCTCCCCAGTGCCCTTAGACGAGGCCCTCCCGAGCATGGCTTCCAAGGCCTCCCATGACCGGCTGCTGCCCAGCCCCCAGCCTTGGTGCCCCCATCTCCCTCGCTCTTAATGCCCCAGCCACCCCACCTACATCAGCCCCTTGACACGCTCTGTGCCTCTGTTCCGGCTGTCCCCTCTGCAGAGTAGGCCTTTCCCTTCTTCTCCTGGCCACTTCCTGGTCCCTCAGTCTCAAAGAAGCCTTCCCCACGCTGATGAAGCCAGGGGGTGTCTTGGCTGTAGGTCTCCGCCAACAATCCCAAGCTCTCGCCGGTAGTCAACCTCGCTAAAGGGATTAAGTATCCACGAGCCCCCTGAAATAATCCACTGTGGCCTCCAAGCCCTCCCCAGACGGAAACCCTGGATCTGTCGCTGGTTCCTGCCCATCCGCGAGATGGATGCTCCACCTTCCAGGCCCACAGCACCGGTGCTTTTCTCTCTGCCTGTCTCTCTCCCCACAGAACCAGGACCCCTCACAGGCAGAAGCACCCAGTTATGGACCTCACTTCCCCCAGTTCCTGGACCCTCAGCCCCCAAGCTCTGAGCCCCTGACAGAGAAAGTTTAGCTTGTGAGCCTTGAAAGGAGCCAACCCCAAATCTAGAGCACATGAGCTCCTTGATAGAAAAGCTCAATAAACATGCAAAAAACTGACTCATTCATTCATAGATTCACTCAACAAATACTTTTACAGCATCTACTAGGTATCGGGCACTAGGCTAGGCTCTGAAAATACCACATAATGGTATCTAACACTTAGCACCTCCTCTGTGTCATGCATTGCTTTAAGTATTTGCTTATACTCAACTCTCACACACCCTATGAGATAGACTTTTTACCTCCATATTACAGATGAAGAAACTGAGGCACAGAGTTGTTTAAAAACTTGCCCACAGTTACACTGTGGATGCCTCTGCATGAGGCAGGATTTGAACCCCACACCTACTTTCTGAGCACCTGTTTACTGAACACCTGTTGCGGGCCACGCACATTGTCAGGTACTTTCCACTTGTGGCCTTTGATCCTGACCGTCTTAGGGTTGAGGAAACTGAGGTCAGGTAGCCTGAAGTCACACAGCCACTTCATCGACCAACCTGGGTTTTGAAACACTGTGAGTCAGGCTGGGCTCCCCCTGCCTTTCTAGGACAGTGCACAGGAAGGGGAGCATGAGTCCTGAGGGGCCCATTCTCCAGGGGGATCAGCGAAGGCACTGGGGGACAAGGCAGCTTGAGGAGACATGTGGGGACCACCCAAAGGCGGGAGTGAGGCCTACTCCCCAGGCCAGAGACGCAACTGCGCTAAGGTCCACAGTGGGAGGAAGGAACCCGGGGCATGGAGTGGCCTCTGGGATAGAATGGTCTGCTTCTCAAGGATCAGAGCTCAAATCTGTAGACCGGTCCCATCAGCACTGCCACGTCCGGCCTAAGAACAACCACTTCCGGCCCAGACCCTTCTCCTCCGTCTTCCTGTTTCTGCCTGTGTCCCCTCCACCCTCACAGGGCAGCCAGGACGATTGGGAGGATGGATGGGTGGATGGGAGGGAGGGAGGGAGAGAGGGAAGATAGAGGATGGATGGATGGATGGATGGATGGACGGACAAAAGGCAGAAGAGCCAGAAGGCTTTAGTTCCTCTCACTCACTCTCACTCCTTCCACCTTCAGAGGGTGGCAAGGGCCACAGCTGCCTGCAGGGGACATGCTCAGGGGGTGCAGGGAGGCTCAACTCAGGCAAGTCCAACTTGTGAGCTAAGGGTCAAGGGGAGGGCTTGTGGGGAGAAGGGCCGCAGGAACACACACGACAGAAAGAGGGAGTGGCCTCCCCTGGCATCAGCACACAGTCCCACCTCCCGGTCCAGCTGCGTGGATCCCCATTCGGCCTACATTCCTGGGCTACTCCACAATCCCTCAAAGACCCCCATCAGAAAGGCCCACGTGTGTACCCAAAGACAGACACATATGTGGGTCACTGCAACAGTTATGAGCGATAGCAAAAGACCAGAACTAAACCACTTAACTGACTCATCAGCTGAAGATCAATTAAGTAAATTCTGGTATCTTTTCTGGTATGGCTGGATAATGGCACACAAGGCAACCTTTAAAAGGAACCAAGCAGATCTTTGTGGACTGACACAGAACAATCTCCAAGGTATATTAAAGTAAACAATAAAAGGCTAGGTAACATAGCATTATACCTTTCATGTTTTAAAAAGAGGGACAGAACACACATGCACACACATACCCTCAGACATTTGTACGTGCACCGAATACATCGTGAAGCCCCTCGACATAGCAGGCAGAGATGAGAGGGTCCGAGGGACAGAGAATCGGGACGGGAGGAGACCTACTGTCTCCTCATCTACTTCTATCCTGTTGATGCTGGTGCTATGAGTCTATGTAACTCTTCTCTTATCCCACCAAAAATGGCCAATGTAGCAGTTTTTATTGCTCCTGAGGAAACCACAACCAATGCTTAGGCAAGAGAACCGACCGCCTGCCCGTCTCCGGAGCACCCACCGCCACAGGCCTGCGCCGAGCACCTTCCCTGCTCAGTGACCCACATCTCCCTCCCACGGCGGCCCCTGACGCGGGCGCTGGTATCGCCTCCGTTTCACAGATGAGGAAAGCAGAGCGCAGAGGCGAGGCGATGTGCTCAAGGTCACGGCGGTGGGTTAAACCTCGGGCCCGAAAGATGTCCGCTCAGGAGGTGACTTTAGTTAGAACAAGGGTCTTACAGACCTAATTACAGGTGTCTAGATGAGATCATCCTGGATTTAGGGTGGGACCTAACTCGATGATGACCACTGTCCTTAGTTAGAAGAAAAAGAAGGAGAGAAGAGACACGGAGGAGGCCACGTGAAGGAGGAGGCAGACACTGGGGTGACGTGTCCACAAGCCAAGGAACTCCGAGGGTCGCCTGCAACACCAGGAGCGCGGCACGGGCTGGACTCTCTCCTTCAGAGAACCAACCCTGCTGACGCCTTGATTTCGGACCTCCGGCCCCCGGAACTGTGAGTGAACAAATCTCTGCTCTTTTCAGCCACCCAGTTTGTAGCTATTGTTCTGCAGTCCTAGAAAGCGCACGCAGTCACACGCCAGTACGTGGCAGGCCGGGACTCAAGCCCAGCGTCTGCACGACCCAAAAGCTCTTGCTTTTTGCTATGGCGTCGCTTTGCCTTCCTCGGATAACCCGCACTCGGGCACCGGCGGCACTTCTTTCCAGGATGAAAACAGGGAGACAGCAACAGACCTTCCATCTCCTCGCCACGCTGATGGGAGTCGGGCAGTCGGCGGCGCCCCGCCTGGAGGCGGGAAGCACGCACAGAGAGGCACGGTGCACTGACAGAGCCACCGGCTCCTTGTACTGGAACTGAAGCAATGTGGATGCCTGTGCCTCCAACGTCCACCCAGAGGGACAGAGCAAACAGGAAAACAGTTAAAAACCAATTCCAGAACGGCCAACGTGGAGAAAGTATGGACGAACCAAGACCCTGTGATCAGAACCCAGGCGGAGGGAGAACCCCTGGGGCTGGCCCAGACAACCTCCGCTATTTTAAGCAACGGGTCTGAGATGGACAGATGGGCTCTCTTGATCCCTCTGCTTTGGGGAGAGACGGAGGCTTTCCCAGCAGCCTTGGGAAGGCCGGGCCCAGAGCACGCGCTCACGAGGTTTATGGGGTCAGATGCTCGTCCTGCGGCCTTCCCTCGCAGGTCCCTAGGAGAAGGAGCAGGCTCCAGGGAAAGGCTTGGAGGTTGCCAGGGCGGCCCCATGCTGGGGACAGCCGGGGGACCTCTGGTTTGAGACGTTCCCATCGGAAACACACCATCTCCCAGCGTGGGAAGCTAACGCAGCTCTGGTTACGGAAAGGAGAAGGGCTCGGTGTGGGTACCGCTTGCTGATCCCTACGGAGCCCGGGAGACCAATTTCCTGGGCTTTCTGAGTCCTTCCTGAGCCTGAGCTTGCATCTCACACAAGAGAGCAGAGTGCTCCGAATGTGCAAAGCAGTTCCCCAACCCAGCTTTTGCACACACTGTTTCTTCTGCCCAAAGCATCCTCTCCACTATTTCTCTTCCTGCCTAATCCATTCTCTTTTTATTTCTTTTTTACCATTGAGGTAAAATTCATGTACCATAAAATGAGCCATGTAAAAGCAAACAATTCAGTGGCAGGTAGAACATTCGCCATGTTGTGCAGCTAATTCCTCTCTCTAGTATCGAAATATTCATGTTGGCCCAAAATAAAACCCTACACCCATTAAGCAGTCACCCTTCATCTCTCATTCCTCATAACCCTGGCAAACACCAGTCAGCTTTCTGTCTCTCTCGATTCACCTATTCCAGACATTTCACACAAATACAATAATGTGACCTTTTGCATCTGGCTTCTTTCACTGGCCATGATGTTTTTGAGGTTCGTCTCTGTTATGTTTCAGAACTTCATTCTTTTTTATGGCTGAATAAGCGGTTATGTGGATAAACCACATTTTGGGTATCCATTCATCCACTGATGGGCACTTGGGTTGTGTCTCTTGGTGGGCTGTTGTGAATAGTGCTGCTGTGAATATTCGAGTCCAAGTTTTTGTTTGAGGACCTGTTTTCAATTCTTTTGAGTATATAACCTAATCTATTCGTGAAATGTCATCTTTAGAGTCACCTCCTCGATGATACTTTCTCTGACTCTATAGCTCCCTAGAGCTAAGTTGGGGGCCTTTCTCCTGCACGCCCCCTCCGGAGCTGCCACGGACAGTGGCACAAGTTGTACACTGCCTAACTCTAGGGGGGACCACTGACCTTGGTCACTGTAGATCTGCAGACTTATTACAACAATCCCCCAGCAGATGGAGAAAAAGTGGCTTGAGAAAGGGGTGGCTTTTTCTAATGCTATAAACGTGCCATGTGGCCTAGTGCTGGCCCTGGTTCCCATCATGCAATTGTTCCCTCCACTGTAGCACTTAAGCTCGCTGAGATCACTGTTTAACCTCAATACTTTTTAGGGAGGAAGCGTACAGATTGTTTGGAATGGTAATGGATCGTTTATCCACAATATAACAGGCAGAGTTTTTCTGTTCCATCTCAGGAAAAATTATGTTACTTTACACTATTTATAATAGCCAAAAAGTAAAAGCAATAAAAATGTCCAACTGGTAAATGGATAAACAAATTGGGGTCTATCCACACAGTGGAGTATTACTCAGCCATGAAAAGGAATGAAGCACTGACACGGGATGAACATGGATGAACCTTGAAGACATTATGCTAACTGAAAGCAGCCAGACACAAAGGACCACATATTGTATCATTCGTTCCATTTAAACCAAGTGTCCAAAATAGGCAAATCTATAGAGACTGAAAGTAGATTAGTAATGGCCTTTATTTGGGGGTGGAAATGGAAAGTGACCACAAATGAGCACAAGATTTCTTTTCGGGGTGATAGAAATACAAAACTAGACTGTGGTGACAAGCACATTACCCTGTAAATTCACAAATAACTAGTGAATTATATACTTAAAATGGATTAATTTATGATATATAAATTATGCCACGATAAAGCTTTTTAAAAAAAGTATGTTAATTTTATACCATTTCTGAATCAAGAGATCTAACTCCTTAAACTTCACACAGATCTACTAGTTTTCCAAAAGTTACGAATGCTTGTCCTCTTAGCCCACGAGCTCCTGAAGGTCAAGGGCTGCACCTGATCCCAGATACCAGGAACAATGTTTGATGCATAGTAGGTACTCAATACATGCTTGATTTCTCTCTCTCTCTCTCTCTCTCTCTCTCTCTCTCGACTGAGATAGAAGCAATGGTAAACCCTCTTTCCTGTATTCACTTATTCACTCAGCAAACAAGTTGTGAGGCCCTACTGTGTGCGACGAAACACAAAGTTCACCGAGACCTACTTAGTCTCTGCTTTGAGAGGCTTATGATCCAATGTGGGAGTCAGACAAGCAAAGTGGTACCTGCAAGATGTGAGCAACGCTATGATGGCTATGTGCCCGAAGTGCTCTAGAAGGTACAGCTGATCTTGATGCTCCCTAAGAAAGAGACAGGAAGTATTCTCAGCTGAGATGACAACTGAGCCACCTCGAGAAGGATGCGTAGGAACCCCCAGGGAGAGACACTGAGGAGGCAGAGCATGCCGAGAAGAGGGCCTGGGATGGCAGGTCAGAGGTGGGAAAAAAAACTGACAGATGTGAGAGCTGGAGCCCAGGGGCAGCCTCCAGCATCGCCTCTGTCTGGCTCAGCCTCCCAGCCAAGAGGCCTGGGGCCCGAGTTATTTCACACCCCATCCCTAAACGTGCCTGCCTCCCTCCCCTCCTCCCCAGACTGGGAGTCCACCTTGGATGTGCAAGTCTGCATGTGGCCTGCCTGAGGGGATAAAAGGCTCTGGGAGGCCCTCCCCCACAGCAGGCCCCAACTCTCAGGAGACTTCTGCTCCCCACAGAGCAGCTATTTCGGCCCAATCCCAAACACCAGCTCATGGTTTATGGCTGGGGAGCCAGAGGCCCGCAGGCTGACCATAAAAGGAGAAAATCGAACAGACTCGGGCTCACTGCTTCTCTCCCTTCCTTCCCGTGCCAGGCTGCTGTGGGACCCGGTGAGAGAGAGGGGTGGGGGGGAGGGAGGGGTGGCCAAACTCACGTCCTGCAGGCCAGCACGGAATGAAGGGCACAACCTCCACTGTGTGCAGAAAGTGACTCCCTACCTACTGCCTCATCGGAGGGCAGATGCCAGAGTTCCAGACCCAAGGCGAACGTCAGTGCTGGGCTTCAACCATGGGCCCTGAACAGATGACAGCTAACACCTGCTGCGCCCGCCCTGCCCAGGTATTGTGCTCCCCGCACACTGTCCAAATCAACCGGGGGAGGCACAGGTACTACCCACATGGGACGAATGAGGGAACTGAGGCACAGGGAAGCCGGCGCACTGGCAGAGCTGGGTCTTGAACCCAGCCAAAGAGCCCACACCCGAACCACCGCTCTGTGGGGCAGGGCCCTTCTCTTTTCCTGGGCCTCCTCTCTCCACCCTCCTCCCCGAGCAGAGCTGGGTAGGAAGAGACTCTGGGTAAGCAGAGATCCTCAGGGCTCGTGCTGGACCCCAACAGGAACTTTCCAGACCCACAAGACGCTCTGGCATCTTTAACAGCAGAGCTGGCCAGTTTAGACAGTACAGGGGAAGGGAGGGCCAGTGCTCTGGTGGCCTCCTGGACCTCAGCCCCACCTCCCACAGCCTCCCTCCTTGTCTCTGCGCCGGTCCCAAAGCCTCATGGATCCATCTCTGCTCCCTTGTGAGGCCCACAGGCACCTCCCAAGAAGGCCTCCCCTGCCCCTGCAGCCTAGGACAGGCCCCCGGAGTCCACTAAAGCTCCCCATGGACACCCCCCCCACAGCACATGCACTTGTGGGATGATGTGATTAACAGCTGCCCTCCTCTAGCCCCCCACACCCCACCACAGTGGGGCCTCGTTTAACGCTGTTGAATAAAGAAGGAACAGGAAGGCAGATTCGCTCTGCGGCTGGAGCATGTGTACTCCATGAGGAACGTGCTGTCACCAAGTGTCAGCTGGGGCTTCTCAAATCCCCGCCCCCCCCGAAAGCATGTCTGCCTCTTCAACTCAATATTTACTGCTTATTAAAAAAGATTCATTTCCCTTAGCTCTCTCCCATCCACATGAGATACCTTTGATGGTCCATAAAGGCTCACCAGAATCAGATGGACCTTTACCCTTCCTTATTTCCTGCCAAAGAACATGAGCTTCTCAGGATGACTCTGAGCGCCACGCTGCTCCTCCCAGGGCCTCCACGAGGACCGAGCCAGACAGACAGAGCCGCCACCACCCCGCACCTCCATCTCCAAGAGGGAGAGACGCGTGCAAGCAACCGGCCCCCTGTCTGGGGACCCACTGTAGGAACGTGGTCTCTGGAGCGAAATGCCTTGGAGCTTCCTGGTTCCAGCTCTCAGGCCACTCAGAGCATCGGTTTCCTGACCAGGAAAATAGGAATAATAACCCACACCTTTTGAGGATGTGAAAATGATAAAGTTTCAAGACCGGCTATACAAAGAGCTTTAAAAAAATGACCCATGGCACATAAAAGAGCTGTTTTACGATTGCTGTTATGATCATCACCATTGCCATCATCACTGTCGTCTAAAATAGGGAGCCAGTGAAGTGGCAGCAGTTCTGTGCCAGGACGACAGGGGTTTGGGCCAAGTTCAACCCTTTCCAATGATTAGGCCTACACCAGTCCCTTTGCCTTTGGGGGCCTCGGTTTCCTCATCTGATAAAAGGGGGGAACAGAACTACACTATCTACCACACTGCCTCTGAGGGGAGACAAAACATTTCGAGGGCAGCCAGAGGTGATGTCTCCAGGTTTTTATGCTCGGAGCTTCAGTTTCTTCAATCTGTCAAATGGGGAGGCTGTCCTGCAGGGTGCCAGCGAGGGCCGAGCAATGCGGGCCGGAGCAGTGAGCCCAGTGGACCTCAGCGCCCTTCCTCTCTGCCGAGTCTGTGGAGCCAACCCCACAGGGCCTGTCGACCATGACCACAACCACAACCACGACCACGACCAGGACTGAGGGATACAGCTGAGTGTGGGAACTCTCAAAGCATAGTTTGGACCCTCCCACCTCCCAAAGCCTCTTCAGCTTGGAGAGGGTTCAGCCAAAGCCTGAGCTGATAGAGGCCAGAGGACTATTTATTTTTTTAATCGCCTGAGAGTGGCCATTTGGTGCTAATTAGGTGAGGACAAAACACTCCAGCCTCTGTCTTGAAAGGGTGACAAATCCTGATGGCTCCTCTCAGATCAGAATGAAATCTTATCTGCCTTTCACACCCTGGGGACCCATGGAGGGGTGGCGGGGATCCACAGCGGTTTCTGTCAGGAAAGCCTTAGTTGCTGCTTCCCCCACTTTCATCACGTTAATACACCAAAGTCAACCAACTCCAGCTCTGAGGGTTGAGCCTTCCGCACTCTGACACCTGCAGGAGCAAAGAGCCTCCCATGGGACAGCAGTGCTGTGCATCGGCTTATCATCACCTACTGAATAGGCAACCCTTAGGCTTTGGAGTCAGATAAACCAAGTTCAAGTCTGGCTCTGACCTTCAGCAAGTTTACCTCTTAAGCCTCAGCTTCCTCAGCTATAAAATGAGGCTAATAATAGCACCTGCCTCCAGCACTGGATTACCTGATGAGTCATGTAAACATAGGCCCACGGGCACGCACACACACACACACACACACAAAGGAAGGAGGGGAAAATAAAGAAACAGCTCAAAACCACTCAGTATTTTGCTATTTCCTAAAAACCATCAAGGTAAACGTAATAGGAAAAATTAAAACTTTGTTGGCTTTACTGACTTTATAATTTAGTGTTGTTTTTATTCTGGATTACATATGCAAGCACCATAATAGTTTCGGGGCTTCATTTTAAAAGTCCTAATCTGATTCTGTCTGCCTTGTAGGTTTGTGTGAAGGTTTAATTGAGAATATTCCTTTAAAGCCCTGAGCATACAGGAAGCACACAATAAAATCCACTATCATCATTATCACTTCTTTGGAAAAGAAGGTATAAGAGAATTTCCATAGGATAGTGGGGTGGACACATGCATTTAGTGCTTCTCCCTCCCCAAACCTTACTAAAGCGACAGTAAAGGGATTCTTCAAAAACATGAACCAGATCAAATGAACAGGAGAGGAGGGGACAGCAACTCAACCTTGGAATCCAGAAAACAAGATGAATGAGAACAGTCGAAAAAAGGAGAAGTCCAAGATGGCTGGTGGTGGGGACAGCTCAGAAGCAGCCCAATTTCACCACAGAATCCCCTGCCCCAGTCCAAACCTCAGTAACTGGCAGTACCAGGGGCTTCCGTTAGAGGGGGTGAAGGAGAACATAAAAGCATAAGGACTGGTCAAAAGTCTGAGAAGCTGCTAAACACTCCAGGTGTCTTCTACACTCCCTGTGGCCGAGTGACTGCCCTTCCCACAGCCCACAGGAGGAGGCAGATTTAGTCTCTGGAGAGGGTTAAATAGAGAGCTTCTATCCTGGGTGGAGGCGAGTACCAGGGACAACATGGAAAGAAGGAAGATAATGTGCAAGTTTCATCCCACAGTTTGAAACCCTTAGCCTCTTCTTAACAAGACTCTCAAATGATGGTAGACAGATCTTTACCCTCCAGACAGAAGGCTGCACAAGTCTTCTCTGAAGAATCCGATCAGCCCAAAGGAAAATGACCAAAAGGTCTATCAGAAGTGCCCCCAGTGGAATGGCCCAGCCCCATCATACTATAGCCAAGCTGGTCATCAGCAAGCTCCTCCTACAAACACAGAGCTTCCATCACCTTTGTGGGGCCCATGGATTAAAGCATCCCAGATGAATGGATAGCCAAGAATCACCAGACATCTGAAGAAAGCCACTAATATAACAGACAGAAGTTACAAACAGAAAAACATGCACCTTGGAGGAAAAAGAGACTAGACATGGAGAAGTATCTTCCAGAAAAAAGGACATCATGTCACATGGAAAAAAAAATATTCAGAAAAAACAGGGTTCTAAGAAATTAAAAAAAAAAAAAATGATACCAGAAACTAAAAACTCATTGGAAGGGTTGTAAGATAAAGTTGAAGTAACTGCCAAGATAGAATGAAAAAGATAGAGATGAAAAAGACAAGAGAAAGAGATGAAACATATAAGAATGGTCCAGGAGTTCCATTACTGAAATAAGACTTCTAGAAAAACAGGGGACACAGAGAGAAAGAAGTCATCAAGGAAGCAACCGACAAAAATTTCCCCAAATTTAGGGGCATGAGTTTACAGATTAAGAGGATCCACTAAGTCTCCAGGACAATGGGTGATAACAGACCCACGGAAAATCCCATCATCATGAACAGGGGAAGAAAGAAAAGTTTAAAAGCTTCCAGAGAAGTAAAAAAAACAAACAAACAAAAAAAAAACAGAAAACCCAAACTGGTCACACACAAAGGATTAAGAATCAGATTGCCTTCTAATCTTCACAAAAATGAAGCTGAAGCTAGAAGGCAATGGAGCAACGCCTCAACAATTCTGATAGAAAACTATTTCTTATTTAAAATTTTAAACCCAGCTAAACTATCTCTTACATATTAGAGAAGCACCAAGTCTTTCAGATATACAAGATCTCAATTTGCCTCATATACATCTTTTCTTGAGCAGTTACTAGAGAAGGTGTTCTATTTAAACAAAAGAGTAAACAAGGAAGAACACATCAAACTAGGAAACAAAGACTCTGCCGTGAGAGCTCTGAAGGGAATTCCAAGAATAAGGAAGATCCCGGATGGCAGCTATCTGACACAGGGGGTGCCCAAGGAAGGTCAGACAGTGTCTCACTTTCAAGGAGAGGATATCAATAGGGTCCCCAATACATAACTGGGCATATTAAAAGGAGAGTAACACATTTGGAAAGAGAATTGGGAGTAGAATTAGGGACTATGCAGAAAACTAAGTTTAAAAAAACGCAATTACTAACTTCAGGGAAAAGAATAAATTGCATGGGAAAAGTAATCATGAGACAGCAGAGCTCAGCTGTGAACAGCATCTACACAGTCATAATAATGTAAACTTGGAATACAGACTTCATCAAAGTTAATATAAAACTATATTGGAAGTCTATGAGATGTGTGTGTGTGTGTGTGTGTGTGTGTGTGTGTGTGTGTGTGTGTGTGTTTGGAGGAGACAGTAAGTGCAAAGCAAGGGGGTGAGTGAGCTAAATTCTTATCTTCTGTGATGAAAAGTCAATAAGTAATGCCTAAAACAGAAAAAATCAAGGTATCAGCTATATAATCAAGTTGTTTAGAGATTACAGAGGTAAAAACTAAAAAGTCAGTTAAAAGGGTTGATAATGGAGAAAGCGGAATTAGAGAAGCAAAGAGCGCTATTTTTTTAAACAAACCTTAAGGAATTATTTGACTTTAAACCATCTCCATGCACACCTTTAATAAAAACTAAAAAGGGAACAAGGAATCCTAACCCCAAACACAGACACGGAACACTCTCGCAAAGTGTAAAATGGTGCATATGGAATGCTACCTTTGGAGGTGGAAAACATGTGTATCTGCATAAATGTGCAAAAAAAAAATCTCTAGAAGAATACCTAATAAACTAGAAACATGTTTGTCTCTGGAGAGGTGAACTAGGTCGGGGTCTGATGCACATGGGCTAAAGGGAGAATTTTCACTTTTTTAAATTTGAATGTATCATCTTTCCAAAAGCAAACAAAAAAGCATGGGGAAATTTTGTTTTCTTTAAACAACTAATAGTTCTTCATTCATTCATCAACAAACATTAACTAAGGGCTACTACATGGCAGGTACCAGGAAATGTGCTGGAGAGACGATGATGAACAGGCAGACGAGGATGATGTCCCAGAGTTTATGGGTCCTGAGGAACTTAAGAGTCCACATGACACATTTTAAATGTTTCATTCTATATTCAGTGAATGTGCTATCTATCCCACCCCACACACATCTCTTGACACCCCATCTTGTTCCACAAAGGACTTGAGAAGGAAGCCACAGCTCCGAGCTTTACCTCTTCTACACACAGAAAGCTCAACGTGGATTCCAGCAGAGTATCTTTACAGCCTGGGACAGGGACACCCCTCAATGGAGTCACAAGCTGGGCCTATACATTCCTTTGCCAGAAATGAATTCCCACTTTATAGATTAAAAATATTCTTTTTCCCCAGCTTACATTTTCTCCATTTTTTTTTTTTTGAGATGTTTTTCCACTGCAGTCTATCATCACAAGTTTGCCAGAAAGCACTGAGTAATGAAAAATGAATGCATAATGTAGCAGCTGTTAATTACCATTCAAACTAAATTAAAGTTTATCATTTAATAACATCCAAAAGCATGATGTAAGTGGAAAGTTACATTCTTTTCCTGTTTGTGCTCAAGGTTGTCATTTTTTCTTACGGTTTAAAATGTGTCAACATTTCTAAGTATTTTTGTATTTCACTACATAATTTTGTGTTAAAACATAGAGCCTAAAAGGAATGAAATGCATTAATGCAGGGGTCCTTGCCATCAAGTGTAACATCACCCCACAGCTGGGAGGTTGTCCAGGGAGCAAGAGTTATCACAATGCAAAATGATGTGTCATTGAGTCGATCACTCAGGATTCAGACCCCAAAGGCATCCTTCTCTGATTTGTACCACCGCCTCCTGACCGACACGGTGGTTTCGCCAAGCTGGTTACTGAGTGTCACCGTCCACCATCATGATACAAACACAGAACGCGGCAGCTGATCTGCAAAACTGTCCATTTCCCTGAAGGTGAAGCGTGTTACAGTCAATGAGCTTGGAAAGGCCATGACATAGCCAGTGGGCTCACGACTGGTTGCCACAGTTACCGTGAACGATAACACACTGGGCCTGCAAGAGACTGTGGGGACACCGAAGAAGCCAAAGGCGACTGTGGGAAAACTGGTGACCCCTCCAGTAAGTCTATAAAAATTTTCCTCCACCTCAGGCTGCAGAAATCAAGAGTGACATGAAGAATGCTGTACTACGCCCTCACGTGATTTTGTCCAGAAAAAAGTCCAAAAAAAAAAAAAATCAACTCTGAATTAATTTTATACTCAATCTAAAAATTAGCATCTACTTGCAATTACAACCAAATTACTATTGCACGTAAGATAAAATAAACCTCTGTTCACAATTTACAGTGTCATTTTTCAAGCCCAGTCAAACTCCACCCCCGCCCCCTCCACCTCACTATCTATCAATAGTAAAACTCTGGTCCCTGTTTTAGGTGATCTTTTTCTTCTGGAACCAGTTATTTTCAGATCACCAAAATCTCCTTCATCTCATGCCATTAAGCTCAGAGTATGAAAGGCTGCATACCAAGGATGTTAACGGAGGTGATCTCTGGGTGACAGAATTATACGTATACTCTCTTTTGCTTAAATATATATATATATTTTTCTTTTTCAGAATGAACATATATTAAAGTTTTTAAAAAGTTACACACATATATTTTAAGAGCACTATGACAGTGCTTCCTTGTCACTCACTCCCCAACCTCTCTTTTACTAATGAAATTTTATTTCATTCTGGTATTTAGATACAATGTGCTTTGTTGGAGCTTCCTCAGCTCTAGGAAAGAACCAGGAGTAGTCCAAACCAATCATGAACATGCTAAGTCCCCTTTGCCAACGACTGGTTTAGAGGTTGACATGTGACCAAGTTTTAGCCAATGAGATATAAGGGGATACCTGCTGAGGAGTTTCTGATTGAGAGGGAGAGAGATAGAGAGGGAGGGAGGGAGGGAGAGAGAAAGAGAATAGGAAAAGAACTTAACCTTCCACTTCCTTCATGCTTTTGGATATTATCAAACAAGGATGTGATGCCAAGAGCTATGGCTGCCATCTTGTAACCATGAGGAAGAAGCCAAAAAAATTCCAAAGAAGTCTGTTTTTGAGCTGCTGAATTAACCCTGAAATCATCCATGCTCAGGCTTCTTGTCGTGTGAGGAAATAAATTACTATCACTTAAGCCGCTTTAATTGATTGCTGTGTTTTGTGCAACCCAAAGCACCCCAAATGAGGCACTGTAACTTTGTGATGTTCGGCTTCACAAAGAGGTGTGTGAACCACCATTTTATAGTTTTCCATTAAGGGAGACCACAAATGATTTTTTTTTTTTTTTTTTTGGCAAAGACACATACCTATCTCCAAGAGCCATCACTGTATAACCTGAGATTGTGTCTCTACAACCCTCCTTGCAAGGCTCCATCTGCTGGTCCTAGGACTAATAGAGTGGTCCAGCTTGGGTCATACCCGTGGGGTTTGGCTAACTCCGTCAGTAACTTGGGGCACTTGTACCTGAGGCCCTTTACCTCAGAGGGTATCTCCTAGGCACACCTGGATTCCTGCTCAGGAGTTCCCAGAGCAGGAATCCTTGATTCCCAACTGAGAACTCAGGGTCCCAGGGGTTGCAAAGTCAAACACAGGGGCTGGGCAGTTAACATGAATGAGCACACCAGGCCAAGTGAGGACTAGGGAACTGCAGCACTCACACCCCCTCCAAAGTGGCAACTGACACGTGGGGACACAGGCTCAGTGCTGCCAGATGTTCTGATACTTTCTAAACAGCCTAGAAATCTGGATTTCTTTTTAGCTACCATCTCCCAGTTTTTAAAAGTTGGCGACTAACTCAGGTGTCCCTGAAACTCCACGTGGACCAAACCAAACTTATCTGAGAGCTAGATCCAGCCTCCCAGCTGCCAGTCTGCAATCTCTGGACTGTTCACACTGAACAATCATGTTAACCCTGGTGCACAAGCTTTAAAATTGCCAGAGCCCTTTTCTGTTCCCTTTTTACTACGTGCAAGGACAGAAGAACTACACCTCAAACCCAGAACCATTTATAGGAAAGAAAATCTTCTCGCCACTCCCCAAAGATTGATGACACCGGGATGGGTGCTGCCCTTTTTGCTGTGTACCCAAGAACACATAATGAAGAAAGCAAGTGCTCAACTCTGCTGAGGCCAAGCGAGTTGCTGAGAGGGGACTGCACGCGTTGCACAGGAAAAGCTCACAGTTTAGGGATGTCCCGGTTTCTCTGTCTTGGCTGCATTGGCTAGGACTTCTAATACGACACTGAATAGGGGTAGTGAGGGGGACAGCCTTACCTTGTTGCTCATCTTAGGGGAAAGCATAGACTTTCACTACCAAGTATGACGTTACATGTAGGCTTTTTGTAGAGGCCTTTTATCAAGTTAATGAAATTCCCCTCTATTCCTAGTTTTGTGAGAGTTTTGATCATGAATCGACATTGAATTTTGTCAAGTGCTTTCTCTGCACCGATTAATATGGTTATGGGTTTTTTCTTCTTTACACTGTTATATTGATTGATTTTTAGATAATGAACCGGCCTTGCATCCCTGGGAAAGTTCCATTTGGGCATGGCCTGGGTTTCCAGACACTTCAGAGACTCAGTTGCCTCTGTTACAAAGTGGAAACACCAACCCTACCTCACAGAATTGTACTGAAAATTTAAAAAGAGTGAATGCATTGTGTGTATGTGTTGAACGGGATTGTGGATCCAAAGTCCTATTCAAATAGAGGCTAAGAAGAAGTTCTACAACAACTTTTCAACAATTCTACTTTTCAAGCTTTTTCCATACCAGGTGCTGCATGAAGCATGGTAAATACCTGAGTTCCACGTATCCTAAAGTGTGGTGAGGTGATTTTAAGTGCCTCTCAGGTTAATAATTTTTATTTTAATAATTATATACTTTTCAATATGCATTAGAAAAAAATATATAGCTGTCATGTCCAACATCTGATTTCATGCACGATGATATACTAGCTTACCTTTAGTGAGTTTTTACTAAGTTCCGGGCATTGTTCTGTGCACTTTATACACAATAGTTCATTCAATCTTCACATCAGCCCTGGACGGTAGGTCGCAGTTATTATAATCCTCTCTTACAATTAAGAAAACAGAGGCACAGAGAGGGTAAGTAGCTTGCTCACGGTCACACAGCCCTGAGTGAGTGGCAGGGCTGGGATGTGAACACAAGCAGTCCTGTCCTAGGATTTACACTCTTAACTAATACAGTGTACTACCATTTTTTGCTTAGTCTGAAATAGATTCTGGGGGAGGCGATTTATAAGAAAAATATTAAGTTAATAATATAAGGATGTAATTTATATGAGGTTTAGTAACAGGAAAAACTGATGTCAGAATAGCAGTTACTCTGGGGAGTGTTGAAGAGGTGTTACTGGGAATAAGGTGTGAGGAAACGTTCTGGAAATATTTTACATCTTGGTCTGGGGGGTGATTATATGATTGTAGACATGTAAAAATTAATTTGGGGCTGGATACTTTAAATTTGGATACTTTACGCACTCTACCGTGTTTTGCCTCCATGAAAATAATAATAATAATAATAATAATAATAATAATAATAATAATACCTAAACATGGAAGGAACGTGCGAAGGTTTTTAGTTTGGAAAAGCCTGCATTACAGTCTTCATGGCAAGCTGCAAGATGGATACTATCACTCTTTTTTAATGGATGAAGAAACTGAGGCTGGAGGGGAGAAGACATTTGCCCACAATCTCCCAGAGAGTGAGAGATGGTTGGTTGCAAATCCAGAGCTGGCTCAGCCCTAGGTCTGGTACCACCCTCTTCCCTTCTGAGGTGACAGCATTATACCATTTCCAGACAGCTGGCCGGGCCTGGGCCTCGGGCAGCCAGAGGCGCTGAGCGCTGGGGATGGAGAAGGCCCATGCCCGTATTTGCCCAGGCTCTCCGCTCTCCCTCACCCTCCCGGGGCCGCAAACACAGATGTTCAGCTGGCTTTTTCCCTTTTTCAGTCACAGCTCTCCTGTCGCCCAGAACTGCCTGCCAAACTCCACATTCTTGGCGAGAACTATATAGGCAGGCAGGACAAGAGGGGTCTGCGCACAGCAAGCAGGCTCCAGAGGTGGCCCTAAGACCCTGGGTGGGCTCCCCAAGGGCACTCCCCAGCTGGAGAAGCCCTGGCCAGGCCTCCCGTGCGCCCATTGCAGGCCCCGCACACCCCCAGGCCGGCTCACCTTGCAGCATGCTCCGGTAGGCTGTGTCCGCGATGGCGTAGATGTGGGGTGGCATCTCGTGCCTCTTCTTGCCCTTGTACATTTCGACGATCTTCTCCGAGTAGATGGGCAGTTGCTTGTAGGGATTGATCACCACGCAGAAGAGGCCAGAGTACGTCTGCCAAATGGAGAGTCCAAGCTTACTTCCAGAATATGGCAGGGAGGGGAGCTCGGGTGCCCTGCCCTCGGGACCCCGGCTGCTAATGCCCATCACAGCCTGCACTGACCCAGGCCACTGTGGGCATCTTCCTGCTCCATCCTCACGGCAGCACTGTCGGACAGAGGCACTCATATTCTCACTCCAGAGATGGGGAAACTGAGGCTCAGAGTCCTAGTGGGAACCCCTGGGCATTACTGATATGCCATGGGTGAGGGGAGAGAAGGGACAGGACTGGACTTCCAGGCCACTCATGTCACAGTTTATAACTGTGTGTTTAAAACAGCTCTGGGCTCAGAGCCCAGCTCCACTTCTACCTGTCGCTTCACCTCCCTGAGCCTCTCGGGCTTAAATAACAGCTCCCATTTATTGAGCACGTCCTATGTGCTGGCCACGGAGCTAAACCCCTCACCGGCATCTTCTTATTTGATCTCCGTATCTATCCTGTCACAGTGATACCACAATTTCTCTGCTGCCCATTCGACAGGTGAGGAAACTGAGGCTTGGTGACACACAGCTGGTGGGAAATTCAGAACTGACAACCGTTTACCTCAGACCTCAAGACTCCTGACCATTAACCAAGTACCCCCCGTCTGTAAGACGAGGGTCAACACGACTGTCCCCAGAAAGGAACGGTTCTGACACCTGCTCCAACACGGATGACCCCGGAAAGCCCTATGCTGAATGACAGAAGCCAGTCACGAAAGGTGACATATCCTACGATGTCATTTATGTGAAATGCCCAGAACGGGCAAACCCACAGACAGGAGGCAGACCTCTGGTGTCCAGGGACTGGAGAGAGTGGAGGGTGGCTGCTGATGGGCCCCGAGTTCCCTTTTGGGGTCCTGAGAGCTTCTGGGACTAGACAGTGGTGACAGTTGCACAATGCTGTGAGTGTACTCAGTGCCACCCCACTGTGTCCTTTAAATTGGATTTCTAGGCCACTTACGCTATATGTTATAACTTTTTAAAACTGTGTGTTTATTGCATGGATTGTACCACAATTAAAAAAAAAAAAAAAGAATAGTCGTGCTGCCTTACCAAGGTCATAGGAGCGTCTGAAAACAGTCAGGACAGGGGAAGGGGTGGGAAGGCACGCCGCAAACCGCACCCCACGCTGCACGCCTGTGAGGCGCGGCTGTCACTGCCATTTCCACTCCCTGCCGCACGGCGGCTTTTCCCACCGGTTCAGGTCACGGCTCAGGTGACAGACAGGCTCTAACAGGTCCCTCAGCCACCGCTTTCCCCAAATGATAGCGTCAGTGCTGCCCAAGGCTCTGATGGCCACGGAGGACGGCTTCCCTCCAGCTCCCCGAGAAGTGGCTAAAGGGAGAGGAGTAGAGAGTCCACCGCTGGGTCACGCTCAGACCAAACACCAGAGAGGGTGAGCGGTTTGACCAGAGTCACCGAGCAAGACCCTGGCAGCACCAAGCCCAGCTCAGCCACTCCCAGGTATGAGCACTGTCCACGAGGCTGTCCGACCTACGCCCGTCGCACAGAAACGGAAACAATCGACCACTGGTCCATTCACTCATTCATTCATTGGATGTGTGTGTCCTAGACACTGTGCAAGGTGCTGGGGTGACAATTAAGACCCAAAACACAAAGCCCTGCCCTCGAAGGACTTTCAGTCACTTCTTCATCTGACTGGAGAGTAGGTGGGGTCCCCTCCAGGGCTCAATCTGCTAAGGGACAACGGCTTGTGATGGGCCAGGGAGGGGGTGGATGGTATTCTTCTAAAGGTACAGGACCTGTGGGGGAAGAAGGGAGTACTTCCCACCTTTCCCCTAAGAAGCGCAGGAGTGAGGCTGACATGAGGCCTGTCTAAACATCCATCAGCCATTAACGAGCACCTACTGTGCACCAGGTCTACGCTAGATGCTGGAGAGCAATGTACCAGCAAAAGCCCCTGCCTCGGACAGCCCACGGATCAGAAGGGGGATGAGGACACTTTAAAATAACATCAGAACAACGATGGGGCCCCAAGGATTAGGGGAACTAAGCAGAGAGGGCTCTAAGCCATGATGGAGGTGCTTCCTGCACTGAGTCTTAACAGATAAAGTGCTCACCAGCTCGGAGGCTGGCAAAGGCACCAAGGCAAAAAAAAAAAAAAAAAGGTTGGAGTCAGGGAAGGGGAGACATGCAGGTGAACTGCAAGCGGTTTGGTGCTGCTGGTGCCTAAAGGAAGAGAAAAGTGATGGTGTGCGTGGGGGCGGGTGCCCTGCAGGAGTAAGTGGGGGGTGGGGGCAGGACCCACACCCAACCAGATGGGTTGGTTCGCTGTCTGCCCAGACCCCTCCGTCCAGCCAGCAAACACCAGCCGCAAGTGCCCCGAGGGCGGCGAGGCCCCTCTTCCCCCTCTCCAGTCCCCACACAGGCCCTGGCATACAGTAGGCGCACACTGAAGGCTCGCCCACTGAATGCCTGAGGGGTAAGTGAGCTACCCAGCCTCCTGCAGCAGGGCCAGTGCTGCCTCGTCTCCGCCACTGGGGCCTTGCACTGGGCCGGCACACAGTAGGGACGCAGCACACTTTTGTTGAGAGGGGGGCACGTGTCCTGCTCATCTGGGTCCTGGGCCCCAGCGTGCGGCCGCCTGTAGAGCGAGTGCCAGCAAACGATGGGTGGGTCGAATGAAGGTCAGCCAAGCCCGAGGTCCCCTTCAGGTCTCAACTCCACCTCTGTGCCTTCCAGGGCCACACCCACCGCTGCTGCCATGACCTTTTTAGGACGCGGGTATCCTTTACAGCCCGAACTACACCCCCCAACCCCCCCACAAGCCTTTGACGTGGAGACAGTAGAGGGCGGTGGTTAAGGATACAGAATTGAGTACTGGGGATCAGATTTCAACCTTCATTCTGCTACTTCCTAGCTGCGTGACTCTGGGCAAGTCTCTTAACCTCTCTGAGCCTCCGCTTCATGTGACGAATGCGAGGGGGTGAACGTGTGTAAAAGCAGCTCCTCCGTAAGTGCGCCATAACTTACGGAGATGACTCCTGTGAAGCATTTAGCATGGTGCCTGGCATATACCAGGTGCTCAGTAAATGACTACACCTGCCGGGCTCCCTCCCGGCTTGATGACGTGTATGACGACCCTGCCATGCTGGAACCGTCACACGTGCCGTTCCCCCTATCCGGAACACTCCTCACCCCAATCTTCCCGGAGCCATTCCATCTCCCCTTTCAGGGCTCGGCCTAAATGTCACCTTTTGGACTGTACGCCACACACCGTCATATCTTCAGCACCCGGTACAGGGTCGGGCACGTGGCAGACACTCAGTAAATATTTGCTGGAAGAATCGAATAAAAGAAAAAAGGAAGGAATGTGTGGCCCTCCCGACTCCATGGCCAGCTTCTGAAGGAGAGCCATTACTTTCTTCCTGTTTGCTAGGAAGCTGTGCAAACAGCAAGCACTTAATCCACGCTTCCAAACACATCTGAATCTCTGTTCGGTTCAGCAAACCTTTCCAGGGCACAGGGCCCCAGGAAGGACCGGGCAGGCAGCAGCAAGCCCAGGAGGGGCAGTGGGGCTTCAAAGTCTGGAGGCTCCGTCTCCGCTGTTCAACCTTGCTGAACGTCACCCGCCCGGCCCACCTTGGCTATGTTTCTGCCTCCCCGACCCCACGAGCCTTTCTCCAGCTGGTCAGCTTCAGAGATTTCAGCGCCCCCCAACCCCCTGTCCCAGCCAGCATCTCAGGGCCCTGTGCCACCAGCAGGTCCCAGCCGTGGGCCCAGGGTTTCCGTCTTGTGACCGTATTAGGAAGCGACTTCGGCTTTTCCCTGACACTTTATATGGTCAGCCGTGGAGCCCTGAGCAGGGGCTGCTCCTACAGCTCTGGCAGAAATGAGGAACAGAGGGGGAAGATGGGCAGACTCTGGCTTCAAGTCACACGGGCCTGAGTGGGACCTTGGCACTGCCCTCATTACCTGTGTGACTCGCGTTAAGTAGCCAAACCCCCCGAGCCCACTCTCCCCCATCTAGAAAATGATGGATAACTCTACTTCATCAAGTCGTAACTCACTGTCACAGCTTTCTGAACATCTATCCACAGACGCAGTCCACCAAGAATGCACATTTGCTGCAGCCTTGATTTTAACAGCAAAAAAGACTAGAAACAACCTAAATGTCCATCATTGGGGGACCAGCTCGAAAATTATGGCATGCTGCTGTTAAAATGAATACATATATACACACACACACGTTTTACTTGTACCAATGTGCCTACATTTGCCTGTATATAAAATATTGCTGGAAAGCTACATAAGAAACTGGTGACCACAGTTTCTCTAAGGAGGGGAGGTAGAAGGTGAGGAATGGGGATAAAAGGGAAAGCAGGTAAGAGGTGAGTGAAGGTGACCACACAGGTGTGAGGGGAAACAAACAGGCACAGTGGTCAATGGCCACCAACACTCAGCCCCAGGGCATGGGAGACGGCAGGGAGTGGTGAGACTTGTGGGAAAACAGAATACACACAGCCCATCTAACAGGGACTTGTCGCCTGGCAACCTGGGTCCAGGGTACTAGGGCCTCTGCTTTTTCAAGCAATGCCAGAAACAGAGATTTTCTTTGTTCCTTAACATATTGAATTAACTTTTATAAAAGCACCCACTTGGCCAACAGCGTGCAATCTCTGGCTTAGCACCCAGTACGTGCTCAAGAAATCCCAAGAAAAGGTTAAATTCCTTCCTTCTGTGTGCTTAAAGCTTGCCCAACTCCAAGCCAAATGTCCCCATGGTACCATGCTCACCTGCCCCAGCCCAGACTTATTACCTCCTGCTCCAAGCCTCCTGTTACCTTAGGTCCCTTTACCATCCTAAGTTATCACTCCAGCCTGGAGGAAGGTAGAATGTGTCTGAATCCTGACTCTGCCCACTTTCAGCAATGGACTAAGCATATCTGAGCCTCAGTATCCTGATCTCAAAAATGGGATAATAGCCTCTGTGTCATAGGGTTACTGGAAGGATTAAATAAGACAGCAGTTAAAAGCACAGGTCCTAGGACCAGCCTGCCTGGGTTCAAGACCCAGCTGTTTCTCATTAACTTACAGTCTCTTTACCAGCAAAAATGGGGCTAAGTAATAGTACCTCTCTCTCTTACATAACAGGAATAGTGGCAATAAAAACGTTAGTATAAACTCTTAACTGGTAAATTTTAAATGAATAGTAGCTGCCATCATTGTCCTGTGGGCAGTGAGGCTCCTTTGAGAGTCTAATGAAAGCTAAGACCCTCTCTGCCCAGTAAGAAATACACATAGGCACACACTTTTCCTTAAATCTCAGGAGACTGACAAACTCCCCGGCGCCTATTCACAGGTGCTGAGTTTAGATCCCATGTTTTAGGAAGGATACTTAAATACTGGTTGAGAGGGCAGAGCTCATGTTAAGTGTACAACACAGTACATTTTTAACTATTGGCACGTGCTGTACAGAGGTCTCTCGACCTTATTCATCTGGCATGACACATTTTATGGCCCTTGATTGCAACTCCCCATTCCCCTGTCTGCCAGCCCCTGGCAACCACCATCCCACCCTCCGATTCTCTGAGTTTGCCTGTTTTAGATGCCTCATGTAAGTGGGGTCATGTGGCATGTGTCCTGTGTCTAACTTGTTTTACTCATCATCATGTCCTCATATGTTGCCACATACGGCAGGATTTCCTTTTTAAAGCTGTGTAATATTCTATTGTGTGGATATACCATCTTTTCTTTATCCATTCACGATTTTAGAATCTGTCACACTTGCATCTAGTTCGTGGGTGTCTCATATTCCTCCCCTTAATAATAAAGCCTCAAAGCAAGGACTGGGCCTTGTTACGCGTCAGCACCCCACAGAGAGGGAAGGAGAGTGAAGAACACATGTACATGACAGTTGGACAAGCCAGAGTCTGATACAGGTCCCTTCCCAGGCAAGTCATGTCACCTCTCTGCCCTGCTCACTGTGTGTGCAGGGTAGAATATAAGTCTCGCTCTCACCAGTGTTGTAAGGGATGACACGGGCTGGAGAGGACTTGGGACAGTACCAGTATAGGCAAGGGCACACCTTCACTGAGCTCCCTCCACCTGAGACCTTAGTCCCATCCCCTGGAGCCCACTGCTACATGGTCATGAAAAACTCCAGGCAGGCAGAACCCAGCCAGCAACGACATCCAAAAGAGCAAGGGAACACTAGACCGGGAATTAGCGCACCCACATGTGCTTATCTGTAGCGGGTCAGGCAAGTCACTGGACATAGCTGAGCCCAGAACCTGCATCTCTAAGACAAGGAGTCAGGACCTTCTGTCTCCTCTAGACTCTTTTGGATCCAAGAGGACAAGACATCCAACAGGATGTTCTCAAAAAGGCACATCCTTTGAGGTAAGCCTTGCAGAATGGAGGGGAAACTCCAGCAAGCCCAGCTGTCTGAGCAGCATCTGCCACCTGCTTGTAAACACGGGCCATGCCTTCCGTTCTCATACGCTGGCACAGTGACTTGCTCTGTCCCCCGTTTTACTTCTTTATCTCTTTGTCATGGACAACAGTTTCTATTTAAGTGACTAAATGGACCAGAAAGGATCGAGACAGGAGTAGGCGCGTGGTCACAAGGCTGAAAGGCTTTTCGACTAATCTGTCTGAAGAAGCACGGCAGGAATTTGAAGCTTTGATGCATTTTTAATCTGCTATCAGAAGACATTTTGAGTCTCGGGACCTTCATAAGCCCCTCATTTTTTCTGATTTCTATTTTGGGCTCAAAGACCATGTCAGAAGACCGCAGGTGAGATTCATACAGCGGTCCATCCTCGACCTCCCTTGATGGAGACGACATGTCTTAGAATGACAACCTGGTCTCAAAAGGAACCCAAATTTCTCTCTAGCTCCTTGCAGGCTAGCATCCTTAGATATGACAGCTGCATGTTGATAATATCTCCATTCAAGGGGTGCCTTGCACAAAAGGGACTATCCCTTAAGGAAGCAAAGATGGCCTTTAGCACTCCGAGCCTCAGCTTGCTCACCTGTAAAATGGGACAAGCATACCTATTCAGTGGCTGTTGTACTAAGTGAGAGAAAGCATGTGTCAAAGTAGAGAACCTGGCTTAGAGGAGGCATTTATGGAATTAGGAGTTGCTTCCTTGTTTTCCCTTGGCTCTTAAAAAAGCCACAGAAGCCCCTTCCAAACTACCCATTAGAAGAATGAATAATTGAAGAAGGCATATCCATGGAATAGAGCATATCGTTCTTAAGAGTATTCTGGGGTGGGGGGCAGTTGGGACTGAGATGTGGGGATGCTAAGCGCTGACTTGTACATGGAAAGGACAGCAGGTCGCTGACCTACGTGCACTGGCTTTTAAATATGCAAACACGTACCATTCTCACCAAGAGACACCAACAACGCACCTGCATCTTGTCAGCTGTTATCGCTGGGGGAGGACCGATTTTGTGTTTGCTATGCTTTTCTAAATTTTCCAAGTCTCCCGTAAGGAGTGTGTCTTATTTTCCTAATCAGGAAAAAAAATCTGCAGGACAGTTTTAGAGATGACAAAGGGCTTTTTGTAATTTTCATGTGGCAAAACGTACAGGGAAGGACCAGAGGGCATAACGACAGAAGTGCCCGTTTCCACAAGTTTCCACTCTGATCTGAGCAGTCGGTGCAAGGAAGTGCAGGTCCCACCAGGCCACTCCCATTCGTGACAGGGACGGCCGCACAGAACCAGATCTTCACGTCTCCCGGCTGGCTGCCAGGATGGGCCAGCCTTCCAAAGGAGTTTATGAGCTCGTTATTTCCAAGCTGGAGAAAGAGCAGGGGACTTCTTCATTGAAATCTACTGAGTATTGACCACGTGCCTGGGCGCCTAGAGTATGTACGTGATCATGTAGAATCTTTGCGATCACATGGGGATGGTGATTATTCCCATTTCACAGAGAGGAACACTGAGTCTTCGGGAGGAGAGTAACCTGTGCAATGCTTCAGAAGTAGGAAGGGCAGGACTGCGATTAGAACCCAGGCCTGAATGATTCCATTTTACCACGTAGCTGCCCTCAGTGAGACCTTCAGCGTCCCCGCCTGCACCCCGAACACATCTCTAAACCTCGCCCTTCCCTTAGGGGTGCAGGAGGCCAGGAAGGAGGGACCGGCCACCCCGTGATACTCACGTAGATGAGTCCCGAGAAGTATCTCTCCCTCAGGTTGTGCAGCACCGAGGCTTCGTTGAGGCACGTCAGCTCGGCCATATCCTCCACCTTGGAGAACTTGGGCGGGTTCATCTTCTGGATGTCATCTTTGCCGACGGTCACCTTCTTGCCGTTCTCCACCAGCTCCACGATCACCTCATCCCCCTTCTCCTCCTTGATGCTGGCCGCCTCGAAGCCCTGCTTCTCCGAGGGGATCCAGACCAGCTTCTTGGCGGCCCAGTCGGCCTGGGCCACTGGGCTGTTGATGAAGTTTTTGTCCACAAACAGGAATTTCTCATCTTCGCTAAGCTGGCCCTTCTGCGCCATGGTGCCTGGTTGGTCCCCTGTGGAATGAGGCGACAGGGTCAGAACCGGGCCAGAACCGGGAGCTGAAGACAGACGCGGCCCTTGCCTCACCACAGTTGGGAAGGCGGTCTACAAGGGTGTCCCCTGCGGTATTGTTTACGTCGTGAAAGAATGGAAATAACCCAAAGGCCCTTCAGGAAAGGATCTGTATCACTGCCTATTGCCCATCAACATGGCGTTGGATATGTAACACAATGAACTACTACCCTGGGGTTCAGAAGCGAGAAGTATGTCTATGTGTTGACACAGAAAGATATCAAAGTCTTTCTGTTTACTGTAAAAATAAAAGGGGTTAAACACAGAGTCCCCATATGATCCAACAATTCTATTCCTAGGTATCTACGTGAGAGAAATGAGAACATAAACCCACACTAAAACTTGAACGGGAATGTTCATAGAAGCACTATCTGCGTTAGCCAAAAGTGTAAAAAACCCCAAATGTTCATCAACAGATGAATGGATAAAATGTGCCATTTGTATGCAGTGGAATATTACTCAGCCATAAAAAGGAATGACGTGCTCACATATACGGGAACATGGATGACTCTGAAAATATTATTCTAAGTGAAAAAAATCCAGTCATGAAGGGCCACACATTGTATGATTCCATTTACATAAAGTGTCCCAGAATAGACAAATCTACAGAGACAGAAAATAGATTTGTGGTTGCCGACAGCTGGGAGAGAACTAGAGGGTGACACCTAAGGGGTGCAGAGTTTCTTTTCTGGGGTAATGAAAATGTTCTAAAATTTACTGTAGCAATGGATGTATAACTTCAGGAATATGCTAAAAGCCATTGAACTGTACAATTTAAGTGGGAGAATTGTGTGGTATGTGAACTGTCTCTCAATAAAACTTTCTAGAAAATGAAATAAAAGGGGAGCTTGTAAAACAGTAGATATAAGATTGCATTTTATTTAAAATATTTAGAATCATATAGGCAAAATAACTGGAGAAATATGCACTTATTGAATACACTAATAAAAGGGTTTTTACTTTCTATTATTGTTTTCCAATTTTTCAATTGTGGTAAAATACATGTAACATAAGATACTAAATTTTAACCACTTTTAAGTGTATAGTTCAGTGGCATTAAGTACGTTCACATTGCTATATAACCACCAGCACCATCCATCTCTGGAACTCTTTTAACTCTGTACTCATTAAACGCTAACTCCTCGTCTCCTTTCTCCCCGGCCCTGTCATCCACCACCCTTCTCTCTGTCTCTATAATGTGACTACTCTAAGTACCACGTATAAGTGGAATCATACAGTATTCGTCTTCTTGTGAGTGGCTATTTCACTCAGCATAACGTCTTCAAGGTTCATCCACGTTGTTGCATGGGTGGCATGTTGTATAGAAGTATCTATTCACCACTGATGGATACTTGGGTCACTTCTACATTTTGGATATTGTGACTAACGCTACTCTGAAGACGGGTGTACTCTCCATTATGTATTTTTATATTTGTATTTTTTATAATTTTTTGTTAAATTTATGAACAAAAATAGATATTTTTTACAAAGACCTTCAAATAGCCAATACACATAAGAAAAAGATGTTCAATCACACTGGGAAGTGAAGAAATGCAAGTTGAAGCAATGAGGTATTGACCTCCACCTATCGGCTTCGCTAAAATGGAAACCATTGATGATACCCAAAGTTGTCAAGCACGAAGGAGCCAGGCCTCTGCACCTACCACCCTTAGGATGGAAGAGCCTTAAAAATCCATCCAGACCCCTCGACTTGCAATTGCATTTCTAGAAATTTACCCAACGAAGCAGATAGGTGCTGACAGGGGTACAGGAATGTGCCTTGCACTGCTGTTTGGAACTGCCAAAGCTGCAAGCAATCTCAGTGGCCTTGAGTAAGCACCTCATCAAGCTGCAGAACACCCAGTCAACAGAATGCTATATAATTCCACGAGAATTCAAGATGTGGACTTTTATTTATGTCCCACAAAGATTTTTTTCCTTTTCATTTAAACATATTTATTAAAGTGTCATTTACATGCCATAAAATTCTCATCATAAATGTACAACTCAATGATTTTTAGTAAATTTATAGATTGTGCATCATTATCATGATAAATTCCAGAACATTCTCCTTACCCTAAAAGGTGTTCCTTCATGCCGATCTATAGTCCCTGTTCCCACCTCCAACCCCTGGAAACCACTACCCTCTATCTCCATTGATTTGCCTTCTCTGGAGATTTCAGATCAACAGATCATATAATAGGTGACTTTTGGCCAAAGATACTTCGGCTATATTTCTAAGTTGGAAATATGTATGAATGGAATACTCAGGGATAAAAAGAAACAAACCGCACAGTAAAAAGGACAAATCTAAAAAGCATATGCTCAGTGAAAGAAGCCAGACCCCAAAGACTACATGCTCTATTACTCCACTGATATGGAAATCTAGGAAAGGCAAAACTATGGGGACACAAAGCAGACCAGAAGTTGCCAGGGGTGGGCAAGGAAACTTGACTGTCAAGAGTCATAAAGGAACTTTTGGGGAGATAAAATGTTCTATATCCTGACTATGATGGTGATTACATGACCATATACACTTGTCAAAATTCGTTGGGCTAAAGACTTAAAATCAGTGAATTTTTTTAAAAATTAGTGAGTTTTACTGTACATAGATTATCCCTCAATAAAGCTAATTGCTGATTAAAGGATTTATAATGGAACCTTTCTTGTAATTTTATATGTATGTGTATACATATTTAAAAGTTTGGAAAATTACATACTAAAATATTAAACTATGATTATATCTGATCAAATGTGGGGCAGTTTGAACACCAGTAAGAAAATATAAGTTGAAAGATGAATGTTTAAATCCATGAGCTTATAATAATTTTAAAAAATTCATTGGCATCCTTGTAAGATGCTAGGGAACCAACCCATTATTTTAAAAACTGGTTAAAAAAAAAAAAGAGGGGAGAGGGGATGGACCAAAACACTGATTCTGTCTTTTCTACACAAATTGTCCCTCAGGATGAATAAATAACTGCTAAGGAAAAGGCTATCATATGAAATGTCAAGTCATTAAATGTCCTTTCAACATGAGGAGGCCATTTGTGATGGCTTCTTCATCTTATTTTCTAGAAGTGTCACCAGACGGGTGCTGAGGCAACAGGCTCTTTACAGGCCTGTCCAGTGACCCATTCCAGACCCTCCGACCATATCTGCAAGAACTGCCCTGCCCTGGTGACACCTGCTCTCACCCAGCTCCTCCATCCTGCCCCTTCTCTCCTCTGCCACTCCCTTTTGCTATGCGCCAGAGAACTAAGGTGCAGGCTGAGTTAGGATGTACAGTCACTAGGACACACTGTGTGGTTGATCCCCCTACATCCACAGAAGACTATTCACAGTTCCTTTGAATTCACCAAGGTAACCTCCATGCTTGGGCACCAAAGCCCATGGAGATAAAGTAACCAAGCCCCACATCCCAAGAATTGGTCCTGGAGCTGGGCAGCCAGTCGTGAAATGCAGACTCTGCAAAGCAAAATCAAGGGGAAGAAGAGCCAGTACTTACTTTTCCCTTTCAGGGCTGAAAAATAATAAAAAAACAGAAACTGATTTGTTCAGAGGGGATGGTTATTTATCCTGGGAGATGTGATCTAGTAGCTCATTTTAAAAAATGGAGGAGGGAACAAATCATTCCATAAATCTGAATGATCATTTCTATTCTTAAAAAAAAGTGAAATAAAGAGTTGTCCTAGGTTTACAATCGCATTCCCTGCATTTTAAAATTGTTACTGATTTTTCTCTTGGGACTTAATAATCCCAACAGCATTCTCCTCTCACTCCACTTTCACTGTTATTAAAAAGTACTCCCTTCTACTTGGAGGAATTCTGGCTAATAAATGTTGAAAAAATGATAAAACCAGAATGTAGCAATTTTGTAACCCCCTAACAAAATAATCGATCTTAGCAATGAGTATCAGTAGTTGCAAAAACCATTAGATCAATGGTCAATTTCTTTATGCAACAGCTTAATCCTCACACCTAAAAGATTGTGAAAACACAGAAGGCTGAGCCCACTGCCAGAGCTTCTGAGTCAGTAGCTCTGGGATGAGCTCAAGAATCTGAACTTCTAACAAGTTCCCAGGTGTGGCTGAGGATGCTGGTCTGGGGTCCATACTTTCAGACCCACTGAGTTTGATAAAAAAAACAGATGAAGAACTTTATAATGGGGAGACCAGGCTGTCTAAACCTAATAATGAATTCTTAACACCATACAAAGAAAGAGTGGACTAGGCACTGCTTCTTCAGATGAGATGCTGTAAGAAGTGCCACCACCACCAATGAAATGTTCTTACAAAAAGGAAAAGGGGATAGGGGACAAAAGCAGACTGAAGCCTCTGGATCTAACACATGTTTAGAGGGAATGCAGGGCACAGGGAACACTCTAAACAATGTTACGGGCACGCAACAAAGTCCACAAGATGGGAAAGCATAGGACAAATGATTTAGTTTCTTTAACTCAGATAAAGTACAAGAAAAAAGGCAGGGGAACCTATAGATTAGAAAAGATTTTAAGACACCAAAGAGAAATGGGGGAAGGTGAAGATGAAATGAGATTGGCCTCAAGTGTTGATAATGATCAAAGGTGAGTGACAGGTAGCTGGGGCGGTGGGGGGGTGGGGAGGAGGATGTTATACCATTATCTCTATTTTTGCATATGTTTGAAATTTTTCATAATGAAAAAGCCAAACAAGTACAATAAAAGATAAACACAGATATAGGCAGGTAAACAGTTCCCATCTCATCCCAACATACATATACACATACGGGGCAAATCACAAATAAAGGCACACTTTAGATCTTCTGGCCAAGATGATGGAGCAGGTAAACACTGTGTTTCCCTCCTCCCACACCACATCAGAATTACAACTAAACCACAGAACAACCATCACTGAAAACTGCCTGAAGTCTAGCGGAACAGAAGTTCTACCACTAAGGACAACAGCGGACCACCTTGAGGCTGGTAGGAGGGGCAGTGACGCAAAAGGGGCTGGTCTCACACCCACATGTGGCAGTTGAGAATCAGCAGAAGTATCTTGGCTGCAGGGGTCCCCCCAGAGAAGCAAGTGGTCCCAGCCGACACCAGGCTCCCCAGAGAAGTCGCCACAACACGTGGATGTGAAGTCGGCAGAGACTGTGACTGAGTGAGATGAGGGCCTGCGGGGGATCGTGGGTCTTCTTCGGGCGGTGGTGCTGGAGAAGTGGCTCAAAGGGCGCCAAGGACATATGGGGAGGAACCAAACTGTCTGGCTTCAGGGTGGGGGCTCGAGGGGCAGTTTTATCCCAGACAGAAGTGCTGGCAGAAGCCACTGTTCCTTTGTTCAGTCCTCCCCTCACCCAGTGTGCAGACACAGGGGGCTGCCACGTCTGAGTTTCCATCAGCCTGGCTATCACTGGTCCCACTCCCCGCCTCCTGCCTTCTCTTGGCCCCGCCCCTCCCAACCTGCGGGCCCACCCAAACTACTTCCAGTAGCTTTTTCATACAAATGGCCTATCCGAGCTCATGCCGTAGACTTTCCTAAAATCTCACAAAGGGTTCACAAAACCCAAACAAGCAACATCTGGCCTCGGCATGTCCCATGCCTCTTGCTGAGCAGCCCCAAGCCCAGCACTAGTAGCAGCTGGCCTGTTTGTGGCTTGGCCTCTCATCTTAAGATACTTCGAAGCCCAGCATGAGTGGCGGTGGTCATTTGTAGATTGCTTAGTGGTTCCTTACAGGTGGCCCCAGGCTGTGGTTAAACTTAGCTTGCTGCAGAGTCCAGGGGGCCCTGGGGGCAGCACACCTGGTGGCTGGCTTCAGACTGAGGTAGAACACCTCCTGGGACCACATCCAAGGAAGAGACCGGGCAGGGAGTCCTTACAATCAGCCTGAGGGTCAGTCCCTCCACTGATGTGCAAACAGCAACCAAGGCTCAACTACAATAGTAAGGTGCACACAGCCTACACAGAGACACACTTGGAACACCCAGCTCAGGTGACCAGGGAGACTGCACCCCTGGGCCCCATAGGACAGCTACTACATAAGGCGACTCTAGTAAAGTCAGAAGGCCTAGCCACCCTAATACCCAGAAACAAATACAGGGAGGCAGCCAAAATGGGGAGACAAAGATACATGTACCAAGTGAAAGAACAGAACAAAGCTCCAGAAAAAAAGCTAAACAAAATGGAGATAAGCAATCTACCCAATGCGGCTTTCCGAACACTGGTTAGAAAGATTCTTAATGAACTTAGGGGAATAACAGAAGAACTCAGTGAGAACTTTAACAAAGAGATAGAAAACGTAAAAAAGAACCAGTCAGAAATGAATACAATAACTAAAATGAAGACTACCTTAGGAGGAATCAACAGTAGATTAAATGAAGCAGAGGATCGAATAAGCAATTCAGAAGATAAGGCAGCAGAAAACACCCAATCAGAACAGCAACAAGAAAAAAGCCCCCAAATGAGGTTAGTTTAAGGGGCTTCTGGGCAACATCAAGTGTACCAGCATTCACATCTTAGGGGTACCAGAAGTAGGAGAGAGCAAGGAATTGAAAAACTATTCGAAGAAATAATGACAGAAAAGTTCCCTAACCTGATGAAGGAAATAGACATAAAACCCCAGGAAGCAGTGAGAGTCTCGAATAAGATGAACCCAAAGAGGCCCACACCAATGCACATCATAACTAAAATGCCAAAGGTTAAAGACAAAGAATCTTAAAAGCAGCAAGAGAAAAGCAGGTAGTTACCTACGAGGGAGCTCCCATAAGATTGTCAGCTGATTTCTCAAAAGAAACTTTGCAGGCCAGAAGGGAATGGCATGAAATATTCGAAGTGATGAAAAGTAAAGACCTACAAAATAAGATTACTCAGCAAAGCTATCATTTAGAATTGAAGGACAGATAGTTTCCTAGAGAAGAAAAAGCTAAAGGAGTTCATCACCAAGCAGTATTACAAGAAATGCTGGGACTTAAGAAAGAAAAAAAATAAAAAATATGAATAAAATGGCAATAACTACATACCTAGCAACAATTACTTTACATGTAAACGGATTAAATACTTCAATCAGAAGACATAAGATGGCAGAATAAATAAGAAAACAAGACTCTTACATATGCTGCCTACAAGAGACTCACTTCAGATCGAAAGACACACAGACTGAAAGTAAAGAGATAGAAGATGATATTTCATGAAAATGAAAAGAAAAAAAAAACTGGGGTAGCAATACTTATATCAGACAAAATAGACTTTAAAATAAAGGCTATAATAAGAGACAAAGAAGGACCCAGTAATCCTACTTATGGGTATTTATCCGAACAACCAAAACACTACTTTAAAGGGACACATGAATCCCTATGTTTACTGCAGCATTATTTACAATAGTCAAGATATGGAGGCAACCCAGGTGTCCAACTTTGGAAGAATGAATTTAGAAGAGGTGGTACACAAATACAATTGAATATTACTCAACCATAAAAAAGAATGAAATCTTCCCACCTACAACAACATGGATGGACCTAGAGGGTATTGTGCTGAGTGGAGTAAGTCAGATAGAGAAAGACAAATGCCTATGGCCTCATGCACATGTGAAATCAAATGAACAAAGTAAACAAACAAAAGGAACAAACTCATAGATGCAGAGAACATTTTGATAGTTACCAGATGGGATGAGGTTTAGGGGAATGGGTGAAAAGGGGGAAGGGATTAAGAAGTACAGATTAGTAGTTACAAAACAGTCACAGGATGTAAAGTATAGCATGAGGAATATAATCAATAGTATTGTAAAAATAATGTATGGTATCAGATGAGTACTGGATTTATCGAGGCGCTCACTTGATATGCTATATAAATGTCTAATCACTATATTATACACCTGAAACTAATATTGTATATGAACTGTAATTGAAAAATAAAAAATTATTTTTAAAAGCAAATAAAAGTACATTTTGCATTTTAAAAAAAAGCTCCCCCTTAAATGGAACACTTTGAGGAATTGAACATAGTGGTCAGAAAAAATAAAATTTCACTTGACAACTTCTCCAAAAAAAAAGTTTGAGATAATCCAGAAAATGGTCCTGTGATCTTCATCTACTTAGAGAGTGAGTCCATTCCTTTTGGAGACAAACGGGAAGTATTTATAGATGAAAAAGCAAACCTGGGGCTTATCTCAAAAGAATCAGGGTAGAGAGTAAAGGAAACAAGATTGGCTGGAGTGTTGAAAATTGCTGAAGTTGCATGACAAGGTCTCTGCAGGTGAGTTATACTGTTCTATTTTTCATGTTTGACATTTTCTTTAAAAGGAAAAATATTGCTATATAAAATTTACGAAGCCATCTCCTACTTCTAAGCATTGCCAATATTGCGCCATCTCCCATTTGGCCTGTATGTCAAACCCAGGGCCAAGTTTTCTGAACGCCAACAGTGATGGTTCACACTCACGGACCCCTACAGGCTTAATCCTTCACATGCAGGATCACCAAGTAACATCACCACAGCCTCAGGAGTTGGGTTTTACGATCAGCTCCACTGTACAGGTACGGAAACCAAGGCTCAAAGCGGCAAAGGAAGCTGCCTCAAGTCACACAGCAAAAAAAATGGCGGAGCTGGGATCTGAACCCAGGTCCGATTCCACATGATGCCCTGCCTCTCACAAGAGCTCGACAGGTGTGTCAGAAGCTGAGTGGGGTATTTCGCAATAAATGAACCCATCCTTTAAGGCACTTCACAGAGTGATGGCACCTAATAAACATTCAAAATGGGTCCCAAATCAGCTGCATGCCACAGTGAGAACAAATCTGAAAAACACACGTGAAAAGGTAGATGCCAAGAAAGACATACTGTGTGATTCTGGTAATAGGAGGTCCAAAACCAGGTAAATCTAACAAAGGGTGATAGAAGTCAAACGCCGTGACCGGAAGGGTGGGACATGAGGGGGCTTGTGGGCTGATGTTCTGTTTCTCAGTCTGAATGCCAGCTGCATGGCTGTGTTCGCTCTGTGAAAACTCATCCAGCTGCACACCCACAGGTATGTGCACTCTTTCTGGAAATAAAGAGCACATCCATGAAAAATTTTGATATTCTTTCTCTTTTCCTTTTTGTCTTTAATTACGGTAAAACACACAGAACATAAAATTTACCACTTTAACCATTTAATTGTTCGGTTCAGCAGTGTTAAGTATATTTATATTATTGTTCGATCAATGAAAAGTTTTTAAATGTAGCTGATGACCCTCAAAAGGGCCGGGAGAAGTGTTTTATGTGTTCCCAGCAGTGTGACAACTAAGTGGGCTCTTTCTAATTGCAACGTTGGTGAGTTGCCTTAAAAGTTAAAAAAAAAAAAAAAAAAAAAGCAAAAAAATACAATCGGAAAAGTAAAAGGACACAAGAATCCCAGTTGCTGGGAACCCTGTCTAATCTAGGATTCAAAAACACAAACAAGATCAAATGCAAAGTGTCCAAAAAAGGAGAGAGAGAAGCTGACTTGCTTCCCACGGCTCTGACGCCTCTGACAGTTACAATGTGTGACATCTGCTTTGGTCAAAGGAAAGAAGAAAGGGAAGAGGAGTGTGGCTTCACCCTAGAACAGTGTTTCCCAGTCTGCTCCTTGGAACCCTAATCTCTTGAAATATTTGGGGTGGGGGTGGGGAGAGATGATTTGGGGAGGTTGAAACTCTTCAAAACAACAACAACAACAAATTCTGTGGTCAAACCCATTTGAAAAGTGCTCCATATTCCCTCCCCTCACTGGGAGGCAGAAAACTTATCAGGACACTCAAGGTCCTGGTGAGTCCTGAAATCTGAAAGCCATTTCACTCCTTTGAACCCAGGTTCCCCCAGCACAATTCAGCCACAGACCTCTTTGCCACCAAATACTGACAAAATCCCACAGATGTGCTCTGGAGAAACTTCAGTGAGCCTGGCAAACCAACAATGTTAATATTAGTAATCATAGCTGCTAAACCTTATTGAGTGCCAGCAATTACCTGATTTAATCCCCTCAAAAACTCTGTGAGAGGCACCATGACCTCTGGTGTGCACACGAGGAAATGAAGGCACAGAGAGGTTAAGTAACTTGCCCATCATGGCACAGCCAGTTAGGGTGGACTCTAAATCAAGATACAGTTTCAAAGTGATCTTTTCTGTATTGTCCATCTTCTAAGCAACAGGCAGAGAACTTGAAGACCAAAAGAAACACAGCCACACACAGGACACATTCTGCATCAGACTTGGCATCTTGAAGGCTCCAGATAATTTGGTTGCATTATTACAAGGACTTGCCTCAGCGTGTACCCAGAACGCTGAGTTTTCCCAGTTTGGGGTGGTGGACAAACAGGCAGAGAATGTCAGGTAAGGCATTAGGTGAGGCCCAATGGGAAATGAAAAGCAGCTTGCCAAATTGCAGCAGAGATCAGAGGTCACCTAGTCCCGTGACAGAGCTCTCCCTGTGCTGGGTGGAAGCAAAATTTGGTCCACCCTGCTGTGGTCCTTAATTTCGAGCAGCGTTTCTTGACCTCAGCACTACTGATATTGGGGCTAAACAATTCTGTCTGTGTCCTGTGCACTGTGGAATGCTCAGCAGCATCTCTGGTCTCTACCCACGCAATGCTAGTAGCATCCCCTCCTGTGCCATGACAACCAAAAATGTCTCCATACACTGCCAGATGCCCCTTGGGGTGCCAAGCTGTCCCCAGTGAGAACCACTGCTTTAGAGTAAAAAGATGTCTTCTCTTGGGAAAGACAATTAAACCTCAGGACAGTCACTAGTCAGCACCAACCTGGAATGCCAAAGGAGCAAGGTCATAGCAGAACAGACAAGAGACAGCCAGCCGCCCACATGGCCAGACCTCAAGGGAGAACCCTCAGTCCTTGTTTCTTCCTCCCCTAGCCCTCCTTCTCCTCCGTCTCTCCCTCCATGTCCTGTGTCAGCTCCTAGGGCTGAAAGGACACCTCCAGGTGATTACACAGGACTGATGGATATAAGTGCAGTTCATGATCAAGGGCTGCTCTCAAACGTTTTGATGAACGCAAAGGACTCTGTCACCGTTGGCATTTGCAATGTTTGACACAGCTGAGTGTGTCAGCCCTATACACCGTCTTGGCTTCCTTGCCGACAACAAATGGCTTAACTCTCTGAACACAAACAAGTTGTTTGTTAGCCTCTATAAAGCCAAAAGTTTCCAAGTTCCAGCTCTCCTCCCAACTCGCTGCGTGACTCTGGGCAAGTCACTCTCCCTCTCTGGGCCTGGCGATTTTCATTTGGCAGGGGAGTGGGCAGAGGTGGTGGTGGGCCGGCCCAGCTCTAACATTTTATGGTATCTGATTCCAGATCAAAGTGCTGAAATTGGACCAACTGAGAATGTTCAGCTGCATTACTTTGTTTTAGCATCGGTTTTATTTTCCTAAGAGCAGCCCAGGAGGAAGAGGTCCTCCCCTTCCACTTCTAAATTAATGAAAAATGAGTAAAATACCCCAGAGCCCAAAGAATATAGGATCTGTACAACATCAGACCTGCTCGACAGCTTCCCTCAGGATTGCCAAGCCGCTGGTTCAAAATTTTGGACACAGACCCCTAAAGCCCTCGAGGTCAGGTGAGCCATAACAGAGACCCACAGACCAGAGGTGGCTGGGCAGAGCCCTCTCAACCTGTCCAAGGTGGCAGCTTGACTCCAGTTCGTGTCACCTAGCAAGCACGTGGGCCCTGTATAGCCAAATTTTCAAAGGACCTGGAAGACTGAATTGAGGTTCGAAATCCTAACCCCTAAAGTTAAATCACTGCACATTGTAAATGCCAGGCAGGCAAAATGAAAGCCTCTGGGCCTGATCTGGCACACAGCCCACCAGCCGGAAGGGCCTCTGCAGAGGAGAAGCTGTTCCAGGCCTGGCCCAGGTGTGGGAGGAGCCAGGTATGCGGAGGAAAGCAGGAGAGGGACTGGGCTCCACGAGGCAGCTGAGACTCTAATTCTGTTCATAACAATCACTATAATTACTGGGACCCTTGATTCATGGGTTATCAGAACAGGCAATTTATTATACATGCCATCTCACCATGTCTCATGAATGGGCATTATTTATTATTCCTGTAATACTACCAAGGTCCTGAAAAGTAAATTAAAGGCATTCACTAGTAAAAGCTGGAGCCGGGATTTGAACCCAGATCCGTCTGAGACCAGACCGCCTCTCAGCAGAAAACCTTTTCCTTGCTCCACAGCCTGGTCCCCTTGCCACTGGCCCACCTCCCAATGGCATGGTCCCAAGGAAGCCTGACCTCACCTAACAGGAAAAAGGTGAGCAGTAAACCTGCCATGTGATTGTTGCCTCAGGACATCTGTCTAACTCACTTGAATCCTAACTGTTTTTAAAGTGATCCCATAAGGAAGTTTTTTTAATTAGTAAAGCTAACTCACTTTTCCTTCCTACCAAGAGTGCTGGGTTAGCAAGAGGTACGGTAGCTCCTACGGAGGATGCTCTGGAGACAGACACAACTGGTCATTTCAGGCCCGAGAAGCCCCATTGCATTTTGTATCTTACAACTCTGGCACAGCACAGCATAAAAGTCAATGCACAGTCTCACGTGAGACCATTAGAAGTTTAAATTTAGTGTCTGCAGAGGATCATTTAGCAATGTCTATCCATTTTAAATGCACCTGCTCGTTAACTTAGCAAATGCATTGCTGGAATGTATCCTACAGATAAATCATACGATTTGACAAAACAGATACCTAGGATGTTCCCTGGAACCCTGTTGATAAGAAATGGTGGAGTGAAGCTGGTGAGTTTCCATAAGAGGTTGTCTCAGGAAGATGCTATGCTTCCACATAATAACAGTATTACGCAGCTGATAAAAAGAAAAAAACCTAAAACGTGCCAATATAGAAAATGTTGAAGATATGGAATTAAGTGTGTGTGTGTGTGTGGGGGGGGAGACTTAATTTACAGAATGCCAATATTTGTGTAGAAAAGGAAGATCTGGCATAGAAAAGTTTTAGAAAGATGGACAAGGAAACATGAACCATGATGACATCTAGCGATGGGGAGGAGGGAAGAGGGGGGAAGGGGGAAAGGGATCAGGGAGAAAAGCACTCTACCTGGAGACTGGGGGATGGCTACAATGACCCCGGGGGTCTCGGACACAGGCCCCTTCCGAGCGTCTGTGTCTTGGCGGCATGCTCACCAGCGGAAGGGAGACAGTTTAAGGCTGCATGAGTGAGCAGGTGGCAAGTCCTCTCCAGGCCCTGAATCACTGACCTAAGTCAGAGGTAGCCAGCTTCCGTCTGCAGTTACAACAGGCAGCACTGGCTTCTCCCTGGCTCATCTAATCCCATACAAAAGTTCCTTCAGATTCCTGCTTGGCGTTCTCCCAACTCAGTCTTTCCTCCACTGTGTGGCCATGATTAAATGTGCTTAAAAGTCAGGTGTAGAGGGAGGAGACCCCCTGAGAACAGCAAAACCACAGTGAAAGCCAGACAGGCCACTCCCACTCACAGGTGGAAGCTTTTAAAGAATGCCAACGTGACCCTAAATGAGTCACCGACGGGCCAGTATAACTAGAATTTCTAATGTTCCTGACACAAGTGAGGAAGTGTGGCTGTATTAAAGCAGAAGATTCTAATCACCACCTGTAGCTCAAGTAAGAATTGGGTTTACGAAAAGAGAGAACACAAAAAGAAAATTAGGGACAAATTTCTTCTTTATGGAAAGATCACACAACAGGCTTCCTGGTTCCACCGAGTACCAGCTGAAGCACATTGAGCAAGACCTTTACGGTCTCTGGTCATGTGTGTTATAAATAACCATTCCCTGAAGGTGACCAGGGCCAGAGACTGCCTAGCCCTTCATACACATTATCCCATTCAACCTTCCCTTAGGCTCTGTGGTTAGAAAGCATTAGCTTTGTAGAATTCGGTCTTCCTTGGCTAGTCAGTTATCTTAAGTCATTCAGACTCTGCATTTGTAAACCCGGGTGCATAACAACAGGTCTACTCCAAAGGGTTATTGTGAAGGCAGTAACATGATGCTCGTTAAGGACTTAGCATGTCATCTGGCAAAAGTGCTTGACTAACATTAGCTATTCTCATGAGCTCTATTTTACAGATGGGAAAACTGAGGTTTGGGAAGGCCAGAGTGGAAGATGTCTAAATTTGCTTGTGACAGTCTAGGATTCCACGGATTTAAAATTGGACTTGTTTTTCCAGAAAAAAAAAAATCTAACGTATATCTGATGTGAGAATTACATGGTTGCGCTGAAAGCATAGAATCCACCTGCTTGAACCCATCGTACTGATGAAAGGAGACACCTCCTCCTACCAAAAAAAGAATAATAAAACTTCCAAATAAGAGAGGAGTGAGGAAAAGTAATCCCCCTTTCCTCCCAAATGCTCTCTCCTCCGGGCTCCTCCATTCGGTCCTGAAGAAAAAGGACAAGGGCAGAGAAATCCCCAGAGTTCCCACCAACAAAGCTGCAACACAGGCTCATTTGCCACGGGGCTGGGGCCGGCCTCATGGAGAACGCTACCATAAATGGGCATGTTTGCCTCAATCTCAGCCCTCCCAGGGAAAAGTAAGGATAACAAGTACCTTGTACGGAATAATAGGTCTATTTCAGACATGAAAATTTTAAAACACACGGCATTTATGAGGTGAGCCCCAGAAGCTTCTTGAGGAAGGCCCAGCTAGTTCAAGTTTCAGACTCTTGGGATGACAGCCCACCTAAGGTCATCGGGCCAGCTGAATACCAAACAGTGCCTTTTATTTTAATTTTTCAAAAGGTCAGTTTATGTTTTCTTCAAAGAGAAGATGATAAACACGTGCCTTCCTGGAAGCGTTTGGTCCCACCAGAAACTTGACTCTAACAGAGTTTTTGTTTGTGGTAAAGAAGAAAGATGATGGGGTCAAGGTAGTTGCAATAATTAAATGAGATACATTAAGTCAAACACTGCTACAGTGCCTGGCATATAAGTGCTCCATCAGCGGCAGCAACCTCAGCGGGGAAGCAACAAGGCAAGAGTGCTTCTCCTCTCAGGGACAGTCAATATCCTGTTTTACATACTGCCATCTCATGACTTCCAGTTCAGCATCTTCAAGCTCCTTCTGTCTAAAAATTCTAAAATCCGACTGCGCCAAACAGAGCAAAACTATACAAAGCAACTTACTAACAGCCTTCCCTTTGCCAAACCCCGGCCAGTTTGCAATGGAATCTATCAGTTGTTAATACTGTAACTAATTGGTTCCTGTCTCCGGTTTCTAAATATTTTACTTCTTGAGCTTTGAAGGGTGCCTTTCCTCAAGCAGCTAAATCCCCACCAGTTCTCTGTGCAGGGGGAAAACTTATAACAAGCAGTAGCCACACTCACTTTGCACTGGCTGGCCTCCAGGAAATCCCAGTGCAATCCTATATAGTGCACCTGCAGGCCATAGAGGCAAATGGGAACTCTGGCCTTGGTGTGGGTGTCAAATTTGAGGCCCCTGGGGTCCACCTAAATGAGATCTTTTAAAAATTGGAGGAAAGGGGCTGGAAGAAAACTGGGCTATAATAAAGGACATGGAGCACAACCAGCCTCCTCGCTCCAGGGTTATCAACACGCACATCCTCTGGACTGATGAAAAACACATCCCTCTCTGCGGACCATGTGCCCATGTGTTTGTTTTTAACTTATCAGCACAACTAAGCAGTACTTCCAAATCCACATGGAGTGACACTTGGCCTGCCTATGTGGTAGGAAATGACTTTTCAGTGACTTCAGCTGTACTCTTTTTGTGCCTAGAATAAAAGTTAGAAGCCTGGCTGTCCAAGCTAGACCTCTGAGATTTGTAAGGAAGCACATCTCCTGGATTTGCCTCGTAACAAGAATCACCTGGGACTCCTTGTTTATTTAATTTTTTTACAGTTTTTCTGGAGATTCTAGTGTAACTGGAGCTGCTGTCCAGGTGTTGTCATCTTTCAGAAGCACCCTCAAGGTGGTACTTATCATTGGCTACCTTGCGAGCTCCTGGTTTGGGGAAAATCTGGGATGATGGGGCAGAGAGCAATAAAATTTGTGAACCCCCCACCCTGTCACCATAGTCCTAATGAGAACCGCAACAGGTACATCTCGCCACTCCCCAGACCCTGTAGGACCTCTAACCGTCCCACACACACCCAATTCCCCTTCCCCTCACGAGGACCACACTACTTACAGATCAGCTGGGGGGATAACGGAGGAGGAACTGGATGGAGAAGTCAGGTCTGGCACACGTCCCAGGCAGTGGCGTCCAAATCTCCCGGTTCGCCTGGGACGCCTCTCTTTATAGACCGGGAGCTGCCGGTGGGTGGGGAGGGGGAGGCGGCCCAGGAGGGCGGAGTACGGGAGGGTCCCGGGCTGCTCCTGGCGCAGCGCCCCCTGCAGGGCGGTAGAAGCCGGGGCTTTTGTGCAGGCCCTTAGGCGCACGTGCGCTGCTGGCGGCTCCAAGGGCGCACCTGCGGCGGAGGCGTGGCGACCGAGCCTCCCGGCCAGGGCGTGCCCCGAAGAAGCGTTGTCACCCCACTCCCCCGGCTCCGCGACAGTCACCGAGACTCCGGGTCCCTAGAGAAAGGAGTCGAGCGGCCAGCGTCCATTGGGGATGCTTCAAAATTACAGCCGCACGGGCTTTAACCGCTTCCTCCCCGCCCCACACCCCCAGGAGGCACGGTGCGGGGTCGAGTGAACACCTGCCGCCTCACTCTCGGTGTTATTTGCCTCCCGCAGTCTGGAAAGGGGGCCGGCCGTGCTGCATGAATGGTGGGAAGGGGGATTTTTTGAACTTTGTGCGAAGTGCAAAGCTGGGGCCTCTGACTGCTGGGAATTGTGCGGGAAGGGGAAGTTTTCACTTTTCCCAACTTGCCATCCCCACCTCCATCCACAAACCAAAAAAAAGAAAAATCCGTTGTCGTGACTTAAGGTCCCAGGGGTGCCAATCCCTGACTGTGTGACCTCAGGCAAGTCACTTTCCTGCTCCTGTTTCTGAGCCTCGGTGTCCGAAGCTGGGACGTGTATGAGATGTGATAATCATATACTGTAATTTGCAAGGTGTATGTCTGGATCCAAAGGGAATGAGGGTGCGACCTGCCCTTGCAAGTTCCCCTCAACTTCTTCTCCTGCCCCAAGAAATTCCTGCAAATGAAGCTAGCTGTCTGAAATTTTACTCCCTGCTCTAGGCACCACTCCGTTATCCCCACGTCCCGCTGTCTCCTGTATGTCTGCCACCGTGTCTCTCCATCACCAGTTGTCTTGTTCTGCCTTTTATCTGTCACTCTGTATGCCTCTGCCACCCTGTATGTCTGTCACTGTCCATTGCTGTCTCTCTTGCTGACTCTCTCATGTCTCACTGTCTCTGGCCTTGCTGTCTCTCCCGTATGTCTCACTGTCTCTCCCGTATGTCTCACTGTCTCTGATCTGTCTGGCCTCAGTGTCTCACCCGAATGTTTCACGCTCTCTGTCTCTGTCTCCAGTCTCTCTCTGCCTGGCTCTCGGTCTTCTCCGTCTCTCTTCCCTCTGTCACACGCACACACACTGGCCATAAAAGGAAGCCGAGGCGATGGGCTGGCCAGGCGCCAGGCCGGGGACCCGCAGGCAGCCTGGACGCCCTGCTCCCTGCCAGGCACGGGCTCCGTGGTTCCCGACCGGTCGGGCGGAGGGCGCTGGGCGGGGGACAACCCAAAAAGGGCAGGCGCGGGCTCCTTCCTGCGGAATTCCCAGCGCCGCATACCAGTCCGGGGCTGCCCGCTCCCCGACTAAATATGGTGCCGAGCGGCCGTGGCGCGGCTGTGGGCGCGGGAGGGGCCCGCATGGGAGAGCTCGACATCGCAGATTTTCTTGGTCCCTTCCCCATCCTTCCAACATCAACCTCACCTGGTTTTCACCCCCCAAAACGCCCGAGCCCTTCCCCTCTGCTTGGCGCAGAGCCCCGGTCCCACGTGGGTTCCAGCTCCTTCCCGCCAGAGGGTCTGGGGAGAAGGTTAGAGTTGGAAGACCCTTGCCAGGCTCTGAGCTTGGCTCACGCCCAGTCTGATTCTACTAACCTTCCCCAGGTAACCAGTCAGGTGATGGTAGGAGCTTTATTAATGCCCCCATTTCACCCGTGAGAAAACTGAGGTCCCAGAGGAGTGCCCCAGCTCTCCCTGGGACTGGAGCCCACCTTTGCCATGATTCACCTCCAGATTCTAAAGGGAAATGCCCAGGAGAGTTGGCCTTGAGGCCCAGGACAAGGCTCCGAAGTTAGATGACTGGGTCTGAATCTGCCAGTGCCAGTTTCTAGCTGTGACCATGGGCAAGTAACTCGAACTCTCCATGCCTCAGCTGCCCTACCTGTAAAATTGGAAGAACATGAGTTATTCGTGGCTGTCTGTAAACAGTCCTTGAGATGATCCATGTAAAATGAACACATTACCTTGCTTCCCGTTAGCTATGATGCTCAATAAACATGAAACCAAGTAGAGCTGCACCAGGCCTTGGGGACAACGGGGAGAGCCTGTCCTGTCCAGAGCCTGCCTGCAGGCTCCCAGATCCCTCCACAGAGCTCTGCAGCTCAGATCCTCTTGGTCCCTTCCTCATCCTTCTAACATCAAGCTCACCTGGTTTTCACCCCCCAAAAACACCCAAGCCCGGCCCCTGGTCCTCAATGAGCCTAAATCAGCGTCAAAAAGAGACAGCAATTCAAGTTATGGGGAAGTTAGGAGTAAAGTTCTTCAGGAAATGATGAATGGGCTGCTTCCCCACGTGCCTTTTAATGTCTAGACTGTAAAAGGAGTGGAAATGGTCCCTGCGTTAGCACAGAAACGCTGTGGAGCAGAGAATGGAAGGGGGAAACAGAAGTTGATCACCATCTCCCCAGCATGGAAAGGTAATGCAGGGCAGGCTGTCAGAATCAAACTTGCTGGGCTCAGAGTGAGAAGTGGCATTTTTAACACTGGCACTTTCAAAAAGGTTGCATCTGATTCTTTAAAGACCTTGGTAACCAGACCCGGACTTTTACTGCATTAGCTCACCTAATCCTTATAACAACTCTATCAAGTAGGTACTTAAAAAATTTTTAGTTTTTCCATTCTGATGAGAAACCAGGTTTGGTGAGTTCAACAACCAGCCAAGGTAGCACAGCTAGTTAGTGGTGGAGCAGAAATTCCAACCCCACCTCTTTGATGAAAAGTCTGAGGTTTTTAAGTCATGATCTGCTAAGCACCAGCCAGACAGCTTCAAGACTCAGTGGACCTCTCTGGCCTGCTTTCTCAAGCAAAAGCACAGATGGTCGGAATCTTTGTCTCAGCTACCTACTGGGTTGTTAAATATAACACGTGAAGGCCTTAAATAAAGCATTTCATACCTTGCTGGTACATTCCAGAAGTGCTCAGGGACAGTATGTACGCATAACAGTCATTCAATAAATATCTGACCAATGCAGAAGCTCGGATGTTTGAATTTTCAAAAGTGCATTGTTATAATTAAATCAGATGCCTCCACTTTATTTCTTGTGGCTCAAAAAGCCAGTTATTTTAAGATTGGGGGAAACAAAAAGTTACTTTAAAAAAAATGTTATTTTGACTGAGAACTGTCAAGTAAATTCCCTTGGCATGTCTTTTCTGTAAGGTGCCTTGTAATGGGAGTTTCCATGAACTCATGGAACAAGCTGGTGGAGGGGAAATTTCTCTTGTTTGGAGTCTTTTTTATCAAATAGCTTTGTATTTGCTACTGGTTTCAAAAAAGCTCCAAAGTGCTATGGCCAGGCCACCCTGAACATGCCCTATCCCATCTGATCTCGTAAGCTAAGCAGCGTCAGGCCTGGTTAGTACTTGGATGGGAGACCACGTAGGAAGACCAGGTGCTGTAGGCATTAAAAAAAAAAAAAAAAAAAAAAAAAGGCTCCAAAGTGTGAGTCCCTCTAGTTTTTAATATTATCAAAGATCACGTCCAAACATGGTTTATTACTGCATGTGCTTCACAATTTATTTAAAAGCATATCAGCCCTCGAGCCGTCCAGTCCGGGCTCTGCACAGGACTCTGCCTCTCTGTGAGTAAAGGGACTTCATTCCTGACCACAAGAACGCTCAGCTCCAACTCTTGCACTAAAGCACTGGTTTCACTCACAATGGCCCCCACGCTTCTCCAGGTGAAAGGCTGCACTGCGCGGTAACCCGCAATGCTTTCCTTCATTGCCAGTTTCTAACTCTGGTGTCTTAATAATTCTATCAGGAAGTGTCCTAAAATTCTCAATAAAAATAATTTCAGTTTCCTACAAATCTAAACTTATCCTTACTGTATAATACAGCAAATTATGCTCCTTAGGATTTACAGAAATGAACTGAAAACTTATGTCCATATTTAAACCTGCACATGGATGTTTATAGCAGCTTTATTTGTAATTATCAAAAATTAGAAGCAACAAAGATGTCTCTCAGTAGGTAAATGGATAAAATGTGGCACATAGAGATAATAGAATAAATGAGGTATCAAACGAAGATGTAGAGGAACCTTAAATGCATATGACTGAGAGAAGCCAGTCTGGAAAGTCTACCCTACTGTATGATTCCAACTATAACATATTCTAGAAAAGGCAAAACTATGGAGACAGCAAAAAGACCAGAGGTTGGAGAGGAGGCAGTGAAATCCCTCTGTGTGACACCATAATGATGGATACGCATTGTTATACAAGTCGTTCAAGCCCATGAAATGTACAACACCAAGACTGTTCACAAGAATAAACCCTAATATCAACTGTGGGCTCAGGTGATGTGTAGGTGTCAGTGTAGGTTCATCTGTTGTGACAAATGTACCTCTCTGGTGAGGGATGCTGATAACGGTGGGGGGTGGGGGGGCCTGTGCATGTGTGGGGATGGGAGATATAGGTAATCTCCATATCTTCCTCTCAATTTTGCTGTGAACCTAAAACTGCTCTAAAAGATAAAGTCTACTTTTTTTAAAAAGGGTAGTTTTACGTCACTTTTATTTAAAAAAAAAAAAAATGAAGACCACACAATCCTTGCAGAAGTTATTACAAAAATCAAATACCAAGTGGCTGGGAAGCATTGTCCCAAATGCCTTTAAAGGCATATTCTTACAAATGTTAATCCTTGGTGTACTCTTGGCTTTAGGTTAAAAGAACAAATCAGATGTTACATAATCATACAGGCATGTGAGTCATATACAAATGTGTTCTTGCACATAATTATTAAGCTATTAGTTTATTCTACACAAACATATATGCTAAGTTTAAATTAGTCATCTTCAAAAGCTCCCTCTGCTCCTGCTGAGCTTTTAGACTGTCCAAGTTTTCAATTTCCGCTTTTCATAAATTCCTCTTTAGTTCCATTCCCACCGCTTTTCTGTAAATCAAAGTTTTCTTCTAAAACTCCTCCTGCATTTCTAGAAGATAACTTCTCTCAACAACCCCGTGAAAACCACCAGCAATGATGCAGATTTAGTTTTTGAGTTTACGAATATAGTTTGATGGGTCCTCTGTATTGATATGGCCTTTCTTCTCTTGAATTTTTTAAATGTCTCAGCCCATGTGCTTTTTTAAACTAATGGATTATAAATTAATCCACTGTTCAAAAATCCTGAGTACAGAAATTTCTACTTGGAAGCTAAGCAGGGTCGGGCCTGGTTAGTACTTGGATGGGAGACAACTTAGGAACACCAGGTGCTGTAGGCGTAAAAAATATATAAAATATAAGGGATTATAAGCTGACAAGGTCCTTACAATCTGTGAGGTCGACCAAGGGTTGCCTCGCCTAAGGGGAAAAAAAAAATTTCTAGAGCAGATTTTCTCAGCTCAAGATCCTCCTTTGTTGATAATCATAAAAATTTCACAGTATTCTGCAAATGTAAAAATGTAATACTATGCTTTTGAACCACACACGGCCCCTCCGATGATACTGTCTCCCCAGAGACCAATACCACCAGTCCTTACCACTGCCACCCTATAAAGAGTGATTGCTCCAGGGTGAGATGGCCGATGCCAAGTGCACACACATCAGGAAAAGTTCCCCTCCCTCCACCTTATTCTACACCTTCAACAACTAGGTGGCTGGAGATACTGAAAGAAAGCCTGGAGAACCATCTCCAACCATCCTTCTGGTTCTGGCAGACAGCTCTGAGGAACAATCACACAAACGCCCTTTGCATGAAGGTGAGTTGCTTAATTTTTTTTTTTATTGAATGATACATCGCAAGTATAAAAGTTGCCTAGGTACAAACAAGTTAATAATGAACAATGCATACAAAAGCACTATGGACGACATGCGACATTCTGTTTAGCTTCTATTTTGATGATTTTATATCAGTATCCAAAATGCTAAACGCTAGCATTTTTTCTTAATCTAGTCCTGCATGATTGCAATTCCTGAGTGTCCTCTGTCAAGTCCTCTGAGAAGACTTCGGATATTTATATTCCCACATAAAATAGAATTCAAAATTATAATCAGATACTACAGATTTCATTTAAAAAAATGGAAATAAGCCATTATAATACTTCATGTCTATCTATTTAATTTTAGCCTCTCAAAATCCTTTGACTTGTAAAGTATGGTTTAAGGGTATTTCTTTAATAATTTTCTGTATATGGATAAAAATCCTTGGTTAATCTGTAAGGACTAAATACTCACTAGCACCAGTGTCCAGGAGCCCATGCAGTTTTGTTCTGAGTATACCTTGTGATCTTAGCCAATCGGGTGCTGTCCACTAAGTCGATTTTCAGTGAAATCAGTCTGTAGACTCCATATTAAAAAATGTCTTAAAAATGTCAAAATAGCATTTTAAAGATACTACTATAAGACATTATTTTTCTATCCCAAGAATAAAAATTGCCATTTAATAAGAGTTTCAGAGCCTAAATAAGTAGGGGTTGGCTCTTCCATAACTCATCTTGTAACTGCACAGCTGAAAGCCACATGAAGGTTAAACAATAAAATCTTTTAGAAGGTACTTTTTCTCATATTTCTCCTAAAGCCTGTCTCTTCATGTTTATTCCACATTCGTGTAATAAAATAAACTCTCTGTTTTACTTACAGCAAAATTAAAAGAATTAGGTCACCCTCCACCTTTTAAATAAATCTTCCAGTAGAAGCCAAAATGGTCTAAGGAAATAAAAAGTACATTATTACCTAGTTTAAAATTTCAACTTCAGATTGTAATACGGATATTTAAATCATTTAAATCTAATTATAAGTGGTTATCTGAAAAATAGCTTATCAAAAAAATCAAGCTTTTCAGAAATTATATTTTTTTCTGGCTGTAATGTTCTTTTATGTTATTTAAAAATATGAATTTTCCTACAAACCCACATAATTCCAGCCTGAAAGAAATTTAATTAACATGCCATGTTAAGGAGCAGAGCATATGGCTATAAAGACCTGATTTTTTTTCTTAGAATGTACAGGGTACTAAAAAACCCTTCCATGTCTCACAAACATAAGGGCCTTTAAAATACTTCCTAAACACAATACATTTTCTTTGAAGTCAAATCCAATCAACTAGATGACAGAGTTAGCTTTTATTCACAAATGCAGTAAAACATGAGGGACTAAATGTTTTGCAGAAATTCATTTCTACAAAGTATAAATATTAGTGATGCATTTTGGTACAACTGAGAAAATAAATTAGTTATCTGATACATACAATTTTAAGATAAAAGATGCCCTTAATGGAAATGTCATCTTTTCACAGCTTGAGAAATATGGAGATCTTCAACATCGGCGCTTCTCCCCTCTTCCTTTCTTAGGTGGCCATCTGTAATTAACAGAAACAAATGTCAATATTTATCACAAGTTAAAGTAGGCAGCAGGCAGACATAGCTACATATATACTTCAGGATGTTACATATTTAATAGTGTATGAGTTCTTTAGATAGTTTAGGACAATGAAAAAACTCACTATTTTTTAAACATGATTAAAGAAATCAGAAATGTTTAGTACTACGGACTCACTCTAATTATTAAAAAATACTTGACCCCTTTTTTAAGTGAATAGTGTCCCTCCTGAAGTAAACATATGGAACACCAAAGCTCTTCAATTAAAAAACAAAAACAAAAAAACCTTTCTTCAAATAGCAATGCCTCCCAGCAACACCCTCTTGTGGCAAGAAGAAAACTAGCATGGTTTATATCTTTCTACCAAAATCAGAAATCTAAGAAATTTTAGAAAAAGTTCTTCAGCCAAAAACAAAACAATAAAGCTCCTTGAGAGTTCAGAAAAGCCCAGAGCCTCTGTGACCATGCACTGTGCTCCTGGTATAGTAAAGAAGGGGCCCTAGTCACTTCTGCTCAATTTCTTTCATCATGGAGCAGGGGTGGGGAAGGGTAGAAGACAGAAGTGTTCTAGATTAAAAGAACCTGAGAGACTTAATACCTAATGTGACAAAAATGCAACACACAAACAAAATTTCTGTAAAATGTGCACCCCTCCCAATTTCCCAAACACTTTTTACAACTGAAAAAACTTTTTTTTTTTTTTTTACGCCTACAGCACCTGGTATTCCCAGGAGGTCTCCCATCCAAGTACTAACCAGGCCCAACCCTGCTTAGCTTCTGAGATAAGACGAGATTGGGCACATTCAGGGTGGCAAGGCCGTAGACTGAAAAAACTTTTTTTTAATGATAATTTGGTAACATAAGGAAAAGAATACAAATTTAGACACGTTGTTTACAATTTTAGCACCAAAAATGCATACTGAATTTTCTAATTCTAAAGACAATTTGATTGTGCAATCCTATTAGTTCATAGCTGGTCGTCCTCAGAAATAACGTAAAGTGCTAATATTACTATAGGTAATATAGTATAATTATCCTTCAATCTTAGGCACCTTTGCTGGACAAAATTAACAATTTCCTTAAAACACAACCATTTCAGTTTTCCTATAAAAACATTATTAAAAAATGAAGTATTTTATTAAGTACTTCTTCATAGATGTGCATAAAGCTGAGCTGATAATGATTTTCTCTATTATAAAGTATCTGGCCTTTTATTTATAGCAAAAACTACTTTGCCTCCAATATTACAAGCACTAATATCAGCACTAATGAACTGGCTACCATTTCAAAGGTGTGGGTGCCTATATAACCCTCTTCATTTTTTCAGCACTTGGAAAGCTTTGATAAAAGAAGTGTTTTCATGGTGGCATGCTTTGTACTTATTTTCAAATGAAAGAGAATTTAAGTTTACTGTTTTATAACCTTTTCAGTGTTGTGAAATAAAACTTATACATCCTTCAGACGATAAGCTAGAGTTGAAAAAGTAAATGGAATGCTTAAACGTGTTACTGGGACATAATGCAATTTTTGGCTTACAATTCATAAGTCATTGCATGAAGAGGCCAAGACAATTTTTGATGATCCAGAAAAATAATTTGCCAAATCACTGTCTTTCTGTCGGTTGAGCAGTCATCCTCATTCCTGAGTCTTTCACAGAGAGTTCTCCACAAAGGAGGCGCCCTAAGCTTCCCTGACTTGAACTCAGTCTCTAGTGTCTCTAACATTTTATACAGAAAGGACCCAAAGTAACTAACGCACTTTCCCATTCTCTCCACCCTCCCCACCCCAACCACCCACCCACTGAGGTAGAAGGCTACCACTAGCTAATCCATGACCTTCACCTCAGGGGAACTCAGTTGTGTAATACTCTATTACTTATAACTTGCTTATTAGTCATTATGAATATTAAGGAGACTGATTATAAAAAGCTTACAAGTCACAAAAGTTATTTATCAAGAGGCTATTTTTCTTCATGGGACTGAAAATACAAATGTCATGTGTTTGGTGTGCTAACAAGTGTTAATGTGTACAAAATCTACTGGTCACAATAAAATATAGAAACTGATATTGTCACATATTCTTGGGAAGCATAAAATGGTAAAAAAAAAAACCCTTTTGGAGAATTGGATAATATCTACTGCTATTTTTTTTAATATGTATATGCTTTGAATTAGCAGTTCTACTTCTAGGCATCTACACACAAGAAATACTTGTATGAACAAAGAAGTAATTCTATACTGCAATACTGTAAAAGCAAAAATGTATATAAAAGTACATCAGTAAACAGTGATTAGCAATACTATGGACTACTGCACAAAGTTAAGAATGAGGTTGAAGTAGATCTACATATACTGACAAGTAAAAAAAGCAAATTGTAGAAAAATATGTAAAGTAGCAATGCATCTACAGTACTTAGATACACAGAAATGCATCCTGAAGGATACCCACCAAGTTGCTAATAGGCAAACCATCTATGGAAGGCAGGGGAACTGGAGAGTTAGAGAGAGGCAAGAAGGGAAGAGGTAAAAGGGCATCTTACATTATATTATTTGAATGTTTAGAGATTTACTCATGTACTTGTGTTTTGTTTTGCTTTTTAAGCACTTGCCAAATAGCAGGACCTAATGACAGATCCTTACCCAGGCCCTGAAAAGGGAACTAGAAAAACCTCATCTTCTTTAAATGGAGAAGTATACAGGAATGGCAATCAGAGGTGCTGATGCTGCTAAAAATAATCAGCTACAGGCTTTAGATGAGTCACTCAATCTCTTAGTCTTGGTTTTCTCAACTGTAAAATAGGTAGTGGGGAATGATTTATTTTCCAATGTTCCATCTAGCTCAGAATGCTAAGATATATAGAAGAATAACTCCTAGTGAAGACAGAAATAACCTCTGAAAGGTCATCTTGCTTCACAGATATTCAGCTTTCAGATCTTAAGAGATACAGCAAATATTTAACATGATCAATACTGCTCATAGCAGTTTAGGAAAACTACAAAAGGCAATTCATATTTCAGATGTTTCATAAAAGTTTATTTCAATGTTTAAGATACACATTTGTTCTGATGATAATTATTTTGTTCTGATAATAAGCCCTGACTGTCCTTAAAAAGAGAGATCAACTCTCTCCCATAGGTGGACACACTGGGCTCTAAACCAGCGGTCCCCAAATTTTTTGGCACCAGGGAGTGGTGCTCCTATGAGAATCTAATGCCTGATGATCTAAAGCGGAGCCGAGGTGGTGATGCTTGTGCTGGGAGCAGCTGCAAATACAGATGAAGCTTCACTTGCTTGCCTGCCGCTCACCTCCTCCTGTGAGGCCTGGTTCCTAACAGGCCACTGACCGGTATTGGTCTGCGGCCTGGAGGTTGGGGACCTCTGCTCTGAACCATTTAGTTCAGAGTGTCCGATTGAGGTCCTGTTGCTGATGTAATAAAAACAATTGAAAGCTCACTGAAAGAGTAGTAATAAGCATTCTGAAAGAAATATGAGCTGCTATTCTAAGATTTTAGTATTTGCAGAAACCTACCACTCTACCACAAAAAGTATCCTGAAAATGCAAAGGACAGAGAAACCTGTGACTTCTCTATCTGTATTCAGAAATCTTGCCTTTTCTCAGTCTTAGAGGGGAAAAAAATGATGACTTGATAAAAAGCTACTTATTCAGGATGCTAAGGACTAAGCTGCTCCAAAAAGTACAAATTTATATGAAAATCAGGCTTTTCAATACCTGTGTATAGAAATTGTTTCTAAGAATTTTGTCCAGTTATCCACCCTCCTCCCCTCAAGATTCTCTTTCCAAAAAGCATTTTGCTTTTTGGAGGATAAGTAACACAGGCTAAAACTATATTATATATAAGAGAAATTATAAACTATGACTCAAAAGCTCAGGAAAAACTACCCCAAAGATAAAAATGAATAGAAGAAAACATCCTTGATGATAACTAAATGATAAATCTCAGAGAATTCATACCCATTTGCTTTCTTTCAGTAGGTTGTCTACCCAGATTTGAGTTTGGAGGCTGAAGCGAAGATCCTTTCAGAAATGTATTTTGGATGCCATCCTTAGTTCCATGCAAGAAATGAGCTAAAATCCCATATAAAAGAGGTCTATGGCAGGAAGATAACCAAAATCAATTGAATTCGCATTAACAGGAAAAGCTTGAAACATCTTTTCTTTACAAGGTAGCCTCTGATTCCAAAATAGCCAAGTAATTCACCAGACTCCAAAAAAAAAAAAAAAAAAATTTGCATGGTTATCATCCAAACTGCAAACCATTCATGCTTTTTTAAAATTAAGAGTACCATTTAACTCTAAAGACAATTAAAAAACCGAGAGAAAACACGTTAACAACTTAAACCTCATCTAAACTTAAATACAATTTCAATCAATGCACATGAAGTCAGCTTTAAACTCCAATGTCAAGTACAAAATTCTCCAGTACCTCACATTGTCTGATACACAACAGATATTCAATAAACACTACTAGATTAATAAATCCTTGCCCAGAGAAAGTCTTATGCCCCAAGAGCCACCCTGCCTGGGTTCGAATTCTGCCTTTGCCACTTGACCTTTGCAAGATTCTTAACGACCCCAGCCTCATACATACTTCTTCCTCTATAAATGAGGCTAAGTGTAGTCCCTACCTCATAGAGTTATGGACTAAATGAGTTAATAAACATTAAGTGTTTAGAACTGTGCTGAGCATATATTAAATGGTATATAAAAGTAAGCTATACAGAACTTGGGTAAGAACTTATGTTTTTAAAAGCTAGTTTACAGTTTACAAAACACTCTTGCCTCATTTCAGTTTATACTCACCTTGTGATGCCATAATCACCATCCCCGGCTTATAAATGAGAAACCACACCTCAAAGAGAATTTGCTAGAGATCCCTTAGATGGCAAGTGGAAAAACTTTATGCTTGAACCCCAAGTCTCATATTCTTTTCTTTACAATATGCTGCCTGGGATTTATATTGGTATCCTTGCACAAACAGAAGCTGCTCTGCTGACAATAGAGGTATAACAGAAATGTTTTCCTTCATTTCCAATCTCATAAATACAATAAATGGGTTGATTTTTTTTGAGATATGTTTACTTATTAGCAGGTGTGATGGTTTAAAGTATGACACTCCTTTCCCTTCAAAAGGTGGAGCCCAACTGCTCTCCCCTGCAGTGTGGGCTGAACTCACTTGTAATGAATCGAGTAAGATGTTAAGTAACAGCACTGTGCAACTCCAGAGACTAGGTCATTACACACCGTGGCTTCAATGTGCCTGTCACCAGCATGGAGGCATCATTAAAGACTCAAGAATACTTAGAAAAGTAGGCAAGGGGACGAGGAAAAAAGAACAAAACTCGAGAAGTGCCTACAATTTAAGAGAATCCAAAAGGAGCCAACGAAGAAACTGAGAATACCATTAGGGAGACTGGAAAACCAAAACAATGATAAAAAGTGTTTTAAGGAAGAATAGTCAATATTACAAAATGCTACAGAAACTCAAAAGTTTTATATAATGAGTAAGAACGATAATGAATATTACAATGAGTTTTATACAAAGAAATGAATACAATCCTGAAATTTTATATATATATATATATACACACACACACACACACACATATACACACATATATATATATATATACACCCACTCAAAAATATATATAGTTTGGTACAAACTACAGGATAAATTGATCCTGGGACAATTTCATACAAAGATTTTTGGGAGAGTTCAATTTCATTGCTACATCATTTAAAACATTATACCATTAAGTAGAATGAAAAAGTTCAATGAATTTTTAGAAAGAGAAATAAGACTTCAGAGAAATTCTTGCTAGGAAAAGCAAGAAATAGCTTTGAACTATGTTCCTAGGCATTTATAATTTTTTTTTTTCTTTTTGGCCACTCAGGGATCCTCTGGAAAAAAATTTAAGAAACAATGAAATAGGAAATGAACTAAATAACTATTAGAAAGTGGTTATTCTTCTTTTTAAGAGCACAGTTTTGTATAAATGGCGAGGAGAGAATTTAGCACGCAAGGAGGGCTGAAAAGAGGATAATAAGAGCAGTGGGTTAATTTTCACTAAGTTCAGTGGTCAAAAGATTGAGCATTACCCTGGGGTTGGGAGTTGATAGGGTTTTTGCAGAAGGGAAATCTGAGTGCATACATGCCTACGCTGAAGTGAAGGAAGCAGTGAGGAGGAAGAGTTAAATGTGAAGAAAACAACTGATAGACCAAAAACATGAGCAGAAAAAAAAGATGGATCAAGAAGCCTAGAGAAGTGCCACTTAGAAAGAGGTAGGAATGCTCCATTCTCTGAAACCCTGGGAATTTTAGCTCCAGAGAGCAGAGGCCTAGTCTGACTCGTTCACAGCTACACACCTTGGATTTGGTGCGGTGCTAGACACACACTAGACCCAAATCAATACTTGCTGGATTAAAATGAAATAAAACCACACTATGAGACTATGACTCCAATATCTGAAAGCTTATTTTAAAAATAACTTCTTACATTGTATTATCCTTTGATTCTTCAAATGCATTTAGTTCACGGATGATAAATTGTCTGTCCAATGGAACTACAGGTTGACCAGATTCTGGGAGGAAAAAATCATGAAAACGCTGAGTCTTTATTAATCTAAAAAGCAAATATGATTTTTATAAGAACCACACTTACCAGATATACACATTTTTCAGATTTTAGAATAATGATAACAGATCAAACTTATGATTTTTGACTTTCAAAACATTTTATCAAATGTGTAACTTAATACAATTTAACATAAATTCTTTTTTTTAATCTAATATTTGCTTGCAGAAATGCTGTTTCTGCACTTAAACTACAATACTTCAGAAGTCTGTTTCTGAGAAGCCTGTGAATTAAGCTTATGACAGTACCAATATCCACTGGGTGGTGATAATTCTAAAAGTAAAATTAATCCTAAAATGAAATGCTGGCAAGGATACAGGGCAACTGGAACTCTCATACATTGCTGGTGAGAGAGCAAAGTTGAGCAGCTCTTACCAAGTTAAGCCTATACTTACCACACACAACCAGCAATCCCACTTTTAGCTCTTTACCCAAGAGAAATTAAATATGCTCATACAAAAACTCTATGTGACTGTTTGTGGCAGCTTGAGTCATAACTGCTAAAAACTAGAAACAACCCAAATGTCCATCAACTGATTAAGTATATAAATTGACAAAGCCACACAATGGAATGCTATTCAGGGGAGAAAAACCAACACAGCTGAATCAGAAAAGCATTATGCTAAGTGAAAGGAAGCACACTCGAAAGGCTACATCTTGTATTGTTCCATTTATAGAACATTCTGGAAAAGGCAAATGATAGGTACAGTGGTTGCTAGGGGTTGGGGTAAGCACTGAAGTTGACTACAAAGGGGCATAGAAAAATTTTTGAGGTGATGGAAATGTTCTATATTGTGACTGCTGTGGTAGTTACTCAACGCTACACATTTGTCAAAATCCATAGAACTATAAACTAAAAAAATAGTGTATTATATGTTTAATTATGCCTCAGTTTTTTAAAAAAGCAATATGTTTAATATGAAGCTTGATTACTGTCACTATATTTCATTCTAGGGAAGCCCAAGTCCAAGATAACTAATTGATACTTTATAATTTTCTCCCTTTCTGAGTATTTATTGTATTATATAGATATCTATAACAAACTGAGGAAAGTGGAGATACTGATATTGAAGATCCTTAACCAAAAATCATCAGTTTTTATTCAGTTAAGATATATACTGAATATTAAATAAAAGATGTGTAATAGAAAGTTCTAGCATCACTTCATGTTCTTCTTTGATGAGGCACATCTCTGAGACTGAAATAATCTTAAAGCACATTAAAACTTTAAACAAGGGAATCAAATGTAGTGCATTCAAGGTGCATTTGATCGTCCTCCCAATCTCATTTCTCGCCAAGCCCAGAAGCAACGCCTATCTTGACTTACTGTATGTATTATTCCAGTGTTCTTACTTTATTTCTTAGGAAATAAAATTTAACAGATAAAATTTATCTTCAACTGCCCACTTCCTCCCCCAATATCATTTCTCTCCCTCCCATCACTAGAATGAGTTTGGAGTTTACCTTCCTAATCCTTTTTAAATTAAAGACCATGCTTTTATATACATTTGTATATATACTAACCAATACAGTAATATTTTGAGGCTTTATCATCGTTTTATATTTTTAAATAAAGCATACACACACACACACACATATATTAAATTCTTGTGTATTTTAAAGCATACACAGAAAAAAAAGAATGGCAGCAAACAGGAAAAAATATAAACTATTATTTATTCTCAGTATCAGGAACTGCAGATGCCTTTTCAAAGTATGCACCAAGTATGTGTTTATTTATTTATTTATTCTCCCCTACAATTCAGTAAGTCTCATGAGAACTTGTTCAAGCTATGGAAAGAGCCCATAATAAGAACCTTGATAAGAAACTGCTCAACCCTGCTCTCTCATCAGCATTTTTATGTCCCAGTCACTCAGATGACACCGCTTAAAAATGGAATTAGATTTCCAGCCTAAAGACTTTCTTAGAATTGGGAGAAGGGAAAAGCAGATTTTGTATCCGGTGACGAACAATAACCTCTTACCTGCTATGAGGACTGACGCTGTATACTTGTATTTGTTGAATTCCAAATACTCCCGAATTAATTCATTAATAAGAAGGTTTTCATGAGACAATGATGGTCGGGATTCACTTTCATCATCCAGGGCATTGAAAACTTCGGCTCGAATCCTTGCTTTTAAATGCCCTAATACTCCTCTTTTTTCCAAGGTGTCCTTTAAAACTGTTAAATATAAAACATTAATGCTTCAATTTCAGAATACATTTTGTCGTTCTTATGCATACTTTAAAGAAAATTGTTTAAAAACGTAAATGGCCTAACAGCAGCTTTCAATCTAAACACTGTGACGAACTGAACAATTATCCCATTAGCAACCACAAGTCATGTTCGCAATAAAAAATAAAGCTCCCAAATAGCAGTGACTTACTAATTTTAATATATTTAAGCAAATTCAAGTTTAACCATCCAACAGCATCACTGACAGAGACTACAGTCTGATACACATTCTTCAGTGAGGAAAAAAGGGGGGACAGAACTATAGTCAACACATGAGACCTCAACTTAACCCCCAGTGTCTCATATATTTCTGAGAGAGTTTATTACTGCAGGCAGGTTCTTTGTGTCACTAAAAACCTCTGGTCTAGAAAGAAGACAGTTAAAAATAATAAGAGCACTCCATGAATAGAAGGAATGTGTCAGTGTCTTTTGTATAAAATTACTATCCAAAACCTTAGGGAATGGCCCATTCCACATGAAAAGGTATATGTTGTTTTTGGGTTTTTGTTTGCTTGTTTGTTTGTTTTTTAAAGACAATTATGAGTTAATTCCTTAAACCAATAGGATTTAGAAAACTTAAGCCTAGTTAGAAATCTAATCATGTTGAGTATATCACTGCCATCTTAAGAAATCAGGAATATATATATGCTGAATGTAATCTAACTTCCACTTGACAAGCAAGGGTCATTATTACAAATATCAGTAGTTGTGATAATGAGATTTACCAATAAATACCAGTATGGATAGTAAAGGCATAGGGCTGGATTGGCACCATCCCTTGCAAAGGTCTGGAATATCCCTTTTTCAAATTGTTACTAATGGCTAAATAACACTCCAGAGAATCAACACCTCTCACCCACAGTGCCTAGGACATAGTAAGAGCTCAAAAATGTTACCTAGGAGCATTATAATACAGTACTGTACACAACTGGGTGTAACACAGTACAGTTTAATACCATACTGTGCCCTGTCAAGAGCACTAAATAAGTACACCACAATAATGTCAAATCATAAAGGAAGCCCAGGAACATAAATATCGTTTAAATTTTGATAAAAAACAAAAACTTGGGTCATGTCATTAAAGAGATACAATCTTGACTAGACTTTAACCTTTCTAGCCCCTTATTTTTAAATCATCCCCTTAAACTTTTTGTAGGTACATAAGTACATAATAGTTATCATCCAATCAGACTTTGAAACAGGCCCATAAAAGGAAGGTACAGCCTTATCATATTCTTGGGATCCTGGACCCTGTTTTCTAATTCCATCTTTGGAAATTAGATGGAGAGATTTTTTTTCCACTGGCAAGGATCCTGTCCCAATTACACACAGCACAGACTCAAACTCAGCAGAGAAATGAGAAGTAATGAAGCTGGAGTTAGGAAACCTAACATATCTCATCACCACCTCAGAGGCAGATCACCAACTCATGCTTTAGTTGCCTTCTCCAACATGAGTTCTACCACTCAGAGGCAGAACCAAGTGAGGTGGAAAAACGTGAAAGTGCTTAAAAAGTGTAAAAGCTCATAAAACATAAGATAATTGATTGGCAAACACATTTTCATTGGGTTTCTTTTGAACACAAAGCACATTCAGAACTGGGGAATGCAGGTAAATAAAGAGGGTCCCTACATCTGTGTAGGACACCCCTAATTGCCATAGTTCTTTTTAGGGTTCCATATCATTTTTCCCCTCCCTCTATTACCATGCTTAAAACACTACCATAGTGACTTCTTCAGAAAGAGGTTCTTAATCTGCTTATTTATATCCCTAAGTATCTAATTTCTCTGAAGTTGTAATACTAGGTGTGATATATGCTACCTGGGGAGAGGTTTCACCGATTTATGTGAAATCTGCCTTTTTTATGCTTCTTCTCCAGCCCAGAGCCACAAATATACATTTACATCAATGGGTACTAAACCACCTCAAAGACATTCAACCCCTCCCTGTCAAATCCCTAAGAATTACTGATTTAGCCCTAAGTTTCCTGAAAATTGGTCTTATTAATTGGGCAGTGATTAATACCTGGAGCTCTGGTGCATCATATCTAGTTTTCACACTGCTTCTTTCTGCATAAATTACTTTGGGTGAGCTATTTTACCTCTCAGCATTTCGATTTCCTAATCTGTGAAACGGGCATTGGGTTATTACATGGAATCGATTAGATAACACAGGGGATGGGCAGCGCCTAACGCATGAGGCTCAATCACCGATAACTATTATTACTACTTCTCTGGACATCTGCGTCAAAACCAGAGTGTACAAATGTTGTCAGCTTAAGGACTCGCTCCTTTTGTGGGACAATTCCGAGAGAGACAGGAGACTGTCTACCTCCAGTCCATCGGGACCAGAATGTAAGGGTGCAGTGAGGCAACCAAGCAAATCGCTTAGGACTGGCTGCGCCTAACACCCATAACGGTTGTGATTATTGTAAACATCAGCTCCGAGTGAAAGGTCCGGCCCAAGGCCTCGGATCCAAGCGGGGTCCAGAAAAATGCTCCGGAGGTCGAACGTGCAGGACTGAAGACCTCTCAGGTGCCTGCACATCCTGCGACTCCTCCAACTCAAAGCCGGTTTAAAAACAGCCCTTATGCCACCCCTTCCCTCACAGGGCCATTGCTCAGCGGCCGCCACACAGCCCAACGCCCCGCACGCCGTTGACACCGCAGAGGGACCCTTGGGGAAGGCTGACTCGTATTCTCCGCGCCCTCCGTTCGTCCCATCCTTTTCACAGGCTGCAGGCCAGACGTATTTCAAGCGGCAAGCCTCCCTCTCTCACTCACCAGCCTTCAGCTCGGTGACAGTCGCCATTTTCAACGGCCGCCAGGGGCGCGCCTCGCCCGTGCGCACGCGCAGCCCCGCCCCTTTCCGCGGCGTGGTCTGGAGCCAATAGGCGTACCGCTCTCGCTGCGCCCAGTCCCGCCCCCCCTCAGGTTACATCACCAATCAGCGAGCACCGTAGGCAGGCCCTGCTGAGCGAAGAGCGAGGAGTGGAGCGAAGGATGGGTCCCAGCACTTACCTGTGGATGCTGCTGACACCGTAGTGCTTCAGTTTCGCCCAGTAAGCCTTTCATGATCTGGCCCGCTGCTCACGCTGCAGCCTCAAGTACTAAGTGTTACCATGTATTAAGCCCGTGGTTATCAAACTTGAACGTGCATCAGAAGCACTTGGAAGACTTGTTCAAACAATCTTCCGCGTTAAAACACCCCTGAAGTTTCTGACTCAGTAAATCTGGGATGAGGTCTGAGGATTTCATTTCTAACAAGTTTCAGGGTGGTGGTGCAGCTGCTGCTGCTCTGGGGCTCGCACCTTGAGAATCACTATATTCAGTACTTACCAAGAGCCTGACACTGTGCTAACTCCTTTACACCCCTTAGCTTTTTGATTGCTCTTTCATTACTCCTATTTTACAGAGGGGAAAACTGGGCCTTTGATGGCTGAAGAGACTTAACCAAGATCACCAGCAAATGGTGGAGATCATATTTGAATCCAGGCCTCTTGCTCTTTAAAGCTTATTCTCTTCTACTGACAATAATACTGGGCAGTACACATAAGGATTCCAAGAGCTATTTGAGAAAATAACTGATGAATGAATAAGCTCTCGCATCCCTGGAAAACGAAGAAAAAGAAACATGGGAATAATGTACCCAAAACTGAGTATGAGGTTCTATAATTCCATTTGTGTTGCCAAGAAGACCAATATCTGTGACCTAGATAGTGCTGTTTAACCCAATAGTAGTTCTTGACATCTATTAATTAGCAGATCCAATGAACATATTTGCAGTGAAATGGAATAGAATGAATAGCAAACAAATATTGTTTTTGAAAACTTTTGGGTATAAATGTGTGTGCTGACTCCTGATATATTTCTTAAAGAGGGAAGCAGTCAAAAAGTTTGAAAGCCATTGTAACCTAGAGGAATCCATTCCTGTTCCAAACTAGATTAATTTTGACCTTGTGGGACAGAGATCTGTAAACTTAGAAGGGTCCTGTTCCGTCACACTTCCCTATTCTATAAAACCCATAGTGCCTGTATTCCTGGGAGTATCTGAAGAGATATATAAGGATGAACTAAATTCCATAGGTAGAACATTTGAGCTCTTCAGAGAAAAGCATTCCTGAATGTACTAATGAACTCAGAGAGAGAGGAAAATAAAAAATGTAGTTGATCAATTAGTAGTAGTAATCATATAATAACTAACAGCCATTACCACTCTCTGTGTGGCAGGCACTGCTCTAAAACCTTTGCTTTAAGTCCTCACCAACAACCCTCTGAGGTAGATACTCATACAGCAATTAATTGTAAAGTAAAATTTCATTTAAAAACATGTACTGAAACTGGGTAATACACTGTGTTGGTGAGGATGTGGGGAAACAGGAATTACCATACCCAGCTGGTAGGCGACAAATTGGTCTCACCTTCTCAGTAGGCTGTTTGGCAATATCTAATTAACCTTTCACACCCTTTGATCCGTCCATTCTAGTTTTAAGAATGTATCTTACAGATATATTCACACCTAATTATGAAGGATATGTGTATAAGAGTATTCATTGTCGCACTGTTTATAGTACACAAATCTATCGACCTATCAAAATGGCCGAATAAAAACAAGTGACAGTGAGAATACCAAATGCTGGCAAGTATGCATATGTTGTTGGCAGAAAAACAACGTAGTATACTCACTTTAGAAATCAGTTTGGCAACTGCTTATTAAGTCAAACATACACTTACCATACACCCTAGTAATCTCACTCCTAGGTGTTTACTCAAGAAAAACATACCCACACAAAAGACAGTTTACAATAATAGCATATTTATTCAAATTGCACCAACTGGAAATGACACAATGTCTTCTGACTGATGATGGTTGTAAACTAGCTGTGGTTTATTTGTACCACGGAATATCACTCAGTAATAAAAAGGAAATAACTACTGATGCTTGCAACAATAGGGGTGAAACTCAAATGCATTGTGTTGATTATAGAAACAAGATTCAAAGGCTTCATCCTATATGATTCCATTTACATGACATTTTGGGAAAGGCAAAGTATAGGAACAAAAAAGTAGAGCAGTGATTATCAGGGTCTGAGGCTGAATGACAGGGGCCCACTGCAAAGGTTCACTAGGGAGATTTTTAGAGTGCTGGAACTGTTCTACATCTTGGCTGTGACTACACAGTTGTATATTTATCACAATTCATAAAGCTGTACACTCAGAAGGGGGAACTTTACAGTTGCGTACTTCAATTATCTTGACTTTTAAAAAATTACTGGAAATACCAATATCATTAGTTGGGGGACTGATGAAGTAAGTTTAAAGTATAGCCATAAATGAAATATACGGTCATTCTAAAGAAGAAGGAGTTCTAAACACATAGAATATGTATGCATATATATAAGTAATTATCAGCAAGATGCAAAGATAGAAGTGTTAAAAAGCACAGTCTAGGAGATATTGTGTAGTATGTCACCAAGGTTTAAAGAAAGGGGAAATACTAAGTGTTTGTTTGCCTATACATGGGCTCCTCTGAAAGGTATATAAGAAAGTACAAACAAAAATTGCCCCAGGAGAGGAGAACCAGGAGACTGGGGGTCAATGGTCAGAGAGACTTATTTTTCAATCAATTTAAAATTTTAACGATGCACATGCATCACTGTGCACAACGAGGTGTGTGTGTGTGCATATGTCACCTGGTAGCACTTCCTCTGAACAGCCTCGAGTATCTTGACATGCTCAATTCGTGAAATGTGAAAAAGTTAACACCTCCCTTGACCAATGGGAGCCAAGGGATAATCCTTGTATCAGATGGACATTTCCGAGACATAGTTTACATAGTTCCTTAGTGGATTTCCAGTGGGATTGAGCTCCATTGCCCAGAACAGTAACTAGCCTAATAACTGACCACTGCACTGGTTATACCTCCTTCTCTGTTTCACTCTTCACAATACCCTCACTCATTTCCCAGAATTCTTCCCCAAATAAACTATTTGCAAAAAAGTCCTGGTCTCAGGTTCTGATATTCTGGGTTAGAGCAAGCTAGGACAACTACCTTTGTAAATACAGAGGCAGGAGTTGTTGAATTAAATGTGGAGACCTTGCATGATTTTTCATTACCGCAGTTATGAGCTTGGCTTCTTGACAAAGGATCTTTGCAACTGATCATCTCAAGTGGAATAATTGGCTGTTCATGAACTTCGTGGCCTTTGAAGTCATGAGCTCTTATGATAACAAAATGGGGATTTTATCGTTGCATCTCACTTTTTTTTTTTATTCTTATGCAATATTGTAAGCTGGTGTGGATCTGTGTAACTGCTGTGTACAGAGAAATTTTCCAAGTGAGAGGAGAAAGGGAACATAGAAGAGGGACCTGAAATGTCTTCTCAAACCACAGAGCCTTGTTTTGAGGTTTTAATAATCCAGTTTGGGGAGTTAGCAAGTGGGACCACTTCCCGTTTCTGTAAATAAAATCTTATTGGAAGAACACAGCCATGCCTGTTTTCCAATATAGGGTCTGTGGCTACAAGAGTTGAGTGCTTAAAACAGAGACCACATGGCTCACAAGCTTAATTTATTTGATCTGGTCCCTTAAGAAAAAGTTTGCTGACGCCTGAATTCTTCTCTAATTTTTCTAGGTGAGGGGTGGTCAACCACCATTATTTTCTGAGCAATAGCCAGTTATAATAAACACAGCAACTAACATCATGAAGCCTTTACTGTGCAAGTGTTATTTCATATCATTCTAAAAATAACTGGGAGGCGGGTATTATCATCCCACTCACAGAGAAACTGAGGTTTGGAGAGTAAATGGCAGAGTCAGGGCTGGATCCCAAGTCCATTGATCATATTCAGCTATTTTCAGTTATCATGAAATGAGAGGCACTTCTCCTTCCTCCCTTCACCTCTCTCCTCCCTCCTCTCTCCCTTTCACTTCCTTCCCTCAACTGCTGGGCCTGGTAAATGCCTTTCCTTCAGCCTGGAACCATCCTCCTGTTCTCTCCTCTCCCTTCCTAGTTAATTTCTATTCACTCTTCAGGTCTGAGTTTATACCTCATTTCTTCTTAAACCTCCTCTGGCTAGATTAGATTCCTCTTCTTAGATCTATTTTGGGGGTGGGAGGGGCTGAGTAAAGGAAGGAGTATAGAAATAAGAGAAGCCTTCCAAATAGAGAGGCACCACACACCTTCCCCCAATCCACACACCCATGCTCTTTCAATGCCTGGTTACTATTGGGGTACAAGGTCCAGCTTGCTCCCTTCAGTTTGGGATTCCCCTCAACCTCAGTGCTTCCTGAGGAGATAGGCTGAAGCCTTTGTCGGGGCAGCATGGCTTCCTTTTTCCCTCCCCTCCCCCCACCTCCAGGTGTTGATCCCAAAAGCCTGCCCTAATAAATTTCCTACACTTTGATCTCACTCTCAGAGTGGAGTTGGTTTCCCAGAGAACCTGCCACTCAATCCCAGAGACCAGTGGTAGGTTGTGAGTTGCCCCAGGACTCCTACCTGCTCCACTTCCCAAGATTCTTCAGCTTGATTCATCATTCAGCAATTTCAGAGTGAAGGGAGTTTCCCGCATTGCACCTGGAGAGCAGTAGGAAGTCAAGCCTACAGTTGCTTTCGGAACTCCCCGTAGTTCCCGCACCCTGCACCACCCCTGTGGCTGCTGTCTATATGTACGCTGGGCTGCACTCTTCATCTCATCTCTGGTGCCCACCTTGGGCTGCTTTGCAGGGCTGAAAACTTGCCTACCTTGCTCTCTCTGGTAAAACAAATCTTTGTGGAATGATTGAATGAAATTCTGCAAGGCAGCTCATCTCACAGATGAAACTGACACTCGGAGAAGTAACTGGCCCAAAGCGATTAGATATGAGTGGTGGAGCTGGCCCTTCTGCTCTGTTGTGACTGAGAAATGAAACCCATGGAAATGAGAGGTCCAGCCTCCGTACTGTGGCATGTACTTACTTCTCACAGTGGCGCCTGGTCACATGGGAGAATTTAAGGTGGATTCATGGGGGGAGTGGTGGGTATTAATATTGGTCCTTTAGAGACAATAAAACAGATCTACCCGGTAAAATGACATTCTCATCCACTTTCAACAGGTCATTTTCAGAGGTGTTAAAGAACAAAAATTCAGCTGAGTAAAGTTAAAGATCTAACTGGCTTTATTGAATGATTCATGAATTGGGCAGCATCCAGTCTCGTAAACTGAATGATGCTCTGAGGACTTGTACAGAATGGCAGGTTTTTATAAACAGAAAAGGGGTGTGATTAAAAATTGAAAGAATGGATTATTTCAGGCATGGTTACCTTCCCTTAGGTGGAGGCAGGGGTTATATCAGGCAGATTACCTTACTAGGGCTGACTAGGAAATTCCAGATTGATTGGTTTAAAATTCCACTCCTGGGAGAGGCTGAAATTGCATTTAGGTTAGGTATTAAGTGTTGGTGGGGCTTACCACAAGTGACTCCATTTTGGGTCTATTTTTGCTGTTTAACAGAGGGATGAGCACTAAATTTACTCAATGCCTCATATGCCAGGAGGATTAAGGATTAGGGAATTCTTAGGGTAACTCTTGCTGAAATGTGTTTTATTAGAGGAACCCAGCTGGATAAAAGCTGCGGGTTGAGTTCAAAGAGTTAAAGTCTCTTTATCAAGACTTAGCCACCTCCCTCCTGCTCAGCTTGCCTTTTCTTAAGAGCTGCAGCAAGAGGCTTTGGAGAATGGGGGGATGGGGGGGCATGGAATCCATAGATGGAATTTTACAAATTGGAGACAGCTACTTTATAGAAAAGGTGTCTCTTCTTCAGACAAGTCAAGACAACTTTTGAAAACATAACATGCCTCTGCATCAGTCATTTAGAGCCCCCAAACCATGGCAACCAAATGTAAACTGCTGATTCAAAGGGAGGGGTCCAAATCCCAGGAGAATTCAAATTCTTTCTGGATTCCTTAAGGAGGAAAATAGCTACTGTCTTTATTTGCAATACTGTTGCACTAGACACAATCCAAACACAGGAGAGATTTGTTTTTGAAGGAGCCCTGACCCTCATACTAGAAACTGTGTGAAACATTCTGCATTTACATCGTTTAATGTAATCCTCACAATATTCCAGAAGGTGAGTATTATTGTGGAAGGTGGGTACTATTGTTATCCTGCTTTAACAATGAGATGAGGAAACCAAGGATTAGGTCAGACACCTGAATGATCTGATGTTAGCCCCAAAGGTTTTCTGTTTCATCTGCCTAGCAAGTGGACAGATTATTCGATATTCTGGCTGGACAAGACAAATGTGCAGCTGTTGAAATAAACTCACAGATCCATACAATCAGGACTTTTTCACATTGGAAAAGAATCTAGGATAAAGATGGTGTCCTCTCTAAAATCTCTCCCACCTTTTCCCCAGTTAGGGCTTGGGTCTTGCCTCTCCTTTCTGATCTCCATTCATTGTGAGAATATACACGGTTTGCTCAAACCGAAGCAGAGAAGGGTCAAGTACCTCCCTCAGGTCCCAGAGGTGATTCGTGGCAGAGCTCATTTTGAACCCAGCCAGGCAAGGTGACTTCTAGGTAGTCACCTTGCTCAGCTGCCTCTTGATAATACTCTTACAAACCCATTGCCCGATCCCCTTGCAGCTCTGATTTTCTACCTAAGACACCTGGTTATCTGCATGAGCTCTGTTATCGCTCAGAACTGGATGTGAATGCTGGTTAGTTAAGTGGCCTTAGGCAAATTGCTGTACTTGTCTGAGACTTGTCTCGATCTATAAAAAGGAGAATATGTATAATAATGTCTGCCTGGGATGTTGTTGTGGCTATAATTAGCTAATGACTGCTAAGCACTGACAAGTTTTTTTAGAAAACTGCCTTTATTCTATCAGTAGTTAGAAAAATTAACTGGTACAGAAAAAAAAGAGAGAAGAGAGAAACCGAGTGCCACCCAAGAGTATTTACTGGTGGCTCCTCTGGGAGGGAACCTGAATATGATGAGAAAAAAGCAAGCACTTTGAACTAGAGGCAGATCCTGCAGTCCAGATGAGACAGGCTATGCCACCTTTTGAAGTGTCTAAATGCTTCAGCCACGAGACCAAATTTTTATTTACTCAGCCCAGCTCTGGGGAGAGGGTCCTGGGGTATGTGAGGCTAAAAACTGGTGATGTGGCCATCTTTTATCAGAGAAACTGACACATCAGAACCTTAAAACTGAATTTTCCAGGAGCTTTTGCAAGCTTGTTGCCTGCAACTCTTGTCAGTTTGGGTTCAGACCAACTTATAAAAATTTTAAAAAATGAATGTTCTATCTAACTTTATTTTCAAAGACAGTGTGACCCTTGAACAATATGGTCTAAAGGTCAAATTAACTTTGGGGTTCAAATGTAAATTCTACAGAACATCTACGAGAACATTTGTGTGGAAGATTTATAAATGCTCCTTCTTGAATACAAGTGATATGTGATAACACCAATTGTCTTGTTGGTCAATGATTAATCAAATAGATTATGGGGCAGTTTAAAGTGTCCAAAAATTATGTTCCTGAAGGATTAGTCTAGATGAAAGATCTCCCTCACTCCTGTTCAGGAGACAAACAGATCTTGGGCAGATTTGGGTAGATTTTTTTCAGAGTAAGCCAGAGGAACATGTCAAATTGGCCACTATCTCCCTGACTTATTTTCACCCCACTCCTTACTCTGGCCACTAAAACAAATTAAAAACAAAACAAAACAAAAACAAAAACAAAACAAAAAAAAACACTCCTAATTGATTAGACTTTTTTTTTTTCCTGGATGCAAATCAAACTGTCTTATTGGTAAGAAAATTTCATGTTAAATATAACTGAAAATCCAGGTGCCTGGCAGTTTTAAAGGCTGACTTATGCCTTTAGCTCTGGTTCCCTTTCTTTACATTATCATGGATTTCCTCAGGGATGCCACTAGTATATATGGTGGCCTTAAGAGAAAGGGCCCCTCTGGACAGATAACTCCTTAAAAAAAAAGATCTTCCTTTGGAAGCATCAGCCCCATACCAAGAAGAACGAGCTAAAATTCAACTACCTACTCAGTGGGGAACATTTAATCTAGAACACGGAGGAAACTTGCATGCAAGTGTCCTTTTAAATCTTCCCCCATACATGGACACCATTTTCTTAAGGTTTGATGAGATGACTAAAGCTGTTTCCAGTGTCACATACAAGCACTATAATAGTCAGAGGAGAAAAGAGAATAATTTCTGGAATTTCTCTCGGAGAGCCATGAAGAATTTCCCCAGAAACACTTGGCAAAGCTGTCTTCATATTCCATGCTTCTAAACAGGGTCACATGTCCATTCATTTTTTAACTTATTGTCACATAATGTAAAAATCACCATTTTAAATTATACAATTCAATGGTTTTAGCGCATTGAAAATGTCATGTAACCATCACCTCTATCTATTCTAGAGTATCTTCATCACACCAAAAAGAAACTACCCATTAAGCGGTCGCTCTCCATTTCCCCCTTCCCCCACCCACAAGGCCCTGACAACTGGTAATTTATCTCCATCTCCGCAAATTTGACTTTTCTGGATTTTTCATATAAATGGATTCATATAAGGGCCTTTTATGTCTCGGTTCTTTCATTTCACATGTTTTCAGGGTTTACCCAAGTCGTAGCACGTAGCAGTACTTAACTACTTTTTATGTCTGAATTCTATTACATTGTATGGATAGACTCCATATTATTTATTTGGTTATCAGCTGATGGACACTTGAGTTGTTTCAAGTTTTGGACTATTATAGGTAAAGTGGCTGTGAACATTTGTGTACAGACTAATGTTCGAACACCTGTTTTCAATTTTCAGGTATATACCTAGGCATGGAATTGCTGTGTAATATGGTGATTCTCTGTTTACCTTTTTAAAGGAATAGCCAAACTGTTTTCCACAGAGACTGCACTATTGTACATTATTATCAGCAATATATAAAGGTTTCAGTTATCCACATCTTTGTCAATGCTTGTTATTTTTCTTTCCCTTTTTTTAAAATTATAGTGTCTGTGAAGTGGTATCTAATTTTGTGTGTATGTGTGTTTTATTAAAGTATAGTTTAAGTATATTATTATTATACCTATATTAGTTTCAGGTGTACAACATAGCAATTCTGCATTTATAGAATTTACAATGGGATCACCGTGAAATGTCTTTATTTAAATTTTCATAGTGACTAACAATGTTGAGCCACTTTTCCTGTACTTATTAGCCATTCAAATATCTTCTTTGGAGAAATGTCTATTCAAATCCTTGGCCCACTTCTGAATTGACTTCTTTGTTTTGAGTTTTAAAAGTTCTTTACATATTCTTGTGATAATGACTAACTGGAACTTTAAGCAAACATAATTAATTGGGAGGGTCTATGGAAGGAGCAAGAGCTTATGGAAGTTCTTGCGCTCTGTGTAATTGCGAGAACTCTGCACACGAGAATCCTACAGGAAGACAATTTCCGGGCAAGATGACGGAGCAGGTAACACTGTGCTTGCCTCCTCTCATGACCACATCAAAATTACAACTGAATTACAGAACAATCATCACTGAAAATCACCTGAAGTCTAGCGGAACAGAAGTCCTACCACTAAGGACAATAGCAGACCACCTTGAGTCTGGTAGGAGGGGTGGAGACACGGAATAGGCTGGTCTCACACCCGCATGTGGCCGTTAAAAATTGGCGTGGGAGGGCGGGGGTGGATATCTTGACTGCAGGGTTCCCGTGGAGGAGCAAGGGGTCCCAGCCGACACCAGGCTCCCTAGTTCCAGTGGCGGGAAGAGAAGTCCCCACAACACCTGGATGTGAAATTCAGCAGAGATTGTGACTGAGTGAGATGCGGGCTGCGGGGAGTCGCGGGTGCTCCTCTTGGAGGGCCCGCACATGGACTTACCCGCCGATGGACCCACTCACTCTGGGCAATGGTGAGGAAGCAGCTCAAAGGGTGCCAAAGAAGCGGCTCAAAGGGCGCCAAGGACATATGGGGAGGAACTAAACTGTCTGGCTTCAGGGTGGGGGCTCGAGGGGCAGCTTTCTTCCAGACAGAAGTGCTGGCAGAGGCCACTGTTCCTTTGTCCAGTCCTCCCCTCACCCAGTGTGCAGACACAGGGGGCCGCCATGTCTGAGTTTCCATCAGCCTGGCTATCACTGGTCCCACTCCCCGCCTCCTGCCTTCCCTTGGCCCAGCCCCTCCCAATGTACGGTCCCACCAAAGCCACTTCCAGTGGCTTTTTTGTACAAATGGCCTGTCTGGGCTCATGCTGCCAACTTTCCTAAAATCTTGCAAAGGTTCACAAAACCCAAACAAGCAATATCTGGCCTCGGCATGCCCTATACCTGTTGCTGAGCAGCCCCAAGTCCAACATAAGCATCAGCTGGCCTCGGTTTGTGGCGTGGCCTCTCAAGGCACTTCCAAGCCTAGAACAGTGGCAGTCATTTATAGATTGCTTGGTGGTTCCTGCCAGGTGGCCCCACGCAGGGCACAGGCTCTGGCTGAAATTGGTTTGCAGTGGGGCCCCTCCCAGGAGGCCCCAGGGCTGGAACGCCTGGTGGCTGGCTTCCCTCTGAGCTGGAGCACCACCCAGGGCCACATCCTAGGGCAACACAAAGGGCAGACTCAGCAGGTATCAGAGCCCTGTTAAAGTGAATCTTGCTCTATAGGGTCAGCCCCTTCACAAGGGCTCCTCCAGGGTAGTCACCAGCCAATCCTCACAACCAATTAGCCAGGGGGTCAGTCCCTCCCATTAATGTGCAAAGATCAACCAATGCTCAACTACAATAGGAGGGCACACAGGACCCATACAAGAAACACACCTGGAACACCCAACTCAGGTGACAAGGGAGACTGCGTCCCTAAGCCCCACAGGACACCTACTATATAAGGCCACCCTACTAAGACTGGGCAACATAGCAGCCCTACCTAATACATAGAAACAAACAGAGGGAGGCAGCCAAAATGGGGAGACAAAGATACATGTACCAGGTTAAAGAACAGAACAAAGCTCCAGAAAAAGAACGGAACAAAATGGAGACAAGCAATATACCAGATGCCGAGTTCAGAAACTGGTTATAAGAATGCTCAATGAATTTAGGGGAAGAGGAGATGAACTCAGTGAGAACTTTAACAAAGAAATAGAAAACACAAAAGTGGAGATACAAAACAAAAAAGAACCAGTCGGAAATAAAGAATACAATAACTGAAATGAAGACTACTTTAGGAGGAATCAACAATAAATTAGATGAGGCAGAAGATCAAATTGGCAATTTTGAAGATAAGGTAACAGAAAAAAAAAAAAAAAAAACAACCAGAACAGCAACAAGAAAAAAGAAACCCCCCAAAATGAGAATAGTTTAAGGGGCCTTGGAGACAACATCAAGCATACCAACATTCTCATTGTAGGGGGAGAAGGAGAAGAAGGAGGAGGAGGAGGAGGAGAAGGAGGAGGAGAAGGAGGAGGAGGAGGAGGAGGAGAAGGAGAAGAGAGAGCAAGGAATTAAAAACCTATTTCAAGAAATAATAATGGAAAACGTCCTTAACCTGGTGAAGGAAACACATACAAGCCAAGGAAGCACAGAGAGTCCCAAACAAGATGAACCCAAAGAGGCCCACACTAAGATACATCATAATTAAAATGCCAGAGGTTAAAGACAAAGAGAGAATAAAAGCAGCAAGAGAAAAGCAGTTACCTCCAAGGGAGCTCTCCCATAAGACCGTCAGCTGATTTCTCAAAAGAAGCTTTGTGGGACAGAAGGGAATGGCATGAAATATTCAAAGTGATGAAAAACAAAGACCTACAAATAAGATTACTGTAGCCAGCCAAGCTATCATTTAGAATTGAAGGACAGATAAGAGCTTCCCAGATAAGAAAACGCTAAAGGATTTCATCAATACCAATCCAGTATTACAGGAAGTGTTGGAGAGACTTCTTTAAGAAGAAAAGAAAAACAGATAAAAAATATGAATAATAAAATAGTAATAACTACATATCTAACAACAATTGCTTTCTATGTAAATGGATTAAATGCTCTAATCAATGTTCAGTTATAGTAGCTTTGCAGTAAGTGTGAGTCTTCCAACTTTGTTCTTTTCTAAGTTTTTTTTTTTGGCTTTTTAGGGTCCCTTGCAATACCTTATATATTTTCTTTCTGGCTTTTCCATGTCTGTAAAAAAGGACATTGGGATTTTGATAAGGATGACATTAAATCTATAGATTGCTACTGTGTAATATTTCCATCTTAAATATTAAGTCTTCCAATCCACAGACACTTAACGTCTTTCCATGTATTTAGGTTTTTAATTTCAGCAATGTTTTGTAGTTTTCAGGGCCAGGTATCAAACAGCTAGGGACAGCCCCTATGCCCCAGGGCTTGCTGAAATTATTCAAACTAGCCAATCCTAAGCTTACTCACTCTACCTCCACCATTTCCTTTGAAACTTCAGTGGAGGCTTTTGCCCACAGTTGTCCCTTGTCCCTCTGCCTCCTGTGTGCCCCTTTCCCGCATGGTGTGGCATGCTCCCTTCTCTTGGGATATGTGAGTATAATAAACTATCTTTTCAATGGCAGTCACTTTCTGATCTTTTGGCCTCACCATACCTGAATAATAATAAAACCCATGTTATTTTTATTTTAAAACACTCAAGTACAATGTTGAATAGAAGTAACAAAAGCAGGCATCTTTGTCTTGGTCCTGATCATGGGGAAGCTTTAAGTCTCTCATCCTTGCAAAGCATGTGGGTTTTTCATATATGCCCTTTATTATGTTGAAAAAATTCCCTTCTAGTATGAAAGGGTGTTAGATTTCATCACATGCTTTTCTTTCTCCTGCATACATTGAGATGTTCATGTGGTCTTTTGCCCTCTTTATTCTATTAATGTGGTGTACGACATTGATTGACTTTTAAAATATTGACTCACCTTTGCATTCCTGGGATACAACTCATTTAAACATCATGTATAATCTGTGTATATGCTGCTGGATTCAATATGCTAGTGTTTTTTGAGAACTTTCTCATGTATATCCATAAGGGGCATCGGTCTGTACTTTCTTCTTATGATATCTTTATCTGGCTGTGGTATCAAGGTAATGCTGGTCCCTTATATTTTTTGGAAAAGTTTAAGAAGGATTGGTTTTAATCCTTTAAATATTTGGTAGAATTCACTAGTGAAGCCATCTTGTCCTGAGCTTTTCTTTATTGGAATTAAAAAAATTATTATTACTAATTCAATCTTTTTATTACTTTAGGTCTATTCACATTTTCTATTTCTCCTTGACTTGGTTTTGGCAGTTTGTGTGTCTCCAGGAATTTGTTCATTTCATCTAGGTTATCTAATTTGCTGGTGTACATTGCTCAGAGCATTTATTTATTTGTTTGTTCGTTTATTCATTTGTTTGTTTATTTATTTATTGTAAGGTTGATAGTAATGTCTCCACTTTACTTCCTGAATTTAGCAATTTGAGTCTTCTCTTTTTTTTTCTTGGTCTAGCTAAAAGTTTATCAATTTTGTTGATCTTTTCAAAGAAGGAAACAACTTTTGGGTTTGTCAATTCTCTCTATTGCTTTTCTATTATCTATTTTGTTTATCTTTAATCTTCATTATTTTCTTCCTTCTGCTTGTTTGGGTGTAGTTAGAGCTTCTTTTTCTAATCCCTTAAGGTGGGAAGTTAGGTTATCAATTTAAGATCTTTCATTTTTTTAAAAATGTGTTTACAACTATAACTTTCTCTCTATGCACCACTTTTGCTGCATATTATAAGTTTTGGTTTATTGGACTTTTGTTCATCTCAAAGTATCTTCTAATTTCTCATGTGATGTCTGTTTTCATCCACTGGTTGTTTAATTTGTTGTTTAATTTGCACATATTTGAATTTTCCAGTTTTCCTTCTGTTTCTAGTTTCGTTTCATTTATATTGGAGAAGATACTTTGTATGGTTTCAGTCTTTTAAAAATTTATTGAGACTTGTTTTGTGTGTGGTCTAACATGCGGTCTATGCTGGAGAATGTTCCATGCACACTCGAGAAGAATATGTATTCTGGTGTTTTTGAGTTGAGTGTCGTCAATATGTTTCTTAGGTTTAGTTGTCTTATGGTATTGTTCAAGTCTTCTATTTCCTTGTTCATCTTTGGTCTAGCAGATCTATCCATTATTGTAAGGGTTAAAGTCTCTAACTATTATTGTCAAACTGTCTATATTTCTCTTTCAATTCTGTCAATTTTGCTTCAAATATTTTAGGGTTCTGTTTTAGGTTCATATATGTTTATAATTGATATATCTTCTTAATAGATCTACCATTTTATCATTATATAATGTCATTCTTTGGACATTTATTGATTGTAAACAATTTGTGATATAAAGTCTATTTTTGTGATGTTAGTATAACCATTCCCACTCTATTTTGGCTACTGCTTGCATGAAATATCTTTTTTCATCCTTTCACTTTCAATCTATTTGTGTCTCTGGTTCTAAGGTGAACATAGAGTTGGTTCATGTTATTTCATCCATTCCATCAGTCTGACCTTTAATTGGAGAGTTTAATCCATTTACATTTAATGTGATTATTCATAAGTAAGAACTTACTTTGGCTAATTTGCTATTTGTTTTCTATATGTCATCTTTTTTGTTCCTCTATTCCTCCATTACTGCCTTCTTTTGTGTTAGAGAGATATTTCCTAGTGTATTATTTTGAGTCCCTTCTCATCTCTTTTACTTGATATTTTTCAGTTACTTTCTTAGTAGTTGCCTTGGGAATTACCATTAACATCTTAATGCATAGCAATCTAGTCAGAAATAGTGCCAACTTAGCTTTAATAGTATACAAAAATTTTACTCCTACCCAAGCTTCAGTTTCCTCACCTGGACCGTGAAGGTCATATCAGAGGAAGAAGGATGTTCAACACTCAGTGGAGAGCCTGACGATCAGTCAATGGCAGTTAATTTATGTGGTTGTTATTATTGGTACTGGCGGTGTTTTGCAAACCCCTCAGCCACGCATGGGCAAATTATAAGCCTATCTTTGCCTATGTTTTCTCACCTACAGAGTTGCGATATTCCTATACTTTTCTACAGGATTATTGTGAAGATTTAGATGGAGTAGGAAATGTTTCGAATGCTGCCCAGCACATCGTAAGTGTACAATGACTGCAAGTTATTACTATTATTTATTCTTTTCTTTATCACTATGCTTCAGACAAAACTACTTAGAACAGCTTGAATATGCACCTTTGTTAGCAGCCTCCATGTGTTGTTCTTTGCCATGCCTTCTGCCTAGGACACCATTCCCCTTTTCCCTGTGTCAAAACCCCAACTGTGCCTCTTCCAGTCCCACCAGCAGTATCCTTGGTGCCAGCGAAGCCTTTCTTCATCCTCCTTTGGGACTTCATTGATCGCTCTTGGGGTATTAATTTTTGGCTTTGTGTGGAAATCTATTTATCTCTTCCCCTTGAAGGAACTCCTTTCTTTACTTCAGGTGACATCGAAACCAGAGCAGACCCCATTAGACCCCTGTTACCCTAATGGGGCCAGCATCATTTTTAGAAGGAACTAGATAAGGGGACTTGGAGTCAGGGAAAGCAAACAAGTGATCCCTTGCATACCTCCCAGTCTGTTGCCAAGATTCAGGATAAATGCACTGATAGGGACCAACTCCCTTAGTTTAAGGAGTTGCCGATTAGTAACCTTTTGTTCAGGGAGGGACCTCACCACACCAATGGTTCTGTCATTGCCTACTTGGGGAAGCCCTGTGCAGCTTTATCAAGGACAAAGGGAGCAAACTGATGGAAACACATGGACAGATTGCTACAAAAGCAGCCAGGCACACAGGATGGCTCAAGCAGGGGACCTTGCCCTTGGCCAAGATGCTTTGACTCCTTTCTGGGAGGCAGATGAAACAGTCACTGGAGCCCAAGCCCTCCCACTCTTCATTTGCAAACTAAAATGCTTTTAGGCATCTTCCTTAGATAAGTGTTTTGTGAGTGCTTGTTAATTTCAGGATAAAATGAACAATAGCTACTGTTCTGTCTAAGGCCTGCTGGAGGACAGGCCCCTCAAAGCTGTTCTCTGTATGAATTTCTATCTTAGAACCACAAAAATGGTGGGTGTTTCACCAAGCTTCAAGTCTTTCCAAAGTCACTTTAGTAAGGCCTACTCTACTTAAAATTGTAGCATGCCTCCATCTCTACTGTACATTCCCAAGTTCTCAACACAGCCCTTACCATTTTTAAATACGCTACATGACTTACCTATTAAGTATGTCTGTTTATAATCTGACATTCTTCTGCCTCACAAGGAGGAAATTCACAGGGTGGGCTTTTTTTTTTTGTCACTTATGCTTGTTTTTTGGATTCCCTAGGGCCTACAACAGACCCCAGGTCATTAATACAATGCACAATATATCTATCATATATCATCATTCATTTAACTAGTCTCCTGGCAGAGGGCACTTAAGTTGTTGCCAAATATTTCCTGTTGTAAACACACTGTGGGTGAACATCCTTGGGCCAATATTTTTGTGTATCTATGCACTGATAGGATCGATTCTTCCATGCAGAATTTAGTCAAAAGGTATGAAGAGTCTAGCTATTAATAGATACTGCCAATAGCTCTTCCAAAAAGCCTGGGTCCCTTTATACTCCCACCCACTGTGTATAAGAGGTCTCAATTAAGATCAATAAAATTGGGGTGGGGTGGGAAGGATCCAGACTCCTCTAAATTGCTGAACTGCTAATATTTGCAATAGTTGACTCTTCATGTTAAAGGGACAGAAAATTTCACCTTGTTCTCATCCAACTCCTCTCCCAAGGTTGCAATCCTCTTCAATTCTTTTCTTGTCAGGGACTGGGGTCAAACTCCTTATCTTTGTTTTTTAGGATAAATTGACACTGACAGAGATCTTGTTACCTCTAGTAAGTTCATTACATCCCTGGGTCAAAATCGGCTTTCCTGCAACCCCACTCCACCTAGTCTAGTTCTGATTCAAAAGCAATAGAAAACAGGGCTAATCCTTTTCTATATGACAGCCCTTACAATATTTGAAGACTGTATCAAATCTCCTCTAAGTCTTAAACCTCCTCAGCTCCAGCTAGACACATCCTTGGAGGTAAAAGTGTCCTCCTGCAAGCCCTTCACCTCAGGGGCCAACCATGAGCTTTAGGGTCCCCCAGGCCTGGCTTCAAGTTCTTGTTCCCACACTCTCCATCTGTCTGACCTTGGTCGAGTCACTTCTCAGACCTTAATTTCCTTGAAGAAATTGTGTAACCATAGTACCTACCTTGTAGAGTTTCTGGTCAGGCCATATTTTTCCATTAAAAAAAAAAAAATCTCAAAGTACGTTTTATGATTGTGTTGCTAAAAAGGTGACTATAATAAAGGCAGGGTTATATTTATTTATTTTTTCTCATTTTAAAAGAATGAAAACCTTTCAATGGAGTCCCAAAAGCATCATGGGCCTTAGGCACTCTGCCTTCTGTAGCTGATGGTTACACAGGCTCTGTTTGCTGGGAGGAATGAAAAGACAAATCAGGCCAAGTATATTAAGTACTTAGCATAGCACAGAGCCTGGCTTTTAGAAAACAATAAATGATGATCGAAAATTAAAAAAAAAAAGAGAGAACAGAGTGTAACACCGGAGAACATTTCCCCAGATATCTCTCTCCATCAGCACTTGTGAGATTTACAGACTCAGCTTCTTCTGAATGAAAGGAACACAGTCACCCAGCCCATGTTTTCTCACATTGCCGGCAAGAGTCTTGGGAGAGGTTTTGTCAAAAAGACATACGGTCTGTGTATGGCATTTATTTTGAGAAGAGAGGTGTCTTGGTCTGCTCAGACTCCCGTAACAAAATACCACAGACTGGGTGGCTTAGCAACAACAGAAATTTCTCTCTCACAGTTCTGAAGGCTGACAGTCCAAGATCAAGGCACCAGCATGGTCGTGCTCTGGTGAGGACCCCCTTCCTGGTTCCTAGCCAGCGCCCTCTCCCTGTGTCCTCACACGGTGGAAGGGGTAAGGGAGCTAGCTCTCTGGGGTGTCTTTTACAAGGGCATTAAATGCATTCATTTGCCCCCATGACCTCATCACCTCCCAAAGGCCCCAGCTCCTAATACCATCACACTGGGTGTTACGAAGAATTCTAGAAAGATTGACCAAGAGACTAGTAACACCAGTGACCTGTTGGAGAGGGTTAGGAATATGGGAATGGACATAGGAGTAGGAAAGAGACTTCCCATTGTGTATCTTCTTATAGTTTTTTCTTTTTTTGTTTTATGTATTTTTTCTTGTTTTCTTGATTTATCTTACAGTTTTGATGTTTGTACAATGATGATGTGATACTAGTTTTAAAAAAATCTTAATGATTTTTATGATGAAAAAAATATATGCATATGGTTTAAAAAAATCCACGCCGTTCAAAAGCTTGGGAATCTCACCATTCCTGGGGCCGCTCTCACTTAATTCTCCTGTTTTCGGTTCCATGACTTACTCCACCCTCTATTATGCCCCTTCCCAAATGTCAGCTCTCTAAAACTTCCTATCATAGGCTGTGACTGAGAAAGATATAGTCACCTGCTTTGTGGGGTGGGAAGAGTCTCACTTTTCCTGATGCTGACGTCCACACAACTCACCACAGCCTCCACAGGTAATTGGCTTTTTCAGTTTCTCAGACAATAATCTTCTACAGTGGGATTAGCTTGGTTCTTGTTGGCCTCCATCTCTGTAGTCTGCTAGTCCACTCACCACCTGCTTTCTATCTGCTAAAATTTTGCTGGCATCCTTCATCTGATGTCATTTCCTCTCCCATTTCCCTTTTCCTCGTTCATTTTCTTATTATTTACTATTCCTCGATAGTCTCTTCAGGGAGATTATGGGAGGGAGCAGAAATAAAGTGTGTTCCATCTGCCATGCCTCACTGGGGTCAGGAGTATGCATCAGACAGACACCAGCATCACCATTTCTGGTGACCATGTAGTGTCTTCTTCCAGGAATGGATCCCCCCCAGAGGACATATGGCCATATCTGTTTTTGGTTGTCACAATGCGGAGTGAGGTGGAATATTACTGGCAACTAGTGAGTGGAGGACAGAGATGCTGCCAAACACCTGTAATGCTGGGGACAGCCCCTACCACAAGGAATGATCTGGGCCAAATGTCAATAGGGCGGAGAGTGAGAAACTCTACTAAAGGATTCTTATTGTCTTCTGAATCAAATTCAGACTCCACAGCACAGCCTAGAAGACCCCAGCCTACATTTTCTACACTCCCCAAGCTCACCATGCTCCAGCCACAAGCATCTTCTTTCTATTCCTGGAACACACTAAGTTTGTTCCTGCCATGGGAACTTTGCACGGTTTCCTCAGCCTGACATTCTTTTCTCAGATTTTCTGGTCGCTGACACCCTCATCATTCAGCTCAAATGTCACTTTCTCTGTGAGACTTCCTTGACCAATGCATTGGTCCCTCTCCTGCCAGCATACTCGCCCTTACCCAAGGAAATTTCTGTGACATTTATTGTGCTCTTCTAAATATCAACAAGTCCCGAAATTGGCTCTTTTTCTCCTTCATTTATACTTATTATGAAGTGTCATTTCCATGAGAGCAGCAACCCCATCAGTCTTAATGCTGGGCATTTTACCTGGCACACTGGTACTGCTTGGTTGATGGTCTTGTTCGCTGATCTGCAGTTATTTTACTTGTGTTTCTCCTAAAAGAATTTGTAAGAACTATGTGACCTTTCCTTGTACATTTCTAAGTTGACATCTAAGATTTGTTTATTGTAAATTTAAATAGTCGCAGAGTTCAATTTCCCAGTTATTATAAATATTGATCCTTGAGAATATAACTTTAACTTTACACTTTTAAATATACCTGCCATCGTTCATCCTAAAAATCCAGGAGCATAACACACAACATTATGAAAATAAATGGATAATCTTGTGGGAAGGATATACAAGAACAAGCTCTTAACCATTAGAAGTTTTATCTCACTCTTTTTTTCCCCCTTGGACTTGTATTTTCATTTGACTTCCCTCACAGACTTCTAACCTAATATGATATATTTGAAATTGTTTTAAAAGTTCATTAACTGATTGTACTTCTCTGTAATACAAATGCTTATATGAAGATATATATACATATATTTTAATAAGTTCTGATTCCCCGAGGCTCTAATTTTGAAGACCACCCTGTGATCATAAGGCTCTAAGTGTTAAACATTTTTCTGATTTATCATTACAATTATTATTTGAATATAGTTAATCAAAACAACATAAATACACTACACTGTGATCAATAATTGTTATACATTAAAAAGTATGTCTTATTCTAAATGAGTCTTTTAATGAAATGGCTGGGGCTGGTTAATGTTTTGTATATTTGTTTCAGGTTTATTTATTGGTGTATGAATGTTATTGATTGCTGGAATGGGGCAAAGGTTAGAACGTGCATATTCCCGTTTCTTGTTTTTATAGAAGTAAACACTGGGAAATGTTTTTCATATAAACAACAGCCTGGAATGGAAATTTTGTTACAGCTAAGAAACTCAAGGTCATATGTGTTTGAACTGCCATGTAATTTGCCACACATCACATTCTGATCCATTATCAGGAATCATTTGTAGGGATCAATCACCTGACAAGTCACCTAGGGCCTTCTTCAAGTTGGTCGAAAGCAAGTTGGAAACCACCTAAACTGGAAAAAGATTTGTTATCCAGTCCTTCAGGCTGGTCCTTTCCAAACCACATGCTATTAAGTCACACCATGCCTTTGCTGGGCATCGAGGGCTTTAAAACCGCAACACAGAACACCTTAGTAAGTTTTGAGATGAAGAGGAGAATATTGCCTTACTTTTGTGAAGTGGAGGAAGGACATTTGTGAAGGAGGGGACACCTTGGGCCTCAGGCACTTTTTCAGGCATGTCCATTTTAGGAGAGAGAACACGCAGGAGCTGAGATCTAAACAGATTCTCTCCCTTTCTCTTTTTTTGAGATATGATTCAATACAATAAAATGCATAAAGTATCCACTCTGATGAATTCTGACAAATGTATGTGCCTGTGTAGTGTCTGCCACATTCAATATATAGAAAGAAAGCTTTCTTTCCAGAAAATTCTTTCATGCCCCTTTGCTATCAATCCATCTGCACCCGCAGTCCCAGGCAGCCACTGGTCTGCTTTCTGTCACTATACACAACATGTGGTCCTTTGCATGTGGTTCTTTTCGCTCAGCATAATGATTCTGAGATGAACGTTAAGGTATAGTTCCTTTTTCTTGCTGGGCCGTATGTACTCTATGGATATACTATGGTTTGTTTCTCATTCACCTGTTGATGGAGATTTGGGTCACGTCCAGTTTGGGGGTATTATGCATTATGCTGCTGTGCTCATCCAACTGCAAGGCTTTGTGTGGATGTCCATTTTCATTTTTTCTCTTGGTTAAATACCTAAGAGCAGGTTAGATGGTAAGTCTATGTGGAAACAGAGCCTCTTAAAACTGTCTTGGCCAAGAGCACTTATTCTGGGAAGAATGTTTACTAACCTCTATCCAAGCAAGCCTTTAGAGCTAAAGTTTACAGAAAATACAGGGGACGGAAGAACAAATTAAACCATGCCAGTAAAGAAACAAAAGGAGTGATCCAGAATGTGGGACATTCAACTGTATAATTAGCGTGGTCTCTTCAACAAGACAATGCCTTTTTTTTTTTTTTTAAAGATGGCAGACTGTTCTAGATTAAAAGACCCTTAAAAGATAAAACAACTAAATGCAGTGCATGTTCCTGAATTATGAGAAAATAAACGTTGGATCAGACCGAGAGAGTGGGACTCACTCAGCCCGGCCATTTTTCAGGCTGCAATAACGGACACCGATCAAGCTATCCGCAAAGGTATCAGGAAACACTTTTTGAGGACACCCTGCCGCTGTCAAGTGCCCTAGGGACCCCCTTTTCCGGAGCAGCCATTGCTTTCATATTCGCTGGGGCATGGTTCTCAAAAACCATGGATGGACAGAGACTTTGCAGTTTGAAATGATGTCGGTGCAAATGAAACAGTTTTCTCGCGCCTGTGAGAGCTAAGCCTCTTGGAGACTGAGAAGCTGCGTTGATGGCCAGAGCATCAGATAAGGGCTTTCCTGAGCCCAACGGTCTGTGTTCACTTCACTCTGTATTTTAGTCCCAGCGCATGTTAACCCCTCTACTCACAGCCCTGTTTTGCTTCGAGCCTCTCAAAACCCAGCTTTTAAATTTCACCTACACTTGACACTTGCTCACATCCTATAATAACTTGACTTTTCCCTTTGTTTGGTAAGGCATCCCGTAATTACTCTCCCTCTTTATAATGAGTGACTAAACCCGGCTTTGTCGGATGATTACAGGTTTGTTCCTGGTGGCCTTTTCTGATTTGGGGCTGAACAGTCAAGTTCTATGAAAACATAAGCTTTAAAAGAAACAACATTTGGGTGAAATTGGGGAAATTTGAATATGAATTGAGTATTAGACGATATTAGGAAATTCTGTTAGGTATGACGCTGGTATTGTGATTACATAAGTGAATGTGGTTACCTTTTAGAGGTACTTACTGAAATATTTAGGGGTAAATTGTCACGAAGTCTAATTACTTTGAAATGGTTACAAAAAAGTAAATTAATACATTTTCCATGTGTAGATAAAGATGAAGGGATGTAAGTACTTTGTGCTTAAAAGTACTTACAATGAAAAAGTAAACAAAAATAAAAACAAAAACCTCATCCCTTGTAGCACTGTTGGAAGGCCACTGGCCCTCATGGTGTCAGCCTTTCTGGTCTTTAAGGAACCTGGTCCTATTAGTGCAGTCCTGGTCTCTCAATTTCTCCTCTGTCAAAGACCTTCTTTGACGTTCTTATTGACGTGGCAGAAAAGGGTAGTGGCTCCTGGGTTCAATATCCATGTTGCCACCCACCAGCAGTGTGACCTTGAACGAGCCCTTAACCTCTGTGAGTCTAATCGTGGCCCCTAACTCCTAGGGTTGTGGTAGACATGAAGTGAGGCCACACGCATAGGGCCTGGCACACGTGTGTACTTGGTAAGCACTCGCTGTTACTATTATTGGTGTGGTTGAAAGAAAGAATTGGAAACCATCACATGAATTCAAAAAGAGACTGAAGGCTTTGACTAGAAAGAAACGATAAAGAATTAATCAAGGGTCTTAGGGTCTGCAAACCTGGAACACATAGAGGCAATACCTAGAGTGTTCTGAAGAAAAGAGAAAAGCTAAGAGTTCTTACATTAAACAGTACATTCTCGAGAAGAATGTGTCCTGCATTCTTAGCCCCCGGATTGGTCTGAGATGCTCACCCCCTAGATGACCGGTGGTCTGGATCCTGAACGTCATGTGGTCTGGATAGTGAACATTCTTTCCTTAGTCCTTCAGCGGGTAACCAGAGAGTTAACCTGGAGGTCTGATGTATATCCAGGTATTGATGCAGGATGACTGAAAAGTTCAACTGTTGTAAGTTGGCTAGTTCAAACAAGAACAGACTTGTTTCTTCATGTCTCAACCTCCTTTATTTTAGGAATTTAGCAGCTTAATTGTAATGACTCCATTTTACTTGGTCCTCAGAACCATCTGATGGCTTATGGTGTTGCTTTTTTCTTCACCGTGAATCCCTTAGAACTTTCTATCCAGAACATTTTCATCTTCTCAGACTGAAACTCTGCACCCATTCAACACCAACTCCTCCCTGCAGCCCCTGGTACCCACCATTCTACTTCTGTCTCTACGAATTTGTCTACTCTAGGGACCTCATGTAAGTGGATTCACACAATCTTTGTCCTTTTGTGACTGTCTTATTTCACTTGGCATTATGTCTTCAAGGTTCACCCTCATGGTAGCATGCATCAAAATTTCCCTTTTAAGGCTGAATAATATTCCATTGTATGGAGATACCACGTTTTGTTTATCCATTCATCTGTCAGTGGACACTTGGGATACTCCCAACCTCTTGGCTATCGTAAATAGTGCTGCTATGAAGATAGGTGTGCAAATACTTGTTGGAGTCCCTGCTTTCACTTCTTGTGGGTGTGCACCCCAAAATGGAATTGCTGGATCATTTCCAGTAGGACTTTGTACTAAGCACAATGGGAGGCCATGGGAGCCTTTATGCAAGGGTGCTTTAATAGGACTCCTCTGGCTGCATGTAGAGAGAGCTCTCACTGCAGCAGGGAGGGACAGGAATGGGAAGACCAGGCAGCATGCTGCTGTAGCAGTATAGGTGACACACAGCAGTAGTCGGGAGCTTCCGGTCTGGCTGGGAGGCCTATATGGAGCAAAGAGATAATTAAATGATTACAAATAGTATTAAGATCCACAGGAACAGGGTGCTACGATTCCAGGGAAAAAGAAAAAGGGTCTCTCCGGCATTCTTACGATTCACTCAATAGTCTACCAAGGCTGGCGATGCTCGAAATCCATTATCCTACATTTTCATCACCGATTATTTTGTTTGTTGTCATTTTGTCGGGTTTGGCCCAGGGCCCAGAGCCGCTTGGTCAGAGGGTGTTCGTTTTTTGTACTAGATCCACAGATGGGGAGGAAGGGGGTTGGAGGGAAGGGGAAGGGAGGGCCTTTGAGTCTGTGGCTGAAAGGGTAGCTCAGGGAGGGCTTGGCAGTTGAGAGCAGGGCTGGGTCTTGTCTCTGTCACATCCCAGCTGTGGGATCTTGGACAAGTGACTTCATCCCTCTAACCCCTCCGTTTCTGCTCCTGGAAAAAGGTATACTCATCTGTTTGGGCGAACCTCTGCTTTCTTCTTACGGGGACAACGATCTTTGCTTTGTCCACTGCTGTTTCTACAGCGCCTAATAGAGTGTCTGGCATGTGGTCAACCCCAATAAATATTTTTATTTGTTTATTTTCTATTTTAAATTTTTATATAAGGCCTAACGTTTATAAAGTAACGTACGGCAACCTTAAGCATCCAGCTCAATAAATTTTAAAATGTGTGTGTGTGTGTAGAAACCATGTAACTACCACCAGGTCAAGTTATAAAATATTTCTAGCTCTCCAGCAGGCTCTCTTGTACCCCTTCTTAATCATACCTCCCCAAATGTGACCATTATTCTGACTTCAATCAATAACTATTAATAACTATTACCATTACCTGCTCTTGAACTTCATTTAAATGGGGTCATGAGAAATGTACTCTTGTGTCTGGTTTCTTTTGTTCCTTATGATGTTTTGTGGGATACGTCCATATTGTTGCATGTGTTAATAATTTGATCCTTTTTAAAAAATTGCTGTGTACTCTATTGTGTCAGTATGTCATACTTTATTTCTTCCTTATTTTAACTACTGATGGGCATTTAGGTTGTTTTTAGTTTTTGACTATTTTGAGTAAAGCCATTCTGAACATTTTTTGTAGATGTCTTTTGATGGACATAATAAGCACTGTTTTCTCTTGGAAATGAGTGGAATTGCTGTGTCACTGTGTAGCCGTATGTTTAGCTTTAGTAGAAATCGCCAGACCATTTTCCAAAGCACTTGAACCAATTTACACTTCCACTAATAGAGTATGAGCATTTCAGTTATTCCTTATCTTGGCCCAAACTTAACATTTCATTTCAGTCATTCTGGTGGGAGAGTGATGGTATTTTGCTAGGGTTTATTTGCATTTCCCTGATGACTAATGATGACAAGCACTTTTTTCATATGCTTGCTCAATAAATAAATATATGTTGAAAAAAACAATGAATAAAGAATTTGAATAAGAATGGAAAGAAATCTGCTGCATCTCGAGCTCTGCTTAGAACTTATCAGTACCAGTAGTCTCATTGTTCTTAGGGCCACGCTGAAACCTCTCCCTTGGTCAACAGGATCCTGCATGCTCTGGCTTCTTCTGATCCCTCCTGCTTCTCCCTCTGAATTCCTTTCACATAGATTGTCTTCAGGTTCTTCCAAGGACCTGCTCTGTCCTGCTTCACAGCTTTTCCTTAAGCTGTTTTCTTCAGCTTCAAACACAACCCAGGGCTCATGAAAGCAGACTTATCACTTGTATCTCAACTCAAAACCTCCCTCCTCCAGGAAGCCTTCCCTGACTTCCACCTCCAGCAGGCTAGGGCCCTTTTAGGCCCTCTTACTGCCCTTTTTTTCTTCCTAGTTTCTATCACAGAGACCTTTTCTTTATGTCATTATTTGATTAACCTGTTCCCCTACCGTGAAAAAAACACTTAAAAAAGCCACAAGAAACCTAACACTTTAAGCTCCATAAGAGCAGCAATCTTGTCTTGTTCTTAGCAAGACCTGGCCTATAGTAGATGCTCAATAAGTCTTTTGTTACTGATACAAATGTCAAAGCAACGGCACAAGGAGTATTATCACCTGAAAGTAATTATCCCTTAAACACTCACTCACCCTGAGGGGAACCTGGGCCTATAAAATATTATAGAAAACAATTCTCTCTCTCTCCTTCCCTCACCTTTGGTCCTTTGGGGAATCTCAAATTCAAGCATTGTTTCTGTTCTAGTTGGTGCAGCTGGGGGTAGTGGTGGTGGTGGTGGTGGTGGTGGCGGTGTGTGTGTATGTGTGTGTAATGGAAACTACACATCAGGCAAGGGGTTAATGAGGAGAGGAGGGAGGAAAGGCGTTGCTCATGTCACAGTGAACATCTAGACTCCCGGGCCCCATCCCCAGCTCCTGTCACTGGCTGCCTGTGTGTCAAACAGTTCTGAGGCAACATGGCAAAATGGTTAGCTTTAGAGCTTCCTCCCTTCCCAACCAGTCCACCTGGGTTCAGAATCTGGTTTGGCCACTTACTGTCTACTCAATCTATGGCAAATTACTCTGCCTCTCTGAGCCTCAGTCTCCTCAACCGCAAAATAGGGGTACTAACAGTACTTCCATCCCGGGGTGTTGCAAGCATTACCCAAGTTAATTCATGTTTATTGTTAAGAACAAAGCCTTAGGAAGCCTCCTGACTGCGAATGCCTGTTAATTATTACTATGTGTGTAGGCCTCAGTTTCTTTACCTCTGCCGTGGGGATTAATGACCCAGTTATTTCCAGAGTGCTGCGCAAAGAGGGTCGAGAAAATGACAAGGCGCTTTGCATCTGTGCGGGGACCACAGCTGCGGCGGATGGTGATTGGAGTCCGCGGGCCACGTGTGCTCCGGAGTCAGTTGCTTGTGGGTTCGAATCCCACTTCCACTATTTGGCCCCCGCATGACCTTGGGCAAATCACTTCACCTCTCTGAGCCTCAGTTTCTCCAACAGATTAAGTGTATCCACCTCCCATGTTTGTGTGCCAGCTCTGGAAATCAGCGGGCTGGGTTCGCCTCGTGACCCTGGAAAAGCCACTCAACTTGACTGTGCCGTTTCCCCTCATGAAAGGGAAGTCATAGAGGAGCCCAGGTGGACGCAGCTGGCGTTTGGTACGCTCCGGGCTCAAAGAGGGCTCAGCACATGTTATCGTCTCCTGGTGGTGATTATTACTGTTGATGCGGTCGTTGTTGTTGTTACAGTAGGATTCGAAAACTGGTCGCCGGGTAGGGGCACTAAGACCCCGGCAGCTTCCGGAGGGTTGGCAACACCCTCCCGGGGCCTCGGAGGGCGGTGGGATCGGCCGCGGGCGCCCAAGGGTGCGGGTCCAGCCGCCCCCGCGCGGCCCACGCCGTGAAGCTGCGAGGGCGCCGGGCGCCGGGGCGGGGCGGGGCCGCCGCATCCCCGTGACGCGCCGGCCAATTAGGCGGCGTTGCGGCCCGGTCCGCCGCCTCCCGCCGCTGCCGCCGCCGCCGCCGCCGCCAGCAGCCGGGCCTGTCCGCCCGCCGCCCCACGCCCGCCGGTGCCCGCCGGTGCCCGCGCCGGCCGCATGGCGCTCCGCGGCTTCTGCAGCGCCGATGGCTCCGACCCCTTCTGGGTACGTGCTCGGCGGCCGCCCGGGCCGCGCGGGGCGGCGGGAGGGAGGCCGGGCGGCCGGCCGGCGGGCGCGGAGGGAGGCCAGCCCGGCCGGGCCCAGTCCGCGGGCGCCGGCTCCGACCCGAGCGCCGCGGTCCCGCCGTGCAGCCGCCCGGGGGGTCCCGCTCCTTCAGGGGTGCAGCTGATGGGGGGGGGGAAACTTGGGGGACTCAGTTCCCTGGGAAGCGCGGGGGGGGGTGGCGGAGGAGGGGGACGCTTTGCATGTGCCCAGCTCCGGGGCTTGGGGTGGCGGCGGGGGGTGGGCGGGGGGAGAAAGGTGAAGGGCCAGAGTCGGGGGAAGGGGGCCGAAAGGAAGGGTTCTTCCTGCTTTGGGGTTCCCGCTCCAATTTCAAATAGCCTTCCAGGAAAGGGGACGCCCGAGATGGGGGGCGGTAAAGGGAGTTGTCCCCCTCTTAAGTTCTCCCTTCTCCTTTGTAGGTGAGGCCCCCCCCTTTCACATAGAACCCCCCGTTATCAAAGGGGGCTGAGCTGGGGCGGGGCTCAGGCTTAGAAGGGGGCTTCCCGGTTGAGGTTTGTCCCCTTCCCCATCGTTTTGCATCCACGTTACTCTCCTGTAGTTACATCTTTTTGTCCTGTTTTACTTTCGGCTTAATTACCCTGGCGGGGGGCGGAGGTGGGAGGAGTAGGTTTGGAGGGACCGGGAAAGAATTAGGGAAGTTTGAGGAACGAACTCGCGTCTCGGGCTGCTCACCTCTGCCACGTGTCGCCCGACTCTCGGGGTCAGGTTTGGGGTGCACCTGAGGATGCCCGGGATCCCGGTGCCAGCGTGCCACCCCGCCCCTGTAACGTGAGGCTCCTCTCTGTTGGAGGACCTCCGCCTGTTTGCACTTGAGCAAGTTTTTCTCAGAACGTTCAGTGCTGAGCCTGGCTGAGTCCCCAGGGTCTGTCTGTCTGCTTTCTGTGGTTTAATCCCGGTGTCTCTGGCTTTAGCTTCCCTCTAATGCGATTTCCTCCTTTGTTCCAGGAGGGCACTTCTGTGTTAGGCCATCTTGATTATCCGTAAACAAGAGAGCAGACCTGGACATTGATAGTTTTTCCACTTTTGTTTCGGCATGGGGAGAGAGAAACAGCCTTGGCTCGTAGGAGCTGGTGATTAGCTTCCCAAAATACCTTCTTGTCTGGTTTTGTGGCTGCATTTGGAGGGTTGAAAAAGTCATTCTCGAGAGTCCCATGGGAAGGCTTTATTTTTTTTTTCGCATGGGGGATATTATCTGGTAGAACAACTAAACACACCTTGGTATGCCTCCCATTTTTAGGCCAATGGCATGGAAGATTTACGGAAAGGATGGAAACAGCTTTGCATTCAGGGTCTGGGAATGGTTGGAGAGCTGGCCATTTGTAAAGTAGGACTCTGTTTAGCAGAGAGGACAGGACAGCCTGTGGGGTCCTTGTTCCTTGTGCCAGTTGTAACACCAGTAGGGTTTTTTTTTTCCTGCAAGGATCCAGATGGGGATGTGGTCTAGTATTGCTGTCAATTCTGAAGTATTTCCTTCTTTCTTCTAAATTACAGAGGAGAAAAAAACAGGCGGCCATAAATTAGATTCTGCTTCAGGATGTATTTGATTGATGGCTAATGAGGTTTTCCAGAGTCTAGTGTGTTTTGGGGTGTCCTCCGTTTATTTATCTTAAGAAGCTCGTCTGGGAACTCCAATTGGTTTTTTTTTTTTCTCCTCACAAGGACTTTTTGCTACAGAAATTGCCAGATGATTTGCCTTCATGTCTGTCAGCCCCTCCGTCTTCCCTCAGTCTTTGGCCTTGCAGACTTCCCTCCCTCTGGACACCTGGACTTACTGGATGCCCCAGTTTCTGCAGGTGCCTTGGAACCAGAATTTGAGAGTAGGCAGCTGGGGCATGAGAACTTCCAGATAGTGGGAGAAACCAAATGTAACAGAAAACAGATAGTTCTTCTGTTTTCTAGGGCTGTATACTCCAAGGCCAGGAGAGACCGCCTCCCAGCTCTTACATAACTGTACAACCTCGGGCAAGCCACTTTGCGTCTCTGTGCCTCAGTTTCCTCATCTGTAAAATGAGGACAGGAGCCAAACAAACAAACAAACACCTCATAAGGTTGTGAAGAGTAAATGAGTTCATCTCTGTAAGTGGCTCGGCCT
>CM053501.1:3202190-3216954 GCA_028627145.1 Eidolon dupreanum | reverse complement strand
GGACCATGGTGGTGGATGAAATTTCTCCCCACTTGTAGACTCATCTTTTAGGAGCCAGCATCCCCACCGGGGTGTCTCCAGCTTACTGTGTCCTGAACAGAACTCGAGGCCCTCCACCTCAGTGCTCATCTCAGGCAATGGCAGCCCCGTCTTCAGAAGCTCAGTCAAAAGCCTGTACCATCCTCGATTCTCCTCTTCCCCCCTCATTCCACACTGGATCTGCCAGCAGATCCTGATGCCTCTTGCTTCAAAATGTTTTCAAATCTTCCTGTTTCTCACAGCCTCCCTGCTACCTCTCTGGCTGGGGCTGTCGGCTCCTGGATTTGAATATTCCCTCCTCACTGCTCTGTCTGTGTACCTTCTTGTCCCCTGGAATCTAGTCTCAACCCAGCAGGAGGGGAGATCCTGTCCCCCTTCTGCTTAAAACTGCAGTGGATCCCCATTTCCCTCAGGGTAAAAGCCAAAGGTTTTAGGGGGCTCACCAGGCCTGGCAGCCTCTGGCCCAGTACCTCTGACTCTATTGCCTATTACTTCCTGTCTCACTCCACTCCAGCCTCACTGGTGACCAGGCTGCCTCAGGGCCTTTGCACTGGCTGTTTCCCCTGCCTAGAATGCTTCTTCACCTTTAAATCCTTGTTCAGATGTCACCCCAATAGCCCCTGCTCCCCCCTGCTCTGCCCCATAGCACTGCCACCTAATACACCAAATATTTTACTTATTTATTTATTTTTGCTCTCTGTGAACTCTCACCGGAAGGCCAGCTTCACAGGGGCAGGGATCTTTGCCTGCGTTTGTGTATGGCCATAATCCCAGCACCTAGAACAGTGCCCGGAACATAGTAAGTGCTCAGTAAACATTTGTTGAATGAATGAATGAATGACACGAAGCCCTGGAAGGCTTTTGAACTGAGTCGAAGCCTCTCTCCTGGGATCCCTAAGGATAAGTCACTCAGCCTGTCTCAAATGGACACTCAGGTGGACCGAGCCTTCCAACTTCCATGTCTGACTGCTTGTATTTTATCTCACAAGGGTCACACTGAGCATCATTCATCTCTCTTGTCCCAGGATCCAGCGCCTCCCAGTATAGTAGGCTCAATTCACATCTGAATTTGAGTGTCTCAGGTACAAGTTCTAAACTGGGGGGTTAAATCTAGCCCACCGGTGTGCTGGTGTGGCTGGCTTTCTTTTAATTACGAATTATTGTCATGGCTCATATTTACTGATTATAAGGTTTCATAGAAAATCTAAATTTCTGGCTTCTCTTGAAAAAAGTCGAAAGATTCGATAACACAGGAGCCCGTCCTCATACCTGGCAGTGGTCAGCCGGGGGGTTCCAGTTTGCTGTAATCACCACTCCTCATTGTAGCTTCAATTCTAAAGCCAGTGTCTGTTACCTTTTTTCATTGTGCTTTCTCACCCGGTCTGCTTCCCTCACGGATGGAACCCACCTGGCACCTGTAGGCATTTGAGTTGGCATCCATCCCCTGCTTTGAAGGCTAACCCGTTGATAAAGTGACTGGGGCCTCTCTGAATCACTAGCTTGACGACGCAAAGGTCCTGGCTCCAGCACAGTCACGTGGACAGGAGTCGGGGTGGGGGTGGGGGATAATGGGTAAACTATCAACGCCAGAGGAATTTGAAGCGAGCGTTTAACTCGTATGTCAGCTCCAGATTTCCATGGTGGGATAAGGTCTAGCTTTAATTATCAGACCTTAATGGCCAGTAAAACTCAAGCCCGTGAAAACTTGCCTCAACGAAAGAAAGTGCTAATAAAATGGGTGTGGACGATGACAAGGGCTTGGGCATCCGGAGGCGAGTGCTTTCCCAGCCTGGCACAGAAACTGGGACCTGTACGAGGAGATTGGAACCTGTACTTACATGTTAGAGTTGGGGGGGGGGCGGCTTTGAAGAAGGCAGTTTGGGGGTATCTGTGGAGCACGGTTCTCAGCCTCGGCACTCTTGACATTTTGGGGCCCGATGATTCTCTGTGTGGGTCTGTCCTGTCCCCTATGGGGGACACCCCCCTGGCCTCTACCCATTAGATGCCAGTAGCACCTCCCCTTGTTGTGACAACAAAGATACCGTTAGACAAAGAAAAAAAAAGTCTCCAGGTATTGTCAAAGGTCCCCTGGGTGGCCCTCATCCTTGCATTTCCCCAAGATCAGTTGGGTTGTTGGACCTCTGGTGTAATTGACTTATTGGAGTTGACTTGGAGAAGCTTAATGAGATGTTAATGAGGTTCAACTCCAGTTAGCTAGCCCTTCTCATGCTGTTCACCCCTTTTCACCTAGGGCTGCGTCTGTCTCCCCTAATTCATTCTGGTTGGGGGGTGTCAGTCCTGGGGAGAAAACACCCATCTTGAGGGGTCAGCTTTGAAACTGTGCTTCTTCATTTCAAATTGCCTGAGGCTAGGTGGACAGTTATAAAGTCAAGATTCTACTTGAGTGTCCCCTTGGTTTAATTGTGAATTTCATGTCCTGGAGGAGATGGCGAGATTCTGGGAAGTGGATCTCGATGACAGGGCAGGGCGGGTCTCGTGTACCCTTAGGTAGGAATTGTGGTTTTATGGGGCTTTCTCCTTCCGGAAACCTCTGAGTTGTTTGGGAACCTCAGTTTACCTTTCATTGGCCTCTGCAGTGACTTCTTGCTTGGGGATGTCCTCATCTATGGAGAAGTCTAAGTTTTCCCAGTATGGCGAACTGAAATGCAGTCTTTTAAAACACCGGGTTTGTTCTCTTGTTCTTCGCATAGCCATTTCTCTCTCTCTCTCTCTCATTCATTCATTCTCGTATTATTAACTGAACATCTGTTGTGTGCTAGCACTGTTCTAGACACTGGTTGTATTATTAATGAGTATCACCGTGAAAGAGACAGACGGGGCCCATGTTCTCTTGAAGCCCACGCTGGGGATGATCCACATGATTTTGGATAGCGGTCAGTGTCACCAGGACATAAATCTGGGAACAACTGGGATGGGGTACAAGTTATGATAGAGGGATGTCCAGGGTAGGCCTTTCGGAGGAGGTGACATTTGACCTGTGACCTTAAAGGTGAGGCTGGCCTTGCAAGGACTGGGGGAAGGGAGTCCCAGATCGAGGGGCACAGGAAGTGCAAAGGTCCCGGGGTTCTTGGCATGGCCAGAGTACCACAGAGCTTAACCTCAAGGGAACTGCAGAGCCTGTCTCATAAAAATCTTGCCTGGAGCATTCTGCAAAAATGCATAAAGCACTTATTAAGTGCCTTGTAATAATAAGGGTCTGGAAATTCCAAGGAGGAAGCTTACCCCAGCTCGGCAAGGAAATGGAGCAATATTTGTGCCCCAACAGAGGCATCGGCTTCTGATTCACTTATGTTGGTATGAATCTCAGGTTTTTAATATTAAATTAAGTTTATATTTCTCTATTTTCATGAGTCTCACCAGTTTCAGAACCTTAACTGAAACGCTTCCTGGTCAGACCAAGTCGGGGTTCCCCTCCAAAGATTTTTCGTGACCTATTAAAGTGGGGAGGGGCTTTCTTAAGTGATTAAGATGACTTTCTATGCATAGATTGCTAGAAAACTCTTCTTTTACAACCGGATGTTGAATTGATCTGGCCGATTGCATGAGGAAGATCACTGTTTTTGATCGTGCTATTTTAAAAAAATGAGTAGTTGGGTCCGTGTTAGCTCAGGTGGTGACTTTGTCATGGCACACCACTACAAAGGTGAATATTCTAGAAGGCTATAAAGGGAAAGAAAGAAGTTTTGGTACTTCCCCTCTGCTGTGCTCTGTTTCCAGAAGCAGCCATAGGTGATAGTTTCTTGGGTGTTCTAGAAAAATTTCAAGCGAATGCAAATATGTATGAATTGGGGGTGGGGAGAGAGAGACCCTTTTATCTCCCCAAATGGGTTTACATTCTCAATAATGTTTCTATCTTGCTTCTTCCACTTAAAAACCAATGTCGATTTCCTTTCCATGTCAAGTTCATGCAAATCGAAAGAAAAAGGAAATTACTTCTTTGCAAGCCACACATTCTTCTGTTATATGTCTGTGCCATATATTCCAGTCCCCTCTTCGTCGCTGTTGGAGTCAGTTCCAGATTTTTGGCAGGAGGAACAGTGCTGCTTGGAACATACGTCCCTGGGGCCTCACCTTTGCAAACAGATGTAAATGACTCAGCAGGATAAATTCTCCCAGGAGAAATGGCTAAGTTCAGGGGCAGAAGCACAGTGAAATTCGATAGTGGTAATGGCCCGGTGGCCGCCATCGTTTACACTCCCACTAGTGGACCCACCAGCATTTATTAAGCACCTGTTGTGTTCCTGCCATTTGAGAGTGTTGAGGAAGCCGGGAATTGACCTGGCTCTTGTTGCTCGCCTGCGTATTGAGAGGGTTTTGCCCAGTTAAGCCTCGCATTCCAGGGGGTTCGGTCCAGAGAATGCTTGGTTTTGTTCCAATTTTAAAGAGACATGTTTACATTTTAAACATCCTTGACTTTTCTTTCGTTTAAAAAGTGCTTTTACATCAACAGTTTAACAACATGTAAAATTTAACTCATAATCCCACCATGCTGGTACCACTCTGATTTAATTTCTACACAAATTTTCCAGTCTAATCATTTTTCTGGTTACAAAGCAACAGATAATTAAATTGTTAACGTGCTACTCTTGAGCTAACCGATAACCAAGTTATTCTTCCAGTCTTTATAATCCTAGAAACATTTATAGACATAAATGTTTAAAATAAAATGAGTTCCATTATAGTCATCACTCTGCATTTTATTTTTGCTTACTGTGCGATACATGTCAATACATAGAATCTCTTTATAGTAGTTTAACATTTGAAGTTATAAATTTGCTATAATTAATTCAGCCGTGTCCCTATTAATAACCACGGCTTGCATTCATTTCCTAATTTTGTTCCTGAAAAGTGTTCCAATCAACATCCTTTTACACACACCAAAATTATGTAAATTTGTTTTCTATTTAATAGGTGTCAGCTTGTTATTTTCCAGAAAGGTCGTAGCGCGTCCATGTCCAGGGACAGTGAATGAGAATTTGCATTTCTCTTTGTCCTTCCCAGTCCTGGATGTGGCTGGATTTTGTTAATTTGATGGATAGAAAAGACTTTATTTTCATCTGCATTTCTCTAAGAAATTAAAAGCTGAGCATCTTGCAACATATTCCCCACTGATTTGTGTATTTTCTGTGCACGTTTTTCCATGTCCTTTTGGGACATCTTTGCACTGGCTTGTCTTTTTTCTGTTGCTTTGCAGGACCTGTCGATATATTGGGCTCTTGACCCTTTGTCTATTATGTGTGTTGCAAATGTTTTTTCGTAGGCAATGGTTGGTCTCTTGGCATGTTAATGTCACCTGTTCTTGTCCAGATTTGTACTTAAGTTTTGCAAGGTTACCCTTGTGCCGTGCCTGCCATTGTTATTTATGGTTGTAAGAATTTTCCCATGTTCCTACATAACTTATAAAATTAATACCTTTAATACCGAAGCAATCGTTCCTGGTTTTAGTGGACTATAATTCATGAAATTCCTACCTGTGGTTTGACATTTAGGTTGCTGTCCTTCCCCCTTCTTTTTATTTTGAAGAAACATTAATTTTTTTTTTAATATTAAAACATTGTAATGACTATCATGTGGATAGTGCCTATTGACGTATTTCCCATATTTCCTTAGAACATATTCTCAAGTGGAGTATCTCAGAACATTTGAAAAGATTTTGCTCTAGCTGTAGCCTTATCTGTTTTTAAAAAAGGGTTGGCTGATTCACCATTCTAGCAGGGTCTAAGGATACACATTGTTGTTGTTTATATTACTATTAAGAGCAGGTGACAGGTGCATATTAATGACAGTGGTTTCTCCGGTCAGCCTTGCAAAGCTGGAGACCAAGTGGCTCGGGGGTATGCTGCCTGGCACTAGGGAAGGTGACCTAGTAGTTATATTTGGTTAGATTATCTAGGAACCTTTGATACGGCTTCTTTCTCAAGGTCATTAATTCACTAACTCAGAGAGTTGAGGAAAAAGGACACGTGGTAAATTAGGCCCTCCCTGGGGTCTGGGTGCTAGCCCACTTGTGCTCAGTGGAGGAGGGCTTGGAGAAAGGGCTCACCCCTGGGTCACACTCTCTTTATGGGGTATGGGGAAGGAGGGCATGGGTGGCCGAAAGCATGGGGATGCTTGGATGAGAAGAGGGCACAGCTCCAAAGAAAGCCAGAGATGCATGTGGCCGGGGTCCAGAAGCCAGAGTCAGGAGCCTCGGTTTGAAAACCAGTCCTGCCTCTAACCAGTGTGCGACCCAGGGCCAGCTACTTACCTTCTGGGATCCTCAGTTTCCTCCTGCGTCCAGTGGGAATTGTGATCGTGTTAATGTTTCTTACAGAGCTGTGAGGAAGAAAAGAGGCCAGACGAGGAGGATGCTTAGCCCAGACCAGCAGACGCTGGCTGTGGTCACAGAGGAAGAGGCTGGACAGTAAGGGACAGTGGTGGACAGCTGAGGGCACTGGAGCGGGAATTTCTGGTGTGGCAGTTCTTTTCTTGTTTATCATCTTGCGACCTGTGGGTCCATGATGCAGGTCTAGGCAGTGTGACCGAGGCAGCCTGACCTCAGGTGTTCGGATACCTGTTCCCAGGGTCTGAGACAATTCTGGTTCATTCGCGCAGTTGTTATAGGGTGTCTGTAGGGTGCCTGGTCAGGGTGAGGCCTGCCAGGGTGTTGGATATTAGCTCTGTAATTGGGTGGATGTGTGGGATATTCATTCTGCAGATTTTCTCTGTAGTTTAGGATTATGAAGACTTGCCTGAGTACCTAAATTGATGGCATGTGAACGCAGGTGAGTTATGACAACTCTGAGAGCTGCTGACATTTCCGTATTTGGCAAGTTCCAGGTTTTCTGTTACTGTCAACATGGTAGTGATTGAATTACTTAAAGGGATATTTTTCTTTTCCCTGACTCATTCTCCTTCGATATTATAAGAGAAACAGTATAAAATGAAACATTACAGAAACACGTATAGTAAAACAAGAAAATTCTTCATAATCACACTCTTTAGGGATAATCTCTTATGGGCAGATTGGCTTTTCAATTTTCAGTCTCTTTCCTCCACATATCCGAAATTACAGTATTTTTTAAAAGTGAGAATGGGATCCTATGAAAACACACTTATTTTTTTTGTTTTCATTTACTAGGGCATATTGGATATGGCCCAGTTGTAACGAACAGGTATTTACTTGAAAATGAAACCTAATTAAGTAATTTGCTAATAATTGTTCCCTCTGGAGGCGGTTGATCGGTTGGTCGTAGCCTTGTTTTTTAACCTCTGTGTATGGGGAAAATGTGAAGCAAGTGTTGGGAGGGGATGGAGAGGCACGTCTTTGACCTTAGATGCTCCTTGCAGGAGACAGAACTTCTAAGGGTTATGAGTTGTCACCCATGGGTCCCATGGCCTGGCCCTATTCAGTTGACAGCCTCCCAGGGTCCCCTGAATATCCTTGCACTGGCCTTGACCAGCTCTCCTCACAGGGGAGGCAGGGAGCGAGAGTATTTTCTTTGTGCTGCTTTAGGGGGAGGCGGCAAAGAGGGAAGGGAGGTGCGGGAGGGTGGTTGAGTAAGCCAGCCCTTGTTTATCGTCTGGTACGTACTTATTTACGTAATAGCTTCCTTTAAATCCACTTTTTTAAAAACCTAAATAAAAATATCACAAAGATAGTTTCTTATCACTTTAGTGAAGTCACAGGTTGGTTATTTTTGTGCATTTACTTAATGGCTATTAAATAGGTCACTACTAAAATGACAAGTAGGATAGCCTGCAAACTGCCTAGACCAGTGGTTCACAGCTCCAATGATTTTGCCCCCCAGGGAACTTTTGTCAACATCTGGAAACCCTTTTGGAGGTCACCATGGAAGGCAGGTGCCCCTGGCATCTAGTGGTTAGAGACCAGGGGTGCTGCTAACGTTACACAGTGCACCGGGTAGCCCCCCAAGAACAAAGACTTGTCCGGGCCCAAATGTCAACAGTGCTGAGGTTAACTACAGCCGCCTAGACTCCATTCACGTGCCGCCTGCCGTGTTTTGGGTTAGGCTGTGTGGGGCTAGGCACACTGCCTCCGTTTTCTCCTGGGTGACCGTGGATCAGTCCCCCCGACATTGGTAGCCTGCCTGTAGGTTTTCAGACCTATTCCCGCAGACCATACCAGCTCTCCAGTAAACCTGTGAAGTAGTTTAACACGTGGCTGCGAATTCAAGATATCACTGCTCCTCGAGCGCCTTGTAGAAACTGGGGAGAAAGGAGTTCAGGGACCCGGAAACTGAAGTTTGAAGTGATAACCCTCCGGCCAGACGAATCCCGTCCAAGGGTGTGTTTCAGAAAGAGAGCTGTGCCACAAGGAAAACCAGAGCCCCTCGGTGACCACGCACTTCGAAAGGGCCGCCCCAGGTGGAGAAGATTTTATTGCTTCCTTTCTACCTGGGTTTGGCAAAAACATCCTGGCCCGGGGAAGGAACTGCGGGGACACGAAGGCAGCTGGCAGGCGGAGGTGATCCGAGCAGGACGCTGGCAGCTTTGCGGAGCCGGCAGTGACGCTTGACAACGACGCTCGCCCCTCTGTGGAAGTTAATAGAGCTGTCACGGAGCCGGAGGGCGGAGGTGGGGCCGGAGGGCCGAGTGCCTCCTGGGGTTGGGGTGGCTAAGAGCTAAGGGCATGTTTCGTCTTTCCTTCCTGATTCTGGAAGCTCAGGAGTGAGCCTCCTGCCACCCCCTTGGTGGCGCAGTGGATGGCCAAAGAGGCATTCCGCGTGGCATCGCGTCCAGGAGGCCGGCAGTGGTGACATGCCTGTCAGTTTCGGGGAGGCGGTTCTGTGAAAGGGAGGCCAGCAGAGAATGTGGCAAGCACTGGTTGCGGGAGACAGACCGAGGTCAAAGACAGCAGACCGGAAAGAGGCACAGGTCTGAGAATCGGCGCAGTGTGGTGGTAGTAGCGTCTTCCCTCTTCCGTGTAGTTTAGTCCACTTACTGTCGTGGGTTCGATGCTCAGTGCTGGGGACAGGTACACGGCGAGCGAAATACACAGTGTCCGTCCCAGGGAGGCCCTGACTGTGAAGACATTCAGAGGAACACAGCGGCACAGGGAGCCCGCACCGCCTCCGCTCAGATCCTGGTTCTGCCGCTCGCTCGCTCTGTGACCTTGGACGAGTGACTTTACCTCTCTGTGCCTCTGTTTTCTCAAGTGCCGAAGGGGGATAATGGCAGAGCATCGCGGAGGTGTAAAAGGAAACGAGTTAATTTACGATTAGTGTGCTAGTCCTATTCCGGTGCCGTCCTTATTACTGTCGCCACGCCGTTGTCATTACGACGATTGTCATTGTCGTCGTCGTCACACAGCAGTCCCCGCTCTGGTTCAAAGTGACATCCAGGCATCCAGGAGGAAGCTGAGGTAGAGGACTGGACAGCGGTGTGGTTCTGGGTCGGCGTCCGAGTTAGCCGTGGTTAATCCCGGGTCATCGGGATAGCACAGTGTCCTTGGGCCCAGGTCAAGAAGCCTTTTTATTCTGCGCCTCGGTTTCCACCTCTGTAAAATGGAGAGAAAGTCATAATGCCCGTCTCCCCGTGAGTTTGTTTTGGGGATTAGACCAGTCGACATCTGTGCCTGGGGCCGTCGGCTGTGACGGTGTCTCAGCCTCACTCTCTGTCCTCGGTGCCCGGGAGCGTCCAGTTCCCACGCGAATGGCCGGGCCCGTGCCCTCGCTCCTTTCCTTGTCGTTCCGGTTGTTTCCTGTTGCCCTTTGCCCACCGCTAGGCTTGTCGGGCCAAAGGCGAGGGGACGACGGGGTCCTCTGGCTTTTCTTCGCAGGTTTCCGGGTTGCTCTCCAGATAGACTTACTCATCCCTCCTTTCACTTGCTGAAAAGTATTTCATGAGCGCCTGCTGCATGCAGGGGAATTCCAAGGATGTGGTTCTGCTTTGGGGAAGTTACAGAGAGGAGTAGGAGAGAGAGAGATGGAGAACTCAACAGGGAAATAGCTCACAGCGTAGAGCGGTTCCTAAATGCTTTATAAGAGCTAATTTCATCCCGACTGTAACCTGTGGAGTAGGGGCTGTGGTTACTTACAGATGGGGAAACTGAGGCAGAGAGTGGTGAAGTCACCCAGTTAGTAAATGGCGGAGCCAGATTCAAACCCAGGCTGTTTGGCTGGCAACCTCTGCCCCGTGCCGCCGGATAAACGTGGGTGGCTAAAGGGAGTGTACAGGTTTTGGTGAATCATGAATAATGGAGGGGAGAGGCCCTTTAGACAGGTGAGGCCTCCTCCTCCAGCTGGTGTTTGAGGTAACACTGGAAGGCTGAGGAGCTGGCCAGGCCAAGGGCCTTCCAGGCCCAGAACAGCCGGTGGGAGGCCCCGAGGTGAGAAAAAGCTAGGCGAGTTTGAAGAACGGAGGCGAGGCCATCACATCTAGAGCAGCGGCCCCCAACCTTTCTGGCACCAGGGACCAGTGCTCCTGTGAGACTCTAACTCCTGCTGATCTGAGGTGGAGCTGAGGCGGTGATGCTGGCGCTGGGGGGCGGCTGCAAAGACATCAGATGGAGCTTCGCTCGCTCAGCCACCGCTCACCTCCTGCTGTGCGGCCCGGTTCCTAACAGGCCACGGACCAGTACCAGTCTGCAGCCTGGGGGTTTGGGGAACCCCTGAAAGCATCAGAGGCTGCGGGAGAGGGTCATGGGCTGATTTAATAACTATAACATGATAATAACCCTCATTTGGTCCCAGGCGCTGTACCAAACACTTTCCATTTAACTCTTAGAACAGCCCAATCAGATTGGTGGACTAGCATCGTTTCCATTTTACAGGTGGGGAAGCTGAGGTCCAGAGAGGGCGTGTGACTTGCCCGAGGTCGCAGAGCCCCTCTGTCAGGCCCAGCGTCCAGGCTGCCAGGCCTCCTGCCACTGTGATGCCATTGTCCCTAGTCGCCACCCTGGTCGCCTGGGTGCCTCCCGGCTCAGTGGCATGCTAGGGACTCTGGGGCGGAGTCTTCCGCCAGGCTCCGCTAAGTGGCTGGCTAATCCTGGAGCAAGACTGGATGAAAGCCCTGGGGCGGGGGAGGGGGAGAGTTTCGGCATTCTGGCGTGAGGCTTTAGGTGCCACCTTAAGCCATGATGCCGGCAGCCACAGCGATAGCAGCAGTGACAGTCCGAGAGAAGGAGCAGCGGCCAGCTCAGCCCCCAGCGGCTTCCCTGGTCCCGCCGACGATGGGCGGCTGAAAGTCCGAGAGGTGGAGTGACCTCCCCAGGGCCCCACAGCCAGGCGGCGGTGGTGCCAGGACCGAGGCGGGTGCTCACGACTGCTGGGTGGTGGCCCCTTCTTCAGCACCGCCTGCTCCGCGTCCGTCGCTGCCGCCGCGATGCCGCCTGGCGGGGACGGGAGCACCGTCTCTCGTTCCGGGTCCCAGCGGAGACGCCTTGGGGTCGGGATACTCCCGGGGTAGGAGGCTCTGGGTGGGGTGGGGAGGGGCGAGGTCAGGGGTGTCTCTGGGCGTGTCTGAGGTTGCTGCTGGCCCTCCCAGTTTCCTTTCATCAGCCCTGTTAAGAGACGGGCGTGAGAGCAGTCAGCCGGAGACTGCGTGCCAGGCTCACAAGTCGGGCTTTTGCAGCGTGTGTGTGAGGCAGCACTTTCCTGGTGGGAAAACCCCCGAGTGACGTGTCACTTTCCTCCGCTTACCTCGCTTGGGCTCTGACTTGTCCTCGCAGCCCTGTTTGCCACCCAGTCCCCTCCAGGGACTTCGTTCCACTCCTGGATGTCCTTGCACGCCCTGAGCGTGCCCAGTGACTGTCTTGGGTCCTGCCACGTGCTCCTCCTAGGGTGCCGGCCCCTCCCAGCTCCACGTCGGCCAGCGGCGGCATCGCGGCCCCCCCTAGATTCTGCCTGCTTCAAGACGCCCGCCCTGAGCTCCACAGTGGGAACAGTCACGGTGACTTCCAGCACGCGGAGTGGTGGCCGCGTCCCCGTCTGTCGTCACCTGCGTGGTTTTCCCCGCATTTCCCCCGGGGAGGCGGGATCTGCAGTGTTGAGTCCTCCTGCCTGCGTGGATGCCTCTGCACCTGCAGGCTGAGCCGCCTTGGGCAAGCTGCTCTTGCTCCCTGTGCCTCAGTGGCTTCCTCTGCAAAAGGGGGACAATGGTACTCACTCCCGTTGCGGTGGCGCCTGAAGTAACGTGTGGACATAGTCTTCATGACGACCCTGAAAAGCAGGGACTATTAATCTTGCCCTGTGGGTGAGGAAACGGAGTTTTCTTCCCTGTAGGCTTTGTGAATTAAGCCCTTCCTCTTCTCTTGTCATTTATATCTCACTCTTCAATGGCACTTAGTGCTTTTAAAATCTTTTGTTATACCAGTTATGTTCCCATCCTCCCTCTCATATAAGATTCCCAGCCTCCTCCCAGGGCAGGACACAAATGCACCTCCTGTTACAGAGCAAGCCTCACTCAGTAAGTGTGTTCAATGAAGGCGTGGCTGGCGGACACGTCTTTGTCATCACTAGGTATGGGTGGCAGGAGTGGGGGGTGGGGGGTCGAAGAGACTGTTAAGGCAGCAAGTGTCCACTAGGGCATTCGTACCCCCCCTCCCCCCCCAGGGGACGTCGACAATGTCCAGAGACATTTTTGTTGTCACGACTTGGGGGGAGGATGCTACGGGCACCTAGCGGGTAGGGACCGGGGGTGCCCCCAGGCATTCTGCCACGCACAGGACAGCCCCACAGCAGAGAATCTTCTGGCCCGACACGTCAGTGGTGCGGAGGGCGAGAAAGCGCGGGTGGGGGGGACATGCAGTCTAGCTACAAACGACATGAGCGACGGGAAAAGACATCGCGTTTCACTGTTTTTTAGCAAATGGAAACGCATCCCTTCTGGATGATGTATCTCTTCCTGAGGCGATACAGCGGGGTCTTTGCGTGTTTATTAATTAATTTATATTTTTTGAGGAGGAGCATTAGGTTCTAACGACAGCATATTTAAGGTGACAATTGCACATAGTCAGAATGACTCTGGGTTTTATCTTTTTTTCTTTTTTTTAATGGCTTTATCGAGCTATAATTCACATACCAGATAATTCACCCATTTAAAACGTACCATGCGGCAGCCTTTAGTCCAGTCACAGAGTTGCGCATGCATCTCCGTGATCGATTTTGGAATGTTCTCATCGCCCCGGTTGCTCCCCTGTGTGTTCGTAGGACCTGGTGGGGTGCGTGCCTGGTGTGGTCGTCCCAGATGTCGTCTGCATCCCACTTCACAGTTTGCAGAGCCTCGTTCTGGTGTCGGTTCATAGATCGCACAGGTGCATCCCAGGCACCTGCCACATCCCAGGAGGAACTGTAGTGAGTGGGGAATGACCCACGGAGGGGCAAAACCCGGGCCTTCTCTGCCCTCACTGGAACTGACAGTTTGTGGGGAGAGGGAGACATGGAAAAAAGAATAGTATATAATGTAAACGGCGCCGGATCCAGCCACTGGAGATTGCCAGCCTCCGACGCTTTGGGTCCTACGTCTGGGCTGGCAGTAAATATCTCAGGCTTTGCAGGCCTGAATGTCACACACACAACATTGAGTGTGACTCCCCTTGGCAAAAGGGCAAATTCTCTCTCTTTTTTTTTTTTAACATCTTACATTGAAAAATGTGAAGTCCATTCCAAGTCTGGAGCCTGTACGAAAAGCAGGCAGTGGGCCAGGTGTGGCCCCGGGGCCACAGTTTGCCAACCCCCGACCTACACAGACGGCGATTCCCGTGGTTCGTCCTAGTCGTACGTATTATGCATAATGTACTGTGTGCTGTGTTGCACATTCCGTAACATACGGAATAGAAAGCATTCGGTAAGGTAATACAGGAACATCGACAAACAGTCCCTGGCAGACGTTACGTGACCGCGTATGGTGAGTGCTCTGCAGGAGAAGTACGGCGTCCCGTGAGGGGTTCGGCATGAGCGAGAAGGGGGGTGTGCAGGCCCCTTTGAGGAGGCTTCTGAGCCGCAAATGGGGCAGCGAGGAGGAGAAGGGCTCCCGGACCGACCGTGCAAAGGCCCGGAGGCAGGCAGAGGTGCGGGGACAGCGAGCGGGGCTGCACGCAGGGGCTGCAGCGAAGACTCCTAGGCAGAGCGTGAGGGGTTCGGGGCTGCAGTCGGAAGCTGCCCTCCTGGCCACCGTGTGGCGGGTGGACTAGAGGGGCCTTGGGCCACCTGTTGGGGGACTGGGGTCGTTGCCCGGGTAACTTGAATAAATATTTGTCAGGTGTGGAACAAATCAAGTGAATCACATACTTCCTAGTGGCGTGCCACTTTATTATTTCAAATTAATAAAAGGACTTTGTGTTTATGAAAGGTCATGACTGTGTCCTATTGCAGCAAAACCACAGGCTGTCAATTCTCTGATTCCTCTACCTTTCAGTGGGTAGATGGACACTGTCTGGTCGAAATACAGCATAGGCCACACACAGGGTTTTAATTTTCTGGCAGCCACATTTAAAAAAAAAAAAGGTGACATGAAAAACAGTGGGGTCCAGGAAACCCGAGTTTATTTTATTTCTTAGTTCCTGCCCCCCCCCACCCCCCCACCCCCGCTTTACTGAGATAAAATTGTGTAAGGTACACAACTGGTGATTTGATACACGGATGTCTTGTGGAATGGTAAGGTCGTTCACCTTATATATTTCCCATCGTGGTTTTTTTTTTTTTTTTGGCGGTGTGAACATTTAAGATCTACTCTCGTAGCGACTTTCAAGTGTACAGTACAG
>CM053501.1:3162859-3201690 GCA_028627145.1 Eidolon dupreanum | reverse complement strand
GTGGTGGAGCCACGTCTGACCATTTAGGGGTGTTGCCTTGACAGCATCTTGGCAGAAGGGAGCTAGGGGATGTGTATCTGTTGTGGCAAATTACCCCAAAGCCTAGCAGCTTAAAATAACAGGGAACGTTTACTGTCGCACACAGTTTCTCTGGGTCAGGGGCCCAGGAGGGGCCTTGCTGGGTGGTCTTAGCTCAGGATCTCTCATGAGGTTGCAGTCAAGTTGGCCACCGGGGCCACAGTCATCTGAAGGCTCAGCTGGGGCTACGGGATCTGCTTCTGGGTTGCACGTGGTTGGCAGGCTATTGTCCTGGCTAATGTCCAGGTCCTGCCAGGGGGTGCTTCTCCTGGAGGGGGCTCATTGAGCGTCCTCAGGACATGACAGTGAGTTGGCTTTGCCCAGAACAAAAGACCCAAGAAAGGGCAAGATGCAAGCCACAGCGTGTTCAATGACCTAATCTTGGAAGTGACACGCCGTCATTTTTGCAATATCCTATTCTGAGAGAGAGGGGCCTCCACCGGGTTCCGATTTCTCCACATCCCTGCAAATGCTTGTTATTATCTGACTTTCTAATGACAACCATCTTGGTGGACGTGAAGTACTGTCTCATGGTGGTTTTGATTTGCATTTCCCTGACAACTAACGATGATTAAGCAACATTTTGTGTGCTAACTGGCCATTTGCTTATTCCTTGTGCCCCTTTTTCAAATCGGGTCTTTTTCTTACTGAGTTGGAAGTGTTCATTATAAGCTCTAGTTACAAGTCTCTTATCAGACTTTTGATTTGCAAATATTTTCTCTCATTCTGTGGGTTGTTTTTTCACTTTCTTGATAGTGTTTTTTGAAGTACGGATATTTTTTATTTTGATGAAGTCCAATGTATCTATTTTTGTTGTTGTTGCTTGTGCTTTTGGTATCATATCTTAGAATCTGTCACTAAATCCAAGATCATAAAGATTGACTCCTATATTGTCTTCTAAGAACTGTACAATTTTAGCTCTATGTTTATGTCTTTGATCCATTTCAAGTTAACTTTTGTACATGGTGTGAAGTTAGGGTCCAGCTTCATTTTTTTTGCCTGTAGCTATCTAGTTTCTCACACCGTTTACAGAAAAGACTCTTCTTTTCCCATTGAATGGTCTTGACACCCTTCTCAACAATCATTTGGGTTTATTTCTGAATTCTTAATTGTTTCCTCTCTATATACACCTATCCTTATGCTTCTCTTGATTACAGTTGTTTCATAGTAAGTTTTCAAATTGGGAAGTGTGAATGTTTCAACTTTTTTTTTTTTTCTTTTTCAAGATTGTTTGGGCTGTTCTGGGTCCCTTGAATTTCCACACTGAATTTAGGGTCAGCTTGCCGATTTCTAGAAAGAAGCCAGCCGGGATTTTGACAGCAGTGGGATTGCATATGCAGATCAGCTTGGGGCGGGCCCTTTTCTGTTTCCATATATGTGACCTCACTTAATTTTCACAACAGCCCTGTGAGGTAGGTCCTACTCTTTATCCCCATTTTACAGAGGAGGAGACGAAGGCTTAGAGAGGTTAAGGAACTTGCCGAAAGTCACAGGCTGGCCAGTGGGGAAGCCAGGATCCCCAGTCACGTTGATAAACCACTGTGCTAAGCCACCTCTGCAGTGACTGGGTTTCTTTGACTGGGCCTCCCTGGAGGGTAGGGTCCTCCCCCCACCCCAAGCTGGTGGGCTCAGTTTTGACCCCACGGTGGCTCCATGCTCCTTGTGTTCCAGGCATCGGGCCAAGGTCGTGTACTCCTCCAAGGACCCTGCCAAGCCAGAAAGAAGCTCCAAGGTGGACGTGAACGAGGAGGCGGAGGCTCTGATTGTCAAATCCCCCCAGAAGGAGCGGGACCCCTCCCTGTTCAAGGTGCTCTACAAAACCTTCGGGCCCCACTTCCTCATGAGCTTCCTGTTCAAGGCCCTGCACGACCTGATGATGTTTACCGGCCCAGAGATCCTGAAGTAAGACCTCCTCTCTCCCAGGGGGCCACGCTGCTGCATCCTTGGCCTTGGCCTTGCATGCTCCGAACTCTCCCGCGAGGTCATGTGGCTTACAGCCCAGGCTTGCCGTCTGCCTGCTTTGCCTGGATAGCATCTTAATTCAAGGCCACTTTGGTTGCACGTTGCAGAAACCTGCTAGGCTCACCTGAAGGGGAAAGATAGAGGGTCGTCTTGGGAAACACAGAGCCCAGATTGCATGGGAACTGCAACCCGAAACCGAAAGTCAGAACTGAGGTCACCTCTCCTCTCTCCGTCTCCCCTCTCTCCCGCTGTGTCTTTTGGGGCCACACCTGTATTCTCTAATCTTTCCTACTCCATCCGTGATGCTCTGTATTTGGTCACCTTTGGGCGACTCGCAGGTGATGAGCTGGAGCGCTCGGTGCTAGAAGCCTAAGGCAGAGGCACCCTGTCGTGCGGGAGTGGGCTGGGCGACGGCACAGGCCGAACACCACCCCGGGTTGGGTTTTCCATCTCTAAAATCGAAGCGCTGACGCCCGCCTGGCTTGGGAGAAAGTCAGAATGCCGAAACCAAAGGACTCTTCCCTGCACGCATGCGTCGCGGTCACGTCAGTCTGGGCTCTGTCCTTGCTCCTTCGCAGATTGCTCATCAACTTCGTGAACGACACGAAGGCCCCGAACTGGCAGGGCTACTTCTACACGGCGCTCCTGTTCGTCAGCGCTTGTCTGCAGACCCTCTTGCTGCACCAGTACTTCCACATCTGCTTCGTCAGCGGCATGAGGATCAAGACGGCCGTGGTCGGCGCCGTCTACCGGAAGGTGGGTGGGGCGGGGAGGTGGGTGGGGCCTGCTTGCAGGCATGAGATCTCCACGTTGAGGTCTCCAGGTTGAGACTTCGACGTCTCCTGCTGCAGCCCCAGAATCTGTAGGGACGTGGCTGGGTCGGTGGAGACCACGGCAGGGGCTTCAAGCCAAGCTTCTTAGCAGTAGCACGAGGGTGGCCGAAATGACTGTGGATGGCAAGGATGGCCCGTTGGGTGTTAGGCCTCAGCCAGGCTGATTTCAGGGGTGAGCCTCTGGGATGTCCATGAGACCTGTGTCATCTGTGGGTAACTGGGTTTCTTAGGTGGTACTCGATTTGGGGACATCCACGTGCAAGTCCTTGGCTCTGCTCTGCATATTCTGTGTTTGAGCTTGTTGTAGCTCTCCATTGGAACTGAGAAGATGGGACATCCCTTCCCTGGATGAAAGGATGCTTAGCAGGCATTTGTGCGCAAACAGCTTTAAAGGAACTGGATTATCTACTTGCTTCCTTTGTTCCTTTGGCCTCTGGGGCAAGGACACACTTGGGTCCCAGGGGTTGGGAAGAGACTATTTAGCAGGTGTTCAGGAAGGATGCACTAGACCATTGGTTCTCAGTCCTGTCTGCAGGTTAGACTCACCTGAAGAGCTTTAGATGCTTCCAGTACCAGACTGTGCCCCAGCCCCCTAAACCAGGGCCTCTGAGGGTGGGACCCACTAAACCAGGGCCTCTGAGGGTGGGACCCACTAAACCAGGGCCTCTGAGGGTGGGACCCACTAAACCAGGGTCTCTGAGGGTGAGACCCAGGCATCAGTTTTTCTAAAAGCCCCCAGGTAATAGTGTGAAACCGCGTTTGAGAACCAGGGCGATTTTGCCCCTCCGGGATGTTTGGCCGTGTCTGGAGATATTTTTGGTCGGCATGACTGGGGATGAGGGAACCTAGTGGGGAGAGGCCAGGGATGCTGCTTGACATCCTGCAGTTCACAGGACAGCCCCACCGAGAATGACCCCGCCTCGGAGTCAGGAATGCCAGGGTTGAGAGACCCTGGCCTAGACTTTAGTCCTTCAGTGTGTCTGGGTCCAAGGAGCATCAGCATCACCTGGGTGCCTGTTAGGAATGCAGAGTCTCAGGTCCCACTCAGACCTGCCGAATCAGAGCCTGCATGGTAACAAACGTCCCAGGTAAGGTGTGTGCACGCTAAAGTGTGAGAAGCCCAGGTGTGGGCGACCTCTGCAGTCCCTTCCGTACTGAAGAGCTCGCTGGGGAGGCAGTGAGCGCTGCTGATACGAGCGAGGGCTTTGTGATGAGCCAATGCAGGCAGACGAGTCAGGAGGGGAGGGGGAACGAGCAGCGGGCTTTCCATCCTTGAGCAGGCTCCTTCTTCCACCCAGGCCTAGAGGCAGAGTCCAGGGCTCCTTGCCTGCCACACTCACCCTTCTTCCCTCTCCTTTGTCCCACAGGCCCTGGTGATCACCAATTCCGCCAGGAAGTCCTCTACAGTTGGGGAGATTGTCAACCTCATGTCTGTGGATGCCCAGAGGTTCATGGATCTCACCACGTACATTAACATGATCTGGTCAGCCCCTCTGCAAGTCATCCTTGCGCTCTACTTCCTGTGGCTGGTGTGTGTTTGATGTCATTCCCATCATGTGTAGGGAGGGACCCCCCGTGTGTGGGCACGCAGGGAGGGACCCTTGTGTGTAGTTGGTGGGCACAAGGGAGAGGGTGTCAATGATCAGAACCTCTATAAGTCACTGGTATTTCTTGCTGTCACTTAAACATTTTATCTTCTGGCCTGTCAGCTAATTCCTGGATATTTTAGTCCTTTCTTCAGTTGTTGGGTTTATATTCTCTTTGGCGGCATGATACTTGTTTGCATTTGTCTTTTTTTTGACAGCATACGTAGTTAACAACCTTACAACATACACACCATGTTTCTCCCACTGTAGCCTCCCAGACACTAAGAGAACTCATTTATTCACTAGTCCTGAATTATGCTGGTCAAGATTCTCTTGGTTGCAAGGGGTAGAAGTCCATGAGGTGGCCGTGACATAGGAGGATTCTGAACACACAAGAATGGCTCAGTGACCAGGAAGACAGACTGATGAAAAGCAACCAATCAGAACAGCAAAAAAAAAAAAAAAGAAAAAAAGAAAAAAAGAATGGAAGAAAAACAAGGCTAGTCTAAGGGACATAACATCAAGTGCTCAAACATTTGCATTCTAGGGATTGTAGAAGGAGAAGAAATAAAGAAAAGAACAGAAAGTTTATTTAAAGAAATAATGGCTGAAAGTTTTCCTAACCTGGGAAGGGACACAGACATCCAGGTCCAGGAAGCACAGAGAGATCCAAACAAGGTGAGCCCAAAGAGACCCACAGTAAGATATAATTAAACTGCCAAAAGGTAAGGCCAAAGAGACCATCTCGAAGGAAGCAAGAGTTACATACAAAGGAAACCCCATAAGGCTATCAGCTGATTACTCATTAGCAACCTCACAGGCCAGAAGGAAGTGGCAGGATATCTCAAAAGTGTTGAAAGACAGGACTCTACAACCTAGAATAATTTACCCAGTAAGCTTATCTAGAATTAAAGGAGATAAAGAGTTTCCTGGACAAGCAGTGGTTCATCATCATTAAACCAGTTTTACAAGAAATATTAAAGGGTTCTTTAAGCAGAAAAGAAAATTCATAACCAGAAATAAGAAAATATGAGAAAGGAAAAAAAAAATCTCACAGGTAAAGCCAAATATTTAATAAATACAGTGAATCAGACATTTAAAAAGCTACTATAGAAATCAAAAGAAAAAAAGTATAAAACTAAAGCCACAATAAGCAGTTAGGAGATGCACAACTCAAAAAGATCTAAAACGTGACGTAAGTAACATAAAGCATCGAATGGGGAGTAAAAATGTAGTCCTTATAAAATGTATTCAAACTTCAACATATATTAGCTTAAAATAAACTTCTATAAAGAATTATATTCATAAACTTCACAGTAACTACAAAACCAAAACCAACACAAGATATACAAAGAACACAGGAAAAGGAACCCAAACAAAATAGTGAAGAACAAGAGCAAACCTCAAGAGAAGAAGAAAGAACACAGAACTATTAAAAAAAAAAACAACAAAAACCAAAAAACAATTAATGAAATGACAGTAAGTATATACTTATCAATAATTGCTTCAAAAGTAAATGGATTAAATGCACCAATGTAAAGACATAGGGTGGCTTGAATGGATTTTAAAACATGACCCATCTATATGCTTGCTGCTTAAAAGAGCAGCAGTACACACACAGACCGAAAGTGAAGGGATGGAAAAAGATATTCCATGCAAATAGAAACTAAAAGAAAGCTGGGGTCATAATATTCATATCAGACAAAATAGACTTTAAAACAAATATAAAAAAAGACAATGATATTACTTAATTATAAAGGGGTTAATCCAATTGTAAATATCTACACACCCAACATAGGAGCACCTAAATGCATAAAGCAGTTATTAATGGACATAAAGGAAGAATTCCACAGGAATACAATAACAGGGGATTTTAATACCCCACTCATATCAATAGATAGAACATCCAGACAGAAAATTAACAGAGCAATAATGGCCTTGCATTCCACATTAGACCAGATCAACTTAATAGACATTTATAGAACATTTCACTCCCAAACTATAGAATACACATTTTCTTTTAAATGCATATGGAACATTCTCCAAGATAGATCACAAATATTAGGCTGCAAAACAAGCCTCAATAAATTCAAGAAGATTGGGATAATATCAGGCATCTATTCCAATCACAATGGCATAAAAATAGAAATCTACTATAGGAAGAAAACTGGAAAAACACAAATAAATGGAGACTAAGGAACACACTCCTAAATAGCCAATGGGTCAAAGAGGAAATGAAACAAGAAATCAAAAACTATGTTGAAACAAATTAAAATGAAAATACAACTTTTAAAAATTTACAGAATGCATCAAAAGCAGTTCTAAGAGGGAAATTCATAGCTATATAGGCCTGCCTCAACAAACAAGAAAAATCCCAATAAACTAACTCTATACTTAAAGGAACTAGAAAAAGAAGAACAAGCAAAACCCAAAGTAAATGGAAGGAAATAGTTAAGATCAGGGTAGAAATCAACAGAAATCAAAAATCAGTGGAAAATATCAGGAAAGCTAAGAATTGATTCTTTGAAAAGATAAATGAAATTGATAAACCTCTAGCCAAACTCATCAAGAAAAAGGAGAGTGGGCCCAAATAAATAAAATGATCAATGAAAGATAAGTTACAACTGATACCACAGAAATACAAAGAATTAAAGAATACTATAAACATTATATGCCAACAGATTTGACAACCTAGAAAAAAATGGATATTTCTAGAAATATATAACTTTTTAAGACTGAACCAGGAAGAAATACAGAATCTAAACAGACTGATTATTAGCAATGAAATTGAAGCAGTAATCAAAAAATTCCCAACAAATGAAAGTCTAGGACCTGACAGGTTCACAGGTGAATTCTACCAAACATTTAAAGAAGAATTAGTACCTGTCCTTTTAACACTATTTCAAAAAATAAAAGCGGAAGGAACACTGCCAGTTTCATTCTATGAAGCCAGAATTATTCTGAGACCAAAACCAGACAAAGCTGTTGGGAAAGAAGAAAGTTTCAGAACAATATCCTTGATGAACATAGATGCAAAGACTCTATGACATCGCTTTTAACATTATCTTTTTGGATCGGTCTCCTTGGGCGAGAACAACAAAAGAAAAAATTAACAAATGGGACTATATCAAGCTAAAAAGTTTTTGTACAGTGAAGGAAACCATTAACAAAATTAAAAGACAACCTACTGAATTGGAGAAAATATTCACAAATGTTACATCCAATGAAAGCTCAGTATCCAAAATATATGAGGAAACTCATACAACTTAACACCAAACAATCCAATTGAAAAATGGACAAAGGACCAGAAGAGACATTTCTCCAAAGAGAACATACAGATCAACAGACATATGAAAAGATGTTTAACATCACTAATCATCAGAGAAATTCAAATTAAAACCACTGTGAGATGTCACTTCATACCTGTCGGAATGGCTATCACTAATAAGTCAATAAATAACAAATACTGGCAAGGATGTGAAGAAAAGGGAACCCTTGTTTGTGTTGGTGGGATTGTAAATTAGTGCAGCCACCATGGAAAATAGTGTAGAGGTTTCTCAAAAAATTAAAAATAGAACTACTGAATGACCCAGCAATTTCACTTCTGAGTACTTATCTGAAGAACTCCAAAACACTAATTCAAAAAGAATAAATGCACCTCTATATTCTTTGAAGCCATATTTACAGTAGTCAAGATATGGAAGCAACCTAAGTGTCCATCAGTAGATGATTGGATAAAGAAAATGTGGTACATACATACAATGGAATATTATTCAGCAAGAAAAAGGAATGATTTCTTGCCATTGATGACCTAGCATGGACGGTCCTAGAGGGTATTATGCTAAGTGAAATAAGTCAGAGAAAGACAAATATTGTATGATTTCACTTATATGTGTAATCTAAAAACAAAACAAAACAAAAGAGAGACTGACTCACAGATACAGTGAACAAGCTGATTATTGCCCAAGAGACGGGGTGGGCAGATGGGAATAATACTCAAATTATCTGTTGAGTTGACTGTAGTTTACATTTTTTGTGTGCATTTATAAAACAGATGGTGAATGATTATAAATTGTGTAATAATGAAACTAAGAAAATAAATACCAGAATGTAAACATTAAAGTAAACATCTTTTGAGGCAGTCATCTGGGGTATCCGCTTCCCCAGAAAGTGCTGCCAGGGGAAAATATTTTTAGAACACTTCGTTTAGAATTGCCTTCAGGGTTGATTTATGATTTATGAACCATTAAGAAAATTGGTTTGTTTACAATGAGGGTTGCTGAATGTTATTGACATTTGGGGTCAGATAATTCTGTGGTGAGGGGCTGTCCTGACTGAAGGATGTTCAGCAGCATCCCTGGCCTCTCCCCATGAGAAGCCAATAACACAGGACTGTCCCACCCCCTGGCAACCTACGTCCCGTGTGGAGAAATTCCTATGTGGTTGGGAGCCGTAGGTTCAGGCCCAAAATAGGATTTCTCTATTTGACCATCAAAAACATGGTGTAGGATAGTGGATGACGACAGTATGGGCTCTAGATTCAAACCCTGCCTCTTCCATTACTAGCTCTGTGACCTTGTCACTTAATGTCGCTAAGCCCCAGTGTCCTCCTATGTAAACTGGTGATGATAATGGTACCTCCCGTCATAGGGATGTTGGGACAATGGAGGGAATTAATGCAGGTGATGTTTATGGAACAGTGCAGGGTACACAGATGAGCTCAGTTTGTTTTAGTTACTATTATTTGCTGTCGGAGTTGGTTCTGAATGCTTTAGATTGTTGGTAGAAATCACCTTTGGTCTGAAGGTAGAGTAATCTTCACTGGGCAGAGATATGTCACGGAAACCATCTGGATAAACAATAGCTTTTTTGGGGGAGGGGGGGTGGAACTACAACTGGAGCCTTGCAGGGGACTACTTGGAAGGGACAAATAGTTCTGTTTACTGAATGGCTAAGGGGAAAAAAATCACATTACCCTGTAGTTCTCTTTGTATGTCCCAGCCAAGTAAATGCACCCTGGGCCAGCTTCTCAAGTTGTCTCTTTGTAGTTATGGAATTTGAAAGACATGGATGTGTATCTTATCTCAGGCCTCTTAACCCCTCTGAGACAGTAGTTACCTTCCTTGCAAAGGGGATAAGAGAAAAAAGATCTACAAATCTCTGTCAAACAGCTCTGAAAACCCAGAGTTCTTCTTAACTCATTTGGTGGCAAAACCTGACCCGATGTGATTTGTAATCTTAATTGTCCTTCTCAGTGTGAACGTTCCTAGTTTGCTGCGGAAAAATCAATGCAATGGATTATGGAGTGCTGTGCCAGGCCCCGGTGGGGGTGCAATACAGTGGAAGGGCATGTACACCTGTGGCTGGGGTCCCCAAGACCATGCCAGGTAGATGAGTGGCTAGGAGAACTCAGGACTAGAATTTATTATAGCAGGATGAGTGACCGGTAGAGACGCAGGGGGCAGGTTTTGTGAGGGAGACCAGGCACAAACTTCCAAGAGTCTTCTTTCACTGTTGTCACTCAGGATGCCCTGTATCCCCAGCAGCCGGTTGTGACAGCTTTGTGGCATGGTGCCAGCCAGGGAAGCTGTAGAGACTGTACGCCCAGGAGGTTTCCTCAGGGGGCTGGTCACACAGGCAGCCTCTGCCACATACCAAACTTCCAGACTGCCAGAAGGAAAAGGGCTGTTCAGAACACACCATATGGTTTGTGCAAACAGTTCAGGCACAAGGAGCCACTCTTATTGGTTCTGAGGATGGTGGCAACCCCCCTGGAAGTCCGAGCTCCCAGGCACCAGCCAAGGGCCTGATTTCTAAGCTGGCCTTCAAACCAGATCATCCTGCAGGCCAGCTGTGTTAACTCTCATCTGCTCAACACTCTATTTCCTTTCTTAAATTCTAATGAGCAAAAACTCACCCCGTCCCAAGGGTTCAATAAAGGACAGTGCACCTGCATGTCCTTCAAGGGGCTGTGGGACACCGAGAGATGCTCAGGAATAAATCTGGAAATTCTTAATAGCCCATCCTTGGGCATAAGTACCAGAACTGCCTCGAACTCACCGGGCAGGGTCAGCATGGGGCGGCTCAGCGGGCGGAAGCCCTGTGCGAAGGCCTGTTTTCTCTTCTCCCTTAGAACCTGGGACCCTCCGTGCTGGCTGGGGTGGCCGTGATGATCTTCATGGTTCCCGTCAACGCAGTGATGGCCATGAAGACCAAGACCTACCAGGTAGGGCGTCTGCCCCCACAGGGCTCCCGGCTGGGCCTGGGCCTGAGGCCTCCCCCAGGAGTGGGAGCGAGGTGCTCAGCCTTCCTGGGTTCCTTCTTGGAACCCTGCCCCCTAAAGAACTTTAACAGATGCCCGTGCCCAGGACCCCATTCCTGTGGTGCTGAGTCACCTGGTACAGAGCGGGCCTGGGCATCGGGAGTTTTTAGAGCTCCCCAGGTGATTACACTGGGCAGCCAAGGTTGACAGCTCCTGAGAGCTTTAGTCTTAGTGACTGAAGTCACGTCTGTGAGCCTCAGAGAAATTCCGTGTTTCCCATGGAGTTTATTCACTTATGTGCGTGGGCGTTTTCAAGAGTTGAGTAAATATTACCCCCGACTTTTACCCCCTCTTACCTTATGGCAGGTACAGTGTTAAACTATTTATTTCCAGAGATACCTTGTATTTTTTTAGGTTGTTAAATACCCAAATAATAGAGTGAATGCTTTCTCATAACAAAATGTTCAAATAATACAAAAGTGTATACGTTATAAGATGTCCCCTTCCCTACCCTCTCAACCACGGTGAAGACGTTGAAGCAAGTTCTTCTAGAACTTTCTATGTATTTATGTAGAGCTCTGATTACATAGTTAGGTTTGGTGTGTATACGTGTGTTTATTGTGGCATTGTTACCGCATCTGTTTTTACACTGACGGGACGGACTGTCTGGCAGCCTGATTCCATCATCCGCATCATCTGACACCGTGTCTCGGGGATTTTTCTGACTTCACCCTCTTGAATTGTTGCCTAATGGCCCGTAACAGAGACAGGGCAGAGTTCATTTCTCTGCTCCTCTGTCGGTGGCTATTGATGACGTGCCTGTGGAGTTGCAGATGAGAGCGCCTGGCCGCACGGGCAGCGCTGTAGGGGAGGGGAATTCCAGGACGTGGGCCTGCCGCAGCGAGGCCTCGTCATCTGGGGGTGGAGGAGAGGAGAGAGGTCAGGAAGGGGGCTTGGGGCCGTGTCACCTTCCATCCCGCTGACAGTTAGGCTTCCACCTCTGAAACAGCACTCGTCACTGCCTTCACGTCACTTAAAGTGTCCTCATCTGTGACCCAGGAATGCCCGAAGTACTTAATGATAGGGTTCTTGTGACATGGAATGACTGAATGCGTGTGAAATGCTCAGAAAAGTACCTGGCACACGGAAAGAACAGGATGCAATCAGCGATATTTACCGGCTGTGTGGTGTGATGTCCGTGCCAGTGCTGGCCACGGCAGAAACGTTTCAGTGTTTTGACAACCACGCACTGGCTGAAAATCAACGTAGAAAATAAGGAAACGGAGGGAAAAACCCAACGTCTTCTTTCTTGTGTTTGGATCAGCAGAGTGGGCCCATCTCCCCTTTCTTCCCTGGACACCTGAAAGATTTTTCCTCTCTCTCTCTCTCTCTCTCTCTCTCTCTCTCTCTCTCTCTCTCTCCTTTTTTTCTAATTTTTATTTTTCAATCCGAGTTGACATTCTTATTATTTTGTATTAGTTTCCGGTGTACGGCACAGTGGTTAGACATTTACATAATTCACGAAGTGATCTCCCAGTTAGTACCCATCTGACATATGTAGTTAGTGCAATATTGTTAACTATATTCCCTATGCTGTGCTTCATGTCCCCATGACTATTTTGTAGCTGCCAGCTTGTATTTCCTAATCCCTTCACCTCTGATCCCTTCACCTTTTTCACTCAGGCCCTCCCTGTCCCCTCCTATCTGGGAACCATCAGTTCTCTGTATTTATGAATCTGTTTCTGTTTTATTTGTTGACTTATTTTGTTCTTTAGATTCCATATGTGAGATCATATGGTATTTGTTTTTCCTCTGACTTAGTTCACTTAGCATAATACCCTCTAAGTCCATCCATATTGTCCCAAATGGTAAGATTCCATTCTTTTTATGGCTGAGTAATATTCCGTTGTACATATGTACTGCATCTTTATCCAGTAGTCTGTTGATGGCCTCTTCGGTTGCTTCTGAAGGATTTTTCTTGCCTCTGTTTCTCAATTTTAAATTTGATAGGTTTCTCTGCATCTAACTTAGTGTGATTTGAGGCAGTTTTTTTCCTTTGATGAGTCTTTTGGAGGGTTCTCGGGGTCAAGAGCAGGGTTCGTGGGAATTGTAGCGTCAGCGTTCCCAGCCTCAGGAAGGCCGTTTCTAATAGACGGGGACGTTGAGTGATGGTGTGATGCCAGGGCCGGACGCGAGCGGGCGGGCCCCCCAGATTCCATGCCGATCGCTCTTCTCTTTTTGAAGGTGGCCCACATGAAGAGCAAAGACAATCGGATTAAGCTGATGAACGAAATTCTCAACGGGATCAAAGTGTTAAAGCTTTATGCCTGGGAGCTGGCATTCAAAGACAAGGTGCTGGCCATCAGGCAGGAGGAACTGAAGGTGCTGAAGAAGTCTGCCTACCTGGCAGCCGTGGGGACCTTCACCTGGGTCTGTACACCTTTCCTGGTGAGTGAAGCCAAGTTTGTCTTGGCCCGCATCATTTTATGTTCCGTTTTGTTTTCCTTCCGACCTAATTTTCAAAGGTCACTATTTCCACAAGGCCTTCTCCGATCCCTCCTTTTAAAAATTGCCACATACATCCTTCTTTCTTTTATTCATTGCCACTTCATTGGCTTCCAGTGCAGGGTCTTCAAAGTAGCCAGTTCAAGATCTGTTTGTTATAGGTCCTGCATGAGGTAAGGAGTTTACACTGGAATGTTCACCAGCGTTCTTTGCTTCCTCTATCGAGAAAGTCTTGCTAAGAAAAACAATGTCAACTGAGCTAAACTGAGGCTTGGTGCCATTGTTGAGTTATGATGTCAGCTTCTCATTGATTGCCAGTTGGTCACAAACTTGGAGTGGCGGTGACCTGTGAACCACATTTTGAGTGGCAGCGCCAAACACACTCTAAAATTTACTTATTCCTTCATTTATTGTGCCTCTCTTCACTAGAATGTTAGCTTCAGGGAGGCAGGGATTTTGTCTTTTCTGTTTGCTGCTGATCCCATGCCTAAGACCGCATAGAGCTGGTGCTCAACACGTGTATTTGCCATTCATTTTTTTTTAAATCAAACCATGTAGAAAGTTATAAAATGAAAAGTATATTGTCTTTCCCCCTCACCTGCCGCTCTCCTCCAAAGTGACAGTTTTGCGTTATCTTTTCAGAAAAAAAAAGTCTGTGCGTAAAGATATTTAAAAAATGTTTTTAATGTATCGAAATGGAGTCACAGTATACGTAGCATTCTAGCCTTTTCCGGACAATGTATGACCTCTCAGTTCATGCATTCGAATCTGCTTCGTGTGTTTTGATGAAGCGTGCTTGTCCAGGGCGCGGCTGTGCCGGAGTTGACTTAACTCACTCTTGGTACTACCACACAGGTGGTCCCAAACCGAGAGACCATGTGGGGATGGACCGTGGGAGCCTTTATGTACAGTTGGCAGTTAAGAATGGTTAAGGGTGAGTTTCACGTCGTGCCAGCTGAAACAGAATCGGAAGGTTGGCAGTTTCCCCCAAGGCAGTTTGAGAAGCGCTGGCAAAAAGCAGGAGTCAGCAAACATTTTCTGTAAAGGACCAACTGATGTTGCAGGTGTCCTGAGCCCCATGGTCTCCGTCACACCTGCTTAGCTCTAGGTAATACATAAATGGATGGGTGTGGCTGTGTCCCCGTAAACGTTTATTTGTAGACACTGAAATTTGAATTTGATATAATCTTTATGGGTTGTTATTATTTTAAAAATATAACATCCATTTTAAGCTCGCGGGCCAGACACACACAGGTGTGGCCACGGGCCGCAGTTTGCTGAGCCTTGGCTGAGGGGAATGGAATGTTCTTCTGAGAGTCAGAACATCTGCTAAATTCTGCTGCCAGCTCAGGGTGTGACCTGAAGCCGGCCGTTCCACCTTCCTGCCTCTGGGTTTTCACATATGATACGTGAAAGGGTTAGGCCGCAGGGACGCCACCTATGGGGCCTTGCCCTCCCTCACCTCCCGTCAGATATTCATAGTCAGTCACGGTGTTTTGTCCCACTGAATTATGATCAGTCAGCCCTCCAGGTGACCACTGTCAATTGGCTAGAGTGGCATAAGAAGGGACATGGAGCTGTTCTGGGACTCCGTGTTCCCTCAGGTCCCTTCCAGCTCAATGCTCCAGCATTCTAGGCCAGAAGGCTCTGCTTTCTCATTCTTTTCTGATCTCCCCGACTTTCTCCAGGTCTTTGATGACCGTCTTTGATGTTTAAAAGTAAAAACAATATAAGACGGGGACGGTGGTTATATAGGAGGTTCATTTTATTATTTTTTTTTCCAAACCATTAAACTGTTTCTGTGTGTTTATAGCTGTTAAATATTCTCTTTCGTATATGTGATACATTTTATTTTTAAATCGTAACGCATTCCCATGGTAAAAGTAGTTAAAAACTCTTCCGAAAGGTCTGCAACAGGGCTTCTCAACCTTAAAAATGACATTTGGAGCCCGATAATCCTTTGTTTCTTCATTGGGGGTGGGGGTGCCACCTTGTGCATTGTAAGGTGTTTAGCAGCATCCCTGGCCTCAGTAGATGCCAAGTGGTACCTCTCCCCCTTCCTCCCCAGTCATGACAAATCAGAAATGCCTCCAGACCTTGCCAAATGTCCCCCTACCTGAGAACCACTGATTGGCATAAATAAATGGAAAAATTCTTTTCCTCCCCAGACTCCAGCCACCTAGCTCCCCTCCGCATTCCTTCCGACTTCTTCCATGTATTTCCAGAGAGAGCTTACATATATGTACCAGCATGACAGTGACTATGCATCATTAGTGTCATTCGACTCATATATCTCTTTTATTTACTTTTATACAAGTGGTAGGAAATCATTACATAAACCCAAAGCATTTTGAATCACAATTTTTTTATGGGAAAAGCTCAGCGGCCCGAGGAAGCAGGCAACAGGCTTTAATCTACGGGTTGGGTTACACTTAGGAAGTGTAACCGTTTGCTTCACACATTAGATCCTCTGATCAAACCGAGTTTCCAGCCTGTCATGTGACCGTGCTGGCACTTCACTTCTTGTCTCCTGCCCTGGTTTCCATTTAGGAAGCCATGAAGCCAGATATGCTTAAGAGCAGGACTGGCTTTTCTTGACCATGAATTTGCCACTCAGTTTTGGGGCAGGTGACGGGCTTCCCAAGATGGAGTTTGTGGAGCTGTTGGGCATGCAACAGATGAGCCTGGAGAGTTAGTAGGGACCTAGGCCCTGGCCAAGGCACCAGAGCCTCTGACTACATTAGGATAAAATATGTAGCCCTCGGTTCTCTTGGAAGATGTGTGTGTATATTCTTTCCACTGGAGAATTCCTGCGCTTCAAGGATGATGGGGTGTTTACCCACCGGTAGGTGTGATGGAAGGCAGAGGCCTGGGGAGGTCGGAGGATAATGGGGACGCCACACGGCAGGATTGATGGGACTGTTTTTCCAGGATGCAGAGCCCGGCATTTATCACGTCCACTTAATACACTTTCCTAAAATAGCATCCGCAGGCAGCTGGCAATATTTAGCATTTTCTGCCTTGGAAGATTTGTGAGCTTCTTGCCTTCTACTTACCTTGTACCTCCGTTCGTTAGGATAATTACCATTCCACATGGGGGTTGTCTGTTGTGTGGTTCTCTGCTGACCACATCACATGTGGCCCTTGTGAACAGATGGTGCACATTGAGTAAGGTTGTGTAGCACAAAGGCTAAATGAATGAATGAATGAATGAAATATTTGAATAAACTGTTAGGCAGGAACTATTTTGCAAGTGATGGAAACCTAACTCAGATTGATTAGAGTGAAAAAAAAAAGAAAGGGATTTCTGAGTCACAAAACTGAGCAGTCTAGACAAGTGCTGGTGTTGAGCGTGGGTAGGGTTTCAGGCATGGCTGGATCTAGGTGCTCCAAGGATAACGTTGGGAATAAACTCCTCTCCGTCTCTCAGCACTGCTTTTTCAGTGGTGGTGTCTTTGTCAGGTGCTTACCATGCGGTTATAGCTCTTCCTCTCATCTCAGTAACTCCTGTGGGGAGAGTGCCCCCCGCACCTTTTCCCGTTAGTTCCTATGGGGTTGAGTCTCATTGGTTGCCGTTGGCTACGTGCTTATCCCTGAATCACTGGGGCCCGGGAGATGGGCTGCTTGAATTGGCCAGGCCTGGGTCACGAGTTTGGGGTGAGTGTGGGTGATTCATCTGTGGCTGAAGCTCATAGACTGAGGTCGGGGGAGGTTCAATTCCCTAAAGGACAATTGGGGTGCCGTTACCCCCAGCAGGGGATTGAATGGATCCTTGGCAGGCAGAAAGAACTGGAGTCCACACAGAGCTGTCAGATATTTTAGGGGTTAGGCTGCTGTGCTGTGGACGCTTCGGTCAGGTGCCGTGTTTCACAGTGGAGGCGCCGTGAGCACTTAGAGTAGGGCAGGTGTTCTTCGTGGTTTGTGAAGGGTCCCTCGCATCCTTGACCCTCACACATCACGAGGGGGCAGCAAACCCCAGCTCCCCACCGCCTACAACCCCAGTTACCCCCACACACTTCCAGACGCCCCGATAGAACCTGGTCACACCTGTTTCTCACTAGACCGCGAGTCTCAGGATCTCCACGCCCGCCTCACCTCCGGGCACACAGTGCCCGGCACACAGTACGTGCCCAATTAGAGTAGTCGCTGGATGAACGAATGACCGCCACTTCCTGGAGAAGCCAGAGCTATGGATCTGATGGGCCTCGTGATGTTGCTCTTTCTCTGCCTGTGTCCTGTGCTGCCAGCAGCCACCCTGTCAGCTGGGCCAAGGGCGCTGGTGTGCTCCGGTGGTGAGATGCCCGAGGCCTGGTTTTCTCCATTGCTGAAGAGATACCTCTGAGTGTACGCTCCCCCGCCTTCAGGGAAATCCGTCTACCCATCCTGCCCCCCAGCCACCCACTCACCCACACACCCTTCCATCATCCATCCACCCACCCACTCACCCACCTATCCATTCAATCATCTATCCACCCACCCACCCAATTAATCATCTATCCACTCACCCAGCCACCTACCTATCCATCCATCCATATACCCACCCACCTATGTATCCATCCATCATCCATCCACCCACCCACTCACCCACCTATCCATCCAATCAGCTATCCATCCATCCACTCACCCACCCATCTACCTATCCATCCATCCACTCACCCACCCACTTACCTATCCATCCATCCATCATCCATTCACCCACCCACCCAATTAATCATCCATCTACCCACCCACCCACCCACCTATCCATCATCCATCCAGCCACCCACCCATCCAATTATTCATCCATCAACCCACCTATCCATCCATCCATCCACCCACTCACCCACCCATCCATAAGCATTTACTGAGTATCTACCATGATCCAGGCGCTGTACTAGGCACTGATGATGGAGCAGTGAATGCAACAAACAAAAATCCTGCCCTCATGGAGTGTTCAGTTATTCTAATTGGGAGAGACAGATGGTAAACAATAGGTATAATAAATACATCACATAGTGTGCCGAATTGTCATAAGTGCTATGCAGAAGGAAAAAAGATTCAGGTTAGAGTGGTAGGGAGGACTTGCAGTTTTCAACAGGGTGATCGAAGACTTCAGGGAGAAGGTGCCCCTGGAGCCCTTACCTGATGGAGGTGAGGGACCTCACCAGGGAGAAGGAAGTGTGAGAATCAAGGCCCCGGGGCTGGACCAGAGGGGCCAAGGCAGGCAAATTACAGACAAGGGACCTTTACAAAGGTGGGCCTTGAGGCCCAAGTCAAAACTTTGGCTGCTACATTAAGTAAAATGGACTGACATTGGAGAGAAGGTTTGTTTGTGTGTTTTCAATTTGTTATTTTTATTGAGATATCATTCACCATTTTTAAATATTTAACCCAGTGATGTTTAGTATATTCACACAGTTGTGCAACTGTCACCACTAATTCCAGAGCATTTTCATCACCCCCAAAATGTAATATATGGCAATAAAGTGCAATATGTGGCAGCTGTTTTTATTTCTTGTTACAGGAATGATTTATAGATTCTTCAGAAGAATAGCCCAAGAAGTTTGGACTGAGTTTTGTAAAAAGAAATGAGAATAGCTCCCACATATGGCATTTCACTGTGCCCGGGTGCTGCGGTAAGCAGTAAGTGCCCGATTTCCTGCTGCAGCAGCCCTGCCCTGCAAAGGTGTCTCAGGATCCCCATTTTACAGATGGGAAAATAGAGGCTCTGTCAGTGAGGTGAGGTGGCATGCCCAAGGTTACACAGCTGATACGTGACCAAACTTACAGTTTTCATTGTTAAGCTATATGACCTAATAGGTAACAAAGAAATAAGGCAGCCGGGACCCTGAAAGCACACTGGACCACAGCCACACCAGGGGCTCAAGCCGGACCTCCTGACTGGCAGCCGCCTGCCCCGAGCTCAGAAAGGCAGGGCCCTGGGCAGTTTGTACCCGAGAGAAAGCCCTTTGTGGCTCTGGGGAATTGCGGCTAGATGGGGCCTGGGGTTTTTGTCCAGATAGCTTTGGATAGCACGTACCACAGGGTCTCGTGGGACGCCTGCCCTGTCCCCAGCAGTGAGGAGGGGCTCAGGAACCGCCCATTATCTTCTCCCTCCCCTCTAAGCCAAGCAGCCTGGCCCTGGATTACTCAGGGGGTTTTTCTTTTTTTCCTGGCAAACAACTGAACGGAAATCTGGTCCAATCCGGTCCAGTCGCCTGGGCAGTAAAATCCCCGGAACCACCACAGGGCTTAAGGCAGAGTCTGACTTGTGGGGAAGGGCGTGGCCTCCAGAAGACTTTGGCTGTTTGTTTTCTTTTCCTTTTTTTTTTTTTTTTTTTTTTCCCCCTTTCCTTTTTAGTAAGTGTCCCTTTCCTGGGGGTCTAAAACTCTGTGAGCTGGAACTTTGGCGGCAATACTTCTCTACCTCCACCTCCCCCACCCCCCACCCCCCAACCCCCATTTCACAGGCGAGATGACGGAGTCACAGGGAGAGGAGGTAACTCACCCGTGGTCTCAGTCAGCGTTCCTGTGTCCCAGCGGGGGGCGCAGGCACCAAGGATGACAGTCACACGCAAAACGGGGTCTCCCCCTTTGTGGAGTTTACATTTCAGTGCAGGAACCCAGGCAGTAAATATATATAGTACCCCAATAAAAGGTGGTGACAGGTGCTGTGAAGGAAAAGAAACCAGGATAAAAGGGTGGAGAGCAGTGGCGAGGCCGATTCTGGTGGAGGGGTGGGTAAGAGGGAGTAATCGGGCCTCTCCGAAGGATGACAGGGAGTAACCTGGCCACCGCCTGGATCGGGAGGTTGTTTCGGGCAGAGGAAAGTGCACGGCGAGGGCCCGGAGGTGTCGTTGTGCTTCTTGTTGTGGAGGAATTCTGAGAATTCCTCCAGCGTGCCACCAGGAACACTTCAGAGAGGCCAGGAATTTCTGTTCCTGGTCGTTCTTGATCCACTTTGTCCTCTGAGTGTTTAGTGAGTGCCTGCCGGGTGCTTGTCATTGCGTTGGGTGTTCTCTGCCGCCTCCACCGGCCAGGCTTACGTGATTGCAACTCACGGGTGCTGGGGTTGGGGGTAGCTGCCCCCTAGATTGTGACTGTGACTCAGGGACACAAGTCAGTGCTGGCCGCTCTGCTTGCAGGTGGCCCTATCTACGTTCGCCGTCTACGTCACCGTCAACAAGAACAACATCCTGGATGCCCAGAAAGCCTTCGTGTCCTTGGCCTTGTTCAACATCCTCCGTTTTCCCCTGAATATTCTCCCCATGGTCATCAGCAGCATCGTGCAGGTACAGACGAGGCTGGAGTTGGGGGGTCCCTGGGGAGACAGAGCACAAGGGCACGGCAGTCCCCTTTGAGGCAGTTCCCTCTGCATTACCCGTCACACTGTGCCCGGGGGGCTTGGCGGGGCGTGGACCGGTGGCTTTCACAAAGAAAGATATTTTTCTTCTTGACAAGAAACTCAATACTTGAGTACATGCAACAGAAGTTGAATGTAGCCAGGCTTTCCTGGGCTCTGTGTGATTCTCAATGAAATACTTTATCTGATTATATTCCCATCTGCTCTGTTCTGCCTTGCTCTATCCCCTACCCTGGGTTTTTTTTTTTCCTCCAAAAATGCATCTTTTGACCCTTTATTACATTGATTTCACAATCCACTAATAAGCCTTGACCCACCATTTAAAAAACCCGACCTGGACCCCCTAGAATGCCTGAAGTCCGTGCAGTGACTCTGTAAGGAGAGGAAACTGTCTGCTCTGTCACATTTTTATACAATTTGAAGTTCCTGCCACTTTTCCTGCTCATACTTCATGCCCTCCTCCCTAGCGTCACACCCGTTCGTGTTGAAAACCTCATTTTTAGCCACACAGACGAATCGGCCTGTAAAATATGGTTGTACAACTGTGGTTGTAGGCTTTATTTTAAAAAAAATGGACAAATAAAACCCCTTTTTATCATGAAACATTTCAGATGTACACGAAAGTGGAGACTAGTATGACGATGAACTCTGTGCATCCATCACCCAGATGTGACATTTTGCCACACTCCCTGCATCTGATCCTTTTTCTAAATTCCTCCCTTCATTCCCTTTTTTTTTCTTTGCCGAAGAATTTCAAAACAAATCCCAGACTTCTCGACATTTTACCCATAAATACTTAAGTGTGCGTTTCTTCTTACGTAATTATAACACCATTGCCATACCTGACAGAATTAGTAGTAATTTATTAAAAGTAGTATTCAGTCCATGTTAAAATTTTCTGGATAATCTCAGAACTCTCTGTACAGTCGGGCTGTTTAAATTGGGACGCCGTGGATTGATTTATTTATTTTTATTGAAATATAATCGTCATATGACATTGTATAAGTTTAAGAGGTACCACCGGTCGACTTGATCGCCGCTGCAGTGTTAGTTAACACCTCTGTCATGCCACATAATTATAATTTCCTGTGTGGTGGTGGGAACCATTAAGATCTACTGTCTTAGCAACTGATCCAGTGTAGTTGACTCTGATCGCTGTGCTGTGCATTCGATCTCTGGAACCTACTGATCTAGCTGGAAGCTTATGCCCTTAAACGAGACCGTTGCCTTTGGTTATTACGTTTCTTAAGCCCCTTTGCATCTAGGACAGTCCCTCTGCCCTCCTTTTTAATACCAGATGTTGGCTTGTTAAGGAAAACAAACAAGAACCAAAACCAATTTTGCTTTTTATTCTAAGGCAACGCTCCCTGTCAGCAACTCAGGCTTCAGAGATGAGGGAGGGTGTGGGCCCCTGTGCACCCGGAGGAAACCACTGAAAGTTATTTAGTCCCCGGTCTGTTTTGCAAAAAAATGCTTTTAGAAATAACCGCACCCTGTCATTTCTTTCTGCGTAGGCGAGTGTCTCCCTCAAACGCCTCAGGATCTTTCTGTCACACGAGGAGCTGGACCCGGACAGCATCGAGCGACGGTCCATCAAGGACGGTGTGTGAACGTGGTAGTCCCTCTGAGCCGGGTTGGCCTCCCACGACTGGCCTCAGGTTTGGCTCTGCCCAGCAGCAGCTTATCTGCGAGGCCTCGGGGAGCAGGATCCCTGCAGAGTGTGGTGGACTCTCAGGCCTTATCTTGCACCTCCCAGGAGGGTGAACTTGCACTTCTGCTTTCTGGCTAAGAGGCAGCTTCTGGGTGATGCCTCTTCTGAACCCGTGGGCCCCGACCTTGATTCCATTCTAGCAGATGGATATTATGTTTCTTAAGGCAGAACAAGGACGTTGGAGACCGACCAACCTCCCGCATCTACTAGCTGTGTGTTCTTGGGCGGGTCACGTCACTGCGCTGAGCCTCAGTTTCCCCATTGGGATAACGGGAATGAAGGTGCCGTTCTTTGGCAAGGGGTTATGAACATTCATTTATTTTATAGCTTACTAATCTTCCCTTTCCCAGTCAACACCCGGACCAGGGATCTTATCCGTGGCTGTATCTCCATGTACTTAATGATAAATATTAATAGCACTAACAGCAACGATGACCTTCACGTCACTGTCACTCCCACCATGCATGTATTGTTCTAAAGACATCGATGTAGTAACCACTGCTCCCTGTAGCACACAGAGCGGGGCGGTAGAAACCCCCATTTTACAGATGCAGAAACCGGCCTCAGGAACTTGCCCGAGACTGCACAGCTAACAGGAAGAAGAGTCAGGGTCCATAGCCAGAGCCAGTCAGTAGAACTGGTGCGCCTACCTGCTGAGATTTATCGAGTACCCCCTGTGTGCCAAGCTCTGTTCTAAAGACTCTTTGTGTGCCGCCTCATTTACTCCTCATCACACACCCATGAGGGCGATCCCATTATCATCAGTCGTATTTTACAGATGAGGAAAGTGAGGCACAGAGAAGTTAAGTAACTTGCCCACAGGTATCCAGCCAGGAAGTGCCAGTGTAGGGATTCGGACCCACATAGTCTGGTCCCAGACTCCAATAAGTAATCCGAGGAATGAGTGTGTGTATGCATTGATTATAATGTGCGAGACGTGCCTGTCGCCTAGTAGGCTTCCAGACGTCTCCAGTGGTGTGTAACACACCCAGCACAATGCCTGCTAAACAGGGAGTGGTGGCAGTACCCGTTTCTCTAAATCAAGCGATTTCAGGCATTTTCAGCTCAGCCCTCTGGGGCTGGTTCCTTGGCCTTGGCATAGCTGATGGTCAGGAGCATCGTCCTTTTCCCTGCGGCGATTATAGGATGTTGATTACAGGACACTGAGCAGCATCCCTGGCCTGTACCCACTAGATGCCAGTAGCCCCTACCCCAGGTTTGACAACTGAAAATGTCTCTGGGCATCGTGTCCCGTGGGGAGCAAAGTCACCCTCATTTGAGAAGCACTGCTCAGTGGATGCTGTAATCTGCCTCCTGACTCCCCTGGCTTGTGGTCATCCAGTTACTGCTATCCCAAGAACCATCCTCCCCTCTCCCCCCACAAAGGACTGGGGAACAATGCCATCTACTCCAGGGCTGAGATTCGGGGTAGCCAGTGAAGGTTCTGAGCTACCGCCATTTCTACAGCTCACTGCAGGTGTCAGGTTGGAAGGCCCTGGGCCCCCTGGTACTGTCCAGGCCTCAGCCTCCTCACCCCGCTTTCTGCCCCGGTGGCAGCCTCCTAGGCGTTTTAGATTTTCTGAGATGTTTACCCACACTCTCAAGACATCAGACGGGGCCACCTTGGCAGCTCCTGGCCAATTCTCATGGTTCACTAGCTTGTCTGACTCAGGTGGCTTTTCTTAAATTCCTTAAATAGCACCTTTCAGTTTCTCCTGTTCTCTGTTTCAGGCAGGCTGGGCATGAGGGCGAGGGGAAGGTTAAGTTAGATTAACCAGTAACTTCCTTTCGCCACAGGTTTTTGTTTCTTTAACGTGTGGGAGAATTTATTTCTTCATTTGATAGCTTAAAAACACCTCCATCTTATCTCTAGGTGGTTTTAAGGGGCTCATAACTAGAGTCAAAAATTGTTTTTGTTTTTAAAGAGAGGGGCAGAGTAAAAGGATGGTGAGGGGAGGGAAAGTAAATGAAGACAGGTGTCAGACAGAGTCTTCATGCCCATAATGAAAGCTTTGTCTTAAGCACTCCCTCCCCCATGCACGACACCCACTTCCTGTTCCATAGCCTGCTTTTTCACTGTTGATTAAGACTGCCCTTTTAGAAAGATAGACCTGTTGTGATATGACAGGGCGGCATGGCTGGGGGGAGGGGGAAGAGAGAGAAAACATGCAGCCCTGAAATCCAGGAACTGTGTGGGAGTTGGTGCTCCTGCTTTGAACATGAAGGAAGGGTCCTGGGGCTGTGGTGAGGGCCATGGGCCAGCCCAGCCTGATGGCGAAAACCTCAGCGTGAGTGCGCTGCTTTGCCTGTCAGAGCCTCCCGAGATGGGGTGATGGAAGCCCTGCAGCCCCAAGGAACCCCGTGGGTCCCCCCCGCCTCCGGGAAATGGCATTCATGTGGCACAACCTCCCGTCTTTCAAGGTGGAGTCCTTGTGCAGCTTCCTTCTGCTTTCTGGGTCCGAGCTCACCTCTAGAAGTGTTGGCTGGGATTCTCCTTTAGAAACCTCGATCGATGTAACCAGATAGTGCCAGTGCAAGTGTCTAGCATCTGGGCTTGAACTACTTGATTTGGGGGCAAAAAAAAATTCAGAGCCCCCTCCTTATACTCAATCCCGTGACTTCATCTACGCCTGACGTGTTGTATCTGGTGCTTTCCAGGCGGGGGTACAAACAGCATCACCGTGAAAAACGCCACCTTCACCTGGGCCAGGAACGACCCTCCCACGCTGAACGGGTAAGCCAGGATGGAGAGAGAGCCGCGGGGCTCTGGTCCCATGTGGGTTCACATTCCAGCTCTGCTCCAGCTCAGTGACTGTGAATAAGCCGCTTTGCCTTTCTGAGCCCCAGTGTCTCCATCTTGGGGAATGGGTCCAGTCATACTTGCTTGGGCTATGGTGAGGAGCAGGCGGGAGTGTGCCTGGCACAGAGGGGTCCCTAGGATTGCAAGTGACAGGAACCTTGCACAGATAGGCATACGCAGCAGAAGGAAATTTTTGGCTCACATAACCAAAAAGGGCCACTTTTAGGTATAGCGTGTGTGGTCCAGGGATTTAGTGCCATTAGGACTCTCTCTATCCTGTCTTTGTTCAACGCTTCCCTTGATGCTGCTTCCTTCTCAGGCAACCTCTCCCCTAATGATGGCAAATGGTCCCCACCAACTCCAGGTGTGCCTCCTGCCTGAGCAGGAGACTTGCCTGTGTCTGATTGGCTGAGACTAGGTCATGTGCCCCTCTCTGAGCCAATCACTGTGCCAGGAGAGACTGAGCACACTGATTGGCCAGGCTGAGTCCACGGCTATGATGCCGCAGGTGGCTGGCAGGCAGGCTTGAGTCTGTGGGCGGAATTCTTGTGTGTCCTGGTTTGCTCTCAGGATGGAATCATTCTCTGTCCTCTTCAGGGTTCCCCGGCTACCTGGCTCACCTTTTCTCACCATCTGCCCACAGACTACATGGTATCCAGGGAATTGACCTGGTTGCCTGGGCAACTTGTCAAGTGCCTCGTATTTCTTTCTGACTGGAGGCCTTGCTCAGTGGCTTTTAGCCCAAAACACAGGGCCAGAAGGGGCTTTTTTAGGGGCCCAATTTTCCCCATCCCCCTGAACAAAGACCTTCTTCCTGGGTAGCCAGATTACTGCTGTGTGCTGTCTGAGGGGAAGGGTGGGGTCACACACCCTCCAGAAGAAAGGATCTGTGTAACATCTTGAAAATTCACGGTGGAATCACGTGTTTAGGAAGTTCCTCCCTATGTCAACTCCACTCCTGCCTGCTTCAATTTTAGCTTTTCTCTCCCGTTCTGCTCCGCAACTAAATAACCTATCTATATCTGCCCCCAATCCTTTCCTCCTTCCTTCTACAATCAAAGGCTTTCCTGTTCCAGTCACCTTCCTTTCCCTTGACTCTCAAAATCTTTCTTCCTCTAACCTCTCCCCTCAGCCTCTAAAAATATTCCAGTCTCACCTGGATGATCATAAGAGCTGCCTCCCTAGGCCCCATAATCCATCCCCCTCGCTGCACAGAAACAAAAGAATAATCATTGTGACCATGCAGCAGGTTCCCGAGAATTAAGCCGTCCCTGGCAGCAAACTCTAACAGCATTTCTGCTAATATGTTGAAAATCATAATAGCAGTGAACCCAGCGAGGCCCCAGACGTGCCTACCTTTCCCTGGGTGGGTGGAATCACAGCTATGACTTTGCCGTTGTCAGCGGGAACAGCGAGTGGCTGTCGCGTATCGTGTGACAGCCAGTCTTACTGGCAGAACATCGAGCTTACTTTATTGTGCTTTGCTTAACCAGTATTTGTCAAAGGGCAGTTTCAGTAGAGACGTGTTTCTGAAACTCAGATTCATCCGTGTCAGATTTCCCTTCACACCTTTCATGGCTCTCAAAGCACGAGAGTGTTAGCGCAGCAGACTCTTGGGTCCTCCCAGGCCTGGCTGCCACCCACCCACCCACCTCTTCAGGACTGGCCTTCCCGCCCCCTGTCTCATCCTGTGTCACCGACATGCTCATCCCCAATCACACCGGTCACTTCACAGCCTTGGGCCTTTTTGAAAGCTGTCCCCAGGTTTCCGTGTTGGCGCATGCTCACCTTTCCCTCAGAGTTCATTCCGAGATGGCCTCTCCCCCAGGGCACCTGCGTTGCGCCCCCAGGCAGTTAATACCCCTCCGTTCTGCTGACGGTTCAGTTCGCTCCCACTGCTTCCGTTTTTAAGATGCACTGACATCCCAGCACCTGTCCCGTGCCTCACACAAGGAGATGCCCTGAGACTGTTCCCTGAACTGTGCTCAGCAGTGGAAGTGGCAGGAGGAAGTCCAGACCTTAGAGGCTCGTGACAGCCGCGGCTGAGGCGAGGTGTGTCATGTCGTTTCAGCATCACCTTCTCCGTTCCGGAAGGTTCCTTGGTGGCCGTGGTGGGCCAGGTGGGCTGTGGAAAGTCATCTCTGCTCTCAGCGCTCTTGGCCGAGATGGACAAGGTGGAGGGGCACGTGACTCTCAAGGTAGCATGGGGCCTGGGCGATGGGGAGGCTGTGGGAGCTATGGCCTGAGAGGGTCATGTGTGATGCTGTCTTTTGTTTCGTTTTGTTTTTGACGGTACCTGCGCATGAAGCGAGTGGCAAAGTCACTCTCTTCTTCTCTCTTTTTTCTTTCTCTCTCTCTTTCTGCTCTTCTCTGTGGCCATGCTAGAGGCGAGATTTTGGTGTCATTTATTTTCTGCTCTATCCCAGAGTTTAGAATAGTGCCTGGCACATAGTAGGCACTTAATAAATATTGAGTAAATACTTTGAAGGGCCCCTGGTCCACTTGCTGTCCCTCATTCCCTCTCCTTCTCTGCCTCCCAGTGTGCATCTCGTGGTCTCTCTGCACGAGTCTTTCTGGCTTGTTCTCTGTCTCTGTGCAACTTCGTGTGTGTCTCTTTTTGTAAAAGTAACAAAATTTTTGACTTATGTCATTGGAATGTGATCTTAGAGAATTCTTTTTAAGGGAACTGTTTAAATGCTGAGTGTTCATTGAATTCTTAATATGGGGCTAAAAGAAGACTGGTTTTATTGCTTTTAAATACACAAAGTACTTTGAACTAAACTGGATTATTCCTCTAGAGAGAGTTTAAGAGGCCGTATTAGTGAACAGATGAGTCCTTTGGACATCAAGAGCCGTAGTTTGCATTTAGCTCATTTTCTGTGAACTTCCTATTTCTGATGTAGGAATACTTCCCTTGAAGTTTTGTTGACACCAGCATTTCCTGGAGCATGGTCTGCAGCTAACTCATCTCATGGGATGTTTTGGGAGTAGAGTCCGGGCTCAAACAAACTTGGGAAATACTGCATACTCTCTGATTCTCTCCCTCTTGGAGACTTTAAATAAACATTAATGAAATAAAGGCTCTGAGAAGTCCTGCAAGGAGAAAAAACCTATTTAACTTCAGTCAACCCAGGGTGGCCCAGTCATACTCGCCTGCACCTCTTTGTTGTCTGTGCAACAATTATTTACATCCCTAGAATTACTGACTCTTGGAATCTGCTTTTGAGGATGCTGGTTTATGCTTTTTTTTTTTTTTTTTTATTTCAGAGCAGAGTTCTCTTTGTTGATTATACCATGCTTTACAACTTAGTATGCATTAGTAGAAAGTATACATTACAGTAGTTGGATCCAAGCTAATGACAACTAGCTATTGTTTTAAGAAATGTTTTGTCATTACTTTCAAGTACATGTTAAAAAGTAAGATTAATGGGCAACGGTGAGCTAGGTTGATGGGAGAAAATTACAAATCACAGCAGGATTCACACTGCATCGTTTCATTGACCCTGGTTTCCCAGAGTTGACATTTGGGGCTGGGTAATTCTCTGTCGTGGGGCCGTCCCGTGCACTGTAGGATGTTTAGCAGTGTGCCTGGCCTCTCCCCGCTAGATCCGAGTAGCAGCCTAGATCTAGACAATCAAAAGTGTCTCTAGACATTGTCAGATGTCCCTGGGAGGGCAAAATTGTCCCCAGTTGAGAACCACGGTTTTAAAGGGAAAAGCCTTTACATACAGAAGTCACAGATCTGGAAGTCGAGGGCGCACTGAGTATTTGGTCCGACGAGGTCACGGATTTCTCTGCGACTGGTTATTTTGCGTCGGTGCCTCACTCTCTTCTCAGGCCCTTGTTTGCCACCTTACATCACGTGGACATAAAAACAAAACAGCTTTTGCAATGCACGATTTTGATACGGAAGTCCTTGCTTGAATTTTCTCAAGAAATTTTTTCCCGATGTCCCTAACTAGGTCTTTCTTTTTAAAAGACTTTTTAAAAATCTCATATTTTTTTCTCTTAGCATTTACCATAAATGTAATTTTTTTTTTTTTTATCTTGTCAGGAAATTCCCTCTCTTGGGAGGCAGGAGTTTAGTTCAGTTATAGGCATTCAGTGAACAGTTACTAAATACATAACTATATTCTCATCCATGAAGACTTCAACTCTTGAACTCCTGACGTTGGCCAGTAGTTGACCTAGTGTGGGTTCTGATCTCAGCTGTAGCATCCATTGTCCTTTGTGACTCAGTTTCCCTCTTGTTGGAACAGTAGGTGTGATGACGGTCTCTTGTGAAGTAGGGCTGTTCTGGTGTGTGGGTGAGCCAGCTGCTCTCCTGCTAAGTCTGTCCATCTTGCTTCCATTTTGTTTGCAATCAAGGGCTCCGTGGCCTACGTCCCCCAGCAAGCCTGGATTCAGAATGACTCTCTCCGAGAAAACATCCTTTTTGGACGCCAGCTACAAGAACGGTATTACAAGGCTGTTATAGAAGCCTGTGCCCTCCTCCCAGATCTGGAAATCCTGCCTAGCGGGGACCGGACAGAGATTGGTGAGAAGGTCAGTATGGCTTCAGCATGGTCCCTGTATCAGTCAGCTGCTGCTGCATAACAACCACAAAAGAAATCTCAGTGGTTTATGATGTTAAACACTTATTCCCCTATTTATAGACGTGTAAGTCAACTGTGATTGGCTGACCCATCGTGGGCTCATCTGGGTGGCTCTGCTCCATGTTGCAGGCCAGCTGAGCTTGGCTTCAGGCTATGCATTTGGCCCAGGTCTGGCCCGTATGGCTTCTCACTGGGGCGTAGGCTGAGGGAGCAGCAGCTCCCCAGGGAAAAATGTGACAGTAGAAGCCCAAGAGGACAAGAAATGATGTGATATCGCTTAAAGTGGCCAGGGGGACCATCCAAAAGACCCCGGCTGCCAGGACCCCATTGTGGTGTGTGGGAAGGACGGGCACATCTCAGGAGAGGGTGGGCGGCAGTGAACCCAATGCGTGTCCACTTTGATTCCCCAGCCAGATGTGGAAACGGCACTGGGGCCTGATTCCAGCACCCCCAGGGTACAGCCTCTTGGATTGTAGTGCTAGTGAGTGGGGCTCGATTCCAGCGCCCCCAGGGTACAGCCTCTTGGATGGTATGTGGCTTCGCCAGTGAGCAATAGATCCAGAATAAGCTTGCAAAACTGTTTACTGTGATGGAAACGACAATAATAACATCATCACTACATCCTCGTTGCCTCCCATCAGACTCAAAGACCAGGAGCCTTTCCCGTAGGCAGCATTATTCAGTGCCACCAGCCACCCTTCGCCCAAGGCCCACTCTGTCCCGGGCTGTCAGCTTTTCTCTTATGCTAATTTTACACTTGAGGCTAAACCTCATGCTGGGACTTGAGCTCACATTCCTGCCGGTGCAATCATGTTTTTGCCTCATCGCAAAGAGGAGGCGGTGGGTGCCACCCCGCAGGGCGGGCCTCCAGCCTGGGTCTGCGTCCCCAGCCGGTCACCCTCTTCGTGTGTCTTGAGGCTCCCCAGGAAACCCACCCTCTGCCACGTGTCTCCCCAGGGCGTGAACCTGTCTGGGGGCCAGAAGCAGCGCGTGAGCCTGGCCCGGGCCGTGTACTGTAACTCCGACATCTACCTCTTTGACGACCCCCTCTCGGCAGTGGATGCCCATGTGGGAAAGCACATATTTGACAATGTGGTCGGCCCCAAGGGGATGCTGAAGAACAAGGTACCTGCATGAGGGATGGGGCTCTCTGGAGCTTCTTGGGCTTGGGTGTCCCCTCTGGGAATCCTTGACTTCTCGGGCTCTTTTTTTTTTTTTTTTTTTTTTTAAACTTAAGAACACATTTCCAGTGCTTCCCTTGGAAGCCCTCCCGGGCCAGCCTCCTTGGTCTTATCATCATGCAGGAAAGTCGTTGGCACCAACTTGAAGTCATTGCTTCCAGTTGGCCAAAAAAGGCCCTTCTTCCTGGTTTAATCATGAGGGTGGCTTCGCAGAGGGAAATCCCACCCCACGGTCCCCCGTGACTGAGCAGGCACCTCTCCCCTTCCTGCCGAGGTGGCCCTGGGCCAGGGCATAGAGATTTGGAGCATGAAAACAGCCACAACACCTTGACCCGACAGGAAATGTTTCTTGTTCTCTTTTATTATTCTTACTTTTTATGGAAGGTATGGGGTGCTGGTGGGGAGCACTGGTTCTTTCTGTTTTTCCTGATTAAAAAGTAACACATGCTCATGGGAAAACTAAAGGACGTTCAGAAAAACATGAAAAACAAAAAAGCAATTACGGATCATCCCATTGCTTAGAGGTTTTTGTATTTCTTTCGAGTCTTTTTGCCGTGTGTATAAACTTTTTTAAATAGGCTTATCACATCGTGCATTTACATAGTAAGCGTCATGCCATTTAACCCATTGTAAACATCCCTATACACACCACAGAAATTCTGTATAGACATAATTTTTAAATATAAAAAAATTTGGTATTGAACTGGTAGATGCCCGTGGTCACTAAATCAAAGAGTACGAGAGTTTATGAAAAAACATGGCCCTAGCTCCTCCCTTGAGAACAGGGGCATCTGGTCCTTTAAGAAAAAGTTTGTCCTCGCATGTAAACAGTGTGATGAGTGTCTTCACAAACTTTCAGATCGTCAGGTAAAATATATATACAAGTACAAAATCTGTAGTTTTTTTGAGGGGATGAAATTTCCATTTCATGCAGATTATTTTGCATGAGTGTCATTCTTTTATTCATCCATACACGCCTGGTTCCCTCCCCTCTCCTCCTTCAGTTCTTTGTTCAAAAATCGCCTTTCCTCCATCACCCTTGTTAAAACTGCACGCGCCCGCCCTCCGTGTCCCTCCCGCTGGCTTCTGGGCCGTGTGTCGCCATCCAGCACAGTGTCCTGCTCACGTCGTTTCTCCCCCAGCCCTGGAATCTGGAGCAGGGATCTTTGGGTCCTTCCCTGATGCCACACCCTCCCCAAAGCTCCTGGCCCCTGGGGCTTGAACGGAAGCACCCACAGCGTGAGGCATTTCTGCCCGGCTTTTCCCTGCCCACAGGCGCCCCTCCGCCTAGGTGGCGGGTGACTGATTGCCTCTCGCTCGCGCGGGCGCTCACTCGCCGCGTCTCCGCTTTGCCCGCAGACGCGGCTCCTGGTCACCCACGGCATCAGCTACCTGCCGCACGTGGATGTCATCATCGTCATGAGTGGCGGTAAGATCTCGGAGATGGGCTCCTACCAGGAGCTGCTGGCCCGGGACGGGGCCTTCGCCGAGTTCCTGCGCACGTACGCCAGCGCCGAGCAGGAGCAGGCGGAGCAGGACGACGGTAGGCGGAGCCTGCAGTGTCCCCGTCCCCCCCACCCCACCCCAAAGTTCCCCCCTGCCGCAGGGCGGCTAGTCAGGGCCCTCAGGAACCATCTGGAAGGACCGTCTTCCCCGCTCCAGGGCCGGATTGAGAGGGGTCCCTGTGCTGTGGCTTTGGGGCCTCCTGAGCTTCAGGGTCCTCCTGACAAAAACAGAGACAGTGATAATTCGTCCTCCTGGCTTCCTGGAGGCTGTGGGAAGCCGGTAGCGTGGTATCCCGCGGTGAGGTTCGTGAGGCTGGGTGGTGGAGCAGGCAGGCTCTGGGTTGGCAGGGCCTGGGTTCGAATCCTGGCTGCTGCTCTGACCAGCTGTGACCTCAAACCCCCTCTGAGCCTCAGTTTCCTCACTGACAAGGCAGAGTAACAACAAAGTCAGCCTTCTGGCACGCGGTGTAGTTTGAATGTGCTGCATTACACAGAGCCCGACACAAAGTTTTCGGTAAATGCCAGCTGCCGCCACTACCCGCCCTGTGAAAAGTTGCCTCTCTCTCTCACCCGCCGCCCTTGGTACCCGCCAGCTCTAAGCAGAGCTGCCCGCTCCCCAGCCACAGAGCCCAGGCCCCGCTCCCAGACCAGGATTCTGAGAGCGGGACCAGTGTTAGAGGCTCCCTTTGGGTTCTGGCCTGGGACCACACCCCATCTTTATTTGAAGCAGGCAGGACGAGACTTCTAAGAATCCTTTTCTCTCTTATCAGTTGGCTTAAAGTTCAGAGGACTGGTTTGCAGCCTGTCCAGGTTGCCTGGTGCTTCGTCAGTCAGATTGGCATCTCAGATGGTCCTCTGCTCACTTGCCCGCTCGGAGCTGTGACCTGTGTTAACACGGGGAGTTCATCTGATGCCTTTTCGGCTTTGGTTTCAGCTGTTGCTAAAAAGAGCAGAGCTGCACAGAGGTCACCTGTCCTACACTGATCTCCCCCTTCCAGGAGCTAATTACAGACTTCTCGAGCCTCCGCGGTGTGTTTGTCACATACTTGGGCCCCAAACGGGTCTCAGATAGACTGCGTGCAAGGGTGAGGCCACAGAGCTGCCCTGTTGCACCCCTCCCCCGGGCAGAGTGGTCACCGAGATGTCCGTGATGGGAAGGCACACAGCCGAGACACAGCGATGGTTACCAGGTGCTCGCTGGAGCTTCTGCTCTCTGCAGGGGCCATCTCGCTGAACCCCCCTAAAAGCCTGTGAGGGAGGTAGAATGGTTACTCCCAGTTCTCCGGTGAGGAAACAGGCTTAAGGAAACTTGCCCCTTCTATGCCAGGGGCAAGTAGTTCCCCCACCCCCCCGTCTGTGTGAAAGGGGCTGATTATTAAGAAAACTACTTACTATTCATTGATTTCATCATTCAGTAGGTGTTTATTGAGCACTTACTATGTGCTGAGTGCCGGTATTATTTTCCTTGGGCCTCTATAACAAAGCCCCACAAACTGCATGGCTTAAACAACAGAAAGGTCTCATCTCAGCGTTCTGGAGGCTGGACCTCTGAGATCAGGATGGAGCAGGGTCGGCTTCTGCTGGCTCTGAGAGAGAATCTGGTCCACACCACTCCTCTCGCTTTGGGGGTTTGCTGGCAATCTCTGGCATTCCTCGGCTTGTAGAAGCATCACCCCGATCTCTACCTTCATGTTCACATGCTGTTCTCCCGTGTGTCCATTTCTAAATCCCCCCCCCCTTTTTTTATATCGATGCTGGTTATATAGGATTAGGGACCACCCGAATGATCTCATCTTATCTAGTCATATCTGCAAAGACCCCGGCTCCAAATACAGTCCCGTTCTGAGGTACTGGGGGTCGGGACCTCATATGACTTGGGATGGGGCTACAGTTCAGCTCATAAGAGTACTGTTCTAGGTTTTGGCAATGTATAGACAAAGCCCTGTCCTCAGGGAGCTTAGTAGAATCTAGTGGGAGAGAAAGGCAAGAAGCAAATCAACAAATACAGATGGTTTCATATAACATTAAGTGCTATGCATGAAAAAAAACAAAACGCAACCTAATGATCTGGGGAGTGATCGGGGCGGCAAGTCAGGCAGGGTGTCAGAGAAGCCCTCTGGGGCGGTGACGCATGGAAAGGGGCCAGCAAGGAGGGGATGGGAGGAACAGTGTCTGACTCAGGGAACAGCAAGCGCAAAAGCCTCAGGCGTGAGCTCAGTTTACTGAAGGAACAAAAAGAAGGCCAGCGTGGCCAGACCACGGTGGGCAAGGGGTGGGGGTGGGAGATGAGGCCGGCTTAGAGTTGGCTGCAGGGGTCCCAGTGGTTTTTGATAAGCGCTCTATTGAGGTAAAATTCACATTCGGTAACAATTCTCCCAGGGAAAGTTGTACGGCCCAGCGATTTTGAGTATATCCAGAGTCGTGCCACAGTCCCTCCCTGTCAATTTCAGAACGTTTTCATCACCCCTCAAGAAAACTTCGTATCCGTCAGCAGTCGCCCCCCCCCACCCCATTCCTGGCCCCCCTAAACCCCCAGCTCCTCAGTTCCTAGCAGCCACTGCCTTGCTTCCCGTCTCTGTAGGTTTTATCTAGTCTGGACATTCGTGTAAGTGGCATTCCGCAACGCGTGGTGCTCTGTGACTGCCCTTTCTCAGCGTGACGTTTTCGAGGTTCGTCTCTGTGGTGTGACAGCGTATCGGCGCTTCATTTCTTTTGACCGTTGAACGATATTTCACGGTGTGGATACAGCACGCTGTACTTATCTACCAGTGGATGAACGTTTTTGAGTTGGTTTCACTTTTGGGCAGTTAGAAACAGTGCAGCTATGAACCCTGGTGGTTTTTAAAGAAAAGCGTTTCGTTTTTGCCGGCGTGGGAGAGCTGGCCCTGGCTTCAGCTTTCACACGCCCTGCGTGGACTGAGTTTCTGCACGCTCACGCTCGCTCGTGGCTGGGAGGTCCTGCCTTCACTCCAGCCTGTTTTCTTCTTGCTGCAGAGTTTCCTTCCTCCGACTGTCTCTCAGCCCAGGGTCAAGCCAAGGTCACGTGATGGGCAGTGGTGACTTCACCACCTGCTTGGTGGGCTGCATTTAAGCAAAAATAACCTCCTGTGCTTTCCACCTCGACACGTGTGGATTCGAGCCTCTTTCCCAGAGTGGGGGTCTCTCTCCCCTTTCTATCCAGATGAGCAGGGACTGTCCTTAAACCCTGTTGGCCACAGATGGCTTTTTTCCCTTCCCTTCCTCCCCAGCAGCAGTTTATGGAGAACATGGCATGCTGCCAATTTTTGTTCCTTTTTTTTTTTTTTTTTTTTTTGGTGTATGTCAGCACTTAATTTGGTGTTGAAAGTACCGCCCATCACCTTGGCCTGTGGGGTCATTTCCCCAGTTCAGTCACCCAGCCTGCTGCCAGGCGGGGCACAGAGGACCTCAACCTGTGGGTGTGAAGTCAAACCAGGCAGCCCCCCTTCTCTTGCCACCTCCCTGCAGGGCCCCCCCGATGCGAAGCTCAGCTGCAGGGCCTAGTCTTACTCAGCCGGCTCCAAGCCCCAGTGACCTCGGATTTATTTGAACCACATTCTTGGCTGCTCCTAAAGAGAAACTATTTTTTTCCCCTTATTGGCTTAATCAGCTCTTTTTTAGAACACCCAGCCTGAAGGGTGGGAGGCGTGTTGGTTTGGGGGGATTCTTTCTCATCGGGGTAGGGAAGGGGGAGACATAACAGGAACCAGGCTTGGAGTGGGGCTGTCCAGCACACTGATTTCTAGGAAACTCTTTTGGGGGGTGGTGAAGGGATTAACAGACCTTCGTACCTAGAAGGTGAAGAGTGTTTTTCTGTGCTGCGGTTTGTTTCTTAGGAACTTAACCTAGAGCCGTGGTTTTCACCAGGGAGCGTTTGTGCCTCTCAGGGACACTTTGTGACGTCTGCAGACATGTTTGGTTGTCACAGCCGAGGTGGGGGCAGATGCCTCATGTACGTAGAGACCAGAGATGCCCCCTGAACGCCCTGCAGTGCACAGCCGTCTCCCCCACCACCAACAGCGTCATCCCGCCCACCGAGTCAGGCGGGTGCGAAACCCTCTGTGCCCCGACCTCAGGCCACCCAGGGCCTTCTTCCCTTGTCATCTTGGGGGAAAGACCCGATTCCAACAACGGGTCTGCTCTTCAGAGCCTCATTTGAGCCATCTCTCAACCTCCTGACTCATTTTTTCCCCTTCTCAAAAGATTTATGCTGACATTTTTTTTTTTTTTTACCAGTTATGAAATCAGTGTGTGCTCATTGTAGACAAATGCAGACGGCACAAAAGCACAGGGAACCAGGAAGAGGAACACCCACCCTCCCGCCACCTAGAGGGGACAGCGCTGGCGCTTGGCCTCCTTCCCGCCCGCCTCTTCCAGGCCTCTTTCCCTGACGGCCAGGGCCCTTTTTGCCATCCATGCTCCTGCCCTTCCTTTTTTTCTTAACATCGGATCATAAGCGCCTCCCCATGTTCCAAACCCTGTCGTAAACCCCGAGCAGCCGCCCGAGAGCCCGTCCGCAGGCTGCGTGTTCTTTCAGGCTGTCCTCACCGGCCACGTTTCTCCCTCTCGAGCACGAAGAGGGAGAGGGGGAGGTCAGGCGACGCGGCCGGTCACTTCCGTTTTTGGGCAAAAACGAGGCGTTGACTGCAAAGCGGTGACTTGGATCCTCCTCTCGAGGGAGGCTTGCCCGCTGGCCCTGGCCCAGATGGAGTTCCAGAACCTTCCTGAGTAAAGGCAGTGCTGCTGGAATCAACAGCGAGCCTTTGAGAGGCCAGCGGCGGGCCGAGCGCACTGCCCAGGCTTCACGGCCCCACACCTGGCACGTAGACGTGCTCAAGGAACGGTCGTTGGATTTCAGGTTTCATGCCTTTGCTTTAAAAAAAAAAAAGAAGAAGAATTATTTTATAGCATCCTTTGTTTACCCCCCTACCCTGCTTTATTTTTCTCTGTAGCACTTATCACTGTCTGACAGCAAATTCTGGATCTGCTAGTTGCTTATTGTCTCTCTTTCTCTCTCTCTCCCCCTGGGAATTGAGGGCTTGTTGGTCACCTCTGTATCCCCAGGACTGAGAACAGCGCCATACCGTAGACACTCAATAAGTGCACCGAGTGGATGGATGGATGAATGAATTACTCCTTGACCGTCTAAGTCTTGCCCTGCGCAAGCAGTCCGTAGGTCTGTGGGCTTGGGACGTTAACACAGCTCCATACACATCCCAGATTAGAAGAAAATACGAGCCGATTTCACCCCTTTCTCTCAGGGCCGGCTTAGGAGTCAGCTTTGGGGGCACGGGCTGTGAGGTGGCTCCACGGTGGCTGTTGCGATGCTCCTTCTGCTCGTTCACCTGGCAGTTCGTTGGTTAACCTGTCTGTCAGAGATGTCCAGGGTGCCTCTGGTTTGCCACAGGGACCCCTGATGCTTGAGCCTCTGTGTGAAATGGTGTCCCTTGAACTGTGCAGTGCACACCCTGTGCAGTGCACACCTTGTGCAACCTCCCATGGCCGTCGGGTGCGCCAGGTGCTGGGAAGAAAGTGGTGGGTGAGACCCAGTCCAGCTCACAGTTCGATGGGGGTGACGCACTAAATAATCAAGGACATCTTAGGGTTGGAGGCCAGCCTGGGAGGCCGTGAGAACCCCGAGGAGGGGTGGGGTCCCGCTCCTAGCCTGGGAGGGTCCAAGATGGTATCTGAGCCAAGTCACCCTCTCGTCCCCATTTCTTGGCTCCATGTGTAGCTGGCTCAGAGTGAGGTTTGATGTCCTTGAAGAACTAAACTAAAGACTGTGAGCTGGAGCTGAGGCCCGTGCCACCTCCCAGCCGTCACACCTGCCCTGCCACGGTGTCATTCTTTCTTTCCTTCCCTCTGCTGCCGTGAAATCAGGCATAAAGGCGGAAGGTTGGTCTGCATTTTTCTAGCTCTTTTTACCTTTAAACACTTATGCCTATAACTTTTGGAGAAAGGGGTCAGCTTCCTGCAGCGTGCTGCTGAGGGCGCTACCCAGGACGTGTGTGATGGGGAAACCGAGGCACAAACACAGCAGGTCCCTCGGCCATCCTTGCCCCTCGCCCCTAAGAGAAGACGTTCATCCACCCCCTGTGGGCATTTACGCGGGGGCTCAGGGAGGGAGTTTTTGCCTTGGTTCTTAACACTTTCTTGGCTCTTGTGAATTCCCAGGGGACAGTGAGGTGGACACGGAAGAGGAAGGTCAGTGACGCCTGGGCTAGGAGTGGCTGTGCTTGCAGAACGAGGTTGTGGTTGGACTTGCCCTGTTTCCGCATGCTGGGGAGGGGGCCCCCGAACGTCTGCACGCACACCCCCTCCCACTGCTCCTCTAGCACACCTCCGTTGGGCACCTGCCGTGTGCCAGGCTCTCTGGTGGCCACTCGGGGATGCAGTTCGAATCTCCAGCTCTCTGCTCATCAGCTGGGTGACCTTGGCTAAGCTTTACTATCT